>OX596370.1:5090000-5726250 GCA_951394395.1 Colostygia pectinataria | reverse complement strand
TTATTAATGGTTGTTAATAAATAACTCTTAATAAATCATTTTATAGCATAATAATTGTATCAGCCTTTTATTATTAGCCGTACACTGTAAAAACCTAAATAAAAAGTTAAGCAATGTTTATTTATTTATTTATCACACTTCCAGCCTGTACCCACGAGTATTGATAATTATAATGATAATGAAATGATTTAATGCAAAAAATGTCGAATCGAATTGTTGAGACATAATAAAGGGTGGTTAAATTGTAAGGGCCGATGTTGAATGTGAACCACACCTAAACGCCAAGTTTTTTTCCGAATTTTATTTAACATTTCTCTATTTCAGACTTACTCATTTTGAACCATGGAGAGATACACAATCCAACAACGTGTTAAAGTTATCCAGACTTATTATGAAAATGGGCGTTCAAATCAAAATGCATATCGTGCACTTCGTGATTTTTTTGGTCAATTTGATCGTCCAAATGTGCGTACAATCGCAAAAATCGTGGAAAAATTCGAGCAAACCGGGTCTGTAGAAGATGTGAGAACACCAGTGCATGCTCGTACAGCTCGTACTGCAGAAAATATTGCTGCTCTTCGCGATAGTGTGGCTGAAGAGCCGTCCACCTCAACTCGTCGTCGTGCCCAACAATTGCACCTCTCACGCTCGTCGTTGATGAACATTATGCATAAAGACTTGCATTTACACGCTTACAAGGTGCAATTGGCTCAAGAACTAAAGCCTCTTGACCATTCCAAACGTCGTGAATGGGCAGAATGGTGGCAAGAAATGGCAACAGTGGATGATCAATTTTCGAAGAAAATCATCTTCAGTGATGAGGCACATTTTCACCTCAGTGGATTCGTCAATAAACAGAATTGCCGCATTTGGGCAAATGAGTGATGATGAATCCAAGAGTGATTGTCGAAAAACCAATGCACCCACAAAGAGTGACTGTTTGGTGCGGTTTATGGGCTGGCGGCATCATCGGGCCGTATTTTTTCCAAAATGAGGCCGGTCAGGCAGTTACTGTGAATGGTGTTCGCTATCGTGAGATGATAACGAACTTTTTATGGCCCGAATTGGAAGATATGGATGTGGACGATATGTAGTTTCAGTAGGACGGTGCCACTTGCCACACAGCTAACGAAACAATGGCTCTTTTGCGCAACAAATTCAATGGCCGTGTTATCTCACGTAATGGCGATGTCAATTGGCCGCCAAGATCATGTGATTTGTCACCGTTGGACTTTTTTCTTTGGGGTTATTTGAAAGAAAAGGTGTACGTCGATAAGCCAGCAACAATTCAAGAGCTAAAGGATGAGATAATTCGGCACATTAATGGAGGCCATACACGTTAGGGTCTAGACAGACGGACTGCAATTCAACTGCAATCCGACTGCCAAATGGCAGTTCAGATGCAGTTTGAATGCAGTTGGCTCGACTGCAATCAAACTGCACGTCGACGGGCAGTTGGCGTGCAGTTGGATTGCAGTCTGAGTGCAGTTACAACGACTGCAATCAAACTGCACGTCGACGGGCAGTTGTATTGCAGTCCGAGTGCAGTTACAACCACTGCACACCGACTGCAATCAAACTGCACGTCGACGGGCAGTTGGCGTGCAGTTTCATTGCAGTTGAGCCAACTGCATTCAAACTGCAACAGAACTGCGTTATTACCGAGTTCGCGTATTAGAACGTAACCACACCGCTAGTCCCTGCCCCCCACTACCGCACGCACCCGTTCCTGCCCCGCTCACCCTTTCTGCCCCGCGAGTGCCCGCGCATCTAATGTTTGTTCGTTCAGTGACAGAGAGATCATTAGAGAGTGAGTACGTGTCGTTTGTTCGTTAATCAAATAAAGATGGCCAGCGAAGAAGAAGACAATGTTTTGAATGATACCGAGTCGTTTGATACTGATGCATTTATAAGTGTCATAAAATCATCACCCTGTATTTGGAACTACAAGGTAGAATCTTATAGTAACAAAGTGGAAAAAAGCAAAGCATGGGCCACTATTTGCGAAATGTTTACGCCGGGCTTTGAAGAAAAGAGTAAGAAGGAGAAGAATAACATTGGTAAGTAAACTCAATTAATATTTTATTAATTTAATATTTAATACTATAAATCAAAAACTATAATAGCAGTTTGACACATTAAATCATATTCATTTGCCATTCGAGTCTGCCTGCATTTATAAAATAATCAGTAAAAAAAGATCTTATACCTTCGGGTGAACTACGGTTACTTTCATAACTGTCTATTATTATATTTTGTAATGGTTGTGTCAAAGTATCATCAAAATTATACCCATCTCTTTCTCGTACGAAGTTATGCAAAACACAACAAGCTTTAATAATTTCTTTCGCATACTTTGGTTTATGGTCGATAGGTCTATGAAAAATACGCCATTTGTTTGCGAGAATTCCAAATGAACATTCAATAAATCTCCTGGCCCGTGATAGACGATAGTTAAAAATTCTTTTTGCAACACTTAACTGTTTGCCTGCGTAAGGGCGCATTACACTTTTAGAAATTGAAAAGGCTTCATCGCCTACAAAAATATACGGCACTGAATTTTCAGGTTCCGGGATATTTAATGTTTTTTGCTGAAGTTTTTCATACAAAATGCTTTCTTCAAATATTGTAGAATCAGAACATCTTCCATAAGAACCTATGTCAACAAATGTAAACATGTAATTGCTATCGCAAGTGGCTAGTAATATCATTGAGAAGTATTTTTTGTAGTTGTAATATGAGGAACCAGTGTTTCGAGGTTTTTTTAGCCTTATGTGCTTTCCATCAATAGCACCAAGACAATATGGAAAGTTTGCTCTATTATTAAAACCTTCTGCTATGTTTTTCCACTTGTCTTCAGTCAGTTCTGGCATAACTATATCTTTTAAGGAAATCCATATTTTGTTACACACATCTATGATTATCTCTCTTATTGTGCTTACTCCATGTCGATAAGCCCAGTGCAAATCATCAATAGAACATTCACTTGCTAAATATCTGAAAAAAAAATACACGCAAATTATTAAAAAAATATTATTTTCAGCTCTACAACTTCAAAAGAAGTGGAAACTACTGCGAGATAATTTTACTCGATATGAAAAAAAAATTAACATGATGAAAAGTGGATCAGCGAGTTCCAACTTAAGACCGTGCACATATCATCAACAGTTACTTTTTTTGAAAGACCTACAGGATAGAGGCGAAAGATCGTCCAATTTGGATTCCACCCCTGAGGAGCCTCCAAGAGTAGAAAAAATTACGAAAAAAAAGACTATTAGTAAACGTAAACCCCAAAATTCAGAAGACGAGCTGATTGAAAAGTTAACTAAAAGAATCAATAAGAAAATAAATGACGATGAAGAAGAAAGAGATGAAGACCGATTATTCCTTCTTTCTTTGTGTAAAGACTTTAAAAGGATTCCGGATCATTTAAAACTGGAAGCTAAGGCTGATTTTATAAATACAATAAAAAAATATACAGCCCCATATAATATACCAGGACCGCCATATCAGTCAGATTTCAGAGGTTATTTTACTTCAAATGTGAACCACAACACGGCCTCGACTTCAAATGTACCTCCTATCCAACAGGAGACTTTCAGTCGACCACCAACTACAGAATCCCAATATAGTAATATTGCCTCACCTGACAATTACAGCGATGATGGTAGCACGTCGTACTTATTAAAGGACATATTTTGATAACTTTTTTAATTTACAAATTTCGCAATAATGTAACTATTTCATGTAATTTAATTCATAACTCCTAGCTACTTAATTATTACCTAACGGAGGTTTAAAGAATTATTAAGATTAGGATGAACAGAAGAATCAAACTTTGCAAGAACTTTCTATTTGATTAATAAATTGTACAGTCAAGAGCACGTCAATCTTTACTCTTCGGACCTAGAACCATCCCTGTAATGTTTGACGCGCAGTACAAATCAGAGCTCAACTTAAACCGATGGTGTAAAGCTTGTTGTGCTCTTGACTGTACACTGTAAAACTACGTTAAATATAGGCAGAATATTAAAAATTCGTAACAACATTTTTGATTTTGTTTAAATATGTGAACTGCTTACCTCAAAGTGATTGCAATCCGCTCTTCTGCTGATATACTTTTTCTCATTGTGGTATCTTGTCGGCATATTTTATTTTTTAAGATGTCTGTTAATTCATCAAAACTCTTTCTAGACATTCGAAAATATTTGTGAAAACATTTTTCCTGTGTTCTGATTTTTGGTATTAAAGAGTAAAAATCACCTTCGTGTTTGTATTGTAATATTAATTGAACCCATGTCTCCCGATTTTTAGTTTTTCTGGCTTTTTTTTTTGGCGAGTACGACGACGGCGAAGTAAAAGAAACAGCAAAGCTTAGTCATATCTCATCATAAAATTATTTGACAACACGCGTATACTCTTATAAAATCCGGCGAGCACTGATTTTGTATACTCTGTAAAAATCTTCGAACATTTGAGTTACCTCGCAGTTCTGTTGCAGTTTGAATGCAGTTGGCTCAACTGCAATGAAACTGCACGCCAACTGCCCGTCGACGTGCAGTTTGATTGCAGTCGGTGTGCAGTGGTTGTAACTGCACTCGGACTGCAATACAACTGCCCGTCGACGTGCAGTTTGATTGCAGTCGTTGTAACTGCACTCAGACTGCAATCCAACTGCACGCCAACTGCCCGTCGACGTGCAGTTTGATTGCAGTCGAGCCAACTGCATTCAAACTGCATCTGAACTGCCATTTGGCAGTCGGATTGCAGTTGAATTGCAGTCCGTCTGTCTAGACCCTTAGGGTTTGCATGCTGGTTTTAGCCTTGCATGCATAACCAACAGGTAAACCCTAGCGTGTATGTGATAAAACTGTACAGTTATTGGTGCATGTACATGCAACCGAGCAAATATCAAAATTGATATTTTATGCCGCTCGGTTATGTTTGCGCGCGAGCATAACCGAGCGTGTGTGGCGTCCGGCGAGCATGCCTGCCACAGTTCTCAGTATTAAATTGACTGTGACGGCGGAAAGTCGCGCGCGCACTAATTTGCAAGCGCAATGCCAAATTAGAAGAATTCATAGAAATTTATAATTCGGAACCATGTCTTTGGCGCGTAAAGTGCAAAGAGTATCACGACAGAGACAAACGGTCGGCAGCGTACGGGAAATTGATAGCTAAGCTCAAGGAATTGGAGCCTGATGCTACAAAAGAAGATGTGATTAAAAAAATTAATACGTTACGCAGTAACGTAAGACGAGAGAAAAAAAAATACGATGAATCTGTGAAGTCTGGAGCATCATCTGAAGACATTTATAAACCAACACTGTGGTACTTTGATTTATTCGATTTTATTGGAGATCAAGATGTTCCTCGTAGCTCGCGATCTAACATTTCGGATATTGATGAGAATGATTTCAATGTAAGTATAAATTAGTGAGTTATTTATTTTGTAATTTATAGATTAGGCACAGCCGACCACAAACATTTTTTCATACCGTTCATGTTTACAATGAGAGGTATGGGTAGGTACTCCCGAAGGCAACTTGTAACGCTTGATGTGTGGTCGTCTATATCGCCGTTTATAGCTTTACAAAATTTAGGCACATACATAGATTGTTACAGAAACAACTCTTAAGCGGTGAGGGAGGTTGCTCATTTATTCATCAAACAATAGGTACATATAATTACATCAAAAATTAATAAATACATCACATTTCAATGAAACTATCTTGCCATGGTACTTTGCCATCATTGACAAAGTAAGTTTGGTATTCTAATCTGACTTTTTTTGCATCATTCAGGACATTTCCTCGATTTTGTACTTGTAAATTTTCTACGTTTGAACGTGTGGTATCGTAGCCCGTATTAATTACAGTTCCATTATCCACATTTTCTCGATAAAAACATCTTGGAGGTGCATATGAATTAGGTGTGTGCTCCATTAGAAAGTTGTGCAAAACACATGAAGCCATCACCACTTTTTCTATATTGTTTGGTTCCAAATTGATCTGAGTATGGTAAATGCGAAATCTTGACGCCAGTATGCCAAAAGCGTTTTCAACTATTCTTCTTGCACGAGATAATCTATAATTAAATAAATTTTTTTCGTAGCTGCTCAAATCCGCTTGACGATATGGTTTTAGCATGTCAGGTCTCAACGGGAATGCATCATCAGCAACAAATACATATGGCAAACACCTTGAACTGTGTTGAATCTGTTCGGAGTTTGGAAGGTTTAAATGTTTCATTTGTAACTTTTCAAAAAACGTTGTATTCTGCAAAACACCTCCATCGGAAACTCTTCCATTTGTACCAAAATCTGCTAATAGAAATCTGTATTTGGCATCAACTATTGCCATAAGAACCATGCTATGTCGTCCTTTGTAGTTGTAGTAATAAGATCCACTCTCAGCAGGTGGAACTATGTCAATGTGTTTTCCATCGATGGCACCCAAGCAGTGAGGAAAATTCCATCTCTCTTCAAAAAGTTGTGCGGTTTCCTTCCATTTATCCGATGAATCTGGAAACTAAAATAAATATCATTTTGTATTGTTATAGGATGCTGACAACTCTTCTGAAAATACCATAGTTATTAATACTACAGATAACGCTGCTGCAAATGCTAGTACAGGGAATACAGACGATATTACGACATCAAAGAAGACTCCATTAGCTGCTACTAGACCGGGAAGAAAGAAAATGACAGAGCAAGATCAGTTAACCACTGACATATTACTATCCGTGAAAGACCATTTTAAGCGTCCTGCTCCTGCTTCAGCAACAGAAGATCAGTACGATCTTTTGGGAAGATCTATCGCAATTAAATTAAGATCATTAGACAAGCGTCAACGCTTGATTGCGGAGAAGATAATTAACGACACCTTGTTCGATGCCGAGATGGGCAATCTGAATACCGAAGCAATTCAGAACCGTCGAAGTTTAGCTTTTGTTTCTTCACCAACTCCTAGTCTCTCACCTTCAAGTCCTTCACCCTCACTAGTTCAACAATATTATACACAACCGTATACTCACACCGCTTCTGTTGCGCATCAAATACAACCCTGCGTATCACCGATACAACAGAACAACACCCAACAACAAAAGTACACGATTTATCCTGCACCGCAAAGTCAGCCCTGCGCATCTCCGATTCAACAATATAACACTCAACGACAAACTACTTCTCCTGCACCACAATCTCAGCCCTCACCAGTACAACAACAAGAATTTGACACACAACTGAATACAGCAACATTTTATTCAAATTTTAATTCAGAATAATTTGACTTAATATGTAATTGTACCTACCTATTAAACTTGTGTAATGATTCGAATTTGGTTTTAATTGTTTACTCACCTGTAGATAGTCCTCTTTCAGAACTTCATAAATAGCATCACATGTTTCTGGTATTATTCGGCCCAAAGCCTGAGGTGATATAATAGCAGAATATTTAAGACACTCATATGTTCTTCCTGTTGCAAGAAATCTCAGTGTTACTGCTAGTCTCTCATGTGCTGATATTGCTTTCCTCATAACAGTATTAAAGTCTTTGTATTAAAGGAGTAATCAATGATAATAGTTTCAAATAAAGTTTTTCATCCATTCGTAAATAGTTTTCGTAATCTGTAGGTGAAAATCTCAATTCATTTATCAAATTTACGTGGGAGAACTGCTTTCTTTTCAATAACCAGCGTTTAGACCATTCAGTGCGATCTCTTTTTCTTTTTCTGTTCTGCAAAACAAGTGCTAAGCCAAGTACAGCTATCACATCGTCGTCGTCCATTGTAGTTTGGTTGGTATATACCGTACACAGTACCTAGGCGTCGTACACACACCGTCACGTAGCTCAACTGAGAGTTAATGGCAAAACTGTGCATGCAAACCCAAACGTGTATGTGTTATATGAAACTCGGTTATGCCTGTCGGTTATGCATGCAAGGCTAAAACCAGCATGCAAACCCTAACGTGTATGGCCTCCATAACGGCATAGAACCTCCATTATGCCTCAGGGTCATCGAAAATTTGGACCATCGGATGGAGGTGTGCCGCCGTGGTCGCGGCGCCCATTTGGCCGATATTTTATTCCATACATAATTGAGTAATACCAATAGTAGCAAGGTTTGTGGCGACTGTGGTGCAATGAGTTGTATTGGGTCAAACGTCGTCGTCGGACAAACGAAATCTAAAAAAAAAAAAAAAAAAGTTTGGTATCGTTTTGGGGGTTTTCGACTATTCCCAATCGATCTGTGCTATCCGTTTTTTGATATCTTTTATGGATCGCGAGATAGATTCAAGCATTGTAAGATTCCACTGTAATTACTAATCATCCATTAATGATGTATTGTTTCTTAATCACTACTGCTCAGGACCCCGCTTCGGGGTACCCATTGTTCTTAATGACCCTGTCTAATTATTACCTACTATGTGATTAGGTGACATGCGATTGCAATAAAACATAATATTATTATATCAAATACTCTTTAATAATAAACTAAACTAAAAAATATGAATCAAACAATTTGCACAAAAATATATCGTTTTTCAGGTGGTTACTGCAGAATAAATTGATGAAGTCCATCATTGTATTACCATGGAACTTGTAATATAAATATGTTAAACAATATTCACCACACACTGTAGTGAACTCATGTTGTAGCTTATACCTATTAAAATCCCATTGTCTAGTGGTTCTGTTCAAGAAATATCTGTGGTAACCTGTAGGCGGTCGTCCATATGAATCAAAATATTGACCAACACCGTTTCTATCTATGTGTATGGCTATCCAATGTGAACCTGGCTCACTGTCTGGATCCATGTTGCTTATCATATATGTTGGAGTTTAACATGCACCGGTAGTCGGTTTGCAGCGAACACATTCTCTTTTATAGTTGGGTGAATGCAGTGTAAATATTTTTGAATGTCAATTGTATTCATTTTTAGACTGCAATTTTCATATACCTATGTACTCGTATGTTGTAACACATTCAATTTTCAATTGCAAAGCTTTGGAGGGAATTTGTTGACCGTCAATGTGCAAAAAAGGTACATGTAATGTTGATGTTTATAGTTGGGTAGTCCATCATTGTATTTTATTCATAAAATATTCAAGAAATACCATCAAATGGAATGTTGTATCAGCTTATCGAGGTTGCACTTTAACCTGTTATCAGTAGTTTATTATTTGTAATTCTGTTCAAACAATACCATCTAATGGAATGTTGTATCAGCGTAACGATGTTGAACATTAAGATTATGTTAAAACATTTGGCTATATAAGTCAAAGATTTCATTGGAACAATAACAGTTCATGCTTCTAAGTGTTCGTAAAATATTACTCAGTGTTGTGAATCGAGTGTTAGTAGTGTTCTCCAAAAAAAAATGGAGGTATATGTTTTGAATATTTTTCAATTAAGTAAGCACTTAAATAAATATTTAATTGAATAAGATTTATATTGTGGTAGACTACAACATAAAGTAAATTATATTGTTTCAGAATTCATTCAATATTGGAAATGAAGAAAATACATACAAACAGTATTATTATGCTTGTTCAGATGATGACGAAACACAGGATCTGAAAATTATTCCAAACAATCCACCACAAAATCTGTTAAAACGAAAAAGCTCTAGTGATAGTTTGGATTCTTTATTTGAAAAAAAAATTACTAAGAAGAAACAGTCATCAACAGTTTCCAGTGCCCACCGAGAAGGTGGTCAAGTTCTTTTGTCTACCAGCGAAGATGATGGAAACCAATCAGATTTTTTGATAAAAATTGACATTTTCAACATCAAAAAAATCAGCAAAATTAACCCCAGTGAGCAGTGGAAACATGCAGACTACAGACTAAAATATTACACGAAAGAAACAAATAAAAGTTACATAGAAATTAAAAAAATAATCTATAACATAACGAAAGAAATAGTATCAGTACCCAATTGTAAAAAATACAGATTCAATAACTAAAACTTATTAATATGAATAGGTAGGTAATTAGTTGATTTTTAAATACTTAGAAATAGGATGTTAGTTAGTTAAATTACATGTCATTAACAAGGTACATCATTATCGGTATAATGCTACCTGATCTTACTATAAATAGTTCGTGCAAATGAATTATTAATATCAGTTGAGCTTTGAATTCTTTACTTTTCTTTATGCAATGGAAAATAGTAGTCTGAATTGTGTTAGTGCATTCTTTAATACAGATATCGATGAAAAACTGTGTGATCTACTTGATAACTGTGCGATGTTTGATGACGGATATGATGAAGATTTAGTCAATCATGTCAATAGCATTGAAAAGTTTGATAAAATATTTGAATGCACTAATATTTTTGATGAAGAATACGACGAGGAATTATACAATGTGTGCGCTCTTGTTGAAGAAAATATTAAGTAAATTGAACTTAGAATTTTTATAGAAAAGTTTTGTTATTTTTATGTTAACAGATTGTTTTATTGATTCTACCTTTTTTTTTTTTGTTGTAGATGCCAAGTTGGAGGATCTCGGAAAAGAGCTCTCAATGACGTTGAAAAGGATAGTGTTAGAGTTAAAAGAGTTCGATATGAAGATGGGGGTTCAAACTCCTCAACAGGATCAAATGATATCAATGCTGAATCATCAGTTGAATCTCGAAATGTAAACGAAGAGGAGGATAAGGTAAATTGTGCTACATGTGATGTTTTAGTTAGTAGAAGATACTTTGCCAATCATTTAAAGAGTAAAAGGCATCATAATAATGTTCTTAAACAACATAAATCTTTAGAAAATGTATCAGTTATAGAATCTGCTTTTGGTCAAAGAATAATTTCTTATAAAATTTGTGGTAAAAATAATCAACCTGCAAACAGTTTTGAAACACCAGAACTGTTTTTGAATTCGATCAAAGACAATATATTGCTACTAATTGAAGAATCTATTCAAAATCATAAAATTTTTAAAGCCAATTTTGTTTTGCAAGGAGATTTTTTTCAACAAACTAAAGACTTACCTCCAGTACAATTTGATTTTCAAACATATAACTATATTATTTTTCGTGGGGATGATTTGAATATTCTATTTTCATCTTTGTGTGATACTTTAACCAGTAAAATCAGTTCTTTTGAGAAAAAAGATAGCGGTTGGAGTTTGAAGGCTATTAAAGCCTTAGTTATGAACGTTAATCAATTTAATCCTTTACGCGGTACTTCTTATATTGAATTACCTAAGGATATAAGAACGAAAAAAGCCGTAATTAACGTTAAAAATGTGGATAACTTGTGCTTCAAATGGGCATTGCTTGCTGCCTTATATCCAGTAAACCAAAATGCAGAGCGTGTAAGAGCTTACACCAGGCATACAAATAAATTAAAATTTGATGGAGTACAATTTCCTGTAAAATTAACTGATATACCAAAAGTTGAAAAACTTAACAATATTAGCATAAACGTATTCGGATTAGAATTTGATAAAAATACAAAGATTCATAATGTAACCGGTCCATTGTTTTTAACAAAATCTCGTAAAGATGTTCACATCAATTTATTATTGATTTCAAACGGAGTAAACAATCATTATTGCTACATCAAAAACATGTCACGACTTGTACGTAAACAAATATCTAAACATGAACATGCAGTTTATATTTGTGATGGATGGTTATTACACTTTCCAACACAACAAAGGTTGACTAACCATCAAAATCATGACTGTGCTCATATTGTAACAGAATTACCAAACGGTGATACAACATCAAAAGATTGGTTGCGACGACCTGTGCCAAATGATAAATTAAAATTTGATAAATATAATAAGAAATTAAAAATACCATTTGTAATATATGCTGATTTTGAAGCTTTTCTAACCCCAATCGAATCATGTTTTAACGATCCATCGAAATCATACACAAGAACCTTAATGAACCTTATAGTTTTGGTTATTATATTAAATGTTCATATGATGATACATTATCAAAATATGAGACGTACAGTGGTAAAGATTGCGCAGAAGTGTTCATGAATCGTTTGCAGAATGATTTAAAAAATATTATTAGAAAAAACAATTTCCAAATTTGTCCTAAACCGCTATCAACTACAGATGAAAATAAAATTTCCAATGCTCGATTCTGTCATATTTGTGAGAGTGATTTGAACGGTGAAAACTCTTTAGATTATGATTGGCAAACAGGTGATTTCAGAGGTGTGGCACATGAAGTATGTGTAACAAAGTTTCGCCCTCCACAATATATTCCAGTACTTCTACATAACTTGAGTAATTATGATGCACATTTTATTGTTCACGCATTAAAATGTGTTGAAGGAGAAATTGAAGTTATCCCAAAAAATAAAGAAAAGTATATATCATTTTCAAAAACCATGAATGTTAATAATCAAAAAATCAGTTTAAGGTTTGTAGACTCCTTAAAATTTTTATCGTGTAGTCTTGATCAGCTAGCAAAAAATTTAAATGATGATCAATTTTTAACTATGAAAATTAACTTTCCAAACATAGAAGATTTTAACCGTCTAAAGAAAAAAGGTATATACCCATACGAATTCATGAAATCTGAAGACTGTTTGAAAATAACGAAACTTCCCAGTCAAGAGCAATTTTACAGTTCCCTATCAGGTTCACATGTATCAGATGATGATTACAGTCACGCTAAGGATGTTTGGAAACACTTCAAGTGTCGTAACATGTTAGATTATTCTAACCTTTACCTCAAAACTGATGTTTTATTATTAACAGACGTTTTTGAAAGTTTTAGAACTTTGTGTTTGAAAACATATGGTTTAGATCCAGCTCATTACTATACTGCCCCTGGGCTAAGTTGGGATGCTATGTTGAAATATACCCAAGTAGAGTTAGATTTATTAACAGACTATGAAAAAATTGCATTTATTAAGTCTGGAATACGAGGAGGTGTATCACAATGCAGTAATCGCTATGCAAAAGCCAATAATGAGTTTATGGATGAATATGATCAAAACAAACCAAAATCATTCTTAACTTATTTCGATGCTAATAATCTTTATGGTTGGGCTATGTCTCAATTCCTTCCAGTTGGAGGTTTTGAATGGGTTTGTGTTGATACAAAGTTTGATGTGTTGGATAACTCTGAATATGGATATATTTTAGAAGTTGATTTGGAGTACCCCATTGAACTTCACGATTTACATTCAAACTTACCTTTGTGTCCTGAAAATATTTGTATTGGAAATTCTAAAGATAAAAAGTTAGTTCCAAACCTAAAAAATAAAACTAAATATATAATCCATTATAGAAATTTAAAACAATCTATTGATATGGATATGAAATTAACAAAGGTTCATAGAATACTAAAATTCAATCAACGTCCTTGGTTAAAAGGGTATATTGATTTAAATACTGCTTTACGAACAGCTGCTAAATCAGATTTTGAAAAAGATTTTTACAAACTAATGAATAATTCTGTTTTTGGAAAGACGATGGAAAATATTGAAAAGAGAGTAAATGTTAAACTATTAACGCACTGGGAAAGTCGTGGTAAAATACTTGGTGTTCGAGATTGGTGTGCAAAACCTGAATTCCAAAACTCGTCAACGTTTGGAGAGAATTTAGTTGCAGTTCAGTTAAGAAGACTAAAGTTATTTTATAATAAACCCATTTACTTAGGTTTCTGTATTTTGGATATATCAAAAACTCTTATGTATGACTTCCATTATAACTACATGATGAACAAGTTCAATAATAAAATAAAATTACTTTACACTGACACTGATAGTTTAATATATCAAGTTTTTACAAATAATTTTTATGAAGATATAAAACCTGATCTGTCTTCAAAATTTGATACTTCTGATTACCCTGATGATAACAGGTTTGGATACCCAAAAATTAATAAAAAAAGGTTGGGTTATTTTAAAGATGAAAATAATGGACGGATATTTAAAGAATTTGTAGGGTTACGATCCAAAATGTATGCTTTAAATGTAGAAAATAAGTTTTCAGCGAAAGCTAAAGGTGTTACAAAATGTATCACAAAAAACATGAAAATGGAAAATTATAAATCACGCCTTTTTGATCAAAATATTCAGTATAATACTGTGATATTATTCAAATCATTAAAACATAGAATATTCACTCAGCAAGTCAACAAAATATGTTTATCTTTTAATGATACTAAACGATATATTTTAGCTAATAATGTTGATACATTAGCTTGGGGTCATTATAAGATAAGTTAAGTTAGATTAATATATTGTAAACAATATTAGTGTGTATATTTGTAAATAATGTAAAGGTTAAATATAATTATATGAAGTAGTAGATAGTTTTTATTTTGTAATAAAATCAAAATAGTCTACGTTAGCATAAGAAACTTGAACTTAAGGAGTATGTAAATATAATGTAAGTTTATTAGTTAGTAATGTTTTTAATCCACAGGTTTGTATAGATACATAAGATAGGTATTTTGTATATAAAACAAAACATTTTTAATAATAAATACTAGTTATTTAAAATAATTGTTTCATTGATTTCTTAAAACCCTAACAATCAACACGTATATAGAAAAATAAATAAAAAATGTATCATTTCAACCACCCATTTACTGCAATAGTAGCTGGCCCAAGCGGTTGTGGAAAATCTAACTTTGTTACAAACTTTATAAAATATGTAACAGAAATTTGTAGTGTAAATTTTATTCAAATTACTTGGTGCTTTGATGAAATGCAACCATTATATAACCTTAAAAATGTAAATTATTGTCAAGGAAATACCAGATCTTAGTATGTTTGATGGGAAAAATCCTCAGTTAGTCATTATTGATGACTTCATGAGGGAATCAGATGGTCGCATTGTTGACATATTTACAAAAGGTAGTCATCACAGGAATTTGAGTGTTTTTTATATAACGCAAAACTTATTTCATCAAGGTAAAGGTCAACGAGACATATCTCTGAACTCTAGTTATATCATATCTTTCAAAAATCCTCGTGATAAAACTCAAATTCGATACCTAGCACGACAAATATCACCCGAAAATACAAAGTTTATGGAAGACTCTTACAAAGATGCAACTAGTGAAGCTCATGGATACTTAATGATTGATTTAAAACAAGATACAAATGATATGTGTCGTTTTAAGACTAACATATTTCCATCAGATGGATATTGCACAGTTTATGTTCCAACAAAAGTGTTTAAATATGCTAAGAACCAACAAATTCCTATCAGTCATATATAATGCATCAAAGACTTAAGACGCATGAGAATTTACTGAGAGCTCTGCATAAACTTAAACCAAAATATATAAAAGCTCTTTTAAAATCATGTGATGAAGAAGAAATCAATTGCATTTGTGAATGCATTCATAACGTTTTGAAAGGAAAGGTACCTCTTGAAGAAAAAGCTAGAAAAAACTTGAATAAATATAAAGAAATACTTCGTAAACTAGTACGTAAAAGTTCAAACAAAATTCGCAAAAACATGATCATTCAAAAAGGAGGTGCTTTTTTACCAATAATATTGGGTTCTATTTTGAGTGCATTGGTTGGTTCTCTCGTTTGAAAAAATGGAACATGCTAAGAAAATGTTACTCATTGATCCGGGTGTAATAGAAAAAATTAACCCTAACAAAATACGGCTGATAACCCCATATCGCGATTAGACACTGAAATGCAAAACATTTTGAAAAGTGATATGGATGATAGAAAAAAGTGTGTTCTATACCTACAAACTCTGCAACGATACCTACATTTTACTGAAGAAGGACGTCAACCAATTCGATTACCCCTAGTTTCAAATATTGATGTGTCAGATGCTAATGTGGATAATAGTGAATATGATACGGTGGACAATAAAAACCATACAACCGATGCTAACGATTCATTTACTGTTCAGACACCAAACGGTGACGAGAAACCGGAAAATACTGCTTCTTTTATAAAATCTCCTTACTCTCCTAAACACATACTCAGCTTGATACCTAAAACATATGTAAAAAAAGGTGAGAGATTATTATTTTTGATATCTTCAAATAAAAACAAATTTCATTGGGATGATTATGGTACAGTTACTATAGACAACGAAGAAGTTCCAGAAAGTAATATTATTGATTTAGTAAATGATGTTTTAAGACCACTCAAAAACAGTGATCCAATAGGATGGCAAAAATTTGCAAAAGCATTAAAAGACATTAAAACACCAATGATTTACATTGGAAATCCAATAAGAGTTAAGTTTATAAAACAGCTTCAGCTCGACGAACCACCAGAGGAACGTTTTTCAACACCAGTTAAGTCTACCGTTGGAAAAGTTAAACAAAGAATAGATTGGGAACAATGGACTCCTTATTAGAATTAAACAATATCTACTATAACCCATCACACCCCGCTGGATATGCTAGTATTGATAAACTAACTCGAGCTATGAAAGGGAAAATGAAAAGAGAAGATGTTAGAAGTTGGCTACAATCACAAGAAACATATACACTACATAAACCGGTTCACAGAAAATTTCAACGAAACAAATATATCTTATCTAATCTTAATGAACTTTGGCAGGCTGATTTAAGTGATATGAGAGCTTATTCGAAATATAACGATGGATATAATTACATTCTTTGTGTTATTGATGTTTTTACCAAATATGCATATGCTCGACCAATGAAGTACAAAAATTCTGAAACGGTTAAAACATGTTTTGAAAGTATATTTCATGAAGCTAATATTACACCAACTCATATACAATCTGACAAAGGAACAGAGTTTGTTTCAAAAGATGTTCAAAAATACTTTAAAATGAAAAATATAAATTACTATACTACAAATAACCCTGATATTAAGGCGAGTATTGTTGAAAGATTTCAAAGGACACTTAAAATGAGAATGTGGCGGTATTTCACTCACAAAAATACGTATAAATACATTGATATTTTACAAGACTTAATATATGCGTATAACCACAGTTAACATTCCAGTATCAAGATGTGTCCTTGTGATGTAAACTCAAATAATATAATTACTGTATGGAATAATTTATATGATAGGAAAAAAGTTAAAAATATTACAAGATCGTCAATACCAAAATTTCATACTGGAGATTATGTAAGAATAACAAAATACAAACATGTATTTCAAAAAGGGTATGAATCCAATTGGAGTGATGAAATATTTATCATATCTTCAATAATAGATCGATCTCCATTAGTTGTGTACACACTAACAGATTTACAACATGAAGCTATAGTTGGAACTTTTTATGAAAAGGAATTACAAAAAGTGTCTTATAACCCCACTTCAGACTATAAAATAGATAAAATAATTCGTTCTCGCTATTCCGGTAACAGAAAGCAAATGTTAGTGAAGTGGAAAGGTTATCCAGATAAATTTAATAGTTGGGTTTCAGCTTTAAATTTAAAAAAAATATGATTAAAGGAAGTTTTTATTTAACGTTACTTAGTAATAGTTCTATGGAATATTTTTCAGACAATATGACTAGACGGTTTTCAACAAAATTACCAAAATCCGTAAAACTTGAAGGAGAATGGACAGTTGGAGTTGTGGAATTTCAATATCCCTGCACCATGTTTACTGTACAAGAACGTGAAAATATTATTTATGTAAAAAAATTGATGTTAATGCCAAACGAGGAAAAACCATCATTAGTTTATTACAAAACACACATTCCAGCTACAAATTATGATAACATAAATCATATTTTAACAACACTAAATAATTTAAAAGAGAAAGTAAGATTTCGCTATGATGATATATCAAAGTTTGTATCCGTAACAGTTATGGATGAATCAATAAAATCGTTAATATTAACACCTAAGTTAGGAATTCAACTTGGGTTTGAACCTAATAGAAATCTTGTGGAAAATGGTTTTGGAAAATGCCCTGCAAATTTACATTTAGGGTTACCATCTCAATTATTTGTTTATTGTGATATTATTGAACCTCAGATAGTTGGAGATGTTATGACTCCTTTGTTGAGAATCATACCGTTGGATCCGGCAAAGTATATATATGGAGCAAATAAAATGCATGTTTTTTCACCCCCTCACTACTTACCCGTTATGCGTAGAGAATTTGATACCATCGAAATAGATATAAGATCTAGCATTGGAGAAAAAATACCATTCCAGTTTGGAACAGTGTGTGTTAAACTACATTTCAAAAAGTTATAATGCATTCTCGTGATCGCCCAAATTGTCCATATGAACATTTATTCTCATCAAGCTGGTTCTGGAATTGGAGTGATTTATAAAGGCGCACCTTATCAACGTGGTCATGGTATCGGTAGCTTCTTAGGAGGGTTGTTTAGATCTGTTTTACCACTTCTTTCTAGTGGTGCTCGAGTAGTAGGTCGGGAGGTTCTAAACACTGGTGTTGGCCTTTTATCAGATATGGTTAACGCTCGCCCCATGGAGGATTCAATTAAAACTCGACTAAAAGAAGCTGGTTCAAACTTGAAAAGAAAAGCAGATGATAAGATAGATTGGTTAAATATGTCCGGCTCCGGATATATAATAAAAAAAAAACGTCGATCGTCATTCATTCCACAGTCAGCAGTCAGAGTGAAAGCTATTAAAAAATCTAGAGCCACATCTAATAAAATAAAAGATATATTCTCATAAGTAGTAACACCATGGCTGCCTGAGGATGGAAGGCGACGTAGGGGTCGGCCGCGAAAGCGCTGGCGTGATGACCTTGACGTTTTTGATGTAGACTGGTGGGATATTGCCAAGGACAGAGATAGATGGAAGGAATTGGGGGAGACCTTTGCTCAGCAGTGGGACACAATAGGTTGGAAAAAAAAAAAAAAAAAAATTTTTCATAAGACAATTTTTAAAATGTCATTTTTACATAGTCATTCTTGTGAGTGCATAAAATCAGAGTTAGATTTGTTTGCTTTACCATCCACTCAAACTAGTATTGAAAATGGATTGTGGATACACTACAAACCCATTTCATCCCTTGCTGATGATGGTCCTATAGAATTTAAAGTACCTGGAACAGGTGATGACTACATAGATTTATCGCATACATTGATACATATTAAAGCTAAAATAAAAAACCAGGACTTAACGCCAATAGCTTCAACAACTGTTATAGCTCCAATCAACAACTGGCTTCATTCACTCTTCAGTCAGCTTGATGTTTATTTGAATCAAAAGCTTGTATCACCTCCAAACAATACATATGCATATCGTGCTTATATGGAAACATTGTTAAACTATGCACCTGCAGCAAAAAACTCTCATCTGACTTGCGGTCTTTGGTATGAAGATACAGCAGGAAAAATGGATTCAACTGATGAAAAAAACTCAGGATTTGTTAAAAGGCAGGAACTTGCAAGTGAGAGTAAAGAAATAGAAATGATTGGACATCTTCATGGTGATATATTTAACCAAGAAAAGTTTTTGATTAACGGTGTTGAAATGAGTGTTAAATTAGTTCGTTCGAGAGAAACATTTATTCTAATGGCTTTCTCAGCTGACTTGAAATTTAAGGTGATAATTACAGACGCAACTCTCATTGTTCGTAGAGCACGAATCAATCCAACTGTATTACTTGCACATCAAAAAGTATTAGCTTCTACTACAGCTAAATATCCTATTACTCGTGCTGAAGTCAAAGTTTTAACCATACCTACAGGAATTCAGGGAAAAACTCTTGATAATATTTTTCTAGGTCAAGTCCCTAAAAGGTGTATAGTAGGTTTTGTAAATAATGCAGCATTTAATGGAAGTCTAACTAAAAATCCATTTAATTTTGAAAACTATGGTATAAATACATTTTGTTTGTACATTGACGGTCAACAAATTCCCTCCAAAGCTTTGCAACCATCGTTTGAGAGTAATATTTTCACTACAGCATATCACACACTATTTTCAGGAACAGGTATACATTTTCTTAATGAAGGTAATGGAATATCTAGGGAGCAATATGCAAATGGATACTGTTTGTTAGCGTTCGATCTAACAGCTGATCTTAGTTGAAATTCAAACACACATTGGAATCTTATTAAACATGGTAGTGTTAGATTAGAAGTGCGTTTTGAATCGACTCTGACTCAAACCATAAATTGTATTGTTTATGCTGAGTTTGATAATGTAATTGAAATAGACAAAACCCGTAATGTAACTGTAGACTATAGTAGTTAAGACTTAATAAGATTGTATCTAGTGTTTAAGTAATAATAAATAAAACACCAACATGTACTTTTATTTTGTAATTTTCAACTCCTTTCATTTCCCTGCAATAACTCCCTTATAAAGTAGTTCAGGTTATTTAGTTTTGCATTATTGATTTGAAAATTGAATGTGTTACAACATACGAGTACATAGGTATATGAAAATTGCAGTCTAAAAATGAATACAATTGACATTCAAAAATATTTACACTGCATTCACCCAACTATAAAAGAGAATGTGTTCGCTGCAAACCGACTACCGGTGCATGTTAAACTCCAACATATATGATAAGCAACATGGATCCAGACAGTGAGCCAGGTTCACATTGGATAGCCATACACATAGATAGAAACGGTGTTGGTCAATATTTTGATTCATATGGACGACCGCCTACAGGTTACCACAGATATTTCTTGAACAGAACCACTAGACAATGGGATTTTAATAGGTATAAGCTACAACATGAGTTCACTACAGTGTGTGGTGAATATTGTTTAACATATTTATATTACAAGTTCCATGGTAATACAATGATGGACTTCATCAATTTATTCTGCAGTAACCACCTGAAAAACGATATATTTTTGTGCAAATTGTTTGATTCATATTTTTTAGTTTAGTTTATTATTAAAGAGTATTTGATATAATAATATTATGTTTTATTGCAATCGCATGTCACCTAATCACATAGTAGGTAATAATTAGACAGGGTCATTAAGAACAATGGGTACCCCGAAGCGGGGTCCTGAGCAGTAGTGATTAAGAAACAATACATCATTAATGGATGATTAGTAATTACAGTGGAATCTTACAATGCTTGAATCTATCTCGCGATCCATAAAAGATATCAAAAAACGGATAGCACAGATCGATTGTGAATAGTCGAAAACCCCCAAAACGATACCAAACTTTTTTTTTTTTTTTTAGATTTCGTTTGTCCGACGACGACGTTTGACCCAATACAACTCATTGCACCACAGTCGCCACAAACCTTACTACTACCAATATATCATAATAAAATAAAATTACAATAATTTCCTAAATAGTTTGTGTTTTATTCAAAATCAACATCGGCCCTTGAAATTTAACCACCCGTTATTTTGCTAATCAGTTGTTTTGATACTCTAAATGTATACGACAAGGAAGCATAAGAATCTCCGGTCGACAAGTATCTCAATGTTATTGCAAGTCTGATGTCAGGACCAACAGCATTCCGTAATATTGTGTCTTGTTTAGCTATGGCAGGCCCGATCATTTCTAGTAAAACTTCAAAATCAGTCGATGTCATTCGAGTGAAATTTACAAATGATCCATCAAACATTCGAAGATCACGTAAGATATTATCACTGCTTTCTCTTTGTGATAAGTAGTTTCGCACCCACCACCTTTTCTTTTTATAACGTTTCGGTAAACTACTCGATAAAATATAAATGTACGCAGCACTAACTGCCACGACTTCCTCGGGCGACATCTCGGCGGAGACTGCTGGTGTGGACAAGCAAAATGTATCACGACATGTTACCAAAATGTTCTGAGAACACGCACCGTAGATGTTCTGTAACAGTCTCAGAACTTGTGCCCTACTTGTGCTCTAGTGAATTCGAGGCTTAAGAGTATGCAAAACGTTTTTACTAAACACATTGGGTATCGCAGATAGGACGTTGCGTACCGTAATAGAAACAAGAACAGCAGATAATAATCTGGGTGCGGTACCAATTGACAATCGCGGAAAGCATCAGTCACATTCAAGAATAGAACAAACTGTATTAGAATCTGTCCGGAATCACATAAAATCAATCTCGAGGATTGAAAGTCACTATCTGCGTGCCCATACAACGAGAGAATACATTGATGGAAGCCTATCAGTAGCAGAATTACATCGTGACTATAAAAAAATGAGGGAGTCACAGAACAGAATAGCGGCTTCTTATGATTTATACTTTCGTATATTTCATTCAATATTAAATTTAAATTTAAATAGAATGAAATATTAAATTTGTATTTCATTCTTTGTCCCGAAAAAGGATCAGTGTGACTTGTGTGAATCTTATAAAAACACTGTTGGTATAGAAAAAGAAAAGCTAGAAGAACAGTATACAGAACATCAACGTCAAAAAGAACTCAGTCGTGCAGAAAAGAAGAATGACATAGAACTTTGTAAAATGGTAGACAGTAATAGCATAGTAGCGATTTACGACTTACAAGCTGTTTTGCCTGTACCGATAGGAGAGTCATCAGCTTTCTTCTATAAATCGAAACTGAATTGTTTGAATTACAAATTTATCTTTTTTGTTAGTAAAATTATTATTGTAGTATCGTGTTACATGTAAAGTTAATATTAATCAATATTTACAGGTTTCTGACATCAAGAACAAACAGACGGTTTGTTACTTTTGGCATGAGGGGTTAGGAAGTCGAGGCGCAGTTGAGATTGGATCCTGTGTCCTAAACTATCTGCAAGACATTGCTGAAAAACATCCCTATTGTGATGTCACATTTTACTCGGATAATTGTGGGGGGCAACAGAAGAACAGGTAAGGTTAAATCATCATTATTTGAATATAATATTTTGGCATTAGGTAAACATGAGTTAAATTTTAAACTTTTGTGTTTTAGGTTCATTTTTTCCATGTATCTGTACGCTGTCGAAACATTAAAGATAGGATCCATAACTCACAAATTCTTAATTCGAGGGCATACACAGAACGAAGGAGATAATGCCCATTCGATTATCGAAAGAGCCATAAAAAAGTCAAAAAAGTCCGGTCCCATTTACGTACCTGGTCAGTATGTCCAAATAATAAGAGATGTGAAGAAAACTGGAGATAGAGCACCGGTGGTCTAGTGGTAGTGACCCCGCCTTCCGATCCTAAGGTCGTGGGTTCAAACCCGGCCGTGCACCAATGGATTTTTCTGTTCGAAAAATTTATGTGCACAATGCCAGTGCTCTCATACGGTGAAGGAAAACATTGTGAGGAAACCGGCATGTCCAAGAACTAAAAATTCGAAAGACATGTGCCATCCACCAATCCGCATTGGGTCCGCGTGGTGGATTAAGACCCAATCACTCTCGCCTGAGAGTAGGCCAGTGTCCCAGCAGTGGGAACATTAGAAGGCTGTCATGATCATGATGAACACTTAAACGCCAAGTTTAGGGTGGTTCTTAAGGGTCTCAGCACACATATGGGATCGGAAAGGGATCGTCACCGTATCGCCTCGAGCCGTTCAGAATGGTTTGTATTAAACTCCCTACTGCAACGCACACTAATCGGAATAATAACGTAATCGCCTCGCCTCGGAACAGGCTCCGAACTTGAATTCCCGCGCTTACGGCTCATCGTCCCCGCGCTTACGTTTCTCCGTCCCCGCGCTTACGTCTCTCCGTACCCGAGCTCACATCTCTTCGTCCACCCTTTCCCCTTTCCCCTCCCGCGACTTGCCTGCTAAAGACGCCGCCATTCGCAAGGAGTATTTCATTCGTGTTGCGCGTATGTTTTATTTAAAATTTTAAGTTCGATTCAAACACAAAATAACGATGCAAAGGGAGAAACTTATTGAAGAAGTGAGAAAATATCCATATTTATATGACTTAAGTGATGCTAAATACAGCAATACTATAAAAAAGGACGAGGCTTGGAAACAAATAAGTATTACTTTAAAGCAATCTGGTAAGTACCTACTCCTATTTAATTATTTATTTAATGTTTTTCGCGTATGTAGGTATGTATGGGAAATAAAACAGTTGTGATTAATATAATTATAATGAAAAATTTAACTGGAATATCCATTAAGAATTAACATTAATATTTAAAGCTAAAAGCTACTGCCATGGAACTCGTCCGGTAGAAGTTTGAAAATATGTTTTGAACTTTTCACGTACATTAAAAGCGGTAGCCATATGGGCACCACTAATACTTGGTAATTGACTTAACAATCGGTCTTCGCCGAATTCAACTGTAATTTCCTGTTCTGTTCTGTTCGGTTCCTGTAAATTCATCTCAATGTTATATGTCCTCATCATATTGTGTAAAATGCAAGTTGTTAATACCACTTTATCTACAAACTTTGGATGCAATTTAATATTTTTGTTATAAATCGCAAATTTTTGATATAAAATTCCAAAAGCGTTTTCAACAACCCTTCTAGCTCGTGATAAGCGGTAATTATATTGCCGTTCAGGATCTGATAGTCTCCGTGTATTTGAGCGAGGATATGGTCTTAATAAATATGTCTTCAATGGAAATGCCTCGTCTCCCACAAATACATGTGGCATTGCATGATTAGTTCCTGGTAATGGTTTGTCACATGGAATATTGAATGTGTTTCTTTCAAGTGCCTTTCCAAATGTAGATGATGAATAGATTCCGCCATCGCTGTTTTTTCCATAGGCTCCTACATCAACCGCTATGAATCTGTATTCAGGATCAACTATACATAGCTAACAAAACAATAGAAAATGTTTTTTTATAGTTAAAAAACAACGATCCACTATTGGGAGGTGCAATTATATTTACATGTTTGCCGTCAATGGCGCCTATGCAATTCGGAAAGTTCCATTTATTTTTAAATCCTTCTTCGATTCCTTGCCATGTGGCTGTAGTTGGTTGAGGTATATGAATTGGCATTAATTTATTTATTATTGCATTGCACACATCTATTACTATCAAACGAATAGTTGATTCTCCTAAACGGAAGCTCGATGATAAATTAGTAAATGTAGATCCAGTTATGAAGTACCTGCAACAATAAATGTATATTTAATATACGTTTTATAATACGTGTATATGTTTATGTGAATGTATGTGTACGTACTCCCTTTCACACATACATGTGTAACTACATGCGCTTGATATAGTTAACCATGATTTATTTTATTTCAGAATCTGAGTGCAAGAAAACTTGGTTAAATCTTAGAGAGTCTCACCGACGAGCTATGAAGAAGCGTAAAACTAAAAGTGGTCAGGCAGCCCCGACGACGAAAAAGTGGACCTTTGAAGATGAAATGAGTTTTTTAGTACCTCATTACAAAGAAAGAAATACGATCTCTTCGGTTGATGATGATGACGGTTCAGATGTTAGCAGTTTCTTGGGTAATGATGATTCACAGAACTCAATAAACATAATTCAGTCTCCAGAAAACTTACAAGCGGAAACTACTCCACTTTCGCCGCGTCCTGAGTCTTCTGCATCTTCAGTTGCATCCAAAATTTCAAAAAAAAAAATCTTAATATTGAAAAAAATTCAGCGTCACAAACTTTAATGAAATATTTATTAAATCACAACGAAACCAAAAAAGAAGATGAGATAGATACATTTTTTAAGAGCATTGCGGCAACGGTTAAAAAATTTTCAGAATATAACCAAGCTGTTATGAAAAGTAAAATATATAACGCAGTTTCGGAAATGGAGTTAAAAGAAATCGCAGAAAAACAAAGCTATTATAGTTATCGCAACCCTTACATTCCCCAAAGAGAAGATGACATGCCTCGAGGTTATACCACTCTAAATAACATTAGCCACGAGATACAATCAACATCTGGCGCTTCAAACATTCATGATTTTAATATTTCAAACTTAGAAGAAAATGGCGCGTCAAATGCTGACGATCTTGATACTTCAAACAATCTTTAATTTATACAATGATTGTATTTTTGTTGTGGCGCTATTTTTGTTTAATTGCCATAATTTTTGGATTTAATAATATAGTTTTGTATAATAAAAAAATATGTGATTTATGGGTATTTTTTTTTACCTAAACTACAAAAAAGTTGCATTTACTAAAATACCTTACGCAATCACACAAAATATATACACACATACACCAGACATAAAACGTACATCCCCTGTGCACACCTGATCGCAAATGAGGGTTGCGTTCCAAAAGAAATATTTTTTATCGACAGAGGATAAAAATTAATCTATCTTGTAGTTTCGGAACCGAGTATTTTTTTTGTACACTTAAAAAAAAAGAACAATAGAGATAATACAAACATTAAAATTATAGTACAAATATTTATGTAGACCAGATTAAAAATTCCAAAAACAAATGCAATTTCTCACCTTAACGTTACAGCTAGTTTTTCTTCGGGCGATATTGTTTCTCTGAATGTTGTATTCTTCTTCCTTATACATTCATCTATAGACTGCAATATTTTATAAAAGAGATATTTCGGCATATGAAAATAAATATAAAATTTATCTTCATCATCCATCAAATGTTTTTTTATAGTCCGAAATTCCCCTTCAGTACTCCTTGCTTTATTCATACTGTGTACCCAATATCTTTTTCTTTTTTTCTTGCTATTTTCTTTTTCCTCTTCATCAAGTGCTATGGCTATGATAGCCAACTCACGTATTGTAAACCAAGACATAACCGTGCGCTACACTTAACGTTTGGATTCAAACTGATCTGGTGCCAACCAGGTCAGCCAGGGGGCGGCGAGGCGTAAGCGCGGTGTCGCCTAGCCGTAGCCGAGTTGACGTACAGGCGCTGCTGATACGCTTTCGTTACGTGCATACGGTAGGTTGACGCCTGGTTGACAGCGAGGCGAAAGGCGTTACGGTTACGATCCCTTTCCGATCCCATATGTGTGCTGAGACCTTAAGTGGGTAGACAAAAAACAAAAATCTTACGATATACCGCAGAATCTCTGAGTGCCATTACATTGTTGCTCAGTGGTGTTTGTTGTGTCCAACGAAGAAGTTATCGTAACCTTACCTTTCATTATCGATTAAATTAGTGTTTGCATAAACAATGCCTGCTTCTCGACGTCACATGGACACAGAATCCGCGACAAGAGCCATTGTTTTGCTTCAGCAGGGAAATTCGCAAAGATCAGTAGCTTCAAGCTTAGGTGTGTCTAGACGAGCTATTCGAAATGTGTGGGAACGCTATCAAGAGACAGGTAGTGTGAGTAGGAGGCAGCGTTGCCATAAGTACGGTAATTACCGTTTTATACGGTAATTAGGCCTCCAAATTGCACAATGTACGGTATACGGTCAAGTGGTTACTACCGTACGATAAAATACGGTAATTTCATCACATCAAAAAAAAGTATCTTTCACAGGACTTGTTGTGATTGTTGCCAAGTGCCAACTGTCAATGTCAACTGTGTAAAGCTGTCAGTGGCCTGATTGTGTGTCCAGCATTATATTGTCTATGGCGGTGTGTAACACCTACGCAATATCGCGCTATCCTACTCTGACTCGCACTATGTTTAGTTCTTCGTCCATTCTAAGTTCAGTCAATTTATTTGAAAAGTGTTTTATTTATATTTAGACGTGGTAGACATTAATAAATAGGATGTCTTCAGATTCAGAAGAAGCTCCTGGGCAATCAACACCCAAAAAAATTAAGAAAGCAAAACATAGAGCACAAAAATATAGATCGCAATGGGAATCGGAAAGTGAATTTAAAGAGTGGATTGGTCCCGACAAAAACAATATCTACAAAGCATATTGCCGGGTATGTGATATCAAAATTTCATGCGAAACATCAACTTTAAAGAAACATATGTGTTCGGTGGTTCATACCCGGAAAATTCAAAATAAAAAAGCATCCAAACCGATACATTCTTTTTTCAAAAATAGTGATGCCAGCTCTAATCATTCAGATTTAGTTGGTGAACTAGAATTGAAATTATGTGCATTTATGGCCGAACATAATATTTCATATAAAGCCATGGACCATTTAAGCGAAATAGTAAAAACTGGGATACCAGATTCGAAAATTGCTTCGGATATTAAATTAAAAAGAACAAAATGCACCAGTCTTGTTAAAAATGTTATTGGTGAATGTCATAACAGAGACTTAGAATTTCTACTTAAATCAAATAAATTCAGCGTGTTGGTTGACGAGTCAACTGATACTGAGGCGCGCGCAGGCGCTGATTGACAGTGACGTTGCGCCTCCATCGCAGTGGTCGGTACCAGAATTTGAGTGGGTGAACGGGGTGCCGGGATGCGGAAAAACGTCGTGGATCGTCTCGCACTTTTCACCAACGGCTGACATGGTAGTGACTACGACAGTTGAGGCGTGTAAGGACGTTGTGGCACGCCTAGAGAAACGACTTGGAAAAATTAACAAACGACAAGTGCGCACGTTGGCGTCAGTACTCGTTAACGGAGTGCGAGAGCATGAGGGATGTGACAGGCTGCTCTTCGACGAGGCGTTGATGAATCACTTCGGTGCGGTCGTCATGGCTTGCCGTGTCACTGGTGCGAAGTCTGTGGTGTTGGTAGGGGACGTTAACCAAATTCCTTACATAGATAGACAGAACTTGTTCAAATTATTGTACGCCAAACCGAACTGCGTGACCGAGATCACGAGGGAACTATTGTGTACGCACAGGAACCCGCAGGATGTGGCGTACGCCTTGAGGTCGGTGTATAACGGAATATACTCGTCGAAACAAGCGGTGAGATCTTTAGCGTTGCGGCATTATTCGGGGACGATCATCAGCCCGACAGCTCAGGACACGTTGTATCTTGTGCACACTCAATCAGACAAAGAAACATTGATTGCGCAGGGTTTCGGAAAAGGGGCTGGAGCAAGATTATTGACAATACACGAGGCCCAGGGTTTGACGTACCCACACGTGGTGATAATTAGGTCTACGACGAAGAAGTTACACATCTTCGACAGTGTACCTCACGCGGTTGTGGCTGTGTCTCGACACACCGCGACTTGCGTGTATTACAGTGACGACTTTGGTATCATCAGTTAAAACTATGTGCATTGTTGTACGGCTCTATGACCCACAAGTAAATAAAATTATGAGCTATCTGTGGGAACTACGGCCCTTATTTGAGAAGGATGATTTTGACGCAGCTCATCAAGGCGCAACAGGAGAAGCCATCTACAATGCAATAACCCAAAGTTTCCAGAACCGAAATGTGCCTTTATACAATATTATTGGATATGCACCTGATGGTGCTAGCGTGATGATGGGTCAGCATAATTCAGTGGCTAGTCGTTTTTTGATTAACAATCCCGGAATCACAATTTTTAAATGTATCTGCCACTCACTACATCTCTGTGCTAGCGAAGCTTGTAAAAAACTGCCGAGACGCTGTGAGGATTTAGCCAGGAATGTTTATGGATATTTCAAGCACAGCTCAAAACGCCAAGCTGAACTCGTTGAATTTCAGGCATTCACTAACACCAAAGTGCACAAAATGTTGCATCCCTCCCAAACGCGATGGCTGTCTCTTTTAGCTGTCGTTAACCGTTTATTAGAGCAGTGGGAATCACTACAACTTTTCTTCTCTAAAAAATGGTTGGATGAACGAATTGTTTCAGCAGAACTTATATTCAAAGACTTGCACGACCCGTTTATCAAACTGTATTTCTTGTTTTTGCAATGGGTGTTGCCTAAATTTGTCAAACTGAATGAATATTTTCAAAAAAGTGGCGTTGTAATTACAGAATTAGACGGAAAAATGAGGGCGATGTATTTAGAACTTCTCTTATGCTACATGAAGAGAGATTATGTGGTTCAAAATGACTTAGAAGCTATTGACCCTACCAAAGAGGAGTACCAATTAATGAATAATCAAATGTATTTAGGGGTGCAAGTGATGAGTGAAATAGCTCGAGAGAACATTCAGGCGAGACCAGATTTGATTGCCGATTTTCAAGCAAGAACCAAAGATTTTATTAAAACTGGATGCTGCCAAATTAGGAATAGATATGATTTTTCGAACGACCTATTGCAAAAAGTATCAATTTTGTCGCCGAAAAATGCCATGTCTCAAGTTCAAAGGATATCTGAACCTTCTTTACTGCCCATAATGTTAGAGGTTCCCTGCATCATGTTAGGTAAGACAAATGAAGAAAAACAAGCTATTGATGATGAATGGCGTCTTTTGCCAAATACAAATTTATCTGAAGATACGTTTTTTAATGCAGAATCAATGTCACCGGACGAATTTTGGGACAAAATACTACATATTTCAGAACCATTGTTTTTAAATTTGGCGAAATTTGTTCTTGAAGTTATTTCTTTGCCACACGCAAATGCCGATTCGGAGAGAATCTTTAGCGCCGTTAATTTATTAAAAACAAAATCTCGAAACCGGCTCATAACATCCACTATCAATGGGACGCTTTTGGCAAAACAATGCATTCGTAGAAAACCAAATGAAAGTTGCGTAAATTTCAAGCCAACACCCGAAATGATTTCAAAAATTAAAAACCCGTCTTCTTACTACAAGCCGAATGAAGCGAATGAAGATGCCATGAGAAACGTCGTAGATTTATTTGGAAGAGAAGAGTAGAAGTAGTGTTTTGTATATAAATTAATGTTTTATTTAGAGAGTACGGTATTTTTCTGTCAAAAACGGTAATTTTCCCACTTGTGTACGGTAGGTCCAAATTTAGGTAGCGGCAACACTGGTAGGAGGCGCGGTTCAGGTAGAACCCGAGCCACAACCTCCCAAGAAGACCGATACATCTGACTCTCTGCACATCGCGAGCGAACTGTAACTGCACGCATATTGAGAAACCGCTTACGTGACGCCACTGGTACGCGAGTGAGTGACCAAACTGTTCGGAACAGACTTCATGAAGATCAACAACGTTCCAGAATGCCAGTTGTTCGGCTCAAATTGACCAGAGCCCACCGTGCAGCGCGATTAAGGTTTGCACGTGATCACCTCGAATGGACCATGGATGATTGGAGGACAGTGCTCTTTACAGATGAATCTAAAGTAAAGTTTTTTAATGATGACAGACGCGTACGAGTTTGGCGACGAACTGGAGAACGTTTTACAGAACCATGTATTCGTGAAACTGACCGCTTCGGTGGACCCAGTATTATGGTATGGGGTGGGATTAGCATAATGGGCAAAACTGAGCTAGTGATTTTGGATGAGGGGAATGTAACGGCCGCCAGCTATGTTCAGCATGTCATCCGACCTCATGTGATCCCATATTCACAGCGAGTAGGCCCTAATTTTATTCTGATGCAAGACAACGCTCGCCCTCATACTGCCAGAGTGACCCAAAGTGCAATCTCCGAAGCTGGTATCGCAGTTCTACCCTGGCCTGCCATGAGTCCGGACCTGAATCCGATCGAGCATATCTGGGACCAGTTGAAAAGAAGCCTTAAAGACAACCACACTGAAATTCATAGCCGACAGGAGTTGATAACTGCTTTAAGCGCATCACACACGGTGAAGATAATATAAAATATATATTATCTTAGAGCATATTTTAGAATATCGCTCACCATAGAAATCCTATGAACCATCACACACGACGAAGTTAATTTATATTTTATCTTCAGTATCTTAAGATACCGAGCGAATACGCAAATATGGAAATATATATTTCGTATCTTAATATGTTATCTTAAGATACGAAATATACACATCTTAATATAAATACATGGTGTTTTTGTGTCGGGCTATGTGCGGACGCAGCGCGGGGTGCTCCGGGAAGGGAGAGGAGAGGGGTAACTTCGCAAGAAAGCTGTTGCCTTCTCTGTCTACCTAAGCTAGTTACTACGCTGTCGCCCGCCATACGGTCGTTCGTATCGTCCGTGCTCGTTAACAATGGAGCGTTTAATAGAAAGCGTCCGCGAATACCCTTGTTTGTGGAAAGTTAACTCGGAGGAATACAAACTAAATGATTTGAAAGAAGCAGCATGGATAGAGGTGACTAAGGAATGTGAATTGCCTGACGGTAAGTTCCCTTTTTTATTGTAATTAACCTATTTTATTATAGTAATAGCATTAAATTAGAAATGTATCATCTGTCTAAATGTATCAGCCAACTAGCCTAATTAAGTATCTGTTCAATTAATTTATTTTCGATTGGCCCCGTGTCACATTGTATGGCTTAAGGGTTTCAATCTAAGCTTTGGCCATGCCATGTATCGACTCATTCAATTTTTCATTTCGTTGTTACCGGTTGTGTATACCAATAAATAAAATGACATAAATTGAATTTCATAAGCTCAGGCGTATTAAACACATTTACTAAATAGCAATATTTATTTAACTGTTTTAATTAATAAACTACTTACATTACAATTAATGACAAATAGTTATTTAATTGTTTACTTATAAACAATTCGGCAATAATGCAGAAATTGTTCCTCCTTAATGAATACAACGTGAAATATAAATATTTGAAAAATCTAAGTAGGTATATTTAATTTGAAAACATTTATCAGCTATAATATAAAATATTCCTGAAAATGTTTTATAAACATTTTTTTTTTCATACAGTTTACACGTAGTTATATCGTCTTGTTGTAAACAGTCTACGCTGAATTCGATTTGCCTGCCACGGTACACTGCCAACAGTATTAAAGTAATTACAAAACTCTTCCCGAATAATGAAGCTATTGTCAGAATGACGATATCCACTGTGCCGTAGCGGTAAAAGTTGATTTTCTTCTTGAACTTGGAGATTCACATCATTGGCACTGAAGTATCTGTTTGAATTTTGTATAAGAAAATTGTGCAAAATACACGTTGCCTTCACGATTTTCTCAGCTAGTTCTATTTTACACTCGATTGGTCTTTTATATATCCTCCACCGAGTAGATAATAATCCAAATGCATTTTCAATTACTCTACGGGCCCTGCATAGTCTATAATTAAATATTCTGCGGGTTTCTGTCAATCTGCCCTTTGGATAGGCACGCATTAAATTTTTCATTAATGGGAAAGCTTCATCTCCAACGAAGACGTAAGGCATATTTATGCCACCAGAAATTAATGCCTCTTCTTCGGGTAATCGCAAATTGCCGCTTTTCAATTTCTTTCCGAATTCGCTATCATCCAGTATGCCGCCATCGCTGAATCGACCCATGGATCCAACGTCCACCATAACAAACCTCCGTTGTGCATCACTTACGGCCAACAAAATTATTGAAAATGTTTTTTTGTAGTTAAAAAAGCTGGACCCCGAGTTTGGTGGACATTGGACTAAAACGTGTTTACCATCGATCGCCCCGCAACAATGGTCAAACTGACAATCTTTTTTGAATTGTGTGGCGATTTGCTTCCATTCTTGTTGAAGCGGTTCAGCTAATACTATTGGTTTTAAATGTTTCCACAAAGCGTCACATACTTCCTCCACAATATTTGAGACAGTTGATTCGCCAATTCTATAACTGAATGCAATACTTCGAAAGGAATCCCCAGTTGATAAATATCTGTAATACTTCGAAAGGAATCCCCAGTTGATAAATATCTGTAACAATTTGAAAGTATTTTAATATTACATACTTATACTACATCTTGAGTAATATTACATACCTATACTACAACTACTTCAACTTTTTGTACACCGCCGTTTGTCAGTTCTCGTCTATCCTTTCCATCCAAAGGTTGTCTGGAAGAGATCGCTCTTAGCGATAAGGCCGCCCGTTGTACTCAGCATATTTAATGTTTCTGTAATGCTTTTTTTCTTTGTGTAAAATAAAGAGTTAATCTATCTATCTATCTTAAGTAATTACGTGAAATGGCACCAAATACTTTTTTAACCACCACAAAAAGATAGAAAAAAATGTACAATACACCAAAGCACTTTTGCATTTTTATATATTTAAATTTATCATTATTTATTGTTTCAGTTAAAGAGACTCGAACTATATGGAATAAGCTAAGGGATGGCCATCGGCAAGCAATTGCAAGGAAGAAAACGGTAACTGGGCAAGCAGCTTCTACAAAGGCTCCTTGGAAATATGAAAATCAAATGGAGTTCCTATTGCCTACCATGCAAAATCGTAAAAGAAGCACAAATATAGATCCAGTACCACGTAGCAGCCACGATAACTCTCGAGATGGTGATGAAATTGAAACACAACAAAATGCGGAGTCTCCCAATAACGCAGTAGAGCCGCCATACGGTGAACTCGTTCCTCCCAACAAAAAGACAACGATAGTATCACTACTAGAAAAGGAGCACAAAAGAAGAGAGGAAAGATCAGTAGCAAGGACCGAATTAAGAAACCAGATATTACAATGTGCCTCTATAGGTACTACTCAGAATAGTGCCATGGACACGTTTTTTAAGAGCATGCAATTAACAACTAATGCACTACCTGAAAGACTACAACTCAAGGTTCAAAGACAAATATTTAACATTGTCATGGAGGCTAAAGAGGAACATTTGACTTTAACATCAACTGCCAATTCAGCTATACATCAATTTAGAGGCGGATCGCCATTTCTCTTGCCGATCAATAAAGATGCCATGACCCATTCTCTACGTTCCGCTTCATCGTCATCCAACTATTCCCAAACATATACATCACCACCGCCGCAATTCAGCCCACAGGATAACCAAGCTACATATAATATTGAGCAACCATATACATCACCGCCGCCGCAATCCAACCCACAAGCTACATACAATTTTCAGCTAATATCACCACCGCCGCAATGCAGCCCACAGGATAACCAAGCTAGATACAGTATTCAGCAAACATATACAACGCCGCCGCCGCAATCTAACCCACAGGCTACATACAATGTTCCGCTAATATCGGCGCCGGCGCCGCCAGCGCCGCACAGTGGATCGAAAATGCCCTTTCCATAGACATAGAACTTTTTTTTTGTAAACATGCGTTTTCTTATTGAAAACCAACACAGAACCTTATTAGAAGCCCAAACTTTATCATATTTATGCACCTCTCGCGATTATGATGCAGTAAAGTCTTTTTGAACTAAAATATGTATGGAGAAAAACATGAAAATCGATATTTTTCGGCTCTCGTGCGAGTGCCCGTTATTTCGTCTGGTACGAATAATGTCCATATTTTTTACTATTTTTTGACATATAGTACATACAGCGCACTCGATGGACTTCAGGTGAAAAAAAATTTTTTTAATTATTTTGATTTTTACTCATTATCCAAATTACATTGCGACCTAAATATAATATTTCAACTCGCCTCATCATTGTTACAGTTTTAATGCAATATTTCACCTATCATACTTTATAAATAAACTGTAAAAAAAAGAATACACAATAGGTATAGGCTTTAACGGCTAAATATCATAAAACCACCATAAAATAAGGGATTAAATGTACAAGGGGTCATTAAGTTAGGTAATAGGTAATAGGACTTTATCATTGTTACAAATTTACTGCGCAGGATTACCTACTTATCTCTATCTACCTGCTAACCCGTCACTAATGTAATGGTAGTTATCTATTCTAAGAATCCTTTATAAATGCTTTAAGCACAAGTGCTTACTTTTGGTTAATTTATTGTCATTTTCTTAAAACAATGATGTAAATTAGGTAGGCACTTAATTAACAATTGTCATTGTCTAGCTTTATCTAGAAGTCGTTAGCCGGTATGAAGTTAGTATAAATAAGGAGGGTAGGTACTGAATATTTTTAGTTATATTAAAACTTCCCTAAGTAAAGCATTGCGAACTTTCGAGTTAAAAATGGAGAAACAAAGTGCGATAACCAATCTGGATCTATTTGTGATTCTAAAGAAGTCTGGCAAGCTTGGAAACTATTTAAAACTGTTAGAAAGCGTTAAACTTCAGTTGAATTTGAGTTTGTCTGATGAAGATGAAGACATTCTCCAAGAATTCTGTCGAAGATTTAGTCAGTCTGTGATAAAAAGATGGAAATCTGCGAAATGTAACACAGAAACATTCAAAAAACACTATACAGATTGGTTGAAACAGAACATCGAGTGGCCAACTTGTGTACGTGAAAATATACGACCGCAAGTGTTATTTACTGCAACTGAAGAGACAAGTGAAGCTGGCGAATTGTTTTTACCCTCTACAAGTACATCAACTGTTGGAACATCAACGAGAACAACTCCAAGTCCGCGCAAACCTTTCACAGACCTTGGAACAAAACAAAAAATACGAAGGATTGACGATTTCAATTATAAAGGCCGAGACAGTTCGGAATTGGCCTTTGCTTTAATAGCTAACATGAAACATGAGGGCAAAGATGTTTTGGCAGCAGCCATTATAAAGAACCCAGAAGAGGCGGAAAAAATCGTTAAACAAGCAAAAGATAAAAATAAGTGTGCTTTCACCCCTACCAAAGCACTTGGCCTATTGCTGTCACTTAAATTATCAAAGTGGCAGTATATTACGTTGAGAGAATCTGCCATTCAAGAAGGCATTCAAAATTTGTATCCATCATATTACAAAGTCCAGCAAGCTAAGATGGATTGCTTGCCTCCGAAAGACGCAATCACTGTTACTGATACGATGGCCAAAGTAGCTCTTCAAGCACTACTTGATATAACAGTTACAAGAATAATAAAAAGTTTACCTGAAGAGATAACAAACAAATCAATGAATTTAATATCGAAATGGGGATTCGATGGTGCCTCAAGTCAGAGCACATACAAACAAAGTTTCGAAAGAGATGGAATAAGTGACGAATCAATTTTCATGACCACTTTGGTCCCGCTAAAACTTACTGCTGGAAATGAAGTAATATGGGAAAATAAGAAACCTAATTCGGCGTTATATTGTCGTCCTGTACAGTTTCTCTTCATAAAAGAGTCTAAATTGGTTGTACAAGAACAGCTGTCCGCAATGGAAGAAGAAATACGATCCCTGAGTAACACTCAATGCGATACAAACCAAATTACTCACAATCTAATAATGACCATGATAGATGGGAAGGTATGCACCTATCTTTCAGAAGCGACCTCACCTGCAACGTGCTATTTGTGCTTGGCAAAACCTTCTCAAATGAATAATTTGGAATCAGTTATAAGAAGAGAAGTTGCCACTGATCTATATAAGTTCGGAATATCTTCACTGCACGCTCGCATAAACTGCATGGAATGCCTATTGCACATAGCCTACAGACAAGATTTAAAGACGTGGTCCGTAAGAGGAGAAGAAAATAAGCGAATACTGGAAGAAAAGAAAAAAGAAATTCAAGCAAAGTTCAGAAAAGAAACAGGTTTATTAATTGATGTAGTTAAGCAAGGATCGGGAACAACCAATGATGGGAACACGGCGAGAAAGTTTTTCGAGTTCCCTGAAAAAACCGCAGCTATAACTGGGCTTGATGAAGAGCTTATACGCAGATTTGCAGTCATACTGCAAGTCATATCATCGGGTGAAAATATAAACACGGAAAAATTCAAGGAATACGCCCGAAAGACTGCGGAGAAGTACACCGAACTGTACAATTGGTACTATATGTCAGCAACCGTTCATAAGGTTCTTATACATGGTGCTGACATAGCCAATGTATCGATTGTGCCCATCGGTAAACTATCCGAAGAAGCCTCAGAGGCTAGAAATAAAGACTTTCGCAAATACAGGGAGTATCATGCTCGGAAGACTAGCAGAATTGATAATAATCAGGATATTTTAAATATGCTGCTTCTTTCATCAGACCCCTATATTTCGTCCACAAGACCTGTACTCAATGCAGCACGGAGGAAAGAGTTAAGTTCCGAAGCTTTAGGTCTTATATCTATTAATACAGAACACTTTGAGACAGAATTCATAGATGTAAGTAACATTGATCCAGAAGACACGGGTTCAGACACAGATTCTGATATGGATGTGTCTTTTTAATACGGTGTAATTGTTTGAACTTTATACTTGTAGGTACATAATTATTATAAGAAAAATATGTGTTTAGTCTTAAGAATAAATTAATATATATTATGTGTAAATTGTTTTGTTGACTTTGTAGTTTGTACTTATTACGTGTTTCTTTTAAAAACAATGATTTGTTTAGTAATTTGTAACTTGTAATTAAAAATTTGTAATACGTTTATTCCAAATTTTTAATTATTTTTTAACTTTTTTAATTTTTTATTACTTATCATAGATTTTTTTGTTTTAAGAAAATGACAACAACAAATTTACCAAAAGTAAGCACTTATGCTTAAAGCATTTATAAAGGATTCTTAGAATAGATAACTATCATTACATTTAGTGACGGGTTAGCAGGTAGATAAAGATAAGTAGGTAATCCTCCGCAGTAAAATTTGTAACAATGATGAAGTCGAGTACCTATTACCTAACTTAATGACCCCTTGTACATTTAAAAAAAGAATACACTACCATAAAATAAGGGGTTAACAGGCAATTTATAAAGTAAAGTAGGTGAAATATTGCATTAAAACTGTAACAATGATGAGGCGAGTTGAAATATTATATTTAGGTCGCAATGTAATTTGGATAATGAGTAAAATGCAAAATAATTAAAAAAAATTTTTTTTCACCTGAAGTCCATCGAGTGCGCTGTATGTACTATATGTCAAAAAATAGTAAAAAATATGGACATTATTCATACCAGACGAAATAACGGGCACTCGCACGAGAGCCGAAAAATAACGATTTTCATGTTTTTCTCCATACATTATTTAGTTCGAAAAATCTTTACTGCATCATATACGCGAGAAGTGCATAAATATGATAAAGTTAGGGCTTCTAATAAGGTTCTGTGTTGGTTTCCAATAAAAAAAAGCAAGTTTACAAAAAAAAAGTTCTATGTCTATGGAAAGGGCATTTTCGATCCACTGTGCGCCGCCGCAATCCAGCGCTGTAGACGAGGAAGTGTCAAATAATGTTCGCAATTATATACAGGACTTTGTCTGATTTGTTTAAAAAATACCTAATGTGTTTTCTGTAATGTTGTGTAATAAATCATTAAAATAAAAATACCATTTATTTAATTTGGCACTTACCTTAGGCAAACTGAAAGACGCTCTTCAGTGGAAATGCTCTGTCGCATGTTCGTATTTTGCTTTTTTATATCTTCCCTAATCAAATTATGAATTGAAATGAATGTTTCTCTTGACTTTCTAAAATACTCTTGAAATTTCTTCGTTGACAGATCTTCATAAAGGTTAAATTCGCCGCAGGTTTTTCTCTTTTTTATGTGAGGCTCTATCCAAATTTTTCTCCTTTTGGAATGTGCTATTGCAATCTGCATTTCACATTCTATATCAGAATCATCGTCTGAGGAACTGTCTAACAAATCAAGAAGTAAGGCAGTATCACTCATAGTCAATCACCCTGTATATAGAACTCTAACAAGGAATACGTGTGGCACCAACGCAGACTCGTAAGGAAATGAACAGGTTTTTTAATATTATCGTATCTTAGCCGTGTGTGATAACCTAAGATACTATAATATTTTATATTAGGGCATCTTAAGATAAAATATTATATTATCTTCACCGTGTGTGATGCGCTTTAAAAGTGTGTTGGGAGCAAATTCCAGATGAAAACATCATCCACCTCATAGAGAGTGTTCCAAACCGACTCAGAGAGTGTGTGCGCAATAGGGGAGGACCTACGCGTTACTAAACATAAGGCATAAAAGAAACCCTACGAACCTGTTTAAAAAAAAATGTGTTCGTGTCTTCAACGCATTATTATTCAAAACCGTGTAATTTTAAGTTAATGCGTGAAAACGCGTATTTCTTGAATTTTTTTGGCAAAAATAAGGTACTGTAATGTTTTTTTTAATGATCCTGAATGTGTTAACCTATTCCTAAAATTAAATTTGAAGTAAATTGTACGTATTTTTTATTATTTTAATTTAAATCATATTTTATTGAGTGGGCCCTATTTTGTTTTGAGTTTTTTAAGTTAAAGTTAAGTTTTTTACAATCTAAAGAAACTAAATGAAGAAATCGGACTGAACATAGACATGATTCAATTCAAAAAAGGGGCCGAGACTTATAGCTACAAAAGCAAATACGAGGAGGACTGGATTGATGTCGCAATTAAAAAGAAGAGAGGTAGATCTTTTCGATCTGGTAAAGAGATTGCCCAAATCGACTTGACGGCGGCATACTCGACCAAAATTTCAATCACCCAAAACAAAAAAAATGATCTCCGCGAACTAATCGAGAAAAATATTACTCCGAGATTTTATTCCGATTTTTATAATACTATACTCGATTAGATTAACATTAAGGTAATAATTGATCTCTATGTAACAGTCGTATTAAAACAAAACTAAACCGTGTTTTAGTTATAAGATTTAAAGATGCAGTGACCAATAATGTTTTGAATATTATAAACTTTGAGACTGTTTTTTTAGTTAGATTTAAGAAATAACGAGCACCCACTAATATTATAAATATGTTTTGAGACTGTTTTTTTAAGTAAGATTTAAGAAGTTACAAGACTAGGTGTCAATTCAGATGTCGTCAAAACTAAATTAAACTGAAGTTGAAGTGACAGCACTGAAGTTGTCATCACCCCTGATATAGCAGTCAAAATGAGAAGGATGGAAACATTTTTAGTGGTATCAAATTAGTACAGTTTAGTTTTGGCGATATCTGAATTTGTCACCATTTTGAGATTATTTTAGTAGGTTCTAAGTGAGATTCAATAAGTTACAAAAACTATTAAGAGACTGTTTTCGTTTTGATTAAGATTTTGAAGATGTTGTGAACACTGTTTTATGCCTTTTAAGCAGTAATATTGAATTGTGATATTATTCTATGAGTGCTAATGTAAAATTTTGAATACTTAATAAGTTAATAAATGAATAGTAACAAACAAGTTTTTTTTGTGTCACAAAATCACCCATTTTGTACGAAGTTTTATTCTCCATGACTGTATTCTGGTGGAACAATGACTTAACTACAGGTACCTTAGTAGTTATTTTTATATTACGGAAATTCTATACATCGTTTTAATATTGTTAAAATGATATTAGAAATTCTTTGAATACAACTCTAATATACATCTAGTATAATCATAATCCTACCACCAGCTGCTTACAAATTCATTAGAGAACTCCAAAAAAACTCAAAAATCGCTCTCCTGTAAAATTGGAATACTGTAAATTACGTCGATGTTCTACCAAATGAGCGATATGTTGGAGCATTGCCTGTGACAATACAAAGGTATGACAAGGCAAAAATACAAAACAAAAAATTGAAATAACTTGCCCACATATAGTACAGGAGTACAATAAACACATGGGAGGGGTAGACCCTAATGGATAGTTTTCTGGGAAGGAATCATATTACTGTTAGGTCCAAAAAATGGTACTTGCGCATATTTTTCCATTTATTTGATTTAGCTGTAAGGTGGAACGAGGCAAGTGTGACAATGGGGTTAGTGTAACAATTTCAAATTTCGCGGCTTAAACACGTTTTACGTTTAAGTGCCATCTATGAAACAATAGAGAAACGTTTATGCTATCAATTGTCGCAACGACAGGTAACTTATCTTCAGCTGATTTCTCGACACACGCCATTTTGAATAACAAGTTGATTAGTGCCAGATCCTACAATTTTCTGGAATTATGTTTTAAAGTTTTTTTGTATGTTGTGGAGTTATTTTTAACGAGTTCAAAGGTGAGTGACAAAAACTAATATCGGTTCTTGGAGTGTAATATGTTTTTATAACCTAAAGTTCAATATTCTGTGAAATACGAACGCTGTTACACTTGCCTCGCCTAAAACCTAACAGGTCAAAGTGTGACAGTGTCACGCTTACCCCAATCCTTTTGTATGAGAATACAATTTAATGTAAACAACTTATTGTTAAACGAAAATAAAACGAAATGCGTTCGTTTCATACTACCTAATGTAAAGCAAAACCAAACTAATATAAAAATAAAAGATGAAAAGCTAGGCCTTGTGGACACCACAGTTTTTCTAGGCTTAACTTTAGATAATAAACTGCAATGGGGCCCACACATAGATAAATTGTCGAAGAGACTTAGTTCTGCAGCATACGCAGTCAAAAAGATCCGTCATTTCACCGACGTCGATACAGCCAGACTAGTTTATTTCAGCTACTTTCACAGCATTATGTCTTACGGTATTTTGTTGTGGGGGAGTGCTGCAGATATTAACACCATATTCGTGTTGCAGAAGAGGGCTGTTCGCGCAATTTATAACATGGGTCCCAGAGAATCACTTAGAGATAAGTTAAAAGAAATCAATATTATGACAGTGCCCTGTCAATATATTTATGAAAATCTTATGTATGTTCGCAAAAATATTAATCTGTTTAAAAAAAATTGTGATAATCATAATGTTAATACTAGAAATAAAAATAAACTCGCTGTTCCCACAGTTAGGCTCACTAAGGTCAGTAAATCTTTTAAAGGGCAATGTGTACGCTTCTTTAACAAAGTCCCAAGCGACATACAAAATTTATCAATTGTCAAATTTAAAAACTTAATTAAACAAAATCTGTCTCAAAAAGCTTACTATAAAACAACCGATTACCTAGATGATAAAAAAGCTTGGGACGAATGTGCTCCAACTCTACTTGGAATCCATAACAATAGCAAGGGTCATGCCAAAAAAGCGATAGGAACCCAGCCGGTGTTGTTGCCATTCTTTTACGGCATGGGCGCGTTGGAACTGGTGTAAATTTTCCTAGCTTGTAAGACGTTTCAAAGTGATCCTTGTGATTCTACTGAATAAATAATTTTTGATTTTGAATTTGATTTCAATAACTAGTGACGGGACAGCGTGTTTTTAAATGAATCCGTTTTTATGGAGTTATTTATTTTATAATTGTTGAACGAAAGAAAAAATTGAGGAAGTTAGAATTTAGAGTTATTAGTTTTTTTGTTAGTTAGTGTTTTGTTTTTAGTTGGGTTTTTTTTATTTTTATTTTGAGAAACTTTGCTAGATTTGGAGCAGAAAATAATAAGCCTTAAATAATTTTTTGTGTTCTTTTAGATGGTTAGAAAATATCAAAGAAAAACCAAGGACAAATACTCTCGAGAAACTCTATTAACGGATGTTAAAGCTGTACGAGAGCAGCGCATGTCGGCATTGAAGGCTTCAAAAGTTTACGGTGTTCCTAGACCAACTATAATCTCACACGTAAATGGTGATCGGGGTGTGAAATCGAAATCTCATGGTAGACCGACAGTATTTACAACGGAATTTGAAAAAAATGTGTCTTCAATGTTACACAGTATGGAACGGCATGGCTTTGGTTTAACACAGCGTGAAGTTAGAGCTCTAGTTGGCCAATATGTTCGACGCAATGAAATCGACACTCCTTTCAAAGATGGAATTCCGGGAGAAGAGTGGCTTAGAGGTTTCAAAGAACGAAATAAACTGTCATTAAAAAAACCACAATCTGTGGAAATTGCAAGAAAAAAAGCAGCTGACCCATTTCTTATTAACGAATTCTATGATTTACTGGAGGAAATTGTAGAGGAGCACAAGTTAGAAGGCGACCAAATATGGAATCTTGATGAAACAAGTTTTTGTCAAGACCCAGGCAAGTCAAAGATAGTTGGACTGAAAGGTTTCCAAGCGACAAGAACCACCAGCTCACCAGGTCGCGACAATACAACAGTTTTATTCGCATGTAATGGCTTTGGTCACAAAATTATGCCATTGATAATTTTCAAAGGTACATACCTCTGGAACACGTGGCTACCGGACGATGATTCAATTAATTCGGCATTCGCATCTTCCTCAAAGGGTTGGATGGAGGCTTCCGTCTTTGAAAGCGACTTTTCAAATGTATTAATCCCAGAAATATGCAAAACAGGTAAACCACAACTTGTGGTATACGACGGTCATTCGACTCACCTTGATCTAAATGTCATTATGAGGGCAAAAGAGAACAACATTACTCTTTTGAAATTACCGCCTCATTCTTCTCATATTTTACAGCCATTGGATGTGAGCACTATGAAAGCGATGAAAGATCGATGGGATCAAAAGTTGATAAAATGGCAACGGCTCAATATCGGGAAAAAGTTACCAAAAAAAGAATTTACACAAATTTTGGTTGAGACATGGAATGACCTCGAACCCGCGATTGTGAGTAACGGATTTCGAAAAACTGGCATATATCCATTTGATAGAAACCAAATTGGAGAAGACAAATTTGATCCTTCAGCACTACTCCGTTGGAAAAACCACTTGGCAACTGAAATTACAGAAGTACAAGAAGTAGAAACCATCACGCAAAGTCAACAAATACAAGAGCACAATTATGAGACCGACAAAACAATACAACTAATTCAACAACAACACGGACAGGAATTTGAAGAAGAAATTATACAGAAAATTCAAATACAAGAGCAAAGTAATAAGACCGACGACACAACACAGATACAAAAACTACAGGGAGAAGAAATTGAAGGAAAAATGGCACAGGAAACTAAAAAAATACAGGAACAGAATAATGAACATCACGAAACAGCACATAAAATAATACAACGAAGAGAACAACAAGAAGAAATTATACAGAAAACTCAAAAAATATCAAAACAAAATAATGTAACTCTCGAAACAGCACAGAAAACAATACAACAAAGAGAACAACAAGAAAAAATTATGGAGAAAACTCAAGAAATACAAGAACAGAACAATGAGACTGACGAAACGACACAGAAAATAATACAACAGCTACAGGGACAAAAATTTGAAGACGGAATCAAACAGAAAATAAAAATAAAACAAGAAAGAAAATGCGAACTAAAAGTACAGGAAACACAGAAACCAAAAGATGATGCTAATCATAAAAATAAAACGATTACATTTGGTTGTATAGACAGAGTCACTGCAAAAAATCTCAGCCAAGTTAGGCTTATTCCAAGAAAACAGAGCAATTCCGATGTTTTAAAAATCATAAGTCATAATAAAGTAATTAATATGGGACAATCTGAGGAAAATGAAAATGTAGATTGTACTTTTGAAAGTTTATTATTACAAACTATCTCAAGAGGAAAAGAAGAACCGAAACCAAAAAGAAAACGAGTAGTAATTGGTGCTGAAGTGATCACAACAAATGACTATATTGAAAAAAAAAAAAAGAAATTAGAGAAAAAGAAAATTTATGTAAAGGAGCAAGAAAAGTGACTAAAACAAATAGTAAGAAACAACGACCCAAAAAAATTAAGAGAAAAGTTTCCGTTACTACCAGTGAATCAGACATTATGAGCACGCACTCTGACTCTGATATAATCGAAGCTATCACTGACAGTGATTCTGAAAGTGTTCAACAGCAACAAACTGGAAATATATTACCAAAATCAACCCACACCAACTTGGAACCTAAATCGAGGCCGCAAAAGACATTTAAAACCAAAATTGATACTAATACAAAGAAAACCATGAAATGTAGGATCAAACAAGAAAACTCATCAGAAATTAACATAACACAAGTCGATATTCACTCAGAACCAAAAATGAAGCCGCTAACGACATTTAAAAAAACGATTGATACGAAAGATACAAAAGAAACACAATATGCTTACAGTAGGAAACTTCAGTTGTTGACAGATGAAGATATACTGAATGCTACAGAAACAGATACGGAAGAAAATACCAGAGATTTACATATGAAAGAAAATGAAACTGTGTTGGTTCGATATTACGAGAAGAAAAAATGGAAATTTTATGCCGGTATAGTACAAAGTATTGAAAAATATGATCGGTACAAAGTTTTATATTATAAGCATTATGAAGACCAAAAAAACTTAAAATTCTCAATACCAAAGAAACAAGACATTGATGTAGTTCCTATGACACAAATTGTGAAAAAAATTGAGCTTTTGCAAATTGAAGAAAACCTGGATGTTTTTGTTTTGTTAGACGACAAAGATGATGTTTATTTTTTAAATAAATATGGTTTTTTTTAGTTCATACTTATCCATGGTAAAAAACCTATCCATAGCAGTAGTATGGGCACCTAAATAAAAAATATTTTTTTAGTACTTCTGAGTTTCTTTTCCAATTTATTTTCTAACAAGCATTAACATGATTTAATTATAAAAACACCTGAGGCAAGTGCATTTTAATTTCATCGTGTCACATCACTATTTCTCTTAAAATCTGTTACACTTGCCCCATGAGGATATAAATCTTTTCACTATATAAAAATAGATCATAAAATATGTTGATACTAGTCATCGAATTTAACAGAGACCACAGACAATACTATAGAAAACAAAAAATAAATGCTTACTGTTACACTTACCCCAGTGGTGAGGGAATTGTGACAGTTTCCAACCTTGATTCGTTTTACGTGCAAAAAGTCAAACAAAACTTTATAGAGATATTTAAATACTTGATCAAACGTATAATAAATCAATAATTCATGTATTGAAACATTTTTTTTGTGTTAAACCATTACAGCGTAGAAATTTTTAATTACAAACTTTTGAACCAATCAATTCATGTCACACTTGCCTCGGTCCACCTTTATCAATTCTTGGATAGTGTACAGAAAAAATGCACAAGAAAGAAATGAACCAATGAAAAACATACTTAGCTTGGGCCAATTTCGAAATGAATTAGCCTTTGTACTGTGAAACAAAGGGGTCACTCTACAGGCTAAAAGAGGGCGTCCTAGCTTGAGTAATCTAGAACAAGAATTGGAAGCAAAAAGAAGAAAAGGTACTGCAGCACCTCAACCACCAAAAGACATCCGGAGAGATAATTTTGAACATTGGCCTATTGTAGGTAGTTTACTCAGGTGCAAATATCCTAGATGTAAAGGGTATTCTACTATATTGTGCAATAAATGTAGAGTCAATCTATGCCTCAATAAAAATAATAATTGTTATCTCAAATATCATAAGGAATAGAAATGATAGTAAATATTTATAACAAATTATGCTGTTTTATTAATTTAGTACTGACCTCAAGGAGTGACTTTGCATAGTGATGGAAATTTACATCGTATGGTTTTCTGCATTTTTTTCTACTTTCTACTCTACAAGGATTTTTTAAATAATTTTTCCTACAATTTAGAGCCCAATTTACATCACTATGCTTTTTTTCAGTCAAAACGAAAAAATCATGCAATGAAGGGTTAATAAAATTATACATTCACTTCACATGCAGGTATAATAAAAGTGTACCTATTACATTAGAAGGTGGTGGGTTTCCCTTATCAGAAAGCATGATTTTTTTGTAGAAACAAAGAGTTTATGAGATACAAATGTGTACCTGAAATAATTATGTTGAGATAACAACTCAACTGAAAGGATGTATACGTAAGTATCTTACGAGCACTCATCAATATCAATACCTACCTATAAGTTTTTTTAACCCTTAATAAGGCAGTGTACTTGTAAGGACCACATTATCTTTTGGTGTTCTAAACAGGCAGTAAGCTCATACAGACCACAATATGTCAGTGACCATAGACTACGATATTTTTTCGACCACCAAACACAGTTTGAGTGAAACGGAACGCTTTGCAGATGACTGATTGAATTTTGAAAGTTGGCATTTTGCTTTAGCGGTTATTTGGGCAACTTTTTTGTGGAGATTTGTGCGTGATTACAAAAAATGTGGAAAAAAAATTCTGTAAGTATTATTTGGTGTTTGTAAAAGCAGGATAGAAAGTTTTTAGATATTCTGAATACATTTTCTTGTAAGGAAACTACTTTCTTGGGTATAAACTGATCAATTCAATAACGTGGTTCGTATATGATCACTGCCCGTTTCACACGTCTTGCATTCACGATATTATTGTACTGATAGAAAATTATGTTTTGATTTCTTGTATTTTAGAACCAAAAACTGAAGGAAAAAGATATCGAGGCATCACTTCAGGCCCTGATGTCATCTGAGGATGACACCGATGATGAAGATGAACCATCTCGTGATCTGGTAAACCGGAGATTGGATCAAATTCAAAGTATTTCGGATGCAGATCTCTATGGGATCCTTAGCGATGTGACTGGACATGACGACGTCATACTTCCTGAAACAATGAATGAAGAAGGCCCTGTTCTATCATACACTGATCATGGGACAGTATCAAATCCACCAGCTGCACATCCCACAGTTTCATGTAGAGATTGTCACATTCAACCTGAAAAAAATACTGAGCGTGGGACAGTATCAAATCCACCAGCTGCACATACCACAGTTTCATGTAGAGATTGTCACATTCAACCTGAAGAAAATACTGAGCGTGGGACAGTATCAAATCCACCAGCTGCACATACCACAGTTTCATGTAGAGATTGTCACATTCAACCTGAAGAAAATACTGAGCGTGGGACAGTATCCAATCCACCTGTTGCACACCTAGTTTCAGCAGAAGATTTTCCTGTTCAACCTTTAGATGTGGGTCCTGAACCTCTCACCTTTATGCAATTGAGTCAAAAAGTGAGAATATGGACTTCAGATGTAGAAAATGGGCTATTTCCAGAATTTACAACTAAAGCTGCATCAACTTTTGATTACAATAATAGGCATGTGCCTTTGGACTATTTTCAACACATGTTCACATTGGATATTGTAGATATTCTTGTAGAGAACACCAACTTATATGCTGAGAAAAATCAATCAAGAAAGTGGTCGGAAACCAATAGAGAAGAAATTAATTCTCTCCTAGGTATAATTATACTGATGGGACTTCATCCATTGCCTGATTATGAGCTTTACTGGTCAACAAATGATTTTTATCACAACCCAGTAATCACCAGAGTAATGACAATCAAGAGGTTCAAAAAATTGATAGAAAATCTTCATGTAAACAATCCAAACCTTGAACTGCCACGAAATGATCCTAATTATGATAAATTATGCAAAATCCGGCCCATGTTACCCATACTGAATAATAATTTTACAAAAATGTGCAGTCAATCATCTACACAAAGCGTTGATGAAAGTATGGTAAAATTCAAAGGGAGGAGCAGCATGAAACAGTACATGCCTAAAAAGCCCATCAAGCGAGGGTACAAGATCTGGGCACGCTGCGATGCAGAGACAGGTTTGTCATACTCAGTAAACTAGCTGTGCCAATGTTTGTGCCATGTTGAAATTAAAATTAATTTTTCTTTTCTTTACAGGATATCTGTATGGATTTGATATATACACAGGCAAAAGTACTTCATCAGATGATGCCGGAGGTCTTGGATATAGAGTACCGTAAAACGGGGTGAATAGGTATCACGGGGTGAATAGGGAAATTATCAAGACTTTCCAAAAAGCTACTATTACTACACGGCGTTTGCTAGACATAGCACTGAAAAATCTCACTATTTTAGTAGGTTTTTTTTTCTTTGTTCTGGCAATACCAGTTGTCTAAACCATAGAGAAATAAAAAAAAAGAGCTTTCAAAGTCAAGCCTTGAACAGAGCGCCATTTTCGGTGTCAAAAACTTTTGATTTTTACGTGTGGTTTGCAGTTCGTGTGCAGTGAGTACGACTTCATTTTATTTTATGATTCAAGAGGCATCTTTTTACACAAAAAGTAATTAGATACATAAACTGCAGCTTTGTTAATGGAGTTCCCAAATCATGTAGTGCTTTTTTAGCAAGTTCGGGGACATTCGGAACTAGAAGGGGGTGAATGGGAATGCATACGGGGTCATTCGTAACAGATACGAGGTGAATAGGTACGACAGAGGGGTGACTAGGATTCCTTGATTAGGGTTGTCATAAGAATTTTTCACTTCGATTTTCAATAGGTACCTACCTAGACTACCTAATAAGTAGGTACCTACATAACCTCAACTCAATTAACTAAGTACCTAAATAAAATATATTTCTTTATTCCAAACTTAACCTATTATGTACTTGTAAAAACAATTGATGCAAGTAGAATTGATTTACTTTCTATACTTTAATAATTAATGTCTTTTCAATTTACCAGGATCAAATAATGCCACGTACCTATAAACCCAAACCTGGTGCAAAAACATACAAAAAATATGACGAGCGGATCATAAAAGAGGCACTTGCTGAACTGGAAAACCCAAATACATCTTTGAAAGCGGTTGCCAAAAAATATGATCTATCCAAATCTGTGCTTCATCGTCATAAAATCAAACATATGAACCCACAAGGAGGTCAAACTGCATTATCCGCTGAAGTCGAAGAATACATAGTCGAGAATTTGAATGTTTGTGCAGAATGGGGCTACCCATTAGACACGACTGATCTCCGAAATATTGTCAAAATGTACTTAGACACGAGGGGCCTAACTCATAAAAGATTTAAAAATAACTATCCAGGTCCAGACTTTGTCAACGGATTTTTAAAGAGGCACAAAAATAAAATATCTGCACGGATTTGCCAAAACATAAAGCGGGCTCGAGCAGCAGTGAATCCAGAAGTTATTGAACAATATTTTGGGGAATTGGAAAAGTCCATAGAGGGTGTTCCTAATGCAAACATACTTAATTACGATGAGACAAATTTGACTGATGACCCGGGTCGTAAAACAGTCATAGTAAGACGTGGAGCAAAATACCCGGAGAGAGTGCTAGACCATACAAAAGGCTCAGTCTCGGTAATGATGGCTGGTACGGCAGAAGGAGAGATGTTGCCACCTTATGTGGTTTACAAATCCACTCACTTGTTCGACACGTGGGTCAAAAATGGACCCGACGGTACAAGATACAATAGAAGTTCATCTGGATGGTTCGATGCAGAAATTTTCGCAGATTGGATAAAGACCATAGTCATACCGTATTTTGAAAAAAAGGATGGGAAAAAAGTCTTGATTGGAGACAATTTGGCATCACATCTCTCTGCGGATTTGATACAACTCTGCAAAGGACATAACATTCATTTTGTCTTCTTGCCGGCTAATTCTACACATCTGACTCAACCTTTAGGCCGTGCGCTGCGTTAAGCGGGTACACGGCGCGGGTACACGGCGCGGGCACCCGCGCGGCGTGATGTTTCATGTAAATTCATAGAGCAGCGCTGCGTAAGGCGGAACGCCCGTCACACGCGGCGCGGGCGACGGGGGTACGCTCGCGTGTCCGTGCGACGGAGCACGCGAGCGGAGATGTTTCTAGAAAATCAGTGAGCGCCGCTGCGTTATCCGTGTCGCACGCGCCGTGCTTGTACAATCAAGTTGATAAACATGAGTGATATTGATACGGAACGTGTTATTTTAGAAGTGCAATGTCGCCCCGCTTTATGGGATCTGTCTAACAACTTGTATAAAGACAGGGATGCGCGTCAAGCTGCATGGCTCGAGATTTGTAAAGAATTATACGAAAATTATGAGGACTTCAGTGACACAGAAAAAAAGTCAACAGGTAAATTCTTACTTTTTATTATGACTTTATAAATTTATTTACTACATAATTATTTACTTCTTTCATTTATTAAGGTGGGTACAGACTATATAACATAACATGTTATACGACATTGCTATATAACAAGTTTCAGATAATGTGGACACTGAATGATATAAAACATGTTAAAATAACATGTAGGTAATATGTTACATAGTCTGTACCCACCTTTAGGCTTAGTAAACATTTTGTATTTACTTATGTTAATTGTTATTTAACTATTGTATTGTGACCTCTTCACGAGCAAATTTTTTTTAACTTAAGTAAATAATCAATAAATACAGCGATCTTGCCACGATACCTTACCGTTTGTGGCAAAGTAATCAGCGAACTGATCTCGTATTGTATACGAGTTTCTTTGAACTAGCCCAAATCCATTTGTGATATCGCGGATATGGCGGGGTGTTATGACAACATCGCTGATATTACCGAGTCCGTCTCTTTTTCGTACAAAATTATGCATTATACAAATTGCTTTTATGAAACAAATGGCATGTTCTCTAGAAACGTTAAGTGGACGATGAAGTATTCGAAACTTATTGGCCATTATTCCAAAGGTTGATTCAATGTAACGTCTAGCTCTTGACAATCTATAATTAAATATTTTCTTTCTATGATCCATTGCAATAGCCCGCGCATATGGTCGCATAAGATGTGTAGACAGTCCAAACGCTTCATCCCCAACTATGACGTATGGCACTGGTGTGGTAGCTGCAGTATTGGTTGGTTTATTATTTTGTAGCACTGGCAATGATTTTGGAGGAGGAATATCTAATAGCTCATCCTGCATCTGTTGAAATAAAGTGCTGTTGGTGAAAACTGAAGAGTCAGATTCTTTACCTTGTATTCCAACATTTATGTAGGTGAATTCATAGTTTGCGTTACACATTGCAAGCAAGACAATGAAATAGTAATGTTTGTAATTGTAGTAAAGTGATCCGCTGTGAGGTGGTCTTATAATCCGTATATGTTTTCCATCTACAGCACCTAAACAGTTAGGAAAATTTGTGTTGCTTAAAAAGCCTTCTGCTATATCTTCCCATCGCATACGTGTAAATACTGGTATACATTCTTCTTTCAGTCTTTGCCATATAATTTGACAGACATCATTAACAATTTTTCGGATGGTAGATTGTCCCGCATGGTACGCCAAGTGCATATCCACGAAAGTATGTCCACTTACTAAGTACCTGTGAAAAATACAAAATTAATTTTTAAGTATGTATTATTTTTCATTTTTCAGAAAAAAAAATACAAGCGCGATGGAAAACCGCGAGAGATTGCTATACGAAAGTCAAAGCTAGTAACAAAAAACTTAAAGTCTGGTTCTGGTGCTAAAAAAGGAAAAGGGTACAGCTATTATAATATTATGACTTTTCTGGACTCTAACAAAAGAGTAGAAGGACAAGAATCTTTGGAAAATTCTCAGGACGACTCTTCGGGTCATACAAGTACACTTGAATTGTCCCAACACCCAATAGTTGACACTAGTGAGGTGTTAATACCTGAGACCAGTACATCTGGAAATGAAAATGACACAGCAAGCAGAGAAACGCAAAAACAATCAAAGCGTAAAAAGGCGTCGTCGCCGACTCCTTTTGAAATACAATTATTACAATCCATACAACACAAAAAGGACGAAGAAAATGATGAAGACTTGTCATTTTTTAAATCTATTATGCCAAACATAAAAAAATTGTCTACATATCAAAAATTATTGTTTCGAACAAAGGTATTAAACTTATTAATTGACATTGAAAGAGAAAATGTTATTACATTGGAGGATTTATCGAACATCGTAGTGACAAATGACACTCAAGCAGAACATTAATCCTATTATCAATTATTTACTGCATTTATACTCTATTTGAAGAAAGACAACGATTGGAAGTAGCCTTATAATATTGTTAATTATGATAATTACAATGACTGTGATTTTGATTTACTTTACGTATGTACCTACACTACCAAATTGTTATACTTAGTTCTCATTAAAGTAATTGTAGATTAAAATATTGTTAATTATAATAAGTGATAAATCCAATCACTGTGATTTTACTGTTACTTATGATTATGATAAGTCCAATAACTGATTTGGTTGTATACATGCGTGATCTTGACTGACAAAATAAAAAAAAATTATATCAAGAAAAACATTTTATTTACTTACCTTGCCGTTATTGCCAACCTCTCTATTGGTAATATAATTGATACACTTCTTACTTTTAGAGTATTAGCACTATGTTTCAAATATGGTTCAAGTTTCGAAAATAATTCATCAAATGTAGACGTTGACATTTTAAAATACTTAAAAAATCTCCTCTCATCTTCTCTTAATAGCGTAAACTTGGTTACAAATTCTCCACACAACAATCTGGACGAGACATATGGGCTGATTGGCTGCCGCTGTTGTCTACGTCGTCTTTTGGCTAGGTAGTATATCAACAAATAATCCATTATGAATCGACTGTACACCCGCACGTCTAAAATTGTACTGGCGGCGCTGCGTTTAGCGGGAGGTCGTTGCGGATACCCGCGACGGGCTATTTGTCCGCGACGGAGCACGACGCGGATGCCCGCGACGGATGCCCGCGTCGGATGCCCGCGCCGTGCACCCGCTTAACGCAGCGCACGGCCTTAGATGTAGCGTTTTTCAGGCCAATGAAAATAGCCTGGCGTCAAATTTTAGAGCAATGGAAAAAAACTGATGGAAGAGCAGTAAAATGTGTGCCAAAGGGCTGTTTTCCTCGATTACTCAAGCTTCTCATTGATAAAGTTAAAGAAAACTCCGAAAGCAATATTCGAGCTGGGTTCAGAAAATGTGGCATAATACCATTAAATTTAAACGAATTGCTGTCACGGCTACCTTACGAAAAAGATACTACAGAAAAGGACAAGGATATAATTAACGAATCATTTGTGAACTTATTAAAAGAAATGCGGTATGGGACGATGAATATAAGCGAGCCAAAAAGAAAGAAAAAATTAAATGTAGTGGCGGGTAGAAGCGTTGACTTAGAAGAAATCATTGAAACCGATAACAGCTCGAACCCTACAGAAAAAACAAAAGACATTCCGTCTACTTCTAACACAAGATTACCTAAAGGAAAGGGAAATGGAAAAAAGACGAAACAAAAAAAACCACCAGAACAAAAAACCACAGAAGAAATCGCTGAAACCGATAATAACATGAACCATGAAAAAAAAACAAAAGACATTCAGCTTACTCCGAAATTGCCTAAAGGAAAGGGAATTGGAAAAAAAACTAAAAAAAAGAACCCACTAGAACAACAAAACATAGAAGAAAATTGGAACAGAAAACCAAATCAGTCAATGATATTTAAAGATAAACAAAACGAAACTTCAGATGTAGATAAACATGTACAGAAAAAGAAGATAAAAACTGATGAAAAGGAGAATATTATATTGACAGAACACAAGAAAACTGACGAAATGACAACAGAAATTGAGGAAAGCAAGAATACGGCAGTCGTTGCAGAAATGAATTATGATGTTGATTTGAGTCTTGTTGATGTAGACTCGATGCCTATTGTGTTTAGTGAAGATATGGATATTGATTACCAAGAAGAAGTATCTATTACGACTGATACCATTCAAAGCTCATCTACAATGGAGTCAAATAGAGAAAAAATAAACATCGAACATAACAAGACCAAGAAAATAACGATTATTAACGACATAACGTTACCGTTGCCATTTCCTTTACCAAAGACTAGGACATACTTATTGCCTACTCCAAAAGCAACACCAAAGTCATCATTTTTGCCAAAGCCAAAATATTCGTTACAAAAAAATTACTATGATAATGCGGAAGAAATTTTAAACATTTTAGAAGACGAATAAGTAGGTACTAGTTATAACTTTATGTAGGTATATTATTTTTTATTATTTAGAGCTAGATAAGTAAGATATCTCTATCCTTCCATAAGTGATCTCAATCCTTCCATTCTAATAAAGAATATATTTTTTTATGTTATACCATTTATTTTTCATGTTTTTCTCGTAGGTTTTACCTATCTACTTGTACTTTAGGTAGGTAGGTAATTATTTTGCCATAACGCTAATATCCCAACATACATTGCCAACAACTTACCAAATAATAATAACCTCTAATAACTAGAAGTCGGTAAAAAAATTGGGGCAGCCCTAGCGATATTTTCGATTCACCCCTGTCTCGTTTCTATTGACCCCACCTGTGGGGTGATTAGGGATCGTGCACATTTTACTAATTTTATTACATTTAATGTCAAATAAGAATGATTATTGTGGTAAATAATTGAAATATAAGCCACCGGAATCATAAATGCCCTGCGAGTTTGTATAACATGGTTAAAAGGTACAGTTAAAATAGGCCTTGAACTTGAAAATCGTTCCTATTCACCCCGTTTTACGGTAGTAACAGAATTATGCAGAAATGTGTTACCTCATACATTAGTGGCATTTGACAATTTTTTTTCAAGCTTGCCCCTTGTTGAAATGCTGTATCAAAACAGAATATATTCTGTGGGAACTCTGAGAATCAATAGAAAAGATCTTCCAACTGAAATAACTAAAAAAAGAGGCAAAAGAGACCCAATGCGCTTGAAGCCTGGTGAGTTTATGTTTCAGCATTGCTCTCCAGTATCTGTCATCAAGTGGATGGACACTAAAGATGTCTATGTTATGACCACTGCATTTGATCCAAGAGAAGTACAAATAATACAACGAAAACAAAAGAATGGTATGAGGAAACCTATGTATTGCCCATTGGCAATTGCAGAGTATATTAGAGTAATGGGTGGAGTTGACCGCTTTGACCACTTTAGAAGCTCTTACTCAATAGGACGTAAATCTAAAAAAAACTGGTTTCGCCTGTTTTGGTTTCTGCTGGAAGCTACACTGATAAACGCTTATATCCTGTATAGCCAAGGACATGTGAAGCGAAACAACAGTCATCGAGAATTTTGGCTACGTGTTGCAAGAGGACTCACTTCACGTAAAGCGAGCTCAACCATACTGAAAAATAAGAAAGGTGGTGTCTATGGAATAGCAGATGAAGTGCGCCTAGGCAGTGGTGCTCACATGCCACAAGAAGGTACTAAACGGCGCTGCCGTTTCTGTAGTACTAGAACCAATCCCAAAAGGTCGAAAGTAGAGTGCAATATATGCAAGGTGCCCTTGTGTATCACACCATGTTTCAGAAGATTTCACATGTAGGTAAATAATAATAATTAATTGTTGTAATTTAGATGTTGAAAACAGGCAATGTCATTATAAGGACCACAATATTCTTATGTTGTTATCATTTATCGGGCAAGGTACACATGTGGACCACAGGGTTTTTTTTCCAAAATAAAAACAAATTGTAAAAAAATAAAAATACTTGTTTTATTCCTTTGCTATAGTAAGTAAATAACCAGAGTTTCGTAATCGTAGCAAACTAAAACCTATTCTGCCTGGTTAAGGGTTAAGTAGGTATTTATAAAATTTGAGAAAAAAACTCAATTATCAAGAAGTAATAGATAAGCGGTAATGCGGCCGCAGCACATTTTCCAAAGCAACCAACGTTAGAACAAGATTTCTCTTTTTGTATCTCAGGAATTACATCAAAAACACCATGTTTAAATAAAATGCCACTAAGTCCACTAGCTCATGCGTTCTCCAAGAGGAAGACTCTGTGCTGTGTGTGACTTGTGAGGAAGACATCAAAGACACGCATCAAATCATGAGGTCGTGACGACTCAAGCAACAAGAACATTAAGCCAAAACAAAAACACAACTTTTGTTCAATCACAATCACGCTGATTCACGCTGCACTAATTAATAATATGATAATATAAAATCTATGCGGCTTGAACTACACAATACAGTTTGTTTTTAGATCTTTCTTTTCTTTTCTTTTAGTTTGACGCAGTGCAGTTGGCTTGGCCTATCATAGCAGTCAACAAAACAAAATGGCAGCCCAACTAGGAGTGAGGCGTATATATCGGAACAGGTTAAAACAACAGGTTTCACTTTAGAACAGTATGGAACTGTTGTCTAGACCTAAGAGAAACTGTTCCAGTTCCACAACAGCCCAAATCTGCAGAAACATGCTTTTCTTTATTCTAGCGTATGGAGTTTACTTTTGTTAGAAAGAGATAACGCCACGGAACATGCTCTTCTCTATTCTAGCTTACACAGCTTACCTTTGTTGGTACGAGATAGTAGCTGTTATGCCTGTCTGTTACTGTTACAAGCAGAGAACAGGTGTTGCATTCGTTCGGAAATGTTGGGCTCATTTTTTTACAGAAAAAATACTGTTGTATACATTTCATTCATAATAATGCAAAAAATAGTTGCATTGTAAAACATACATAATACATTACAGTAAAAATATTTATTTGTTCGTGTTTGTCTTGTCATACTGTTGTAGTGAAGAAAACTAACTTGTCATGTCATAAATTAATGATTAAGATTGCGTATTCGTGTATCCGAACGTTACTCCTTTTGTTTGATTCGATCTGGCAACAGTGGCAACACAGGTGGATGTCTTTGTAAAGTTGTCATTTTTGTTTGTTTTTGTTTACTGTTACTGTTTTTGTTTTTGTTATTGCTGTTATTTTGGAACAGGTTTCTGGAACTGTTATTTTACTGGAACTGGAACAGGCGGAACAGGTTTCTTTTTTTACCTGTTATAGCCCACTCCTAAGCCCAACCCACCCAAGCCATTTAGTCAAGGAACATAGCTATCCTTTTTGGCAGTCACCGTCCCGTCTCGATATTTTTTGTAGTAAGTAGTAGTAGTAGTAAGTATCGTACTTATTTATTTTATACACTTACATAATATCTAAATCCAAGTTTTCTGATTCTCTGATGATCTCTGATTTATGATGCAACTAGTTGCTATTTTGCAAGTAACAATAACTTTATCTGTGCAGGGCAAATTACAAATCGATATTCAAAGTAAGCTAGAGTGTAGTAGAAAATATATTATCTCTTTGAAGTTTGTCGAGGGCCATAACCACCTAAATGCTGCAGGGTGCCAATTATATTGGCGAGTGCAGCGAGCCGCGAACATTTTTGTGTTCATAAGCATAATCAAAGTAAGTTAGAGTGTAGTAGAAAATCTCTCCACGACCTAAACGCCATTGATATTGGCGAGCGCAGCGAGCCGCTTAAATTCTGACTTTCTTGGGCTTATTCAAAGTATCCCAGAGTGTAGTAGACTCTATTAGAGATCTATTATACATTGGCGAGCCGTGAAATTGTGACTGAACACGCAACCTCTCGTTTCCTAACCAGGCATTCGCCACCACTGATGTAGTCAAGGTAAAGTACAATTTGTGTCCCTACCTACCTACTTTGAAGTTTGCTAAGTGAGGTGAAAATAAAATGCGACAAGTTCCGTTACACATTACTAAACATAAAAAAATAAGTCTTGAATATACCTGATATTATCACTTCTTAAATCTTTAAATGACGCTCAACACCCTACACCTGAGATAGCATAAATGGTTATAAGTCGCTTAATCTAGCATCGCTCCGCAAACAATCACCAATCGCAAAGTTTGTTTAACAAAAAAATGATTTAGTGATACCATGGTAGACCAATAAACTCACCCTGAGACTCTGTGCCCTGAGTTTAAAGTTCATTACACTACACAGAGTATAACCACGCACGCATACTATTATTTATGGTCATTCATTATCAACCTGACTAACTTAAGGGATATTAACATTTATTAAACATTTTTTTTATATTAAAAAAAAATTACGTAATTCTGCTTAATAATTAGTTATCCTTATTAGAAATCGAAAAGGCAGCGCTCGGCAAGTGTCTGTGACCCGCGCGTCAATGAACCGCGGGTTAATAACCCGCGCGTCCTTGACCTGCGCGTGTCAATGACCCGCTACGGAGCGCGCACACTTGAATATTTCATTATTACGCCGCTTAACTCGATTCCCAACTATGATAAATAATAATTGAGAAGAAAAACGTAATCGATTTTTTTTGTTTACTTGTGATTTTTAAGACAAAATATACATTAAAAAAAATTAGATGTACAAATATTTTTTTTTATGTGTAGAACCTATCCCTTAAGTTTGTCAGGTTGATAATGAATGACCCTGTATATAAACTTTTCTCATCTTTTTGTGGGTTGAGTTAAAGTTACCTGTCCCTCATCGTTAACAGTCAATTTTACAATCATTGTTCTAGTTTAGTCCGTAGGTACAAAAGTTTCCATACTTTGATTTGTTTGGTAAATTATAATAAGGTATAATTTTATTGTAGTAGTTACTCGTTTACTCGTAAATGGAACTGGATTTGTCAATCGAACACGTCCGAACCCGAATCAAAGCCCAGACCACACAGGTTCAATCGCTCGCTGCTACATTTATTGAGCGAGACCGACGACGCGGCCAACGTATCCGCGGACACGTCACGAACGACAATCCGGAACGGATCCACGACTCCAGGAGCAGACACGACTCCAGGAGCCGTTTGACTCCGGATCTACACACCTCTAGCCATACCACACCACAGGCTAATTACTAATAGGATGCTGACGCATGCAGCACTGTCAGGCCTGGCGGCGGCAGCAGTTGAGTTGAGAGAGCGCATTTATTGTAGCGAGCGTAGGCAGACCGCGTTCGCGTAGTGCTTATTTTTATAACTTATTTTCCTTATTTTTATACAAAACTTTAGAAAAAATGCTTTTGTCCATCAGTCAGTCAGTCTGCTGGCAGAGACATTAAACGTAGTGCTTATATCCGCTAGGATAAGTATTTTTCTTTTAGATTTAAGCGTAGTGCTTACATTCTCTTGGTTGGAGATTCTCTTGGGCTTACATTTTTAGCTCGTGTTTGTGAAATCAAAAAAATATTTTATTAATTTTACCAACGATTTACTTACAAGGAATTCTAAAATATCACACCGCAACAATGGAAGTTACTGAAGATAACTTAATTACCCTGGCAAATTACTTACAACAAACTCTGAACCCCGATCCAAATATAAGGCGACCCGGTAAGTATAGAGCTTGTTAGGTTCTCTCGGCGGATCTAGGCTTCCGTGAAGTTAGCCGTTTGTGATACGCAAAGACAATTTAGTTAAAAAAAGCGCCATTGCGCATCGAAACGGCTAATTTCACTACGGCCGAGATCCGCTTTGTAGTCCTACTTTGTTTTCGCATTTATTAACCAAAATATCCATTTAAATACGTGTTACTAAGTACTAAGCCGTATTATAAAACATGCATTTTATTATGAAAAATGGAAGAAAAATCTTAAGTTGATCAATATGCATTGTAACCGTAACATTTTGGACTTGACTATGGCTTTGTTTTTCAATTATTAGCCTTATTTTAGATTTTTTTTATTAAAAGACTATGCGTAAGCAATGTTAACTTAGCGCCTTGTCTAACACCTTTAAAAAAATATTTTACACATGTATAGTGCCCTCCAAATCACGTGTATAAGACAACTAGCTTCAAATCCATTTGGATTACTATGGAGTTTTGCTCAAATAAATTATATTTAATGACCATTCACCCTAGGAAAACCTGAATTGTGGGTAGTTAGTCCTCTTTCGTATTGTGTCTATTGAATTCTCTGTTGAGAATTTACTCTAAAAAACAGTATGACAGTAACATTATAATTTGTGGAAACTTTAAAAATAAACTTATTTGCTAATAATTACTAAAAGTAGGTATATTAAAAAACAATATATATATATATAGGTAATAGGTATGTGTCTGAGAAAAAATAAACAAAAACGTATGTGTATGTATCTCTGTGTGTGTATGAGATAGGGTATCTGTATTTACTCGTAAGTGTGTGTAAGTGTTTGTAGGTACGTGATTGAGTATGAGTATGTTTAGAATTAGATACGAGGATAAAACATGTGTTTCGTTGTACGTCAAAGTAATAAGCCATTCTATTAAAAATTTTCGACATTTTTTTCTAGTTAATGTTAATATGTTTAGTGTTTTATTGGTTTTTGAATATATGTAGGGTCCTAGAAAGCTGTAACATCATTGCCCGAAACTTGTGCGTATCTTAGGCATTTTCCATACCAGCCTTCGATTACCATAGCTGTCATTTATGACTGCTGGTGCAATTTTATGAAATTTTAGTGTTGTGTTTATTATATAAATCTGTCTAACGGAGGGATGCCTGACATCATGGTATAAGGATTCAGTGGGATACCTATAGGGTTTCTTGTATGCAACTTTGAGAACTGCTCGCAAAAGTGGTCTATGTCCTATTCATAATATATAATGTTAATATAATATATAATGTTATATTTATTATTATTATATTTAATTAATATATAATGTTATATTTTTTTTTCGCATAAGGTGCAGCAACAAGCAGACGAGCCTGACGGAAAGTCAAAGTCAAAATTCATTTTATTTCAATAAAATCACAAGGATCATTTTCTGTTAAATCAACCATCTTAAGTCTCAGATCCTCCATTGTCTTTTTTTTTTTTTCCTTTTTTAAATGGCCTCCATTGTCTTGCTGTTTCAACCCTGTCGACATTGACATTGGCAAAATTGTGGCAAACACGGCCACAGACGCCACAAATTAAAAGAAGAAGGATCATTTTGAAACGAACGAAAGCGGTCATTATCGCCTCTAAACATCTGCAACACTATGTTATGTGTTACAGAAGCGAAGCCCAATGAGTAACAAATATCCAAACTTTCACAATTATAATATTAGTGTGATTTCACAGCGGAAAAGTTCCTGGAAGGTGTAGAAGTCAACCAGAACTATGCTATACTTCTGCTTCACTTGATCGACAAAGATGGAGTGGACATGACCATCCGAGTTGCAGCTGCTATCGCTTTTAAAAACTTCATTAAAAGGAATTGGCCAGTGGTAATTATGTATATTTAAATATAATATGATATATATAGTACCTATCATATGTATGTATATGTATAACGTACGCTTAGATCTTTAAAACTACGCAACAGATTTTAATGCAGTTTTCAGCAATAGATAGTAATTTAAGAGGAAGGTTTAAACTAGTTTAAGTACTCCTGCAAAGACGAGGTTGCTAGTATTCTATAAGTAGCTCTTTTATTTTGCTTTTCTGTGTCCATGTATTTTTACTGTATTTGTATATAAATGTAGATAGATAGAAGGTATACAGCTGTGGTCATATAATTAAGAACGATTTGAAGTTCTAGAAGTTTTTTATTTAAATCGTATCATACACAGAGATGTGTACCTTTTGAGAAGCAACTATTTATGTTATATAATAGTCACATTAATAGAGCAACCTGACTTAAGAATAAAGTATGAAATCGCTAACTATTTTTTGCACATTTTATTGATTTTATCAAAGTAACACATTCAAATAGTACTGAAACTGGACAAATAATTAAGAACGATTTATTTAACTGCTCGGGAATTGTTTTGTATGACACTTAGATTTAAAAAATCACAATATTATGTAGCACAGGAAACATAAAAAGAAATATTTAACTAAAATTAATAGTTAATAGCATGTCCACGGCTTTTAATTACAGCTTTACACCGGCGAGGCATTGACTCTATTAATTTTTGACATTTCGCAAGAGAAATAGAGTTCCATTCTTCTAAAAAAACGTCATACAGCTCTCTTAAATTTCCACACTTTGTATTTGAAACCTTTTTCTTTACTTCAAACCAACAGATTCTCTATTGGGTTTAGATCTGGACTGTTAGCAGGCCAGTCTAAGACAGAAACTAATTGCGCTGTAAGAAATTCCTTCGGTGCGTGCAGTGTGCTTTGGATCATTGTCATGCTGGAATGTCCAAATGACCGGTAGAACGTCTTCAGCGTATGGTAACATAGTTTCTTCCAGTATATTTTTATATTGGAACTGATCCATGTTACCTTCTATCAACTTTACAGGTCCTACACCATGTCCAGAAAAGCAACCCCAAATTTTCACATTTCCACCACCGTGCTTTAATGTAACTTTCGTGTACTTTGGGTCGAATTCTGTATTCGGGGGACGTCGTACATATCGTTTTCCATCAGAACATACTCTGTTTATTTTCGTCTCGTCAGAAAAAAGTACATTTTTCCACTGTTGCACAGTCCAGTTTTCATACTTTCTCGCAAATGCAAGCTGGGCTTGCCTGTGGCAAAGTTTTAACATGGGTACCTTTCTTGCTATCCTACCGTGCAATTTTTCTTCTACCAAACGTCTTCGAATAGTGCGTGCTGAGATTGCTGAAAAGTTGTTTTCACCAAAATATTCTTTTCTAAGCTCATTGAACCCTTTAAAAGGATTTTGTTTTGCCATACGAACGATGTTTCGGTCATCTCGAGGAGTTGTTTTTCTCTGTTTAGGTACACGTGGAACATTCGAAGTAGTTTGATACGTAGCAAAATGCTTTACAGCGTGGAAAACCATCGTTTTAGAACATTGCAGATGGTCGGCTATCTTTTTATAAGACCAATTCTTCCGGCGAAGTTTTATTATTACTTCCCTTGTAGATTTATCACAACTTTTATTTTTTCCCATTGTTTTTCTAAAGAAGCAATCACCTTTAATCTTTTACAGCACGTAATTGCGCCAAAATTATACAAACAGTAACAAATCGACTGAGTGTTCTCTATTTAAATTTGAATAAAGGTATAAACTACTTAGCGTTCTTAATTACGTGACCAACCAGTAATAAGGAATACTTTGTTTAAAAGTAGTGTAAAAAGTTTGCCTATTGATTTTTAGCCAATCATGTGTATCAATGAATACAGTGGTAATATAGAAATGTTTTACGATACCGAGAGAAATAAAAACAAATGCATACAATTAGTTTTGCATCTTAGTTGGAAAAAATCTTCCCTTTATATCAGCGTTCTTAATTATATGGCCACCACTGTAAAACTCTTTATTGTTACACCAAAGAAAATAAACAGGTAAAACTAAAAATAAAATTAAATAAATTTGTGATGGTACAATGGGCGGCCTTATTGCTAATAGCAATCTCTACCAGGCAACCTTAGGATGGACTGGGTTAAAAGCAAATGAGGGGAGGAGGTGTTACAATAAAATAATAATGAAAAATAGCAAACTAAATAAACCTGCAAAATAATTTTATATGTTCTTATTCTATAAATAAATATACTTAATAAATAACAAACTACTTATAATATAAATAAATAAATAAATAAATATGTCTAAACAATACAAAACTAAGTGATAACACATAAGACACAGGAGAAGTAAACAAGAATTAAGTGCGACAATATTAATATTAAGGATAATAGTAATCTACTGGGATGTACTAGATACAATAATAAACTTAAAAACCTCATTTAAAAAAATTGGAAGAGATTTAGAATGCCTTATGGGAACAGGTAAGTCATTCCATAAACGGATCGCGTGTACAGTGAAGGATTTGGTGAAAAACATGTCATCAATGTATTTCTATTTTTATTTAGTTTACGATGTTAAAACGTTCCAGGAGGAGGCAGGTTCAGACAGAATCCACGGCACAGACAGGGTTGCCATCAAAACCCTGATAGTGTCACTGATGCTGAAATCACCGGAGACTATCCAGAGACAGTTCAGCGATGCTGTATACATCATCGGCCGGTTTGACTTCCCCGAGAAGTGGCCAAGCCTTATACCTGAGATGGTTGACAAGTTTGCTACTGGTATGCTTTAGTCCTTAGTCATATAAAAACTGTTTGTGTTTTTTTCAAATTTATCAAAAAAAAAAACAATAGCTCAATAAGCAAGCTGCTAAAATGACAGTTCTTTTTATGAATAAGTTTGTATGTAAGTATGCCTATATTGTGGGCTTATTCTTTTTTTTTTTATACAACTGAAGTGGCAACCAAGTGTATGGCCCACAAGATGGTAAGCGGTTACCGCAGCCTATGGACCAATACCAGAGGTATGACTCGCGGGTTGCCACCTTGAGGCTAAGATCTAAAGCCTCATGTACCAGTAATTTCACCGGAAACCATACCCTTCACACCGAAACACAGCAATGCGAGCATTACTGCTTGGCGGCAGAAATAGGTATGGTGGTAGTCCTTCCCCGGACGAGCTCTATCACAGAGAACTCTACTACTCCCATCTTCCAACCTAGCTTTCCACCCTAGGTTGGAATTTGCACATTTGCTTCAATTAGGGTTACATTACAAGGTTCAAATATAACATCACCTCTTCTGTTTATTGAACACTAGTTGACCCAGCGCGGTTTTACTCGCGTTATTTTTTTCGCAACTTTGCCTTAATTTCCCATCGTTTAAACCTTCCCTGGACTCCTACTAATATTTGAAGACTAAGATTAACCAAATCGGTCCGGCCGTCGTCGAGTTTTAGCGAGCCTTACGCACAGCAATTAATTTTTATATATATGAAGATTGGTAGTCTGTTCAATAAGAGAGCTATCGACAGGTGACTCTTATGTTGTTGGCATATGACCCAAAATGGATTGGTTCACAACGGTTCACTTATAGACTCTTTGACTTAACAGGTGATTTCCACGTGATAAACGGAGTGCTACGGACTGCGCACTCGCTCTTCAAACGTTACCGCTACGAGTTCAAGTCACAGAAGCTGTGGGAGGAAATCAAACTCGTGCTCGACACCTTTGCGAAGCCTCTCACGGATCTCTTTATGGTAATTTTTTTTTTGCTTGCAATACCAGAGGTATCTCGTGGGTTGCCACCTTGAGGCATATTTCGAAAGCCTCATGTGCCAGTAATTTAACCGGAAACCATACCCTTACCTTACAGTACTACCACCATACCTATTTCTGCCGCAAAGCAGTAATGCTTGCATTGCTGTGTTCCGGTGTGAAGGGTATGGCGACACTTTACCATGAACTCTGGAAAGTGGCAGGATTATAAATTTAAACACTTCGAACTTATATCACTAGTTATATTCTGGGATAATGTTACAGTACAAGGTATAGTATTTAGGTCTATGCCTCACGACGACTCAACATAAACTGAATAAATTGAATCTACCTCCCCACAACAAGTCTCTCTTTCCCTTCTTACAGTTGCTATTCTCATGATCGGCTCAGGCGTTCGGCGTATGGTTTCCAGTGAAATTACTGGCACATGAGGCTTTCGATCTATGCCTCAAGGTGGCAATCCGCGAGTGATACCTCTGGTATTGCAAGCGTCCATAGGCTGCGGTAACCGCTTACCATCTTGTAGGCCGTACGCTTGGTAGCCATTTCAGTTGAATAAATATTTATTAAAAAAAATATTTCAGGCCACGATAGATCTGACGAAGGTGCATGAGAACAACCCACAAGCTTTAGCGGTTATATACGGATCACTGGTGCTTATCTGCAAAGTGTTTTACTCACTCAATTACCAGGTATGTAGTATAAGATCAATTTAAGAGTGTACCTTACCATAGACTAGAATCTCAAATCTGGCCCTTTCTTATTTTAAACTTAAAATAGTTGAAATACAAACGCGCTTGGCCGTGGCACATGTGACCGCTGACCGGAAAAAGAAGAAGGACTAATAACAAGTGACAAGACAATCAAGGTGCCCGCCTGATGTTAAGCACCACGCCTGACTATTACAGATGCAGTGCCACCCAAAGCTTAAAGTTTTTAAGTGTTTGCGTGGCACTGCACTGCGCTTATCACCCCGAGACATCAGAAGAAGGATAAGCATAACCTCTGTTATCTCATTTAAAAACAAACTTGATGACTGGCTACAAAACAAGAATAAGTGCTTAAAAAGTGAACAAAACCTAAACAAAGACTTTCTAATTATTTTATACTAGCGGCTCGTCCCGGCTTCGCACGTGTGCAATGGGAACTTAAGCACCCGTGCGAAGCCGGGGCGAGTCGCTAGTAATTCATAAGGTAGGAGCCGACCGCACGTGTTAGCCGCGCGGCTAACTCTCTCATAGTTCATGTGCACGCCCCTCTCTGGGCACGGCGCGCGCGCGGGTGCGTTTAGTATTTTGTTTTGAGTGACATTTTTATAATTCGTCATTACTTTTGAATGGAATGTCTGATTTCAATAATTCAAACAGTTATCTACTGGTATTGAAACAGTCTTGAATATGAAATGATTTATTTGGATAAGGATTAATTTGGAAAACATAGTCTGATTTTGGTCTGCATTTTTATCAACTTTTAAAATGTAAAAAAGTAGTTATAGTTACATAAATACAATAGTTGGACATATGGTATCGCTGACTTTTTGTAGATATCAATATGTTCTTTAATATTGTAGAATTTGTTTTTGTTCTATCATCAATAGTTTCCGCAGCGCATGCGATGAAAGACATTTTATGGCTAATTTTTTTACACCTTGGGTTACATTATTGAAGTTTTAGTAAGGATCCGTATTATTTTCTAGAATAAAATATAGCCTATGTTACTCAGGGATAATGTAGCATTTTAATGGTGAAAAAATTTTTGAAATTAGACCAGTAGTTTTTGAGTTTATTCGTAACAAACAAAAATACAAATCTTCTCTCTTTATAATATTAGTATAGATTACTTTATAATGTTCTTTTAATTCAAATACTGTGTGACGTAGACACATCAGCGGAAGCTGCTCGTCTATAATCATATATATAAATAAATTTGTTAGTTATTCAATCTAAAATCTATTAAAATACTAGCTGATCTGCCCCAGCTTCGCACGGGTGCATTGAAAACTTAAGCGCCCGTGCGAAGCCGGGGCGGGTCGCTTCGCTATTAATAAATATAGCCTATGTTACTCAGGGATAATGTAGCATTCTAATTGTGAAAGAATTTTTGAAATCGGACATCTCAAAAAATATAAATCTTTTATTTTTATAAAATTTGTATAGATGATTTTATAAATATAGGCATAAATGTTTTTACCAGGATTTACCAGAGTTCTTTGAAGACAACATGCGTATATGGATGCCTAACCTTCTCAATCTGCTGCAAGACAAGGTGCCATGTTTGGAGACCAGTGTAAGTAGAATATATTTATAAAAGCAACATTTTTTTTTTAAATATTTTTTAAGGCACTTTTGTCCTTATGGACCATGTCAGTTCCATCTTATTTTCAAAATAACCACGTCAGTACCCAATGATTTTAGTCTTTTAATAGCTCGTATATGGACCGGTAGAGCATGTTAGCCTCGTCAGACGTTGGCGCAGCTAACACGCTCTGAAACAGGCCCATATTTATATTTTTATACAATTGAAGTGGCAACCAAGCGTACGGCCCACAAGATGGTAAGCGGTTACCGCAGCCTATGGACGCTTGCAATACCAGAGGTATCACTCGCGGGTTGCCACCTTGAGGCTAAGATCGAAAGCCTCATGTGCCAGTAATTTCACCGGAAACCATACCCTTCACACCGGAACACAGCAATGCGAGCATTACTGCTTGGCGGCAGAAATGGGTATGGTGGTAGTCCTTCCCCGGACGAGCTCTATCACTAAGAACTCTACTACCATATAGAGCTGATTGACTTTTAGTGCCTTAAGCATATCCTCTCTAATGGATACACTCCGGACACATTCCATTAAAAGGTGGTATACATCTTTTTTTCCACATGTTTCACAGTTAGGGTTATCTACCTTTTTCATTAAAAATTTAAAGTTATTCAAAGATATGTGTCCGGAGCGCAGTCTGTGAGCAGTTACAATAAGTATTCTTCGTAATCTGGTGTTTTCAAACCACGGTATATGAGGTGGCTCACTCTGCATGGTTCTGTACCAGATACCTTTTTCCCGGGATAAAGCAACATAACAGAGCTATCGAGGTTGCCACCTATTGGTCGAGAAGAGTTTGAGAAATCTAGTTTGACACGAGAAGAAGAAGAAGTTTAAGTAGACATCCTCACGATCCTACTACTCTTCTAATTCTGTGTTAAATAAACACAGTTTTATTCTTCCTATTACAAGTTTTTATTAGATATCAATTAGACAAAAAAATCTCTAGTACTACCTACAGAATGGCCACTCCCTACCTCCCACCGGTTTACTTACCTCACCCGGTTGCAAGTTTGCACCCAAAGCTTAAAGTTTTTAAGTGTTTGCGTGGCACTGCACTGCGCTTATCACCCCGAGACATTGTTGTTAAGTCTCTTTCGCCCAGTAATTTCATTTGCTACAGTGCACTTCAAACCTAAACACAGTGCAGCTTGCACACTACTGCTTGGAGGTATAATATCTGACACTGCGGTGGTACCCACCAAGACGGACTCTTGCTGAAGAGTCCTACCACCAGGTGAATTTCATATCTCGCAAAACACCTGAATCAGTCATCATAAATATTTGTTATATAACAGGATGACGAAGACAAGCCGGGTGTGATGGAGCACTTGCGCACGGAGGTGTGCGAGTGTGCTGCACTGTACGCTCTCAAGTACGAGCCAGAGTTCGGGCCGCACGCGCGGGCATTCGTCACCGCCGTGTGGACTGTACTGCTGTCCACTTCGTCTCACACTAAGTATGACGCGGTGAGTGTTAGCACTAGGCTGTTTTAGCAAGTGACAAGACTGTCGATTCGCCCGCCTGATGTGGTCACCTCTAATTGAGAAATAAATAATGCTGGACAATCCACACAGCATCATCTAGCCCCAAGGTAAGCTGCTGTTAAACAGAGCTGTGTTTATGGGTACTAGATGACTGATACTTAATACAATACAATATATATAGATAGATATTTTTTAATATATATAGAAAATATCTTACCTGAAGGACTGGTCCACAGTAGCCCAAAACCGTGATGATTGGAGAGAAGGAAGGGAGGCCTATTGCCCTGCAGTGGGACACTACAGGCTCATAATAATAATAATAATAGAAAATACCCAGAATACCCGGTACAAATATTTGTAGATCGTACAAACATTTGACCCGAGGCGGGAATCGAACCCGCAACCTCCGCGTCGCAGGCGGACCTGCGCCCGCTGCGCCACATCGGTCGTCAAAACAAAGAAAGCACCTGACTTGAGTACTGTGCAATTTATGAATGTATATAATACAAAGACAAAATTCATTTATTCAAATATAATGCCTGTGTATCTTTCGTTGGTCCATAATAATAATCTATCCATAATAATAATAATAATAATAATCGGCTGTGTTCCGGTGTGAAGGGTATGGTTTCCGGTGAAATTACTGGCACATGAGGCTTTCGATCTTAGCCTCAAGGTGGCAACCCGCGAGTGATACCTCTGGTATTGCAAGCGTCCATAGGCTGCGGTAACCGCTTACCACCTGTGGGCCGTACGCTTGGTTGCCACTTCAGTTGTATAAAAAAAAAAAAAATAGTTAGCACCACGCCTGATTTTATTTTGTTTTTTTTTATGTCGGCAAGTAACAAGGCGGCATCACGCCTGATTCGTTTTTATCTTTTGTTTATTTTATGTCGGCAAGTGACAAGACGGTCGATTGTCTTTGGCTATCTTGTCAAAACGACATGAGTCTTCACATTTTAATTATTTTTCTCGTGTTATTTTAAGTTTTATTGCGTAAATTTGGTGGCAGTTTATCCAGTTTAACTTGTTTACTTAGCACAAGTGTTAGTAATTGAAATGGAGGGGTAATGTTGGTTGGTAATTTAATCAAAGACTTTCCAGGAGAATTTTGAAAGAAAAGTTATCGTTTCTTTCCAAATTTCGTTTGTTTACGTTGCTAAGCGACAATCAAACTAATACACTTGACACTGGCAAAATTGTGGCAAACTAGCCACAGAGGCCATAAAACAAAAGAAGAAGAAGACAAGACGGTCAAGTCGCCCGCCTGGAGTGCGATTCTCGTGCCATAGATAAATGGTCACATGTGAAATACTATATCGACAATACTGTCAAAAATGTATAGAAATTTTGACAGTTTTGCATATATCGGCAAGTGACAAGACGGTCAAGTCGCCCGCCTGATGTTAAGCACCACGCCTGACAACAACAAATGCAGTGCCACCTAAAGTTTAAAGTTTGTAAGTTCAGCGTGGCACTGCACTGCGCTCATCACCCCGGGACATAGGTGTTAAGTCTCTTTATAAAGGTGTGCGAGTGTGCCGCACTATACCTAGGCAGTGACAGTAACTACGAATCACTAAAATTACGTCTTCACCAATATGAAAAAGCATTCAAGGAATATAAAAACATTATTTTTACATTAGATGTAAGTTTCGTTCTGAACACAATAGAACAGTTTTTCAAAATCAGTCATTATGCCTATTAAATAAACCTTCTAACACAGACCAATGATAGTAGATTTAGCTTTTTTTTTTTTTTATACAACTAAAGTGGCAACCAAGCGTACGGCCCACAAGATGGTAAGCGGTTACCGCAGCCTATGGACGCTTGCAATACCAGAGGTATCAATCGCGGGTTGCCACCTTGAGGCTAAGATCGAAAGCCTCATGTGCCAGTAATTTCACCGGAAACCATACCCTTCACACCGGAACACAGCAATGCGAGCATTACTGCTTGGCGGCAGAAATAGGTATGGCGGTAGTCCTTCCCCGGACGAGCTCTATCACAGAGAACTCTACTACTCTTCCAGTTGGTGTCGAACGCGCTGACGTTCCTGTCTAAAGTGGCCGAGAAGAAGAGCTACAAGAGCTTCTTCGAAGACCCTGGAACCCTAAGCAGCATATGCGAGAAGGTCGTTATACCTAACATGGAGTTTAGAGGTATATTAATCCAAAATCCAATTTAAAATTCAAAATTCTATTGAAAGTGTCGAATTGCTAATTTACGCCATTTCCACGCGCCCCATAGAAGTCATATTTGATCTAATTTAGGTATCTACATCATACAGAGAGCACCGGTGGTCTAGTGGTATTGACCCTGTCTTCCGATCCTAAGATCGTGGGTTCAAACCCGGTCGTGCACCAATGGATTTTTATGTTCGAAAAAATTATGTGCGCAATGCCAGTGCTCTCACGGCGAAGGAAAACATCGTGAGGAAATCGGCATGCTCAAGAACTAAAAAATCTAATGACATGTGCCATCCACCAATCGGCATTGAGTCCGCGTGGTGGATTGATACCCAATCCAGACTCACACAGACAGACTCACACAGACTCTCGTATTTATTATATTAGCAAAGATAGATGTGTGTTGAGTGTGAGGTTTTGTGCTGAAGTTTGTAATTGTGTGGGTTCGGCTGGTGTTAGCTACAGAAACTTTAAATACAATAATATCCCAAAAAAAATTTTTTTTTTTCTCAATACTCAATACTCAATTCATTTATTGCTCTCATATGGTTGGTACATTTACAGTTGTTATATAATAAGTGGTAGTTTCACATATGAACCCTGTAAAAGGGTATGACAACGTGGAGATAGGCCGAAGTTTAAATAAGTAGGAAGTAAGTTGATAAATTAAGTAGATAAATAAAAAAGGTTGTTAGCATTAATTCTCAGTAGGTCGAATACAAATAGAAATTCTTTTTGCTACAGTCAAAATATATCTAACAAAATTGTTTATTACTTCTCTGTTTCCCGTTCTACGATTCTTCAAAGATGTAGAGGTCCGCCGTCTACAGCTGGGTACCTAGCTTATTAAAGGTTTACTTTCTCTGTCCAGATCTTTGGCTGGGCTTATTAAACGTTTACTTTCCCTGTCCAGAGTCTGACATGGAGCTGTTCGAGGACAATCCCGAGGAGTACGTGCGACGTGATATCGAGGGTTCCGACGTGGACACGCGCCGCCGCGCCGCCTGCGACCTCGTGAAGACCCTCGCGCAGCACTACGACGAGAAGATGATGCACATCTTCGGGCAATACGTGCAGGTCGGTCTTACATGGAACTAGGATAAGTCGGTCTTACTTGTAACTAGGATAAGGCGGTCTTTGAAGCAACGAAAAGCACAAGTCGGTCTTACAAGTAAGGTAAGCACATGCTGGTTTTGCAAGTAAGGAAGAGCACAAATCGGTCTTACTAGAGAGCATAGGTCGGTCTTACAAGTAACGAAAAGCAAAGGTCGATCTTAAAAGCAACAAAGAGCAAAGATCGATCTTACAAGCAATATTGACAGGTCGGTCTTACAATGCCAATTCGGTAATTTATTGTTAATTAACTATTAACAGTTGTTTTACTTAATAATAACAATGCTTCACGAGTTCTTAAAAATAAAGTTAATGATGACGTTTATACACTCTTGTTACAGATGATGCTAGTTAAATACGCCGAGTCGGGGCCGTCCGCGTGGCGTGGCAAAGACGCGGCCATGTACCTAGTGACGTCACTGGCAGCGCGTGGTGGCACGCAGGCGGCCGGCGTCACTAAGGCGTCCCCACTCGTTGACTTAGCGCAGTTTGCAGCCCATCACGCACTGCCCGAGCTACAGAGGCAACCTGGTGAGACTAACTAACTAACTAGATGTTGTGGCAATACTGACAACCGATGTGGCAGTCCTGTGGGCAGGCGAAAGTCCGCCTGCGACACAGGGAGTTGCGGGTTCGTTTCCCGCCCTAGGGACAAATGTATGCACAAATATTTGTTCTGGGTGTTCTGGGTATTTTCTATGTTTAATAAAAAATATCTATCTATGTATTGTATTGTATTAATTATATCAGTCATCTAGTACCCATAACACAAGTTCTGCTTAGTTTGGGGCTAGATGATGCGGTGTGGATTGGCCAGCATTAAAAAAATTCTAGCGCGGCCATGTGCCTGGTGACGTCACACGCGGCACGAAGACATGCCATTGGTTATTCGTTTTTTATAGTGTTTAGTTACCACCATACCCCAAAAATTTACTCGCTTTTACCCAAAACCAGGATTCTCTACCAATTGAGCCATTGAGACATGTCTTGCTCATAATAATCATCACGTCTTCGGCTCGAAGCGCCGATAGCTCAACCTACAGGGGAAATATTATTGTTATCCAAGCCGGTTCTATGAGCAAAATTAATTCTGTTCATTAAGTAAGTAGGTCGTATGTGTCCCAACATTGACCAACATTGGTGACAGAGTTTTTAAGCTGCCTGAAGGCCTCTGTCATGGGTCAGTTTATTGACGAGAGGTGTCGTATGAGGTGACGAGAGGCAGTGCAGTGCCATCGCAGAACTTAAAAACTTTAAGCTTTGGGTAGCGCTGCATATGTTATAGTCAGGCGTGGTGCATAACATCAGGCGGGCGATTTGATCGTCTTGTCACTTGCTGACATAAAAAAAAAATGTGCCAATTACCAATGCGCTTTGGGTCTGCCAGGTGGATTAACGACCCACTCACTTTCAAGAGTAGGCCAGTGTTAGACCATTAGAAGACGGGCCATGATGATGATTATATTTCAGTGACGGAGTTGCCAGTGCTAAAGGCCGACGCCATCAAATTCTTCATGACGTTCAGAACTCTCCTGCCCAAGGATCTAGTTATACAGACGGTCCCGCTCATTGTAAGTATTACTCACTGCTTTGGTCTCCATTGATCGTTATTTATTGACTGCGGCGGGCGAGAGAGGTGCTGGTTCGATTCCCGCGGCGGAATAATAACTATTTTGTATGCCGAAATCACAGAACAGATATTAGTACTACGTACAGAATGGCCACTCCCTACCTCCCACCGGTTTAACTTACCCGGTCGCAGGTTTGCCGGCACCTTTTTGCCGGTACTGAAGCTAAGGGCTAAGGCACGCGTTTACGTTTATTTTGATGTAGGTCCAAGCGCGCGCATGCCAGAGCGAGCGAAAGTGTGCTTCTCGATCTTGCATATATTTGAGTGGGGACAACCATGACGCTCACACATATAACAGCACCGTTTACGTACACAAAATATGCGTGTGGTGATTGCGTCTTTGCTTCATACATTTTATTGAGTGTCCGGGGTGTGCCGAAAAAATTTGTATAAATACTACCAAAAAATACCAATTTTGAGCTTTCATCATCCACCGATTTCCTGCGACCGCTTTAATGTCATCGGTGTCTATCGAGTGGGGGACCGTCCTTCTTCGTTTTCCAGTATAATAGTAAAAACCTTAAAAAAATCTGGCCCCCATTTCATAGGGTTTATTTGGCCCCTGATGAAAAATAAAGTAAGTAAGTTAGTATGAGTCAGTGGCCAACTCTGCTGAGTTTCTAGGCCGCCCGGAGGCCTAGATATGAAATTTTTTTGCCCTGGAATAGACCGCAGTGGTCCGCCGATACAATTGTAGCTTCATGACTAAAGTGCTCCTGGTTTGATGATGCTGTTGTCAAAAAGTCAAAAGTCAAAAATGATTTATTTCAATAAAATCACAAGGATCATTTTGAAACGTCTTAAAGCTAGGTGAATTTACGCCAGTTCTATGTCTTTAGATCCAGCATATAACGGGTCGCGGCGTGGTATTGACCTACGCTGCCTGCTGTATAGAAAAGCTGCTGGTGGGCGGGATCATCCCTCAGGCAGCTCTGAGCCCGCACGCGCCCGCCCTGCTGCAGGCTCTGTTCCAAGTGCTATCCGCCCAGCATGATGTGGGGGAATACAACGAGTATGTTATGAAGGGTGAGTTACAGACATACAATTACAGTAGTAGATTTAGCTAGTTTTGGTATTGAAATATTTGTAGGATTCCAGGTAAGGTTTAATTAAACGATGAGAATAAAGATAAATAACACGGGATGTAGTGTCTAGCACAGCGGGTACTCACTCATCACCAAGCGGTGAGAGCGTGAGGGCGCGTAGCGTGGAGTTACAGACACCGTGTGTATATGTGTATGTGTGTGTGTGTATGAAGGAAGAATTCTAGCCGAAGGGTGTCGTATTTCGGCGATTTCGTGGAAGGCTTCCTGACACCCCCCCATTTCCACCCGCGTGCGGCACGTCGCGTCTCACTGTGCCTAATAAATAGTTTCGTTTTAATATTATAAAATATGTATTGGTAATTATTGATATTATTATTATATAAAGAGTGTTTTAATTATAACTAAAGCCTCTACAAGTGAAATCGCGGGTCAGATAGTAAAATATTTCACCACTAAAAAAACACAAGCTACATTATCCTTTAGTAACATAGGCTATATTTTATGGGAAGCCGGAACGAGTCGCTAAAAATTAATTGCTGTGCGTTAGTCTCGCTAAAACTCGACAACGGCTGAACCGATTTGCCTTATTTTGGTCTTGAAATGAAATGTTTGTCGGAGTCTAGGGAATTTTTAAACGGTGAAAAAATATGGAAAAATAACGCGTCTGAAACCTCGCAGATCAGCTAATAGTTTTTAAAAATACAAATTATTTATTTTATTTTTATTTATTATTTTATTTTTACATATTTGGAAAACTCACAGCGTAAATCATGCTAATAGAACAGGATTAACCTAAACATTTTTCACTTATACTTAACTAAGTTTTAGTTGTCCACAATAAATAATAGGTAAGTAGGTACACTTAGTAGATTTTAATCACAATTTTTTTTATTTATTGAAGAAAAAGGGCTTTATCGCTGAACGACCACACCATCCAATCGGTAATATTTACAAAGTTAGGAAAATTATACTTAAACTAGGCAACAACAGAAAAAAAATGATATAAAAACTCAACTCCTCATAAAATAACCATCTACTAAAATAAACATGTTTTGGGCTACGTCAGACATTGGATCAGCCAACACACTGTTGCTTAGTCCAACATCGAACATTGAATCTCTAAACGTAGTTCGCCTGGCATCTAAGTTACGAACGTGAATAATATCCTCTTTAATCCCACAGAAGGTATTAACACTTATAATGATTAGTAAATTGAAGACGTGCTAAAAAAAGGCCAGGTCAGGAGTACCCTAAACCGACGAGCGTGTTTGAAGAATGTGATGAGAGTAAATGAAGCAAAACAGGTGTGTCAGGATCGTAGCAAGTGGAAATCCGTGGTCTCTGCCTACCCCTACGGTATACAGGCGTGATTTTATGTATGTATGTATGGCATGATTAGTAAGTAAGTAAGCACCGGTGGTCTAGTGGTAGTGACCCCGCCTTCCGATCCTAGGGTCGTGGGTTCAAACCCGGTCGTGCACCAATGGATTTTTCTGTTCGAAAAATGTATGTGCGCAATGCCAGTGCTCTCATACGGTGAAGGAAAACATCGTGAGGTAACCGGCATGTCCAAGAACTAATAATTCGAAAGACATGTGCCATCCGCCAATCCGCATTGGGTCCGCGTGGTGGTGAAGACCCAATCACTCTCGCCTGAGAGTAGGCCAGTGTCCCAGCAGTGGGAACATTAGAAGGCTGTCATGATGATGATGAAGTAAGTAAGTAAAAATTATATTTATTCAATAATATCACAAGGATCATTTAAAAACGTCTTAGAGTTAGGTGAATTTACGCCAGTTCCACGCGCCCCAGCCTAGAAGAATCTGGCAACAAACTGGGCTGGGTTCCTAGCTACCTATGTTTTTTGTTTCTAAATAAAGTTTTTTTTTTATGATTACCCACAGCTGTCCTCCGGACGCTGGCGTGCTTGCGCGAGTCGGCGCTGCCGTACCTGGGCGAGGCGGTGCCGAAGCTAGCGCACATACTCCTCGTTATCTCCAAGAACCCCTCCAAGCCGCACTTCAACCACTACCTGTTCGAGACCCTGTCGTTAGCCGTCTCGTGAGTGCTCTGCTTTTAAACATTTATTTATAGTTATTCTTTATTTTGAGCGTTCATTTTTTTTTGTAACATTTTTGTTTTTAAATATGTAATCTTACTGGATTGAAAGTTACAGATTTTGCTATTCTTGTGTTCAGGGATGAGGGCGCTGTTACTGCTACTCAGTTATTAACTTTTGCAGTTGACAACGTTCACATTCAGTTTATGGTTCCTTGTTTTGATTCTAATAAACAATTTGGAAATTATTTTTTGATAGTTTAGTGGCGGATCTAGCGTCTAGCGCTAATACAATAGATTGTTAAGATAAGATAAATTTATTCATCAAAAAAGTTGTTTGCCATATTACAATAAACTTAACTACCACCATACCTATTTCTGCCGCCAAGCAGTAATGCTCGCATTGCTGTGTTCCGGTGTGAAGGGTATGGTTTCCGTTGTAATTACTGGCACATGAGGCTTTCGATCTTAGCCTCAAGGTGGCAACCCGCGAGTGATACCTCTGGTATTGCAAGCGTCCATAGGCTGCGGTAACCGCTTACCATCTTGTGGGCCGTACGCTTGGTTGGCACTTCAATTGTATAAAAAAAAAAACGAAACTCAACTTTAGCTTACGCTCAAATGATGGTTGTATTTATGATTACTAGGTTAAGAGGTAGAGCTGTATAAAATCAGGTCAGCTACTGTGATTTAAACAGGTAGTTAGCAAAAATAAAACGACCACAGGAGCCATACCATGAACTCTTAGAGCGATTCAAATTAGGACCTAAACTGAATTGTCAAAAAAATTTGTACCATGAAATTAATAATTATTGAAGTATTACTAAATTTTTTGACAATTCAGTTTAGGTCCTAATTTGAATCGCTCTAAGAGTTCATGGTAGGGGGGCAGGCATTCAAAGACTACCTTCTGTGCTAGTTAAAAACTGTGTGACAGCAAGGTAGCGTTTAACACCCCCATTGTATTCTATTCTTGGTCATTCCTTAGTTTAGATAGAATAGACGACTGATTAATAATATTTATGATTGGCGACAACCGCAGATAGGCGATTGTGATGCGCAAATACAATTTATTTCTAAAAAGCTCCATTGCGCATCGAAACTGCTAACTTCACGACGGTAGAGATCCGCTGGCAGTACTGTTATAATATTACATCCCGAAATGTTTGCGTTTCTAGAAATTTATACATACTTTAACTGCAGATTGGTAACCAAGGCTAACCCCAACGCTATATCGGCCTTCGAAGATGCGCTGTTTCCGATATTCCAAGAAATACTGCAGAATGATATCCAAGGTTAGTACTTTTAAATGCTTAGATATTACAATATAATCAACTCATCAGTAGCAATAAGTAAGATAATTGGCAACTTACGTGTCCTCCGAGAGACAGAAGCGTTCCGATAAAAATGTAATTGGCGGTCACCTATCATAAGTGTGAACTCGCGGAACATTGCCTAACCTAATCATGGACTTGGCCGGCTACGCCACTATTACGATACTCAGATTAAAAGTACTTATCCAGTTCACAATCTATCTAATATTCCATCGGAATCGGTTCAACTGGAATAACATTCATCTTATTCAATTTATCTTATCTTATCTTATCTAACAATTTAAACATTTGCATGGCGACCGATGTGGCGCAGCGGGCGCAGGTCCGTCTGCAACGCGGAGGTTGCGGGTTCGATTCCCGCCTCGGGTCAAATGTTGGCCCGGGTGTTCTGGGTATTTTCTATTTATAATAAAAAATATCTATCTATGTATTGTATTGAGTATATATCAGTCTCTGTTTAACAGCAGCTTACCTTGGGGCTAGATGATGCTGTGTGGATTGTGCAGCATTATTTTTTTATATTATTTATTATATACATAATATTAGTGTTATTATCAGTAGGGCTTATAAAACCACGAATATTGAATAACTTCCGTGTTCTTTCCAGAGTTCATGCCGTACGTGTTTCAAATGCTATCTCTGCTGCTGGAGTTGCGCGGCTGCACCCCGTGCTCCACCCCGAGCGTTACGGACGCCTACGGAGCCCTACTGCCGTGCCTCGTGACCCCGCCGCTTTGGGAGCGGGCCGCCAACGTGCGACCCCTAGTGCGTTTGCTCTGTGCGTTTATAGCCGTGCGCTCAGAGTTGGTGTTGAATGGGGGCAAGTTTGTGAGTATTTATAACACTTTCTGTTAGGTTAGTTTACTATACTGATACTGGTATGTTTTATGTCAATTTGAATAACGAAGAGAGTGGAACCAAGAATACTTCCCTGTATAGCACCAGTAGCTATTGCTACTATGCAAACGAATGTTTGCGAGTGTTTGAAAAAGAAAGAAAGATACTACTGTGTGTTTATATGGCTGTGTCGTCTCTATAAGCAATACTGAGGTTAGGAAAGAATATCTCAAAAAGGTCAATGTGAATAACGAAGAGAATGCGACCAAAAATACTTCCCTGTACTATTGCTGCTAAGTGGATGGTAGATTTTGGTAGATGCGTATTTTAAACACTTTCTGTAGACTTCAAGGCCGTGTCGTCTGCATAAGCAATAAATACTGTGATTGTAGAAATGATGAAATTAGTCAATGTAAATAAAGAAGATAGTGGGACTAAGAATCTCCACAAGGAAGTCCTTGTGGAGCACCAGATTGTGAAGAATTTTGTCGCAAGGGTTGACTACTAACTAATAAAAACTTTTTTCAGAACGCTATTCTAGGCGTCTTCCAAAAGCTGATCGCTTCAAAAACAAACGACCATGAAGGATTCTACCTCATGCAGACAATATTCTTCAAATATGGAATGTAAGTTAACAGTTTAAACTATAATTTTATAATATTCCCGACCAGGTACAATTATTCCAGTTCATCCAAAGATTTGTCCTGCATCGGGGTTCGAACCCACCCTCTCGCTCAACTGACGTTGTCTAAACTGACTGTTCACTTCCAGGACAGTAATGCAGCCGTTCACAAAGCAAATAATGTCGCTCCTCTTCCAACGGCTGTCCTCGTCCAAGACTACTAAGTATGTGCGCGGTTTGATCGCATTCTTCGGCTTCTTCGCGGCGCACTACGGCGCGGACACGCTCGTTGATATCATCGACTCTGTACAGAACAAGTAAGTGATAATGAAGTAAGTTCTACTACGAACTTACTTAGATACAGGGTGTAAAATGACGACTACCGAAAACGAAAGGGGGTGGTGCAGCATACCAAAATGATGCGATTTTGAAAAACTATTGAGTTCAGAAGTATCTGCACTTTATGCAAAAAATACTTACCACTTGGTCACTGATTTATACGAACTTACTTACTTAGAGCACAGAACAGATATTAGTACTACGTACAGAATGGCCACTCCCTTCCTCCCACCGGTTTTACTTACCTCACCCGGTCGCAAGTTTGCCGGCACTGAAGCTAAGGGCTAAGGCACGCGTTTATCTTGATTTTGTGTAGGTCTAGCGCGCGCATGCCAGAGCGAGCGAAAGTCTGCTTCTCGATCTTGCTATAGTTGGGTAGGCACAACCATGACACTCACACATACAACAGCACCGTTCACGTGCACAAACTACGCGTGTGGTGATTGTGACGTGTTTGTTTCATACATTTTATTATGAATGTCCGGGGTGTGCTTAGATGAATGTGTCCGCAGCCTGTTCTCGATGTACGTGAATCGCGTGCTGGTGACGGACCTGCAGCGCGTGAGCGGCGCGCTGGAGCGCAAGGCGGCGGCCGTGGGCTGCGTGAAGCTGCTGTGCGAGTCGCAACACTTCCGCGAGGGGGAGCTGGCGCCGCGCTGGCCCGCTCTCATGCAGGTGCTCTCTCTCTCTCTCTCTCTCTCTCTCTCTCTCCTTCTCTCTCTCTTTTCTCTCTAAAATGTTTTTGTGAATCCAGGTAAGGTTGAAACGATGAGAAAGATAATGCGAGTGAAAACGCGCGGTTCAGCTAGTAACTAATATTGGCGGACATTTTAGACTAGCTAACTAGATTTAGCTAGAAACTGAAAAAAAAGCATTTTCTCAAGTGCATGACATTGTGTAAAAATATTTATCATTATTTAGCAACTGGGTTTTAAACCAGTTCCCCCTAACTGAATTGAGCTCAAAGGAATACTATGTACGTTTGCACAAATGTTGCTCACCCAAAGGCAGGGGTGGGGGGGTTGATCTGTGGAGTTGTAGAGCGCAGCTGGATACTAATACGGTTATAACAATGGCAGGCGCTGATATCCCTGTTCGAGCTGCCGCCCGACGACACGACGCTGCCGGACGACCACTTCATAGAGGTGGACGACGCGCCCGGCTACCAGGCGCAGTACTCGCAGCTCACCTGCGCCAAGGGATCCACCAGCGATCCACTAGCCAGTAAGTCATAATAAGTTTATTTATTTCATTGCTTTAAACATGAGGTGGTATGGGGTTGGTAATAGGTAAAGATATAGATGTAGTAAGATGTTTATTATGTGTATAGAAGATATTTACAGAGAAAATCAATTAGAAAATAAAATATCTTTTTTACAACCAGTAAGTTCAGAGCCAAGTGACGTGTGAGTCTTGTTATTTATTTTTACAACCAGTAAGTTCAGAGCCAAGTGACGTGTGAGTCTTGTTATTTATTTTTACAACCAGTAAGTTCAGAGCCAAGTGACGTGTGAGTCTTGTTATTTATTTTTACAACCAGTAAGTTCAGAGCCAAGTGACGTGTGAGTCTTGTTATTTATTTTTACAACCAGTAAGTTCAGAGCCAAGTGACGTGTGAGTCTTGTTATTTATTTTTTTGTCGTAACTTATATAATATTGATAGTTTTTACACAGTGGAACAATTTTGCAAACTTAAAAACACTTACATTATAAATACAAGAGTAGTACCTACTTAGGTAACAAAACAGTGAGCAAAATTGGTCTTGGTCTCCACAGTACAGGGAATCCTAGTGTGGATGCCAAGGAAAGATTCTACATTCTACCTGCATTGAATATTAATTGTATCTACTGTGTCTCTCAATTTAAAATTAACCCTTAACCTTATTTGTAATTTTAAGCTTAGTATTAAGAGCCTAATCACGGCAACTCGATTTGATTTTTAATGATAATTTAGGAATAAGACTAACCTACCTACTATTCTGTATGTATTACATGTTTTGGGTGCAAATAAACACATTATCTTATCTTATCTAAATTAAACATTATAACGAAGGTGCCCACAAATTTGCATCTTCGAACATTGTGTCCGCACAATGCAATACCTCGAGGTTCGACGTACGCATATAGTCTAGTGCATCAAGTGCAACAAATTCAAACAGTCATAAGTATTGTGGCGACTAGGTATAGCCACAGGAAATCGGGCTGATGCGTAGGTTTTATGTGCCGCGTCGCCAGTCGTTTCTCCCCACTCGCTAGGTTCAGACATGTAACTCATTAAGCCAAAGTGGAAATATTAAACAGTATGTGGAACAATTTAATACTATTATTTGTGTCCCCTCATGAAGATTACCTATCATTAGAGTAGGGGACACACACAAAACACGCGTACCCCTACAGTGGTAACCCCTACAAACATCGGTGTGTGGTGTTACCATGCGGTGACCACCCGATGGAACACGCGCAACAACGGAGGATTTTAAGAAACTATGGTGACCCTGAGAAGACCAGCGGTTGAGACGACTCCCTCCCGATGAATTCCACGCTTCGGGAGGTCACAGAAAAAAGAAGACATAGCCAATGAACAGGATGATGCAATATCGACGCAGCGACGCCACGCAGTACGGAATGCGCAGTAGGTGACGTCAGCCGAAACCGTCTTGATCACCAACAGAAGCCCTTGTGTGGAGCCCGATATGAGCAGCGTGAGAACAAAAGGAAGTATTGGCAGCGTATGGCCGGGAAGTGATGAACCCGCGGTCCAGCCAACGAAGTTCACGCATGGTCTACTGCAGAAGCGAGGAAGATATTTTGGAGCCAGCAACATCTGAGGTGCACTCAATCCTATAAGAAAATGGAGCTTGGACCTGCAGATTCACTCAGGAACGTTTTGCCCGGTTGGAGAAGGCATGCTCACCGGAGGATCAGTGTTGGATCTGGAGATAGCTCAGTCCCACTGCTACGAGTGACTGGCATACTACCGTTATTTGTGCTAGTACCTGCGCTACATAGAGACCGAAGATATTGGAAATTACGGCTATTTTTGAGGTGCTGTGGTGTAAGATTAGACGAAGCATATCATCAGGCGTGCGTGTGTAAAATTTTATAAAGTTTAAATTCAGTGTTTGTAACTAGGTACAATCTATTTTTAGAATCAGTTTTAGTTCGTGGAATGTGTCGCATAGGTAGTTTAGGTAGAACACCACGGCGATAACGCGAACTGTAACTCGAGACTCGAGCGCACACATACAGTGTAAAGTAGCGAGCTTGCAACGCAGCAAATTTGCACGTGTGTCGCACTTGTATTCATAGACTCTGTACAATGTAGTAATAAAGTTCATTGGCATAGTTTATCTTAAAATTTGTAAGTTTTTTTAAATTTTGTAAGAGGGGGAGTACTGTGGCGACTAGGTATAGCCACAGGAAATCGGGCTGATGCGTAGGTTTTATGTGCCGCGTCGCCAGTCGTTTCTCCCCACTCGCTAGGTTCAGACATGTAACTCATTAAGCCAAAGTGGAAATATTAAACAGTATGTGGAACAATTTAATATTATTATTTGTGTCCCCTCATGAAGATTACCTATCATTAGAGTAGGAGACACACACAAAACTCGTACCCCCACAAGTATAGATTATTGAGGTGTTGTATAACAATAATAAAAAAATAATGCTGGACAATCCACACAGCATCATCTAGCCCCAAGCTAAGCAGAGCATGTTTTTATTTAATAACTTGTGCATATTACAGATAACAAAAAAATATACTGATTATATTATGGTTAGAAGTATTATACAGAATCTTATAGCAGCCATGCTAGGTTGTATCCCGTATTACAGCTTGTTATGGGTCCTAGATGACTGATATACGTTTTAATACAATACATAGATAGATATTTCTTAATATACATAAAAAATACCCAGATATATAAATAAAAATGTACAATAGAAGTGTTAATTTTAATAATATTTGCAGGTATCGAAGATCCGAAGCGTTTCCTATCGGAGTCGCTCGGTGCGCTCTCGCAGCAGTGCCCCGGCCTGCTGCCGCCGCGCGTCAGTGCCCTCGAGCCGCGCTACAGGGAGACACTGCAGTCCTACCTAGCAATGTACAGTGTACAGGTGAGATCATCTATACTTACTCAGCAATGTACAGCGTACAGGTGAGTCAGGACTAGCTTTTAAGTAAGTAAGTTCGTATGAGTTAGTGGCCAACTCTGGTCACGTAGTTATTAGACCGCCCGAAGGCCTCCGCCATGGCCTAATAACTGTAAAAAAGCCGGGACTGGTAGCTTAACGTGTCTTCCGAAGCAAAGAAGCGCTTAGTTAAAATTGCTAGTGGCGTTCTCCTATCCAAATGGTGACTACACTGAACAGTACTTAACTTCGTTATCTGATGAACAACTTAATACCAAACTCAGTTAAGAGTAGTAGAGTTCTTTGTGATAGTGCTCGTCCGGGGAAGGACTACCACCATACCTATTTCTGCCGCCAAGCAGTAATGCTCGCATTGCTGTGTTCCGGTTCGAAGGGTATGGTTTCCGGTGAAATTACAAGCACATGAGACTTTCCATCTAACATCTCAGGGTGGTAACACGCAAGTGATATTATGATGTTGCTTGCGTACATAGGCTGCGGTAACCGCTGACCATCAAGTGGGCCGTACGCTTGGCTGCCACTTTAGTGGTATAAAAAAAATATTTAATAATCACTATTCGTAGAATAAATTGAAATTCTTTGAGTATAAATTGTCATTTTACTTGTATTTGTTGTGTTGTTAAATTAATCTTATTTTTTTTCAGATTTGTTGAATGGACATTTTCACGATAGATGCTCGTTACGCCGATTTCACCGGACATACAGGCATCAATTAGAGGTCTCTTGAAGTCCAGACGATGCCTTTAATGTATGTCAGCTGATGTACTTGAACAAACATTCATGTGATGTGTAGTGTCATTTTTATCGAGTTTCATGAACTTAGGGACTGTTAAAGTGAATAATGCCATTAAAAAGTGCTCGATGATGTGTAATTTTTATAGAGAATGAATCTGGGGACTGCTGAAGTATGAATAATGTTATAAAGTGCTTTCTTATAAGTGATTTGTGGATCTTGTTTTTGGAAATGAATTGTATTTAATCGAAACACTATGTACAGCGTATTACGCAACTGGGTTGCAATCCGTGGGGTTATTGAAAAACCTGTCGCTGCCCGTCGTCGCGTCATCTATACACACTAAAAATTGTTTATTATTATTATCATAGTTTTCTTTTTTGATATCTGTAACATAACTAATGTCATAAATGGGTAAGCTTTCCTCATGTTGTCTTTGTAAAGGCAAATTTAAACCAAAACCAGCTGAAACAGTGATAACTTTGTTTCTGAACGAGGTGCTTAATGTATCCTCCGGTAGCTTATCATTCTTTACACGCAGTAGTGCACTACTTAACACAGTACACACAGTATAATAACTTAACTGCATATTAACTATCATAATGTTAATATATATTATTTGTGTACTACGATGACCATTATAAAATAAACATCTGTATCTTATCTTATCTTTACTAATGCACTATAAAAAAAACTGTAATGTTAACTTGCTAAGAATTGTATTTTCTTGTCAGTAGTTTATCGTATTGCCATAATATTCTTCCTCCAAGCAGTAGTTTTGTTTATGTTTTACATGTTTGTACGCCATTTGGTAGGATCTAGTGAAACTATTGACAGAAATGTCAAATTTGACCAACTACCTTAACACCTAGTTCCACAAACAATAAATATTTCATTTCATTTCATAGTAGTTGCTGTGTCGTAAGTTAAGTGCACTATGTCTCGGAATTATGAGTACAATAAATTGTCACGCAGGAAGATTGAATGATTAAAAATTGGTGACTAACTATCAGGCGAAAGGTATGACGATGTCCCGTCTCGCCGAACTCAGACTCAGTTCATAATATATCTCGTCTCTCGATAAAGGAACGGGAGCGAATACTGTAAAATAAAGTGGTGAATGAATTGAATATTAATTTAGCTTTTCTATAATGCTGCTAGCTCACCAATTTTAGAGAGAATTGATGGGCACCTATGCCTGTAAGGCACTATAATTTAATGTTTCAAGTGTATTTTGTATGACAAAACTGAGTTATCTGCAAGGAAAGTCTGTATTTTTAGTATCCTATATAAAGCTAAAAAACTGAATATGGTATTTATTTAACAATTATTGTCTCTCACCAGTTAGCATGAATTCAGAATTTCTTAGTATTCATTAGTTATGAATGGATTTGATCGATCTTCTGGTTTATACCAGATAGTAAGCCATTAGGCCAGTATCCCAGCCACATTAGAAGGCTGTCATGATTCCCAAAATAGGCATAACCCTTTAGACTACTCTCAAGCGAGAGTGTTTGATTCTGGGAATAATGTAATGCAAATACTAACAAGTAAAATGATAGAGCTGTAACTGTAAATAGAGCTTTGTACTTTGTACAAATCCAGTCTTATTCATCAAAACATGAAATTATAATGAGGAAAATATGTACATAGATACTGCTAGGTTTTGGAAAATAGGAGAGAAATCATTTACTAAAATGAGGTTAGGCGCTTTTTTTTTTTATTGCCTTACAGCCACATCACACTGGCGATTTGAAAGCGAGTTCAAAGCGAGGCGATAGCGCAACGAGTTTACAGCAATCGCTAGTGTGATAGCAGCCTTAAAAATTTGTGATTATTAATGAAAATTGTCTACGTTTATTTAATTAAAACTGATTATAGCGCGTGGCGTCTCATTTCTTGTTTGTGTTCGCCGAAATTATGTAATTTTTGAGGCAGCCGTTTTTGTTGATCAATGTCGCAGAATGCTTTGTTATTTGTACTAATAAATAGTTGTCTTGATGTCTGTATCATTAGGGTAATTATTGAAAACATTATGTTAACATAATCCGCTCTTTTGATATATATTTCAATAAATATTTGTGAATATTTTCTTCTTTTATTTTAAGCAGAGTATTTATTTAAAAAAACAGATTTAAATCTCTAGTGCTGTTCCGCTTAACTTTTTAACTAATGAGGTCACACAGTTACCACAGTTAACCTCAAAAGAAAAATATCGAAACGTGTTTCATCCCTCCACGGGACAACATCAGGACCATCGACTTGTTCTCCGGCAGACAAACTGTTGAACAAGTTAAACATGTCCTATCCGCGGTCACCTTTGTTGCGTTTGTTTGCAACAAGTAGCGTTGACTCAGCGAACGCAGCGCAGGTGGGAGTGGCTAGATGGGTGTGGCCTCATTAGTTTAAAAGTTAAGCGAAATAGTCTTTTTTTAAACTTTCGTGATCAGAACTCATAAAAGTCAAAAAAAGACAAAAATCTAAAATTATTATTTCAATAAAATCACAAGGATCACTTTGAAACGTCTTACAAGCAAGCTAGAAAAATTTACGCCAGTTCCAACGCGCCCATACCGTAAAAGAACTGGCAACAACACCGGCTGGGTCTTACGCTTTTTTGGCATATCCTTGCTATTGTTATGGATGCCGAGTAGAGATGGAGCATATTCGTCCCAACCTTTTTGAGACAGTTTTTGTTTAATTAAGTTTTTAAATTTGCCAATTGATATTGGTTGGACACCGCGGAGGGAGGCCTCCTTGACCGTGTTAGGGTTTAAAATTATGATGTCGAAATCGGCCGATCCCTAGGAAAGGTAAAGCTACGCAACTACGGGGCTTACCTTGATCCTTTCTCGGCGGCGATTCCCTGGTACCAGGGTCGTGGAGTGGTGCTGGATACAGTCTTTATACTGCACAGCACATGAAATTCCTCAATTTTCACTCCACACTTTTTCCCGAATTTTTCTGTACTGTTTGACTCAATTGTTTTTTCATATTTATATTTTTTTTAACTTCTCTACGGAGGTCGGCGCGCCGAAAGAGGCTTGCCACCATAGAGTACGCAACATTTCCCCCCACTTGAAATCGACCAGATTTCAAACACTTGGAAAGGCCAAATGATGTAACGGCTAGGGAAACTTGTACTCGGAAAAGAACTAAATTATACACAACTTAATTCTAACAATGTCCAAAAAAAAACTAAAATTATTTCTAAATAATATTCACTTACAGGAAAAGTAAAGTTAATCTAACGGAACACGATTCAATTTCACGATTGGCCGTTTTAGCAGGCCCGTATTCGTCTTAACTAATACGACACGAGTGACATTATCTTTTCCTGGATAAGTTTCAACTATCCTACCTAACTTCCATTGTAAAACATTTAAATTATGTTCATTAATCAGGACAACATCTCCTACGCTAAAATTAATATCTGGAGTCAACCATTTTGTCCTTTGTTGCAATGTATGCAAATAATCTCTTTGCCAAATATGCCAAAAGTTTTGAGTTAGCTTTTGAAGCAATTGCCATCGCGTCCTGGGAGAAAGAGACGAATTATCAAACTCGGTTTCTGGTAAACCGACAAGTGGACGACCTATCAGAAAATGCCCAGGAGTCAAGACATCACATTCCATAGGAGATGTTGACAATACACACAGCGGTCGAGAGTTGAGCATAGCCTCGACTTTCGACAATACAGTAATCATTTCTTCCAAAGTTAAAGTTTGAGCGCCTACAACGCGTTTTAAATGATACTTTGTGGAACGAATTCCACTTTCGAAAATTCCACCAAAATGTGGAGCTCCTGGAGGATTGAAATCCCAGGATATACCTTGGCTTGTAAGGCGATCTGATATTTGTATTCGATTATTGGTCACTAGTTGAACCATCTCGTTTAGATAGCGTTTTGCTCCTACAAAGTTCGTCCCATTGTCCGATAGAATTCGCTTACAAAGCCCACGCCTAGCTACAAATCTGTCTAGTGCCGCAATAAAAGCTTCAGTAGAAAGCTCTGTCACCACTTCCAGATGAATTGCCTTAGTTGCTAAACAGACGAACAAACAAATGTACGCTTTGTATGTCCGGGCGTTTCGTCTTTTACTCTCTTTTAGCAGAAAAGGACCGCCATAATCGATTCCCACAGCTTCGAAACACTTCGATGGTTGGATTCTGACTGAAGGAAGATCTCCCATAATGGGATAGTTGGAAACTGGGCGAGCCTTGAAACAAGTTACACACTTAGATAAGCGTGACCGTATCACTGAACGAATCCCTAAGATCCAATACTGTCGTGATACCAAGGATTGTAGTGCGCGAGGACCAATATGAAGATACGACTTATGCAAGGAATCTATGACCACATTCGACAGATGACCTTTAGGCAGTAAAATTGGATGCTTCGCTTCTTCAGACAGACTTGAGTTGCGAAGGCGTCCCCCCACTCGCAACAAACCTGCTGAATCGATAAAAGGTAATAGCTTTTGAATCGATTTTTCGCAACCTAAACTCTTGTGAACATTCGTGATAATTTTAGGAAAGGAAGCAGCTTGGACTTCCATGATGAGAACAGTACGAGCATCTTTCAATTCTTCTACTTTAAGAGGCGAGAAGTTTCTTCGTGATGCGGAAGATTTTGCATTACTGATAAAACGACGAATCCACGCTAAAGTTCGCTGCATCTTAGTGAACGACGAAAATTGTTCAATGAATTCTGAAAAGAAATCTTGAGAAGCTCTGACTATTAAGCTTGACCCTATCTCTATCTCAGGTTTCACCTCGGGCAAGTCTTCTATCGGTAGAATTTTATATGGTTTCGGCCAATGATCAGGAGATGATTGCAACCAAGCTGGTCCATGCCACCAAAGGTGATGTACAGCTATCTCATCTACGGATATACCACGGCTACAACAGTCTGCTGGATTGTCTTGAGTAGATACATGTCTCCAAGATGAAATTTCGCAGGAATCGCGTATCTGAACCACGCGATTTGCGACGTAAACTTTTAGTTTACACGGCTCTGTATTTATCCAGGCCAGCACTGTTGTACTATCTGTAAATCTAACAATAGTATTTATTTTGATTTTACTTTTCAACAGATCATGCATTTGTACCATAACCTTTGTCAGCAAAACCGCTCCGCATAACTCTAATCTGTTGACTGTCAACGATTTCAAAGGAGCTACCTTTGATTTTCCAATGAGCAGAACTGATCGAGTTTGGGAGAAAGTTTGAGACAAGAGATATACGCAGCATCCATATCCCTTTGACGAGCCATCGCAGACATCTACTGCTCGAGGATATTGATCACCGTGATCCTTAGCAAGCTGACTCAAAGTTTTGTATGCTATGTATAGACTGCTGCTTACTCTGTAGGTAATCGTTTTCAGATCATGTTCTTGGATGGGTTTGTCAGTTGACGCACGCCACAAGATATGCTGATAATGCCGATTTTCCGGTACTATATTTATCTGTCTATACATTTTACAGATATCAGAGGCAAACACCACTGAGTGCAACCGAAACTTTGTGATAATATCAATCACATCTACTTGAAGCTTTGAACCAACATGAACCACATCGTTCAAAGACTTGCTGTTTGTGGTTTTGCAGCTAGCATCGAATACGACTCTAAGTTTGGTCGTGACGCTGCTCGGGCGCACGATACAATGATGTGGTATTATGTATGCTTTGGAGTCTGAAGAAACAATAGGCTGCATGTGTCCTAAGTCTTCATATTCCTTTATGAAGTCTGCATAACCGGTTTTCGAACCTGGATCGCGAGCAAGGCGCTTCTCCATGTTGTGAAAACGATTTAAGCTACGATGGTATGAATCGCCCAACTCTTCATTTCCTTTTGCCAAAATAGGCACTACATAGCGGCCGTCTGCTTCACAATAAACATGCTTGGTGTATAGCGCTTCACAGACGTCGTCATCAGGATGAGAAGTATGCACCATAGGTGGCTCCTCGACTTCCCAAAACCGCTGTATAATTTTCTCTAAGTTGGAGGTGACAAGTAAAGTCGAACCTGCTTTTATTTTGGAGTGAACGGATGCTTTGCCTGTAATCACCCAGCCGTAGACAGAATGAAGAGCGACAGGAAGGCCTGGTCCTGCCTCATACCGTTGACCGTCGTACATTTTATCGAAGATGTCTACTCCTAATAAAACGTCAATCGGCCCAGGCTGGTCAAAATCAGGGTCAGCTAAATAAATGTCTTGATAGCTTTGTTTTATGTTACTGGGTAATTCCGTTGCTGGAATGTCCGTGGTGATCGAAGGCATAACTATGAATTCGAGATCGAACTTGGGATCATTGTTCTCCCGCGGCAGAACACTGCATGAAGTTATACCTGCAATGTTACTTACGACTGTCGAACCTACTCCGGACAACGATTCTAAAGTCGGCGTAGGACGAAGCCCGACACGCTTTGCGCATGCGGTAGTCATAATGCACTCATGAGAGCAGCTGTCGATCAGAGCGCGTGCTGTAAATGTACTACCATGCTTATTTTGCAATCGCACTACAGCTGAGCCGAGTAGCTTAACGACTCGTTTTGAGTTCGCATAAAGCGAGACAGCAGGATTCACACAAGTCAAGATTGTAGTGGGCGCATCAGATTTACTCGATGATGAACCGCTAGATGACAAACCGGCCGCTGTCGCACTCGGGGTTTCACTGTAATGTAAAAGCGTGTTGTGTCTTTTGCCGCAGGTTAAACAGCTTGTTTTAGAATAACAAGTAGCTGCTGAATGCCCCGCACGTAAACAATTAAAACAAAGTTTTAATTCAGCTATCAGTTTTTGACGAGACTCTTCATTCATCTCATTCAATTTTGTGCATTTGTAAATGCTGTGCTGTAATTTGCAGCATGGGCAAATTTGATTAAACGGCACGGATTTTGATTCATTGTTCGAGACTACGAAGGACCTTTTTGTATTATTTTGTTTTTGCGTAGTGGGAAAGACAGACGGCTTACACAATTCCAAAATCCTAAGTTGATTTTGCAAATATCGTAGCAGTTGATCGCAAGTTGGGAGCTCCTGACTACCAAGACCGCTTTGTTCTTCAAACTTTTGTTTGGTTGCCGAATCTAACGATCGCGAAGCCATGTAAAACAAAAGAAAGTCACTCAAATTGTTGATCTTCATGACAGTCAACGCATTGACACATTCCTTCAACGTACCGCTGGCGCGCGACAACTCATCGTAAGACGCAGATGACATTGGTTTTAGTTTAAGTATCCTGTCTAAATAGGATGTCGCTAGAACCCTCTGGTTATCATAACGCTCACGTAACGTGTCAAAAACTACCGCGTAATTCGATGCGGTTACCGGTACATTTTTTGCTATGCTCAACGCTGGACCTGACAAGCAAGACACCAAATAGTGGAACCTTTCAATATCAGATAGCGATTTGTTCGCGTGGATCAACGGCAGATACGTATCAATGAATATCGGCCAGTTTTCTAAATGCCCGTCAAACTTTGGCAGATCTATTTTTGGTAGACGGATGTTTATCTTCTGTTCTCCCGTGACACTAGAAGCAGATTCTGATACGTCAGATGTTTTATTGAATGTCTCCGCTACTTCTAATATACAATAATACAATTCATCGAAAGCTGCTAACGATTTGAAATCGCTCTTTTCTTCCGGGTGCAACGCCAATGCTAGCATGTTAATTTTCTCTGTCATGTCATAAAAGTCAGATTTTAAAGCTTCTAGATGCTTGACGCGCACTAAAAAAGAGGAAACGCTATTTTTTCCTGTCTGCACCCCTTTAGCCATGTCATACATAATGTTGACTGAGGCAAACACATGTTCTCTCTTTGCGAGAAGAATCTTGCACTCTGCTTCCCGTTTAGTCGACATTTTTGAAACTACCTCAGTCCTAACAAAATGTACTTATAACTCTCTACGCTACAACAATAAAGTATTATAAAAAAAAAATATAAAACAATACGTTTAAAAATATTTTATTATTTCCGAGTACAATTTTCCCTAGAACTCGGAAGGAGAAAATCCCTCGACACGGTGCAACTCTAATTTCTTCGATAGGACTATATCCGGCACGGGTACAATCCGGCTCGAAGGACCAAATAATGGTTGGACACCGCGGAGGGAGGCCTCCTTGACCGTGTTAGGGTTTAAAATTATGATGTCGAAATCGGCCGATCCCTAGGAAAGGTAAAGCTACGCAACTACGGGGCTTACCTTGATCCTTTCTCGGCGGCGATTCCCTGGTACCAGGGTCGTGGAGTGGTGCTGGATACAGTCTTTATACTGCACAGCACATGAAATTCCTCAATTTTCACTCCACACTTTTTCCCGAATTTTTCTGTACTGTTTGACTCAATTGTTTTTTCATATTTATATTTTTTTTAACTTCTCTACGGAGGTCGGCGCGCCGAAGGAGGCTTGCCACCATAGAGTACGCAACAGATATTTTTCTTTATAATATTTGCGGGATTATCGCGTTATTACCTTTTCTATTTCTCCCGACGCGACGCGACGTTTCGGTTGTGTTGCAAGAACCGTGGTCGCGGAATAGTACTACAGATTTTTCTTCTGTTTTTTATATTAATGAATTTCCGCAAAGTAATGCCTGAATATATCGAGTATTTAGTTTACAATCTACAACGTAGAATTAGTACGCTTCAACATCGGTGATATCACTTGTTTGCGCGTTACCCTGAGATGTAGACCTCTCGTGCTTGTATTGTAATTTCACCGCAAACCATACCCTTCGAAACACAGCAACACGAACAGTTGCTTGGCGGCAGAAATAGGTATGGTGGTAGTTCTTCCCCGGACGAGTTCATAAGTTCTATTAAAATTTCTTTTTTTTTGCTATACCGATTGATTCCCAGAGATTTAAATTTTCCCGTGGAGACGCTTAGAAGGAAAAATTGCGCTCCTGATCTCTTTAAGATTAATTTTCGGCTAATATTATCTATCAACAAGGAAAGTTCTAGAAATAAAACAAGTTAAACCATTGACCAATATATTTAGAAGAAGCAATTAGCGATAAAGTTATTGCGAAACCTGTCTACATGGGACCTAGCCACAATAATTCACAACTACAGGAATGTTATTCTAAGCTATTTCACATCTCGCTAATACAGCCGTATTCAGAAACAACAGCAACAAATATAGCTCGTTTTATCAATAAAGTTGAATTGTTTTGATAATTGCTTTGAGCTTTTGTGTATTGTTTGTGAATACTGGTGTTTCGTTTAATGGACTATTATAATTTTGTTCCCACTAATTTATTATCGCTATTTGTAACACAATGATATCAGGTGATATTATAATTTTAACACATTATTTATAGGTACAGTCAGACAAAACTAACTGATGATCGAACAAAATTACAAATTTTAGAATAAAACATTTTTTGCAACATACATGTTAATTAATAATAAGTAATTGGGTAAGTATTTTAAACATTATAAAATTAATTTAAGTACTAAAAGCTGTGATAATAAATTCCGCAATAAAATCACCAAACTCAAATGCTAACTGTACCAAAATTTTTTTTAAATTAATTTATGTTAGAGATGTGAAACACACAATCACAAATAAATAAATACATAAGGCAGTTGCAAACAAAGTTAATTATTTCAATCATAATATTTTCCTATTAAAATTGTCTACATAAATACTTCAAGACAAACAAAATTGACAAATTCATCATGCTTGCTTACTGCATTATACTCACATCCATCTTGAGGAAATAAAGACCTTTTCCACCACGCTATTACAAACAAGATGGACTTTGTAGCCTATTTGAAATACATAAATAACATAAGTACATAATATAAAATACAAAACGTAAATAATAAAACAAGCAAAAAACGAAAAAGCTACTAGAAACACAACTTATAAATGAAATTTCTGGAAGCGACAACTTAGCGTGATTTTCCAAATATAATCGAATATAATTATCAGCATTATTATTTCCAATATCAGTATTAAATCGAATAATAAAAAAATTAAAAATCCTAAACAAAATATTTTCCACCCAAGTTATGAAGTGTCCGTTACGTTTGCCAAGTCGGTAGAAAGAAGGTACAAAACAAAAGAATATCGCATCCGTTCTAAACAAAGTTGGTATTATTTTATCAATTATTTTCAATATTATTTTGACTCTGTATGGGATTTTGATAATTATTTTTACGCACTAAAGAGAAAATAACATACAAACGTTAATTTCCTGCCGAAATAGCATGAAGCTCCGTAGACAACATTCTCTCAACGGAAATGTAGAGAAAAAAAACTTATTTTTCAAAGAATACTGTTAATTTTATGTTTATTTTTGGTAATAGATACGGATTATTCATGACAGCCTTCTGTTCCCACTGTTGGGACACTGGCCTGCTCTCAAGCGATAGTAATTGAGTCATAATCCATCACGCGGAATGTGGATTGGTTATCTATGGTGTGTGTGGTGTGGTTAGATATGGATTATATCAAACTCCATTTTATAAATTCGAAACAAATAATCCACAACTAATTATCTACATTTTCTTAGAGAAATATAAAGATCCATTATCTACAGTTTTCATGCTAGGCAGTCTTATGATACCAATTGCGAAAATCACTAATGTAATGTACCAGTTGTAACAAAGTTTCACTTGAGAGCGCATTCGATAAACACCACGCCTGGCTCGTCGAGCAGGGGGCTAGGGGGCGGCGAGGGGGTGTCCGGGGGTGTGGAGAGGGGGGACGCCTCGGAGTCAGACCCGTGGGGGCCGATGGAAGGCTCCTCGGTGAAGACAGCCGAGGTCAGCGGCAGCATGTCTTTAAGTATAGCCCTGTAAGACAAATATATTGCAGATCTAAAAGTCGTTAGTCAATGTCCGTGTTTGAATTTATCGGTCGGTTGGACAACGAAGTGATATCCTCTGACTAGGCAACCCTAATGGTATAGAAGTAAGAGTATGGACTCACCACAGTGCGGCATCAACCACCGGGCGCACAGCGGGCACGGGGAAGCCGTTGAAGGGCGAGGCGACGGGCAGCGTGTAGGCGCCCATGTCCGGGAACAGCAGCCAGTCCCCGGGCGCGAGCGGCGCCAGGCGCGCGGCGCGCAGCACGCAGTCCAGCGCGTCGCACGACGGACCCCACACAGAGCACGCGCCAACCAACCCACCAGACGCCTTCAATACACACCACTCGTTATAGGTAGGATCACGGTTTAATAGCGCTCGGCGAAAGTGGAGGGGTGCTTTGCGCAGGTGTTTAGACCCAAACGTATCTAAAAATCGACTTCTGCGCATTCTAGCTCAGCGCTATTAAACTGTGATCCTACCTATACCTACTGTTCTTTACTTTTTTATTAAATCCTGGACAATCCACAGCACATCACCTAACTAGCCCCAAGCTTAGCTTGTGTTATGGTTAAATAGATAGATATTTTTTATTATACATAGAAAATACATCGTGCAAACATTTGTCCCGAGGCGGGAATCGAACCCGCAACCTCCGCGTCGCAGGACCTTCACCCGCCGCGCCACATCGGTCGTCAACTTTACTATCCATAGCCTGCAACGCTCAACGACGAGGTAACTAACTGTTCGTATTGTCCTTATTGTTCTTACTGTCCTAAATATTTATTCTTACTATCATTACTGTCAGTAAAATCCTTATTATCCTTATAATATTGTTCTTGTTATCCTTACTGTTCTAAATATTTATTCTTCCTATAATTACTGTGCTTATTATCCTTACTGTACTGTACAGTACAATCCTTACTATCCTTGCTGTTCTTAATATTGATTCTTACTTAAGTTTATATTTTCTGTGTCTTTTTGTGGCATCATAGCTCCTGAACGGATGAACCGTTATTAATATTTTTTTTTTCGTTTAAAAGCTGTCTGAATCGTGAGTGATTTTAGCTGTTTCAAGAAAATCAGCTGAATTTGAATTTTGAAGCTTTTTAGCTGACTCATTCGTGAGGTCACCCTTGTTTTTGTCACCCAGGCTTTGTCTGAAAACCAGTACAGCTTCACATCACACTCTGTGTATGTGTCGCAGTTTAAACTGAGACAGAACCTCTTTGACCCACACACAGCAGAAAACGAATTGGCACAGTAGGGCACGTCCAGCAGTTAGTAGGAAATCTTGCTTGAATGTCATGATGTTTATCCTATGTACCTACTTACCTACCTATTTTATTTTCTATTTATTACTTCTCTTGTTTTATATTTTTTTGTTTTCTTTCTGTGTGTTTGTTAAATAAACCGAATTTCATTTCATTTCATTTCATTTTAGAAAGACAACGCGAAACGAGATGGACGAATGGTTCTATTTTTGTTATATCAATATGTCCATAGGAAAGACACCTGTAAGTGTATCATATGAATAGCGGGATTACCTTGAGCGGGTGAGCCGTGACTTGCTGGTGGTCGTACAGAATGCAGTTGAAGGAGCCGTACACGCCGTCGTTGATGAAATACATCATGTGATTCTCCTCTTTCTCCTCCGTAGATACTATCTGGAAATAACATAATAACACTAGTTTTAATGCAATGAAATCAATAAGGGTCTAAAGTAGTCTATACATGTTGGCCTAGCCTTGCTGAGTTAACGCCAAATACAAACATGTGGAGAGCTTATTTGCTTTGCTTCTCTATCGCTTGGTAACACTCGTAGTCGCACGCCTAGGCTAGCCGAGTCTAAGTGCCAAAATGGATAGATTTGCTAAACGTGTGGACGGTAGCACTTGTCTTGCATCGATTTGCCTACGCTTGCCTGCACTTGTTGGCCTTCACTCGGCCAACATGTCTTGTATTGGCAACTTTAGATAATATTAAGTAGCGCAACATGTTTTTGCTTCAAGAGCATGCAATCTAACAGAAATTTAAGTCTGCGTAGGTACTGGGTCTGTGTGGGTTCGGTGAAGAGTTTTTAAGTCTAAACATTCCATATAATATCGCAGAGATAGTTGGATAGTTAGGCACAGGTACAGCTACAGGTATAGGAGGTACATGTGATTCAATTATATGTGTACAGACACAGACACAGACACAGGTACAGACACAGGTACGGGTGCAGGCAGCAGGTCTGGTACAGAGTAGAGAGTAGAGAGTAGAGAGTAGATACCTCTCTGGTGGAGTGCACGCAGGCAGCGAGCGTGTAGGCGGCGGCGGCGAAGTAGCGGCCCGGCTCCGCCACCGCGCGCACGCCGCACCCCGCAGGGAAGTGCAGCGCTAGCGCCGCGTTTATCACACCCGACACCTGCACAAAGATACCTTCCTATCACTCAGTTGCCAACTCTGATGTCAGAGTTTGACACCTGCGGGGGGGAGAAGCGTTAAACACTAGTACCACACATAATTATAAGTTGGCGGTGGCGATTTTTGGAACTAACACCCGTCTGAAAAGTAACCGGGTTGTTGAGTAAAGTATTCATTGATATAAACATATCTCGAAGATATCGGGTGTCTTTGTTAAGTTAAAATGTTCATTGATACAAACATCATCATCAGTGGCCTATACTATCAAATAAAGATGATTATATGCCACTGATATAAACATATCTCGAAGATATCGGGTGTCTTTGTTAAGTTAAAGTGTTCATTGATATAAACATAATCATAATAAAACCATACCTCGAAGATATCAGTGTCCTTCCCCCCCGGGAAGCCGCCCCCGATGTCGAGCAGGCGCATGGCGTGCCCGAGCTTGGCGCCCGTCGTGAACAGCTGGCGAGCCGCGAGGATGGCGCGCGCGTACACATCCGTCTCGCCCGCCCCGGAACCCACGTGGAACGATATACCGACCACCTGGGACATTTATATACATTTTGAAATCCTTTTCTTCTTGATGGGGAAATCCTCATGAATACCTTTGCGATCAGGGGCTACATTTAACATCCTAACTTAGTCATATCATCTTTTTTTTTTTTTATACATTATAAAATAATGTATTCAATATAATTACAATCTAGCCTTACGTTTAGGCTAATGAGTAATTTTAAGTTGACCTAGTCTTATAAAATAAATATGTACTAAGAATGTGTCCATTGGCACTTTTCTTACTGTCTCTATTTATTAAGGGGAAGCACTTTGTTCATGTGTTCATTATAATAATTATAATGATATCATCTGCGGAACCTTGTTATCTGTTGACGACCTCAGTGGCGCGTTGCATGGACGAGTGCCCGGTAAAGAAGCGAGAGGTTGGAGATCTGATCACTGCAAGATAAATGCGTGGATAGTTATCCACGCATCCACAAGCAAGAGGCATTGATCGAAAGTATTATGTGCCAGTAATTTCACCATACTTTTCACACCGTCCGTTCGTTCGTTCGTATGAGTCGGTGGCCAACTCCGGTGACAGAGTTTCTAGGCCGCCCGAAGGCCTCTGTCATGGCCTAACAACTTTGAAAAAGCCGGGACTGACTGTTTAACGTGCCCTCCGAAGCACGGGAGCGCTCAGTCGAAATTGCCACAAATGATGACCCCGCGGAACAGTGCTTAACTTCGTTGATCTGTTAAGAACAACTTAGCCAGCTACGTCACGAGCGCTTCACACCGGAACACAGCAATGCGAGCATTACTGCTTTGCGGCAGAAATAGGTATGGTGGTAGTACTTTCCCGGACGTGTTCTATCACAAAAAACTCTGCTACTCTTCTGCTAGTCTAAGAATAACAGCGAAAAGCAGCTATTATGTTAAAGATGTTGTAATAGAATGGAGTGGTTACGTTGAGCTGGTGTAAGGCCGCCAGCTTGAGCAGGCGCGGCGCCTCCGTGGCGGGGTTGCAGCCGAACTTGATGCCGAGCGGACACTGCGCCACCGTCGCGTCGCATCGGATGCGGAGCAACAACCTATAACGTACCTTTATATCAACCAGCGTGATAGACGCATTTTAAATTAACTACTATTTATCACTTAATATTATTTAAGTTTTTTTTTTATAGTAATATAAAAAAAACAATTGTATTTCGCGACACCTCACTCAATAGACTAAATTAACTTTAGTCATTGAACAGGCTTGGATAACTTCAACGTTTCCTGTAGCTGGAGATGCCGGCGCTTCGAGCCAAAGACATCCCAATGATGTCTTGTTGTTGCGGGTTCAAATCCCGCTTGAGGCGAAATAATTTTTGGGATATAGAATAGAATCACTTTATTAAAGCTGTCAGAGCGAGGCTAGGTAAATGTGATTCTATTGGTTCCTAACAAACACATCCCTCGCTACACATCCTCGCACATCTCTGGTGGATACGCAGCCTTATGCTGACGTTTCGAAGCTATTTAGAAGCTCTTTTTCATGAGCACCGCCAACAGTATCCGCCGAGCAAAAATAGCCGTTATTATTATATCTTATGGTCTTTTCTGTGGTATAGTAGCTGCTTACTGAGCGGCCGGTAATAGCTCACAGCACTATGATCTCTAAATAATAAGGAATAAGGTAGTAAACTCACTGCGCGTCCGGGAACAGGTGTTTGATCTTATGCAGTTCCGTTTCCGAGTCGAAGGTCATAGTGTTGACGCGCAGTGCGGCGGCGCGGCGGATGTGCGAGTTCATCTTGGCGGGGTTCGCGAAGATAATACGCCTGTTGAGCACATTATTACATTCATACCTATTTCTGCCGCAAAGCAGTAATGCTCGCATTGCTGTGTTCCGGTGTGAAGGGTATGGTTTCCGGTGAAATTACTGGCACATGAGGCTTTCGATCTTAGCCTCAAGGTGGCAACCCGCGAGTGATACCTCTGGTATTGCAAGCGTCCATAGGCTGCGGTAACCGCTTACCATCTTGTGGGCCGTACGCTTGGTTGCAACTTCAGTAGTATAAAAAAAAAAAAAAAATCATTACTAGTTGATTTGCACCAGCTTCGCACGAGTTCAATGAAAACTTATGCACCCGTGCGAAGCCGGGGCGGATCGCTGGAAAATAATATAGCCTATGGTACTCAGGGATAGTGTAGCATTCTAATGATGAAATAATTTTTTAAATCGGACCAGTAGTTTTTGAGTTTATTCATAGCAAACATAAATACAAATGTTCTCTCGTTTTTCTTTTTTTTTATATAACTTAAGTGGCGACCAAGCGTACGGTCCACTTGATAGTCAGCGGTTACCGTAGCCTATGTATAGATATCACTTGCGTGTTACCACCCTGTTATAATACTAGTATAGATTGACGACCAACGTGGCACGGCGGGCGAACGGACCAACACTAATCCGCATTGGGTCCGCGTGGTGGATCAAAACCCAATCACTCTCGCTCGAGAGTAGACCAGTGTCCCAGCAGTGGGAACTAGAAGGCTGTCACGATATTGAGTGTCTTTTAGACATTGCATTTTACAACAATCATCTTTTCGCTGCGAACCCGTTCGTGTACAGTCGATTTTTCTATTTGAAAAAGTTACGTGCGCAATACCAGTGCCCTCATAAGGTGAAGGAAAACATCGTGAGGAAACCGACATGGACTAAAAACATCGAAAGACCTGCGCCATCTACCAATCCGCATTGGGTCCGTGTTGGACTTACTCCGGGGCCACGCCGAGGCCGGTCACCAGTTCGATCTCCGCTTTGGAGGCGCAGTCGAAGCCGGCTCCCAGGGCAGCCAGCGTGCTGACCAGCAGACGGTCATCGTTGCATTTCACGGCTGCAACAACAATTGATTAATTAACTTTTGAACTACTACTATTGAACGTAGTAATTAACGCACAATTTAGAAGTAGGAGAGCTAGTTAGCAGAGCTAGTTAGTATCTTAATTTCTCTGGATAAACTGGAGTAACACCATACCACGATATCTGCCGCCAAACAGTAATATTTCTGTGTTCTAATACTCAATTCATTATGTTCTATCTAAGACCCCAATGTTCCTAAATTCCTGAACTAATGTCCATACCATTCAAAGGGTTCTTCTGGACAGAACTCTCCCCCGGAGTCTTAGACTGCGTTTCCACCGTGTGTGCGAGGGACGTGTTTGTTAGGAACCAATAGAATCACTTCATTTACCTTGTCTCGCTCTGATAGCTTCAAAGAAGTGATTCTATTGGTTCCAACAAACACATCCTCGCTTAGCTCTGGTGGAAACGCAGCCTCTGCGGTTCCACCTTGGATCCTTTACTCTTGACCCACACACAGTATACAGACCACACCTACAATAATACCTGGCGAACTGCCCAGGATCTCATATCGTGAAGGAATACTGTGACTGGGAGGATCTCAGAACATTGGATCAGGTTCCGAGAGCCAAGAGTACTCACCATAGAAAGGATCGACTCTCGGCATGAGCTCGGTCCACCGCTGGTAGCGAGCCACCAGCTCCCCCAGGTCCATCACGTAGAACGGATCCTCCTGAACTCCTCCGTCCACGATGTCCTGGACCACGGAAGCCGGAGTCCAGTCTCCGTGCATCACGCGCACGCGCGTTTCCATCGTTGTTTCTGGGACCTGAAGATCGAGATACGTGAAAGCGTGATTCACAAGCTTGGTAGAGACATTTTAACAAGCTGGCTAAGATGTTCATAACAGATCAACGAAGTTTATCTAGTGTTCTGTACTGTTCCACGTAGTCACTATTACACATAAATTTTTCGAATATCAAATCTATTGATGCAAAACCGGGTTTGATTGAACCAACAAGATTAGGATCGGAAGAGTTAAAAATGACATGCCACCAGGTTTGTCATAGATGAGTCTGAAAGCTATGGCTATTTTTAGAGTGGGGCGCGTCGTTGATGGTTAAATTGTATTTACTGCTAGACCATCAGTAGGTACAGTTCTTATTATCTATGTACTAACATATTTTACCTTCATCTTTATCGATAAAAAGTGGTTATCAATCAAGTCCCAGTTTTTCCAGACTATTCTCAATCAAGTCAAGTACTTGCAAGTCAAATTCTTCACTATGTTAAATCCGAGTCTTCAAAATCCGTGTCACGATTATTCAAAGTTCACCCAAAGAAATGATGTAAGCTTCTTTACCTCAACGCAGCTACTTCACCCGAAAGTTGATAGCTACGAGGTTTTCCGAAGACTTCCGAAAGTTCCGAAGAACTCGGAAGTATTCTTCACCCGAAGAACTCTCCACTGGTCAAATCTCGAAAGGTTTTTTTCCACCCGAAGTTTTCCGATGTCTTCCGAAAGTTTCCGAGGTGTTCCGGAGGTGGTTAGAGGTTCTCAGGTCAAGGTTTTGTCGGTTAAGGCCCGAAGCCCCGGCAGTGCCGAGGCGAGTCGGGCGCTATGCTGAGAACGGGTCAACGATCCTGATAGAGGAGCCGGTGTCAAGTGGGTGGGCCCAGTGGAGGCCCACTAGCGCTAGTCCACGGGTGTCAGCTGGAACAACGAAATTATGCTTAAATGGTTTGCACATAAGGTGGTCTTTGGAGAAACATAAACAAGCAGCAGTATACCTACTTCTGATACGAATAGGGAGACCTTGTTTAAGAAACTACGTCCATGGTACCACTATATACAGAGCCGATTAATCATTTGCAGCCCACGCAAACACAACGTAGCCTATTGCTAGTTGCCATCCTGAGATGTAGATCAAAAGACACATTTACTCTTCAAACCGGAACACGCATACAAGCATTACTACTTGGCGGCAGACATATGGTCATAGACAAGAGGTCACAGATTTATCTGTGGGTATGGTGGTAGTACTTCCACGGAGGACTCAAAGAACTCTGCTGCATTTGTTGTATCATTGTTGTTTTATGACGCTGATGCTGATGCATGGTGTTGTACTCACGTGTCGGGCGTGGTGTGGCGTCAGCGGGCCCGCAGGCGGCGCCAGGGCGGGTCTACGTTGAGGGCGCGGCGCCAGCAGCGCGTGGCGGGACGGGGCTCGCACAACGGACTCGAGCGTCCGTCACGCCCGGCACTGAATGTCGCGCCGGACTCGTCCGGTGCTCCCTAGAGACACAAACATTATTATCAGTCGGAAAGCTGGTTGTTTTTTTTTTGTGAAAAAAGGCAATGGCTATTTCACAACGCAGAACGCGTCGGAGAGGTACTGATTGATTGAGGACTGATTCTGTGCAATCTTTTTGAGAATTGGTCTTTCTGCAAATTGGCTATTCTGAGAATTTTCGAAAAATGAAAAAAAAAGACCGATGGATATGTCACGAATTGGAAAGCCTACATAAACAAAACTAAGCTAAATTATAGCAACACATACTCCAGCACTTAATTTTATTAAAATTATAAAAAAAATAAGTGCTGGTTTACTGTACCGTGTGTGCAAATAATATGTCAGGAACAAGGAAAATATAATTTTATAGTGGTTTATGTAATAAAATTGTATTAAGATAACAGCATTTTTATCTTTTCTAATCAATACCTTAGTGAGCAAATATTATGCAAGTCCTTGAACTGTATTTCCTGACATTTCAGGAATTCTAGATAACGTCGCTCAGCTACAGTTATCGAAACTACGAATTCAGATAGTGAATAATGATAAAGCAATTGAAATAATGTAGGTGATAAAAATTAAGTGACTCATGCCATGTCTCCTAAATATAGGGCTCTTTATAAGGGACTCCCTTATCCGCATTTGGACTCGCTTTTCGTCTGCGTGGGGTTGTTACTGGCTACGCGTGTAGCCAGCCTAACTCTTAGAAGCACAGAAGCTTTCTGGGGTCTACGCAGGCTTCGAGGGGTGGCTTCGGTGTGCCGAGAATTTGTGTGCGTTGAGTGGCTAATAGTAGGGCGTCCTAACTCTGCAAAAAAGGCGAACAGAGGCGGGAGCGTTGGCGCTATACCAAGAGGATTATTTATAATCATACTACTAACATGGTGTTTAAAACTGTCATCGTCTTTGTTCATTGACATAATGAATGACAAAGAAAAACTGCACTTTAACTAAGGGTATTACACCTATTAATTTATTCTAAGATATTTTGTACAGCGATCCCGCCCTGCTTCCAAAAATCACTTTGATTGAGTGATGGGTGATACTTGAGTGAAGTCAGATAATTTCGTTGTAGATTATAAAAATAAATACGATTTTAGATAGGACTTTAGATATATTATCAAAAATTGCGTAACAATAGGTGTGTGCTACAACCTATCTGTAACTAGACATGTTTGATTGATGTCCGAATTACTTTTATTATAATAGCTGTTACTGCTGATATGGCTTTCACTGTTGGCATTAAGCACTAATACAAGGACGAAGATTTTTAATATGCCGTATTCGGAATAATGCTTTTTTATTTTTATACAACTGAAGTGGCAACTAAGCGTACGGCCCACAAGATCGTAAGCGGTTACCGCAGCCTATGAACGCTTGCTATACCAGAGGTATCACTTGCGGGTTGCCACCTTGAGGCTAAGATCGAAAGCGTCATGTGCCAGTCCAGACAACTGGACTGGTTGGTTAGTTGGTAGCTGGTATTAGCAAAATTTTGAACCGATTTTGATGAATTAGATTATGACCCGAATTCAAACATATGACTAAGACTATTAGGTATTTATTCTACCAACGATGACTAGTGGTTTTACCAGGTGGTAGGACTCTACAGCAAGAGTCCGTCTTGGTCGGTACCACCGCAGTGTCAAAGTAGATATTCAACCTCCAAACAGTAGTGTGTTAGCATTACTGTGTTTAGGTTTGAAGGGCACTGTAGCAAATGAAATTACTGGGCCAAAGAGACTTAACAACAATGTCTCGGGGTGATGATAGCCGTGCAGTGCCACGCTGAACTTAAAAAATTAGCGATGCATCGTGCGTGGCAGTTTTCGTGGTTCAGCAAAGTCATAGTCATAGTCATTATTGGCCATAGGAATTAGGAACACTAGGCACACCTGGTTTCGTTATAATAATAATAATTATGTAGGTCTGTATACTACATTATTTTAAGACATAAGGTAACATACGAACACAAAAAGTAAATAAATTCTAATGCAATAACACACATAATTTAAAATGATAATAAATTGTGCGGCTGTAAAAGGGCCTTGTCAAGTTTAAACTAAAAAATAAAATAATAATACACATTATAAAATATGATAATTTGAATTTCATAATCCGGTAGGTACTAGGTACCTAACTATCTATAGTTTCAGCTGCTTTCAAGCGGACGGACATTGTTCAGGTATCTGCATATGTAGTCAAGTCAAGCAGTCAATAAGTAGTCTGTATAAAAGGCAATGGCAATGGCAAAATTATGTCCGGGACTACTCTAAACTTAGTTGTCTGTCACCGACATAAGTTGAACAACAATATATGCCACGATTATCGTTTGTCGCTTTCTAGAATAGACCCTCAGATCAATAAATCAGATCCTCAGATCAATAAATCAGATCATCTAATAATCATTCAAACCTTATAAGAAATTTAGTGAGTTGCTTGTACGAACGTACAATTTATCTGATAACTTAGAGGTAAAGGCTTTTGCTTATGAATAAGTAAAGCGGTAACAGCCGGTATACGTCTGCCAGTCTACAAAAAATGCTATAATAATTCATGTTTTTTTGGATTATTAACATCAACCATGAACCAAGGCTCTAATATTTCAAGTAGGTACCTAGTATTTCTAACATTGACATTTTTATGGAAAGTCATATAATGAGCTTTATTCCCATAAGAATTTTATTTTAGATATTAGAAAAGATATCACACTAATATTATAAATGCGAAAGTTTGGCTGTTTGTTTGGATGACTGTTTGTTCCTCTACAATAACTCGACAACCACTGAACCAATTTGGCTGAAATTTAAAAAGTAAAAAGATAATGACTGGAAATAGAGCATAGAGCTATGCTCTTTTTCCGGTCATTATCTTTCTATAAAAGGCCTAGCTCTAGGCTTTTTATCCTGAGTAAGGTTCCCGAGTTCCACGCGAACAATGTCGCGGGCGATAGCTAGTTACTATAATATTATAAAGAGCGAAGATTTGTATTTTTGTTTGTTACGAATAAATTTAAAAACTGAGGGTCGCATTTCAAAAACTCTTTTACTATTAGAATGCTACATTATCCCTGAGTAACATATGCTTTATTTATTACTAGCGACGACCCGTCCCGGCTTCGCACTGGTGCTCAAGTTTTTATTGCACCCGTGCGGTGCTGGGGCAGATCGGCTAATAGTTTGCAATAAAGCAGTAAATTCGAAATATACTTCCAAATGAGTTCAACATAATTATTTAGTAGATTTCCTTGAGTAATATACATAGATAGGTACCTACCTACTGCCAAGTCCCAAACGAGAGAAAGATAAGAACAATCTAGACTTCAAGACTGTTTGCTTCTAGGAAGTGCTATTCATTCATTATTTTGTACAATAGGTAGGTACCTACGATTTGTGTGTTCGTAGGTAGGTACCTAGGTACCTACTAAAGTAGATAATTACTATTAGATAGATACCTACTTCAAGTACCTACCTACTACTTTAATGGTTTAGTAACAAGAATGTGTTACTCTTCAATTGTATGATTAAATGAATCGTGAATTCGTGATGCGTTGATCATTATCAATTATTGGAAAGGGGCCCGCAAAACTATTATTCAACGACCATTTAACATTATGTACCTACCTAGCTACCTACTTATTAAACTATGTAAGTAGGTAGATACCTACCTGACTGATAATAAGCGAACTACAAAAGACAATCTGAGTCTGCAGAGTAGGTGATAGAGCACATTTTACATTGAACTGCCAATAGAAGTTACAGGGTTTCATGAGTGAAAATTATATACATATATCTACTTTATATCTACTTTATCAATCATTATGCTATGGCGTCATTGGGCGCCATGTTGATTCAGCCGAGATCAAGGTCAATGTTAAATTCCATAGTTTCCTTCATATTATTATAGTATATGGGTTTCTATAGGATATTAGTACTAGTATTATGTAGATATTGCATCATATTAGTACACCTACTACTTGATTTGATATATTTGTTGGATTGAAGGATGCTGGTAAAAACAGAACATTCAAAACTAAAAAAGAACTTTAAAAATTCAGAAAATTCTTGTAAAATTTAAGAAGCAACTCTATAATTAGAAAAACGAAACATACGAAGGTTATAAAACTATCAAATGCTAGATGGTTCGATAAGAATAGCTTCCAATTATTTTGTATAAGGTCCTGATAAATTGGAGCATTCTTGTATTATGTTAGAAGAATTCAACTCTACAAATCAATGCTAAGTTCAAGCAAACATTTCAGGAAGCAATCCTGAAAGCCAAGCTCACCTTTAACAGCGTAATTCTCGAAGCTTTCAAAATCTGCTAAGCAACAACCCTAGGTTGTTGCTAAATATACACAAAAACTGAAACGCGCACGCGAAACAAAAGCACAGCGCCTAAACTTAGCATAAGTTTCCGAACGACAAACGCAACACAGGAAAGTCGAAGCGAGACTGATAAAAACAATGCGAGCGCCTGCTATTTATGCTCCACGTTATCACAGCGGGTCGGCCCAATTATCAACAGATAGATAATGAGTACTATGTTTGATGTAATCCGGATACAGCAGGCGGCAAAAGTCGACGAACCCTTCTAGAAACTAAAGTTAAGCACAGGCTATACTTCTGATGTAGACTGTACAGTCTCGTCTTTTCTGCTGTGAACCGCTTCGGTAACGTCACGCCACGAATCAAGAAAATGAGATTCAGGTTCGTTAGGTATTGTTTTACTGAGGTCGTGATTAACTGAGTTTCAGGAAATCGTTTTATTAGTTTGTTAAGAGCTCAGTGTTAACAGCTCAAGAGTTATAAATTTCTAGGTTCAAAGAAACCTTCCTTATGTTTTATTTACCTACATAGTAGACCGAGGAAGCTGGCAAAATAGAATAGTGCAATATGATGATGAATTATGGAACTAACTAATGATGCCAAGAACTTCCTCCTCGAGTCGTTACTCTTCATGACGGAGGGTCGTGCGAGATTTCCCCAGAGAATCATCTTCTTTAATTTAATATTTCGTCAGCTTTTCCTTTTAGCGCTAAGCTATTATGGTTTTCAATCACGTGTCATAACATAAATCTGCATTGAGTCCGCGTGGTGGAATAAGACCCAATCACTCTCGCTTAAGATTAGGGCAGTGTTTTAACAGTGGGAACACAAAATATTGACAGTCTCAATTTTCTAATAATGAAATGTTTCGAAATGCTTTTAAAACATCTTAAGGATCTGAGTAACAGCTAGGTTATAAATGTAAGTCTGTCGTTGTTGTCCGACTGTTGCTGCGTCAAGCTGCTTCTTTCACACCCACAATGCTTACCAAACGTGTGAAAATGGGGGCTGAAAATCGACGACAGGCTTACATAAGCCCGACCGAACCTATGGCGTCGATCTTGTCTTTCATAGAAAACAGAAGATGTCAAAATATGTTTGTCGATGTTGTATATTGACAGCCTATGATACCTTGAGGGGATATCTACCATGTCTTTAGGTCAGGGATAGTACTACGTGACCCAATTTTTTATATGTCTAATACATATTTTTTTGTACAAGATCATGACGTAATTAATTATCTATATCTATTGCGCAGTCAAACGTTTTGTTTTTATGTTTTGGTCTTCACTTCACTATATCATGTGAGTAAATAGTAAGTACCTAGATATCATTATTATATTAAAGTTCGGCACGTGCAGCGTGTTTATCTAAATAAATAAATATTAACTAATGTTTCCTACGAAGTGATAAAACAATTAGAGTAATTATAATATTGATATCACTATATAATTATCCCAGCACGAGCTAAGTTAAACAAACCTTGGGCATTATAATGAGGCTAGGTTGCCTTGACTACCCCCCTACAGATCCTTAAAGATATAAGTATCATGTTGCAGATCTGTTTACCGAACAGGGGCCCAACCATGAACTCTTATAGCGATTCAAATGAAGACCTAAACTAAATTGACAAAAAAAATTGTACCATGACCACAGAATAGATATTACTACGTACCATGACATCAATTCGACAATCATGTCGTGGTATACATTTTTTTGATAATTTAGTTTAGGTCTTCATTTGAATCTGTAAGAGTTTATGGTTGGGCCCCAGGTACAGCAGTGATGCTAGCATCAAAATCGCAAGATCCTAAAAGATATAAGTATCATGTTGCAGATCTGTTTACCGCGCAGGTACAACAGTGACGCTAGCATCAAAATTTCTAGATCCTAAAAGTATATAAGTATCAGTTGCAGATCTGTTGTAAAGCAGTGATGCTAGCATCAAAATTTCAAGATCGTAAAAGATATAAGTTTTATGTTGCAGATCTGTTTACCGCACAGGGGCCCAACCATGAACTCCTATAGCGATTCAAATGAAGACCTAAACTAAATTGTCAAAAATTTTTGTACCATGACATCAATTCGACAATCATGTCATGGTATACAATTTTTTGACAATTAAGTTTACGTTTTTACGTTTTTACGCATGCGCTGTCTCAACACCATGGCCTTGCTGTAATGAGGGCATACAGGGGTTGTATTGCAAGCGGATGGGTGATTGAGGCTCGACCGGCGGGCTAGCTTGCAGGGTCAAACAAACTAGGTATCTTCCCTGATAACCTAGCAAAAGATGATGATGATCTTTGGAAATTCTAAAGTCTTCTAAAAATCGCAAAAGTCCGCAAAACTACTAAAATTGTTACCTGAGTCGCGAGTTTAATTATGCTCCAGACACTCATAGAAATTGGCTCCAGTTCCGACCTTCCTGAAGCTGCACTCATTTGAATTTATCAACAAACAACCATTATCAAAACCAACAGGGGGCCATCAAACTAACGCGTGATGCCGAATGCCGACTTACCCTTTGATTCTCAAAGAAGGTTAGTCAAACACGGTACAAAAACAGTAGTTACCTATATCGCGCGCGACCAAGGACTATTCCCGATTATTACTATAAATTCTGATGCCTATTATTGGGGCATGAATTTCGCGCAGTCGCAGCTGTCAAAAGATCAATGAATGTCCTTCCTGTTAAATGCAACCTGTGTTTACCTACCTTCTCCCGCTAGGGGGAGATCCATGTGGGTTGGGGGGGGGCGTGCGGCCAGACGTATCGAGCTGTGATATAAAAGGAGTAAAACATAATAGTTTTGAGATGAAGATGATCTTATTGGTAAGTTAAAAAAAAAACTCTGAACGTAAAATATTAAAGCATCCTAGTGGATGATACTAGATAAAATTTAGTAATTGATATTTCAAAAAATAATATCAATGCATCGATTGACATTGAATATAAAAATTTAAGTAAAACGCTTTATCTTTTTAATTAAGAACTCAAGAGCCGTTTTATAGTCAGAGATAAAGCTGTAAAGTCTGATGCCATCGTAAACTGGATTATTAATTTATCTTGTTGATACATCAGATCATTCTAGGTATCTTTACAAATATTGCAACACTGCAATCGTATGTTTTATAATGTACATATTTAATCATAAATTGAGCACGCGCAAAGCCTCCTTTTCAGACCAACTATCTCATTGTGAAATATTATCAATTACATATTTATTGGTGGCTTCGAAGATAGTAGCTACGCTGAAGTGGAATTGGGCTGGTCAGTGGTCATGTCAGCGCATGCCAAGTGAGCTGTGGGCAAAAGTAGCCAAGCCACCGAATGACGCTCTAACACAGCGAGAAGTCAACGCGGAAGACCAAAACAAAGATGACGGGATGAACTATACAAATTCCTCATAGACTGGCGCAATGTAACCCAGGATCGAGAAGTCTGGAGAGAACGGGGTGGGGGGGATGACAGTGGGATATGAATGGCTGATATAATAATAACATATTTATTTTCATCAATCACCGCCATTTTGATCTACAGGCAAAAACTAGTAACAAAGGCTAAAACATACATTCGGACTTCGAGCTTGTCTGGGTGTCTAAATAGCTTCATTTAAGATAAGCCAGCATCTTTTATCTAACATCTAATATAACAGAACACGAAACCTAATATCACCTCACGCGGCGCATATCAGTTTTACTACGGCATTGTTATCCGTGATTATTACTCAACGTATGTTAAAAAAGGATTAAATGTGACAAGACCCCAAGCGACAATCAATAAAATGTTAATTAGGAAAGAGATACTCCTATCATTATGACCTTATAGTGTAAACGAGAACTGTAAATAAACATGGCCATTGTTTTTATTTAACAGTCTAAAGTTGAATGTCTTATAAGAAGTGACCATTTAATTAAAACCTATCTAAGGCTGCGTTTCCACCAGATATGTGCGAGGGATGTGTTTGTTAGGAACCAATAGAATCAATTCATTAAAGCTGGGCAGAGCGAGGATAGGTAAATGAAGTGATTCTATTGGTTTCTAACAAACACATTCCTCGCTGCACATCCTCGCACATCTCTAGTGGAAACGCAGCCTAAGAATCCGGTTTAGTTGCGGTGTTATTGTAATACATTTTTCTTTAATTTAGTGTCAAAATTAAAGTTGCATTCCTAGATTTCTTTCGCCATACTTACTGAAGTGTCTTTAGTGCTTGTAATCTAGCCTTGTATTAATAGAAATTGTTCCCACTCCATAACTTATCTCATAATCTTGGAGGTCTGTAACTCTAATTTCGGTTTGTCGCATTGCGAATTTAAGTAGGGTACCTATTCTGGGTTTTAGGAAGACTTTTATTCGCCTTCGTTAAATCTGGGGCATTCGGTTTGTTAATTAGATACCAGTCCGGCAGGTCTGCACTTTAAAATATTTTTTTTACTGGCTAGCTGGCCAACAAGTATACGGCCGTAACATATGGACGCTTGCCATTTCAGAGGCCATATCCGGAATAATGCTTTTGACAATCGTAAACGTTAACAGATCGTCAACTTGTATGAGATTTTGTACAGCGATGTTTTTGTATGAGATTTTCGAATAGAAAAATTCATTGGTGCAAGACCGGTTTGGAACCCACGACCTAAGGATCGGAAGGCGGGGTCACTACCAGACCACCAGTGCTCTACAAAGACCTCTACCTACTACTCTTTAAATTTTAAAATTCAAAAGATAAATTAACAAACGTGTATTTATCTTTCGAATTAAAAGAATCACGACTGTCCATAGTGACTGTTAAGCTGCCGTCAATTCACGTGTTCACGTGTTATCAAGGGTCACGGCTTTGGGTTATCATTATCAGGGGGCGCCACTGAATGCGCAACGCCAGTATCTGCGGGGTCATTCCGTAATAACATCTATCTATGGTTGTTCTTTAGAGCCTGAACTTTTCGGATTAAGTAAGCCATACACGCTACATCCTACCGGAGAGGTTACCTGTGCAGGTTTGGCAGCACAGGTCAACAGCACGAGCGTTCAAAAAACTGCATAGGACCCTCCCACACACGCTCCGGTCTTCCTGCGCAGGCATATCGGCACGGTAGCCCTCTTCAGTAAACCGTAGTGTGTTGGCCATACACCACATCGATTTTGGTTTTATACTCGATATGGTGGCCACCATTAGCATGGCAAGCAAACCCTTGTAGAGTAAAAGAGAACCGTATTGAATCCATCTATTTCAAACAAAAGTCACCTGACGACAGTTCTCTGAACATTACTCTAGCACTAAGACATTTGCCATCCACCAATTCGCATTGGGTCCACGTGGTAGATTAAGAGTCTTCACCCAGAGTCGAGACCTAATCACTCTCGTTTGAGAGTAGGCCAGTGTCCCAGAAGTGGAAACATTAGAAGGCTGCCATGATAAAGATGACACTATCTAGCACTGCCCCAGCACCATAGTGTTGCACCAGAATTCACTAAACGGCAAATTGGCTAAGAGCGTCAGCGTCCGTCAACTCTCATGAACTACTGATGGGGTATTTATTCCTCATCAAAAAGTGTAGTCTACACGATACCGTTTACTTTCGTAACTATTCGTAGGTAGGTACCTACCTATAGATATATTATGGGTAGGTACTTTGCCACTGCGGTTTGCTCATGCCGTCCATAGTCGTTATTTAGTCGACTCAGGCTGTGGAGTGGTCTTCCATCTGGCAGTATCCCTTGATGTATTGCTCTGAAGTAGCATCCCTAGTGCTCTCAATTTCGATATATTCGAGATACACTTATCTCTGTTCCTGAAATCTCATTGCTATAATATTGAACTTTGAGTTTAAGACTAACGAGTTTTCTTTCGCGGGGTCACGCCTTATCTTAGGAGTCAGCAATCTTGGCACGCGAGTAGTATTATTATTAGTGTGTTGCTAACGGGTGCTATTTTTGAACATTTGGCAAGTATCCAGACTATTATAAATGATATTAAGAAACGAACCAGAAGCTCACGGACAACATAAGGGCAATCCCTGCTCGTAGTGCCCGTGGTCCACCTAGGCATGCACATGCGGCGCGCATATGTCAAGGAGTGTGATCGTTGACTCCGAATAATTCTGGTCTTGGGAAATATATCTTGTGTAATATTAACCTGATAGTCTTTCCATAAAACCCCCTCTAATACTAGGTATATATTATACCTACTAGTTTAAGGTTTAGTGTTTGTAAATAGTCAAGTATACTTAATCTTATCACTCACCAACTATCTAATAAAGCCTGTACAGACAAATAAAGAGATGAGACCAGAGTAAAATAGATCATAAAACAATTACTTATGTATCTTGGTTGATTTGTTTACCTTCAAAGATATGAAAGACATAATATGACGAGGATTCATAATAATGTAATCTTAGTGTTTGTGAAGAGTGTGGTCTACCAGACAAGATGTAGCCGTTTTAATGTCTGTTAAGCGTCACTAATTACATGTACCTAACCAAGTAAAAACATAAACATAATATTTCTAATTTTCAAACCTATAGGTATTACTCCACTTCAAAAGCAAAAGCCTAACCAAGAATTTTCAACATTCTAAAGCTAAAAAAATTCTACCTCGATTCTAGTAAGGCTCGAGGTAAGGTAACAGGTATTGAAAACAAAAGCAGAATTCTACTTACGATTTCTAATTCACTTTATTAAATGCACACGTTACAAGTCACAATACAAACAAGCAACATAATGAACTTTATATGTTCTTAAGCAACAAAGACGAAATTACAAGTTCACGGCTATTAACTAGCAGCATTAAAAGTTTAAGAATCAATCAATTCTAATAATCATGGATTTTCCTTTTGTTAAAATTCAATGGGGACCCGCTAATATGAAAATGAAGTAAACAATGTCAGTTTCTTATGCCTATAATGTAAACAAAGGTACTCATAAAAAAAAATAAAAAAATAAGTACCATAATTTGGGAGTTTACACTACAGAATACATATAAAATTAATCTTTGATTTTGTGTCTTAGTTCATGAAGCAGTTAAGAATACCTAACTTTATAATACTTCATAATGGCAAACCATTGCCTGTAATATCGGTAAGTACCCACTACATCTAAGAGATCAAGTAAAATTAACCCAACTACCATAGGTACCAATAGCCACATACACTGATTAGACAATGAGATGTACATAGAAAAACCCAGACGAAATGTATATGCTCATATTGCTCGAGTGAGCTGTGAGGCCATTCAATGAAGATATCAAAGTAATATTATTGATGTAACTACCTACTTCATTTGGTTGAGTTGTAGGTAAACCAGTTGGAATGACTAGTGGTTTTTTGGTGTGTGACCAAGCACAAAGACAATTATATTTAAACAAAACTAATAGTTTCAAGATCTTAGTGTATCTCCAAGTATTTCAGTTACATCACTTGACAACTTCTTGGCTGGTTTTACATTTCTACTTAGTTTAAATGGATACCTTTAGTGTTGCTACCTACTAACTTCAATACAGAGATTATTATTGAAAACTAATTTTTCTGTATCTTCTCCAAAAGTAGTTCCAGGCTGCCTGTCAGGAAAGGCTGGCCCTTCCTGGTTTTCTTGCTTAACTTCTTGTACCGTTCACGTTTGACTCTTTTATACTCTTGCATATTCCTATTGCGTTCTGCTACAGCCTTTTCCAGGTCAGCTCGTTTCTTAACTCTACCTTCTTTCACTTTATTGAATTGCTCCTTAGCTTTTTGGAATGGATCTCTTTTAGTTTTGATGTTTTTATTATCTTTCTCAATGATGTCAGGGTGTCTGACATACTTGCCGACGCTTTGATTGTAGTCGGTAGTGTCCTCATCAAACTCTTTCTGTTTGTAAGAACCCCCAGCAGGCTCATTCTTCACATTTTTCTTATACTCACGAACAAGCTTATTCTTTCTCTGTTCCTCCCATTGATGGAGTTTGTATTTGTGGCTGTATTTCTTGATTCGGTATTTCTTCTTGTCAAATAGATTCATAATGGGATTTTCTTCCATCTCTGTGTTTGTCTCCAAATCACAGTTATCAAACTGCTCTTGGTCTTTTACGTCCTTTTGCTTCTTGTCGGGTAGGACGGATAAATCCTTTTCCTCTTCCATTATATCAAGTGTTACTTCAGACCTATAAAGAAATGAGAAAGCGTGTTTGATCATGGATATAAGAACAATAACCACCAATAAAATTTATAACAAAGGAATAGAGGCAGTGTATATAATGAATTCAGTATTGAAAGAGGCTTACACTCGCTGACATAGATATCTATGTCAAAGAAACCAAAGTACATGCATATAATTTAATGAAAGAGTAATACACGCTTTTTCATTTCATTCTAGGCTGTATTTTTTTTGTATTATTAATAAGTATTTTTTTTATTGGATAGTTTGTACAGTGACAAACTCTTTAATGAACTTAATAAAAATAAATTTAAAACTTGGTGAAAAATAAATGATTTCACCAATGTTTATTATATTTTCAGATTAATGTAGCAGTTGTGGCAGAGGTAAATATTGGTCTAATAACAAGAGTATTGTAATCAAGGTATTGTATATCCTGTGCATTTTATTAATTGTGTAAGTAATCTATTGTTAGTGACCCGTAAAACATTAAAAAACCAAGGTTAGATTTTTAATTATATTTATATTAAGTATGTAGAATAATAAAGAAATTAAAATAGGTTAAAGGGAGTTAAACTTATAGGAGGGTATTGACTATCAGCCCCCATACCACAAACTCTTAGAGCGATTCAAATTAGGACGGGGCAGGTAAGATTAGGCAGCAGGTTATAGGAAAAATCAAAATAAACTATTACTGTATCACCATGGAACATGGTGTAATTAAGACCCAGGATGAGATGGTGGGATGAGCTTCACTAACTTATAAGGTCATAGGCCTGTCACGGCGTTAGATCGATTCGCGAAGAGTGGAAGAAAGGGAGGCTTTTGCCCTTTTGCCCAGTGGTACAGTAATGGCTCAATAATATTACAGGTAATAAAACTGTTATTTACGATGTAGGTATAGTGTATATATGTAGGTAAGTACTTATGTAAGTACATAGGTACCTAAATGTTAACAAAGGATTTTAGCTTGTTTAGCAAAGGTTTTTAATTTAATTTGTGTCTGTAACTATTATAAATAAAAGTAGGTTTCAGTAAAAATATCTTAATGATGCATGTTGGTGACGTAAATTTCATTATGGACGTGCGCGCGGTGCGAATCAGACATTTTGAATTATGAGCGCTTCATGGGCATTCCTTAATTTACCGAGAACTGTAGATTAAATAGGTACTACAAATAACTAGGCACGTAGGTAGTAATGATTTATTGATTTTACATATAAGAGATTTATTTTAGGTATCATAGGTGTTATCATAGGATTTTATTACGAAACGTTTGGCTAGTATCGTAATTTGTACGCAGCTGTGGTTAGGTGTGGCAATAACGTAACGTAAAGCATGCTCTATTCTAAGGAAATGCAGTCATTGAAAATGAGGCGACATATTGAGGACTTACCAAGACTAGCCACCCACTGGGTAGGCTTCTATTTATCGACGGAATCTTGATAGTTTACTTGCACTTGGCACTAAAAAAAAACGCGCAAGACGAATTTGTTTTGTGACTTGTGAAATTTAAAACTTTAGAGACCATGCCCAAGTGATTTTACGAATTTTTACAAAGATCCTGGTGGATACGGTTTGCAAAAACGTCACCAAAAGGACAGAATATCGATTAATGACCGACCGACCGACCGACCGAAACATGGGACTACTAGGGATGTACCGATTTCCCGTATTTTATTTTCCGATACAAGTAAATAAATACGAATGTACTCGATGCTTTTATTTCAATACAATGTTCAAGGATTTGGTATCCAAGTTGGTATCGGGAAAAAGTTCTAGGTCGAATCCATGAAAATCGAATCGAATGAAATGTGACTATATAATGTAACTTGATTATCTACCTATTATTAAATATTTCTGAACGCATCCTCTTAATAACGAACGAGCCAGCCACGAATAAATCGTGATTCGTGGCTGGCTCGTTCGTTATTTACATCGGTAAACAATACAATACAACACAGATAGATATTTTTTATCATACATACATAAAAAATACCTATTACACACGGAATGGATATTTGTAGATTGTACAAACATTTGTCCCTAGGTGGAAATCAAACCCGCAACCTCCTACATCGCAAACGGACCTTCACCCACTGCGCCGCTATATCGGAAAGGTATACAATAAATAATTCATTATAGATAAAAAACCGACTTTAGACTACCTAAATAATATGGCAGATTGTGGTTATTTGAGGCGATGCAATGTAGTTTTTGACACTTTTTTTATGATTTATTAAAAAAAATACATTCTGCACTCGATTATTATCACCCCACATAAGTTTCTGAGACTAAAATTTGAGAAAGTATCATTACTTATAGGGCATTCTTAAATGTATATACTAGCAGTTCTCCGAGCAGTAGACCTCGCAAGCACAAACTTGTAAAGTGAGCTTTGAAAGTGAGCAACGTATTGCATATTGAGGAACTATTTTGCTTATCACACTGAAGATCCTCATCAGATCTTTACCAAATATCAGACATACTTAAAGTTAATACATAAATACTTACCTTTCAAATAAAATAAAAATCATCGAAAAAAATCACATTAGGCGGAGATATTCAGCAGCTCCCTTTTTACCCTTTTTTAGAGAAATTACGCCCCCTATCAAAAATCCCCGACGACAATCAACTTTTATAAAGTCATTTCGCTCGCTTCGCTCGCTCGGTCAATTATCGAATAAAACATTTGAGTACTCATTGGTCATGTAGTAACATCCCTACAGTGGGTGCAGGGGAGGAATGAATGAATGTATTCTGAGGGTGATCAATATAATCGTAGTGATTATATTCTCTTGGCTATTCATAAGCTCTCAGAAAACCAAGCCACATCGAGTAGTACGGAACGCCACCACCCGCCCTATTGAACGCTTTCACAAAGCGTTTACAGGGTGGGCGCCCGGGGCGGGGTCCGCTAGTTAGGTGGTACACTCAGGTTGTACCTCAGAATGAAATACGGTTGTCTAGATAGTGCTCTCGACGTTTTGTGACACAAACGACTAACATCTCGATGGCCGAGATCCGTTGAGAGAACTATCCCTCTTCTGAGACTATACCTACACCTGAGGGTGTCAGAAACAGAATAGTTAATAACATGACCATCACAGCTATACGTTTGGTCGCATTGCTTGGAAAAATATTTTTAATATTTTTGAGTTACACATTCTAGCTTATCACTATTTTGTTCACTTGGATTGTATCACTTGGTTAATAGAGGGTTGAATAAAAAAAATGCCTGCTTTAATGTTATAAGAATAAAATTCATAGTGTCTATAACTGCGTAAAAAGGAACGTATCAAACGGATATTACGTCATCAAAGAAACGTGTTATTTAGCCGTAACAAGTGACGCGACGGCACTTCGTGGTGATATTATTGTGATGGTGCTTTAGATAATAATTCAAAGAAGTCAAAGGCCGTTTGACTTTATTGTTATTTGAATAAAATACTTTTCTATATTACTTTTAAAGACGAAAGATTGGATTTATGTATTTCACTTTGAAATGATTATACTAACTCAAGTTCGATTTCAAAAATTCTTTAACCTTTTTATAAATAAAGAATAGATAGATATTATGTACTTTGACTATTATAATTATAACTATCAAATCTTTGATTATGTAATTCTAAATAATCCCTCAGTCCGTACTAGTCATTATATTGAAAGTTACGAATAAAACGGAGTACCTACCTATCTACCATTCATGGGCGGCGCATTCCGCCCCGGTGCCGCCGTAGCACAAAGCTACTTTACTGAGCTACCTTTACTGACCGAGCGAGCGAATAGTGTCTGCTTCAAGGAAATCAATATCGTCTGCTTCAAGTCTACAAAAAAAAACTGGTTTCGTCTGTTTTGTTGGATGCGTTAGATGTTTTTTTTATACTACTAAAGTGGCAACCAAGCTTACAGCCCACTAGATAGTAAGCGGTTACCGTAGCCTATGTACGTACGCATGCAACATCATAGAGTCTTGCGTGTTACCACCCTGAGACGTTAGATGGAAAGTATCATGTGCTTGTAATTTCATCGGAAACCATACACTTCGAATCGGAACACAGCAATGCGAGCATTACTGCTTGGCGGCAGGAAATAGGTGGTAGTCCTTCCCCGGACGCTCTATCACAAAGAACTCTATTACTCTTGTTTACGTCTCTTGTTACGTTTTCTACGTCTTGTTTGTCGGCACATGGTTGGAACTCCTATAAACTCAGTTTCGTATACGTTCGTGTACGAAAGGTTATAATTTTTTTTTGACGTCGTGTATTTTTGATTGGAGGGGTACTTCCTTGAAAAGAAGGAAAAAGTGTGCTAGGTATGTACATATATCCACCCTGAGAGATATTATATGGTTTCTTTATTATTTGAAAGTTTGATAAAGCTTCCTTCTCATTTGGTAAAAGTGATCGTTCCTTGAAAAGAAGGAAAAAGTGTGCTAGGTACATATATCCACCCTGAGAGATATGATATGGTTTCCTTATTATTTGGAAGTTTGATAAAGCTTCCTTCTCATTTGGTAAAAGTGATCGCAAGGTCTACTGTTCGCAGAACCACGCAGAACTAAGTAGGTACTAGTTTATTCGGTATCTTTAGATAGGTAATTTATCGTCAATAGAAAGTAGCTGTAGGTACATAGTTGCCGTTCGCTAGTTGAAACTTCAGACGACCGAGTTCACAGTATTGAATTACGGAAAGTACAGTCGCGAAGAACACGCACCTTGCTGTTATTATTCCCAATAGTATTAAATAATAAAATAAATAATAAATAAAGCTGGACAATCCACACTGCATCATCTAGCCCCAAGGTAAGCTGCTGTTAAACAGAGTTGTATTATGGGTACTAGATGACTGATATATATTTAATACAATACAATACATATATAGATATTTTTTTATTATATGTATAGAAAATACCCAGAACACCCGGAACAAATATTTGTAGATCGTACAAACATTTGTTCCGAGGCGGGAATCGAACCCGCAACCTCTGCGTCGCAGGCGGACCTGCGCCCGCTGCGCCACATCGGTCGTCATAATAGTAATAGTATTACAAGTAAAGTAAGTTCGTATGAGTCAGTGGCCAAGTCTCGGGTACAAGGTATATTTATTTATTTGATTATTAAATAGCAGCAATTTGTTTATACCACTAAAGTGGCAACCAAGCGTACGGCCCACTAGATGGTAAGCGGTTACCGTAGTCTATGTACGCATGCTACATCATAGATATCACTTGCGTGTCCACCCTGTGACTTTAGATGGAACGTTTTAGGAGCCTGTAATTTCACCGAAAACCATACCCTTCGATCCGGAACACATCAATGCACTGCTTTGCGGCAGAATTAGGTATGGTGGTAGTACTTACCCGGACGTGTTCAATCACAAAGAACTTTGCTACTTTTAAAATTGTATTTTATATTTTATTTGTGTATTTTATAAATGTAAAAATATTTGTATTTTGGTAGGTGATCCGAAATAATATAACATTTTGGGAACGCTTCATTACATTCCTCCGATGGTTAAGGGCGGCAATTTTATTTTACTAACACAACAATTAAACAATAAACAAACTAAGTGATAATTTGTGTACCTACCCAGTTATCTACCTATTTATAATCTCTAATTATAATTTTGTTATAAAAATGTTTTGATATGGAAGAGCAAGGCCTTCTAATACAGGTATTTCTACTTAAAAGAAGGTCTTCACAATGTTTAGATAATTGTAAATCCGTTAGAGAAATAAACATTTTGATTTGATTTGATTTGAACAATGACAGTAAGTACTACCACAGATAACATAAGTACGTACCTACTACCTACGGTTGCGTGGTCGAATTTGCCAATAGAACAGCGAAAGTGCTTTTAAAAATCTACAAATATGCATCACATCACAAAAATCGCACTAACTAATATTATAATGCGAAAGTTTGGATGTTTAAATGTTTAGATGTTTGGATGTTAGTTCCTCTATAACTCGACAACCACTGAACCGATTTGGCTGAAATTTAAAACATAGATAGATAACCGGGAATAGGAAATCTCAATGGCGCCTCAGCGGTAATCACCAATGTTACACACTAGTACCATAATGTACTATTAAAGTTTTATGTAATAGGTACGCGTGAATCGTTGCAATTTGAATCATGACAATAATACCACCGCAAGTCATAAACGGAAATAACGGTCTTTGTTTAAAAATATTCTATTGATTTAAACACCTCCTTAGCCGACTGTACACCACAGTACGGTGATTAGGGTGCCCTATTACTCTAATCCGTACAGTCAACCAACAGCCAACTGAATAGCGAACGTATTTTGTAGCGGTCGGTCGTTAAAATATTATTCAGTTGCATTGATAACTAGTTTTACATCTAATTTGATGCCATAATGACTATAATAGAACAGACGTAGTGCGATATTAGTCGGAAAGGATCGTGCGGTGATTTAATTTTGTGAAGTGATATTTTTTAGCGTAGTTTAGGTAGATAAAGGTATGTTTATTAAATACGTTATTAAATATTGATCATAATCATCACACACAGGGACACATTTGGTACAATAAATAATCGCGGTGGTACTACTGAGCAACTTTCACCTAGTAGGCACTATAGGCAGCTGCACTAGGTATGGCTTTTGTTTGGCGATTTTTCGCCTTGTAATCGCTTGCCTAATTATTTCTTACATTGTGAGCAGGAATTTCGATGTATCACACATTATTTTGATTTTCAAATCCAAATGAGGATAGAATGAGTGTAGGACCTCCATGCAATATCTGTAGGTACGTTCTGTGCCTGCACTTTGCTAAAAATTCTAGCTAAAGCTGTTCATGTTTAAATCTGACTTAGTACTTACCTATGTTTTAACGTTATTCACCTCGTTTATTCATTCTGAAAGTTATTCACAACTTTTTTAGGCACACAATAAAACAAAACAAAAAAATCGTAATTATATTTATATCTAATACAGTTTTGATCTGGTTTTTTGTAGAAACTATAACTTTTGAGCGCAAACAATTATGTTAACAGTAAAATATTATTGTAAAGTGTTTTGTAGCAAGTATAATTATTATTATCAATGTTACATTATCCCTGAGTAACATAGGCTATATTTATTTTTCATAGCTATTTTTTTCATTGTTAAAACGATACTAAAGTACCTAAAGTTGAAGAGCTCGGTTCTAGGTGGGCGAGTGCCCGGTTCTAAAGCGAGAGGTTGCGGGTTTGATCCCCGCTGCGAGACAATAATATTTGCATGATCTGCAAATATTAGTTCCGGTTCTGGGTATTTTTATGTATTACAAGTTAGATTGACATAAAAAAAATAAGTTTAAGTACCCATGTTTATTAATGTAATGACTGGTTCCCATAGTACCTACAAGCTTTGAATATTATTTAACGCCACACAATTAACATAAAAATAACAATACAAATCAAAACTTTTAACTATTGTGACGAAAAAAAGGCAGCCACTCAGCATGTGCTGCAGACATAATGTGTCTGTAGCGCTGGTTTTTAGTGTAGCCTACGAGTAGTAGTACTCGTAGCAGCAGTTAGCTGCGACACGAGTCTCTTACTTAGCTTTGCTTAGTTTGGGACTAGAAATAACAGATGTTTCACACGTTCTCAGTTATTTATCGAGGCACGGATTGAGGCTAAAATGTCTCTTTTCCATGTTGGACTTCGTAACCAATAACCTTCAGCTTTTTGGTGAATTATGCAAATGTAGACCCAACCAATGTAGGCCTATGCTAAGTAATTTATCAACAATTCTGTTCAAGAACACATCGGGTTGGGAAATCGATGTGTAGTAAGGTACCTTTTAGAACCTTTAGCTAAACAAGTTCAAGCAAACATAAATATTAATAACCAGCACATTGCATAAGAATCTGTAATCTGTAACCAGTTTTTAGTTAATATTATGCATTTAGAGATTTTATCATAAAATAAAAAATGTATTTGTTCTAAAAGACAAAATACACTTCCTTAATATGCAGTTTTATTTCCACAAATAATTAATCATTTTGACGACCTCGGTGAAGCAGTGCACCGGTTTCAAAGCGATGCTGGTTTGATTCTCACTAGGTACGGAATAATAATGGTTTGCAAGATCTGAAAGTAATGGTTCTGAGTTCGATTCTTGTCAAAATTCAAACTCAAAAAATGCTTTATTCATTTGAATCACAAGGATCACTTTGAAACGTCTTACAAGCTAGGAAAATTTACACAAAAAAAACTAGGCACCTGCCTAAGTCTACCTTATGGTAAGCTTTTTCTCTTTCAGGTTTCAGGCCATGAAAATCATCGGCAAAGACTACGACGAGCTCGAAGATGACGCTACGAAGGAAAACCCTGGTCTCTCCAAAGGCGGGCTCAGCGTCATATTTGCGATCATGTGCATTGTGGACCTTTTTGGGGTGTTTCCTGTTATCACACTGCCGAAGAGTGTTATATCATGTGGTAACTCATCTTTATCATCAAGTGCTCGTGATAAATTATCAGCTTTCTAGCTCTCACAATAAAGTTGAATATTTTTTAATTGGAGGACACGCAGGAATAAATAGGTCTGTTTTTCTCTGTTAGTGTCGGGAGACAGAAGTTTATCTCATCTCGTTATTGACATGGTAACAGATCGCACTTTTCAAAAAATAAAAGTGCGATCTGTCACCTAATTAAAAAAAGGGTGACAGTTCGCACGAAAAAGTGCGCTCTGTCACCTTGAGGGGACAAAACTTGGTGACAGATGGGAATAATCTAATTCAAAAGATACGTCTCAGTAGATACGTGACGTTTTTGGAAAAAAAAAATCTAAGAAAGTGAGGTAACATTAGAGGGCCCGTATTTTAGAACTGAGTAAATCTACTTGTATGAAGTATATTATGAGGAACACTGTCCTAATATAAAACTTTATATTTGAACATGGTTTGAGATTGAGTTTTGTTCTGGAACACGGTTCTTAGTACTATAAGTTATTAATATTATAATTTCAATGTTTTTATTTGTATTCAGGTATTTATGGCATACCCTTGGTGGTATCAGTGATTGGGCTGCAGCTCTACACGGCAGTTCTTCTCGGGAGGTGCTGGCTACTAGCCCAGGAGATCACACCACACATTAAAGAAAAAACTAGGTAGGTATTACGGGAATAGTGTCTGGCTCAGACATGAAAGTAGCGGGTTCGTTTCCTGCTCAACCATGAAACATAATTCTAAAGTATTGGGCAGAAATTTTGGGCAATTCGTGCTATGAATTAATCATGAATAAAATGCATGAATCACATTTATTCCAAAATTGGTATCATAGACGGCACGTCACTATAGAATAGTGGCAATTTCAACTGAGAGCTCCCGTACTTCGGAGGGCACGGCTTTTTCAAAGTTGTTGGCCATGACAGAGGCCTTCGGGCGGCCTAGAAACTCTGTCACCAGGGTTGGCCACTGACTCTACGACCGAACGAACGAACTATAGAATACTAGTAAATGGAAATGTACTTCGAATTTCATTCATAAAGTCTCGGACATAAATGGTAGGTAAGGCTAATGTTTGCATGATCTCTAACTAAGTGAATATTTATTCAGAAAGAACATGTTATTTTATTTTTATTTTTTATTTATTATTATGGATCACCAACAAAAGATACACAGGCATACAATTTTTTAAATTACAGAGGTACTCAGGTCAGGTGCTCTCTCAATTAGAGGTGACCACATCATGCACTATGTTATGGTACCAGGTACTTGTAGTTTTTGATACCTCGACACGAGGGGTCCTAGTGTTGATCAGTGGATGCTGTTCTTACAGGTATCCATACGCAGCTGTGGGCGAACTCGCGTTTGGTAGAGTTGGGAGAAGAACAGTCACGATACTTCTCAACGCAACAGTTTTTGGGTCGGGAATCCCAAACTTCATTCTTGGTAAGTCCATTTATATAAGGTCATTCATTATCAACCTGACAAACTTAAGGGGTAGGTTCCACACATAAAAAAAAATTATACCTTTTTTTTTGTGAAGGTTTTTTTTTTATATTTGAAAAAAAAATACGTAATTCTGCTTAATAATTAGTTATCCTTGTTAGAAATCGAAAAGGCAGCGCTCGGCACGCGTCAATGAACCGCGGGTCAATAACCCGCGCGTCCTTGACCTGCGCGTGTCCTTGACCCGCTACGGGGCGCGCACACTCGAATATTTAATTATTACATTACTTAACTCGATTCCCAACAATGATAATTGAGCGGAAAAACGTAATCGACTTTTTTTGTTTACTTGTGATTTTTAAGACAAAATATAATTTAAAAAAATGGAAGGTAGGTACATATACTTTTTTTTTAAGTGTGGAACCTATCCCTTAAGTTTGTCAGGTTGATAATGAATGACCCTGTATACCAGAATCCACGTCCTAGGTACCTAATGATAATAACACTAAAAGTTTAGATAATTTTTGTTCAATTTTTGTGGCTCAATCACAGCCAAACGGATAATCTAAAAAGAATGTAAGTACTTTTGACTGTATTTACTAGTGAAATAAAATAAGCGAGGTTTATATTTTTTATTATAAGCTGGTTTGATTCCCCTGTACGAAACGAATTTTAGAAAATCTTTAGACGCAGTTTTGTTTTTTTAATAAAGAAAAGTGGACTTAGAGTGGTTTCCCTAATAGACCTACTGACTTTTTCCACTCTGTTTAAAGGCAAATGATGCGAAGGTATGTTCGTATGAGTTAGTGGTTAACTTTTCCGGAGGCCTCCGTCATTGTCTAAAAACTTTCAAAAATGATGATGATAATACATTATCATCCTTAAGTAAGTCTTCGTAATATTAGTGAGGTCACAGAACAGATAAGTATTAGTAGGTACGTAAGTATACAAATTCGTCTCAACACATTTGCATTTTTTTTTCAAGAACCATCACGTAGTTTTATATTAATCTGTATGTATAAATTATATTATTACATGTTTGCTGCTTATTATTCCTATCATCTCAATAATTTTATAAATGTAATATTTCGTAGTATGGTGCGAGTTTGTCTGTTTGTTACACCTTCATGCTGTAGGTAGGTAATCACAAATCGGATTTGGGTGAAATTGGGCATAATGTAGTTAATGTGGTACATATTATTATGTAATTCCTTCTGTGGTTTAATTACAGCAGCTAGTAAAATAGTTTGTACTAACAGTGTTACTAGTATAAATATTTAGGATCATTAGTATTTGATAGACAATATGCAAAAAAAAATCCCAACCTACTTCCCAGTCTCATAAAATAAAGCCTAGAATGCATAGGTACTATAAAATACCTACACAACCATAAGGTGCATAATCAACTGGTTATTTTTTTAATGATTTATTAATGTCACTTTTAGAATCTGGGGGCACGGTATAGTGCCCCTGCCAAGACGAGCCAAGCAAAGTGCAAGGGCACAACCTACCTTTTCTCAAAACGCTTCATTGTTTTTTGAACCCTCTTATCTTGAGTTGTTTTTTTTCTTTGTCGAAGGGCAAGCTGTTACAAGGAAATGAACCGGGTGCCGATAAGATTGATATTGATAGAATTGTTAGATTTTTATACAAGGAATATAGCATTAGGTAATAGATATAGGTAGCATTGTAAAAAAAGGAAACAGCAATAAAGGCTTATGTTATTTATTTATTTTATTTTATCTTGTTATGTTAGTGTCAAAATCCCCTTTGAAGATCCCCTGTCTTTTGGTAATTACTGGTCCCATTAATAAGCTCCAAGTCGCTCAACGAGCTATTATAAAAGCTATGCAGATGGCTAGGATTTTTACTGAATACGAAAATCCGAAACGAAAAAATCTGTAGAAGAACCAAGGTCACCGATATAGCTCTTAGAATAAGCATGTTGAATTGGCAGTAGACAGGCCATTATGATGATGGTGATGATTACCCTTTAAATATATCGGCAATTACCTATTTATATTCAGTAGATATTACAATACATAATTTATTAGAAAACTGTTGAGCCAAGACCGTTAAAAATTTATATTAGACGACTAGAGATATATTAGTGCGACTTGCACAATTATAACCGCTACCTACATAATGTTGTTAAATTATCTGACGTAGAGTATATTTGTATATTTTGACAGCACATTAGCGTGTGTAAGTTTAAAAAACTGGCGAAAAAATCGGCTTTATTCACCTATATATTTATGTGCATTTTAATAAAATTTAAACACGGTGTTTTTACACTAAAAGTGTTAATTAGATGGAATTTGCTAGTTAAATAATTAGTAGAGTTCTTTGTGATAGAGCTCATACGGGAAAGGACTACCACTAAACCTAAGTATTTCTGCCGCCAATCAGTTATTGCTGTGTTCCGGACGTTCCGGAACACAGTTCCGGTTCGAAGCTTCCGGTGAAATTACAGGCACATGTGACTTTAGATTTACTTCTCAGAATGGCAACACGATATCAGGATGTTGGTAGAGTGACCGGCTAGGGTAACCGCTTACCATCAAGTGAGCCGTAGTCAAGTGCATTGCTTGGTTGCCATTGCCTTATACTTACCTAATATAAAATTAAGTCCTGCAGTCTGTCCCTATGTATGTATGAACGCTTAGATCTTTTAAACTACGCAACGGATTCTAATGCGGTTTTCATCAATAGATGGAGTAATTCAAGAGAAAGTTTTATAGCACCAGTGCGAAGCCGGGGCGAGTCCATTAGTGGTAATAAAATTTTTTTTAATGGTTTTTTTTTATTTTACAGCGGCGCAGAGTTTGCAGATGTTCTGGTGGAAGATCACGGGTGGCGGGGTGGATGTCACCTACTGCGTCTGGATGCTGCTGCTTGCCTTACTGCTGTGCCCGGTTATGTGGCTCGGATCACCTAAGGACATGAAGTAAGAAGGTAGCGAGCATGAGATGTTTGTTCGATAAAACGGATTCTATCAAGTACGAGTTTTATTGAGAACAAATTATTATGCTAAGCTTATAATCAAAGATTTATTTAAATCCATAGTCAAACTTTTAATAAAAGAAGTTGACATAAAAAGGCGATATACAGGGTTTTTTTTTTTTTTTTTTTTTTTTTTTTTTGCTGGACAATCCACACAGCATCATCTAGCCCAAGGTAAGCTGCTGTTAAACAGAGCTGTATTATGGGTACTAGATGACTGATATATATTTAATACAATACAATACATAGATAGATATTTTTTATTATACATAGATTATTAGTGCTTAATATTCAAGGAATAGGTTCCACATACAAAAAAAAAATACATGCAGGTACCTTTTTTGTTTTCTGTAATTTTGTCGTCTAAAAAATCTTGAGTAAAATGATATTTATCTGATCACAATGATTGTTATCCTTATTGGAAATCATAGGGACAGCGCGCGGCGTGTCAATAACCCATCCCATAACTGCTACGGGGCGCCGCCGGGTCTTGATTTCCAACAATGATAAATAATAATTGACCAGATAAAATTTATCGATTTACTCGTGATTTATATGATAAAATATGAAAAAAGGGTAAGTATAAGGATGTATACGTTTTCTTGGAATATTTCGGACTGAATTGAAAGACCTATGTACCTACACCTACTAGAACCCATATTATGAGGAAGCCTAAAAAACTGGTATAATGTACCCATTTATACCGGCTTGGTATATTTATGATATGCCTCTGAATTTTAAAACTAACTAATTATGCGGAAACCAAAAACTACCTACTTAGCATTTGTAAAAAATATTGGTGCCTAAAATATTTAAATTTTTATAATAAAATCAAAACTATTTCAAAAATAATTAAAACTAGGTTTATAATCAATTTTATTATATCCGTATTCAAAAATTAATTACACGTATGGCAAGAGCACCGGTGGTCTAGTGGTAGTGACCCCGCCTTCTGATCCTAAGGTCGTGGGTTCAAAACCGGTCGTGCACCAATGGATATTTCTGTTCGAAAAATGTATGTGCACAATGCCAGTGCTCTCATACGGTGAAGGAAAATATCGTGAGGAAACCGGTATGTCCAAGAACTAAAAATTCAAAAAACATGTGCCTTCCACCAATCTGCGGGGTGGATCTTTATCCACCACGCGGACCCAATCACTCTCGCCCGAGAGTAGGACAGTGTCCCAACAGTGGGAACTGCTGTCATGATGATAGCAAGGCCGGGCTCCAGAAGACACGCTTAGCAGCAAGAGGTTAGCATGCAACCATTAGGCTGCGTTTCCACCAGAGCTACGCGAGGATGTGTAGCGATAGATGTGTTTGTTGGAACCAATAGCATCACTTCATTGAAGCTGTCAGAGCGAGACTAGATAAATCCTAATAAACACATCCCTCGCTTAGCTCTGGTGGAAACGCAGCCATATCCCGCGGCGGCAATCGAACCCGCACTTTCGTATCTCAGCCGTGGTCAGTGGCCAACATAAAGGCCAAAGCACACCGACTGCGGACATGCGCGCTACACAAAGTGCACATATTATTTTATAATCATAATGCTATAATAGGTAGTAACTATGTTTAGCTGTAAGTATATTAAGATTTACAAAGTTTAACCCAACATAAATAATAATTTTATTAAAAAACTTATATTGGCGCTGCAGCCTGCAAAGTTACAATTTATATTAACTGTTGTGTTATACTAAACTGTGTTTAGATTATAATACTTGTATTTTTAATGACAAATAAAGAACTTTTAAAAACAAAACAAACAGGCTGCGCGGAACGGATCGGCACCTGACCTGGAGCCGAATAACCTGGGGCACTGGTAATCACTCTACAATCTGCACTTTGCTGTTTCATACAAACTTTCAGTCTAAGAAATACAGAGTTGACTTGCAGAGCAGTTACATCAAATAGGCCCCTAGGTGAATCAGCCAGCTAAGTAGTGCCAACCCGTGTACCAGGTGAATCATCCCAGGTATTAGGAATTGTACCTACCTACCGCTTCTAGGGTTTATATAGTTCGCTCGAGAATAGGCCATTAAAAACCTGATCAGGATAGCATTTTCAACACACTAGAACGTTAAGAGGGATCATCGAAAAAAAATCCAGGAACCAAGCCGAGTTTGTTGCCAGATATTCAAGAATGGGGCGCGTGGAACTGGCGTTGATTGACGTTTCAAAGTGAACCATTGGATAAAGATTATTAGATTTGATTTGAATTTATTTCCAGGCTGATAGCGTTCTCGTCAGTGCTAATAGTGTCGACAGTAGCGGTGTCGACGTGGACCTGTATATCTCTGGACGACGTGTCTCCCCCCAGCGCGCAGACTGTGCTGGCGTACCAACCGCAGCTTGGAGACTTTCTCAGTGCTTACGGAATAATGGCTTTTCAGGTAGGCGCTACATGAAAGTTCTAGAATACTGTCACGGTAGTTCAATGGTTCACTTTACATTACACACAGAGTAAATTAAAGTTTATCCACCTTTGAAAAGAAAACAGTAGGTACCTTAGTTGACTTTTCCCAGCCCATGGTCATGAAAAAATCCCAGACTTAAGTCATGGGACCTTTGATCAAATCAAAATAATTGGCGAAATCGTGTAGGTAACAAACATAAGTACCTACCTACACAAAAAACATACATATATAGTCGAACTGATAGTCCTTTTTCTTTTGTTTTAATACTTTTATGAAGTCGGTTATAAATAAATACATCGAATAATGTTGCCAGTTCGACATCCACCCGATGCTGCTGACGATCCAAGTGGACATGCGTGACAGTCGGCAGATCAACAAGGCAGTGGTGGGCGGCTTTCTAGCCACCCTCGCCATGTTCACTGTGACAGCTGTACTCGCCGTCACAAGATACGGAATGGACATCGACAACAACATACTGCAAGGTAACTTGAAATCACTTATATCAGTCACTCATGTCTCACTGCTGGACCAAGGCTTATGCACCATTGACTCGCCCCATTAATTAATGGGGCAGACGTAACTGGTAGGTTAAGTTTGCACCATTAAAATTGATACAACTACTTAACCTTGCTTTCCTCGCCGGACATAAACTCAATAAAAAGTTTGTTGTTTTTTGAATACCCAAAAAGCTATTCTATTAAATTAAAAGGTAAATCTCTAAGCCACAACTATGGGTTCTCAACCTTGTTCCGACTAAATACTCTTTTCGTCATCAGGGATTCCCCCATCGATCCCGCTGTACATAGTAGCATTGCTGGTCACTCTACAGCTATGCCTGTCGTCTGCTGTCGGCAACTCGGTGTTGTTCCAGCAGGTCGAAGACTACTTCAGGATTCCTAGAAGTAAGTTGGCATTTGGTTCACCATTCGTCTGGTTAGGCAACTCGTTCGCAGAACAATAGACACTTAGTTTATATGTTGAATCCAGTCTTCAAATCTGACTTTCTTTTAATTTGCTGATGTGATTTTATCGTCCACCCGTCCCATCAACGAACGACAGACATCCATTACTTTCCAGCCACCATTGGTGGTTAGGTACCTACTTCTTCAGGTGGTAGGGCCTCTTTAGCTTAGGTTAAATTCCTCCCAGTGCCAAATATTCTGCTTTCAATCAGTAGTGTGCAAGCAAGCATTTCTGTGTTCAGGTGTGAAGGGCAGTTTAAGTAAAATTACTGAAGTGACTTCAAAAACTGAGTCGAGGCACAGATAACATAAGTCGAGGTGACGGTCGTAGTGCAGTGCCATACCGATCTTTGTGAAAGAAAAGCTTTGAGTTCACTAATCAAGCATGGCAAACGACAAGGTCTGATCTTGATGATATTACATCACTGTTTAAAATGTTTTTTTCAGATTTCTGCTGGCAGCGTGTTTTGATACGATCGACCATAGTCTTCTTCGCCGTGTTCTTAGCCGAGTCAGTGCCGAGATTCGACCTCGTCATGGGTCTAGTTGGCTCCACTCTCACTGGCCCACTTATGTTCATATTCCCACCAATTTTCTTCCTCAAACTATGCTATTTAAAAACACAAATGGTCAATAGAGACCCTCTGAAGTTTGGTAACAGATTGGTCGCTGAAAATGGTACACAAAATGGCGTCCATCTTTTACAAAATGGCGACCAGGTGCTTCAAAATGGCGTCGAAAGCCCGCTTATTATAACAGACTCGCTAAAGAGGTATAAAACGTTTACGAATAGGTATTATAGAACAATATATGCGGATACGGACGACGATTATACAATAAAATGGTACGACGTTACGCTAGCCCTGATTGTGATGTCAATGGGGATATGTGCGACTGTTGTGGCAACGTATTCAAGTTGGGAAAACTCTATTCAATACGCGACTTACTCGCCGCCATGTTTAGTGAACGCTACGACCGCAGCTAGAAGTTTTTTCAATGACTTATGAAATATGCTTTTATAAATGCAAAACTTTCGGACAGGCAGGATTCGATCGCGTTTCTTTTTTCTTGTAGTCGCAACAAACACTACGGCCGCTAAGCTACATTCCGAAAGCTCGGCCGAAAATCTTGGTTGCTATGAACATAATTTTTGGAAAAATCCCGTACAGTAGGTACCTACTATCTAATGGAATAAGCTTCCATACCGCTCGATTAGTATAATCTGTTTTATCTATGACAGATGGTGCCCTATAATATCTGTTCAGTGGTAGTGGTAGTACTGGTAGTGAAGAAATCATTGTGAACGGTTAAAGCAATTTAATTTAATTAGGTTTTTATTTAAATCTGGCAAACATAATGTCAGTATTGAATAAAAACCGAATGAAATTAGATTGCGATAAAGTTACGTAAGTAACGCACTAATTTAATAAGTTGTATTTTTTCTTAATTTCTTCAAAAACTCAAAAATAGTATTTAAGATTGAAAAGTAGTTCGGGATGTTAATTATTTATCTATTTTATATTGTAATTAAGATAAATTAGAAAATACTTGAATCTAATAATGATTCCAAAACTATAATTTGCCCCTGTGATAAATCTTTTCTTAAATTCCAAAGTCATCAATTTCTGATGCTGACTGTACATAAACTAGGTATATTGATAGGGTCACATTGGTGAGACGTACGCAACGTATACAACGCGTTATAACATACCTTCGAATTCGTAAAATAGACTACATAGTCCACTTATATATATGTATGCAAAGTACCCATTTTTTATACTATGGGAATATGCATAACGCATTCCCCTCAGTTCGGGGAGAACAGAAACAACAACCTTACCGTACATCACACGTTTTCAAACAAAAGAAGTCATACTAGGTTATAGTTCTCACAGCGGATCTCGGCCGTCGTGAAATTAGCCGTTTCGATGCGCAATGGAGCTTTTTCAAACTAAGTTGTCTTTGCGCATCACAAACGGCTAACTTCACGGAAGCCTAGATCCGCTGTGCGAACTATACATACGTCACAAGCAGTGTGACCCTGTCAATATATTTACATACGAAGTAGACTAATGCCCTTATTCATAAAAACACTAAGCGGCTTGAAAAAGTTGTATTTCCTTATCATTTGTTTTTTTTGACATGAATGAAGACAGATTTTAATACCATGTTATCTAGCAGAGGTTTATAGTATTATTATAAATAAGGGCCATAGATTATAAGTAGATAGTTTTTATAAGAAAAAATAATTTACTTCCATGTTTGTCTTTTATTTTAACAAAACAATAATAATTATCATAATAAACATTTAAGTCTAAAATAACATTAAATCAAAATTATATACAATATGGAGCACAGCTTTGCTCACTGGTACCCAAAAATATTAAATTACTCTTTTTTTTTGTATATCAGCAAGTGACAAGAAGATCAAGACGCCAGCCTGATATTAAGCACCACGCCTGACCATAACAGATGCAGTGCCACCCTTCGTGGCACTGCACTGCGCTCATCACCCCAAGACGTTGTTGTTAAGTCTCTTTCGCCCAATAATTTCACTTGCTAGTGTCCTTCAAATCTAAACACAGTAATGCTTGCACACTACTGCTTGGAGGTAGAATATCTAGCACTGCGGTGGTACCATTGTCCGTCAGCCGTACCTTCAGCCGTCGTGATGGTATTTAATTAACAATACAAACATTGTCAAAAATTAATATCAATACAGGTTGTCCCATAATATGTATGGTATCCCATAAAAGAGGTAATTCTTCACATAAAAGGACATTGCCATTGCATTTGTTTTAGGAATTAGAAATTTGATTTTACAATAGCAGTCTTTAAAAATATCTATGCGATTCTATCTAGGTAATCATAGAATCGCGTTAATTATACAACTCATTAGATAATTAAGGAATCGGAAGAATGTAAATTGACTGGATTTGAATTTTGACGAGTTTTTCTCTAAACTATCAATTCATTTAAAGTTGTTCTATTGGTCAGGTTGTTATGTAAATACATAACATTAAATATATTTTTTTAGGTATAAACAATTCACCACCACTTTCAATTACCTTGGTTCTTTGAGGAAATAATTTAAATATAGAGAAAACTAATTTAACCATTTACTTAACATCTTTAACTAATGGTTAGCGAGTTGACCACGGACTAGTCAAGGTTATAAATTGTCATAATTATATAATAATTTTATTATTATTTACTATTATATAAGAAAAACAATGTGTAGGACGGCCAACATGACGAACCGATGACATTATAGCGGTCACGTCCGTAACTTATTCTTATAAGCATTTGTTTTCCGGAACCTACTTGGCATGGATTCCACCACCACCAGGGTTCTCGAGCTTTTTGAGTAATATTTTAGGTCTTTCAGACTACGCTATAATATATTAGCATTTTTTTTTATGTCAGCTAGTGACAGGAAAATCAAGGCGCCTACCTGATGTTAAGCACCACGCCTGCGCCTTGTGTCTATAGTACCATTAATTTGTACCATAAATGGTACAAGTGATACTACTATGTGTCCTTAGTACCGTTGAAAAAGATACTAGTTTATACAGTGTATTTACTCGTGAAAAAAAACAAATCAAAAATAATAAACCGTGCCGTTTGCAGGTCTAAGGGGTTTTAAGTTAGATTCAGATTTATAGTGTAATTTAAATTGTGTATTTACTTGTGAAAATAAAAATCAGATTTTTTTTATTTTCTAACGACGCAATTTTCTCGTGGTCCAAGGATTTTGTCCCATTAATGGGACCACAAGGGAAAACTGTTTCTCGTAGTCCCATTCCTATGCTCAGTAACGTATTTATCCTCCTGCATATAGGTATTCTTCTTGCTAACATAACGTAACCTACTCATTTCGATCTAAGCGGATGTCACTTATTCATTAGATCGAAAAACAAATACTAAATTTCTGGCGCTTCGGCGGCCGCTGCCGCGGCACGCTCGCTACGCTCGCTCGCCTCGCGCGTAGTTTTTCACTAACCTAACATAACCTAACCTACTCATTTCGATCTAAGCGGATGTCACTTATTCATTAGATTGAAATCAGTAGTTTAGGTTATGTTAGGTTAGTGAAAAACTACGCGCGAGGCGAGCGAGCGTAGCGAGCGTCTTGTATGTTTTCGATGCAATGGTACTAGCGACACGTGCTAGTATCGGTAGTACCATTGATGGTACTAAGGACACATTGTAGTATCACTTGTACCATTGATGGTACAAATTAATGGTACTATAGACACAAGGCTCACGCCTGAACATAACATATGCAGTGCCACCCAAAGCTTAAAGTTTTTAAGTGTTTGCGTGGCACTGCACTTATTACCCCGAAACATTGTTGTTAAGTCTCTTTCGCCCAGTAATTTCACTTGCTACAGTGCTCTTCAAACCTAAACACAGTAATGCTTGCACACTACTGCTTGGAGGTAGAATATCAGACACTGCGGTGGGTCCCACCAAGACGGATTCTTGCTGAAGAGTCCTACCACCAGGCATATAGTTCATAGTACAACAATATCGCGCAACATATAATGGACACGTTCACACTTCACTGTACGATATATTATTGGCTTACTATACGCTATAAAATTGAGCGAGCGCTGAGTTCATGCTATGCTATATCGCGCGCCACCCTCTTATTCCTCCCTCTCGGCCGTCTTCAAAGATCGCTAGCCATATACTATAAATGCTTGCGATTATATCGCGTAATGTGAACGCCATGCTATATAGTATTAGGTCTTTATTTGCTATGGTATTCTAAACTTCCGCGGATATTATCGTTCTTCTTATGTTGATATTGTACTCTATCTTTCCAAAGTCCTGGAACGCTTAGTCCACCACCAACTCAACATTTTCCTAACTAGAAATGTCCTAAAAAACCCCTTCCAATCTGGTTTTCGCTCTGGGCATAGCACAGCTACGGCCCTAGTCAAAATAACAGATGACATCAGGCTAGGCATGGACAATGGTCTGGTAACTATCCTGACGTTGCTAGACTTTAGCAGCGCATTTAATAATGTCGACTTCGACATTCTTCTTGCTATCTTGGGCTCTATTAACATATCTCCAACGGTTATTGATTGGTTTCATAGTTACCTGTATGGACGCCGGCAACGTGTCCGTGTTGAGGATACATACTCGTCCTGGAGTAACCTTACTGCAGGCGTACCGCAGGGCGGCGTTTTATCCCCTCTTCTTTTTGCAGTTTTTATTAACTCAATATCCGAAAAATTATCTTCTCCCTACCACCTGTATGCTGACGATCTCCAGATCTATTCTCAAGCCTCTGTAGGTAACTTGAGCCATGCTGTTGCAATAATAAACAGTGATCTGGGTTATATAACTGAGTGGAGCAGGTCTTATGGTCTTGCGGTAAACCCTTCAAAAACGCAAGTTATTGTTATCGGTAGCTCTAGGATGCTTTCTAGAGTTGATCTGTCTAACTTCCCTCAAATTAATTTCAATGGCACAACTATTCCGTACAGTAAGACAGTTAAGAACTTGGGCATCATCATGGATAGTGAGCTTTCTTGGGGTCCACATCTGACCGAACTCAGCAGAAGGATATTTGCGTCGGCTGCTTCATTAAGAAGACTTCGCAATTTTCTTCCTACTGCCACAAAAGTTACGCTCGCACAATCTCTTTTACTCCCTATTTTAGATTATGCTGACGCCAGCTTCTCCGACCTTACAGAAGAGCAGCTAAATAAACTTGAGCGTCTCCAAAATCTTTGCATTCGATTCATCTTTGGCTTGCGCAAATATGATCACGTATCCGAGTACCGTATCAAGCTCAAGTGGTTGCCAATCCGTCTTCGCCGGGATGCTCACATTCTCACTCTTTTATATAAAATCTTATTTATCCCTTCTTCCCCACCTTATCTCAAACAATGTTTTGAATTTATGCATCTCTCTCATTCCCTTAATCTGCGCTCCTCTGCTACTCTCCAGTTAAAGACTCCTGTCCATAATTCAATGTTTTTCACCAAATCCTTCACTGTACACGCGATCCGTTTATGGAATGACTTACCTGTTCCCATCAGGCATTCTAAATCTCTTCCAATTTTTAAAAATGAGGTTTTTAAGCTCTTTATTGCATCTAGTACATCCCAGTAGCTTACTATCATCCTTAATATTAATTTGTCGCACTTTATTCTTGTTTACTTCTCCTGTGTCCTATGTGTTATCACTTAGCTTTGTATTGTTTAGACATATTTATTTATTTATTTATATTACAAGTAGTTTGTTATTTATTAAGTATATTTATTAAGTATATTTATTTATAATTTTTATAAGAACATATAACATTATTCTGCAGGTTTATTTAGTTTGCTATTTTTCATTATTATTTTATTGTAACACCTCCTCCCCTCATTTGCTTATAATCCAGTCCATCCTAAGGTTGCCTGGTAGAGATTGCTATTAGCAATAAGGCCGCCCATTGTACCACCACAAATTTATTTAATTTTATTTTTAGTTTTAACTGTTTCTTTTCTTTGGTGTAACAATAAAGAGTTTTCTATCTATCTATCTATCTATTTTTTGTTCCAAAATAAATACATTTTGATTTGATTTTGATATTACCAGAAAAGCATTAAGTTTTATTGATTATAATACATACTATAGCGTAGTCTGAAAAGAGCTTCAGTTTTAGCACAGGTTTTACGCCCGAATACTGAAACGCTACATAACTAAACAAAGCTTAATTGATGACATTTTTGTAATTTTTTCATACGATTTTAAAAACTAACGACCTTACTGCTAACTTAAATGTTAAAATAGCGTTTGAGTATTCGGCCATTAGTGTACCATGGCCAGTTTCAATCCATTCTATAATACGGGTAAAAATCTTGGGTAAAGAAGGCGTGTTTTGATCATTTCTACTTATTTCTTCTGCAGAATCATCTGTTTCCCGTACAGTTTCCTTATCTCCGTCTTGTCCAGTTTTCCCATAACATTCCTTGGCATGGTTTCCACGACTACTAGCGTTCGTGGTAGTTGGTAAGGCGCGAGTCGCGAACGAGTGACTTCTTTCAGCTCTGACAGTGTTACTTGGCATTTTTCTTTTACCACTACCACGGCGGATACAATTTCACCTGAAGATAATAAAGTTTTGAAGTACACAGATATTTATTACTTATTACATACTTAAATCATTTATAAATTTTTAACCGACTTAGTGAGGAAACCGGCATGTCCTAGAACTAAAAATTCGAAAGACATGTGCCATCCACCAATCCGCATTGGGTCCGCGTGGTGGATTAAGACCCAATCACTCTCGCCTGAGAGTAGGCCAGTGTCCCAGCAGTAGGAACATTAGAAGGCTGTCATGAACCGACTTCAACAAAGGAAGTAATGAATTTGACAGTATGTTTTTTTTTGTTTGTTAGGCGATTTGTCCGCCAGTTATGAATAGGTTTTGATGATTCTTTATTTGTTCGATTGATAATACTTCAGAGGTCCCATATAAATTCTATCGAAAGTGGTTCAGTAGTTTTTGAATAAATATGCTGGGAGATTATTACGTTGCAATCCGATTACATAATAGGCCTTCAGATAGTACAATCTTTGCTTAGTTTGGGGCTAGATGGCACAGTGTTAAATATTAATTTATATTTAAGGTTATTTCTTACCTAGAGTTTCATCCTCTATCCCTAACACGGCCGCGTCCGCGATCGCCGGGTGTTCCAAAATGGCCGATTCGACTTGAAGCGCGCTGATTTTATATCTGATCGTAACATTATTACAAATATAAATGAAGTCATCACACTAATATTGTAAATGATTCTAATTCTGGTTCTAATGCAAGTGTTGTGAGTAACTCGGTCATGCCATGAATAGATTTTGGTAAGATTAGTAGTATAACTGGCCTCGGGTCAAATGTTTGTTATGTTTTTAAGGTTTAACTAGAATAAAGAAATATCATTCATTTCATTCATTCATTCACTCACCCTCCCGACTTAATGATGTCCACGGAGGTCCGCCCCTGGATGCGGAACCGGCCCGAGGAGTAGGCGACCGAGTCCCCCGTGCGGAACCAGCCGTCCCGCGTGAAGTCACACAGCTGGGGCGCGCGGTTCCAATACCTGGAAAAAATAATAAAACACAATTATCAACCCATAAAGAGGCTGCTTACAACAGATAAATGCTATCTACAACCTTTTTTTATCTCAGTGACATACCAGCATACGGCCTACCTAATGTAAGCGGTCACCGTAGCCTATGGAAGCTTGCATCTAAAGTCACATGTGCCTGTAATTTCAAAGGTAACCGTACGTACAAAAAATGAAGTTCTTGGATATCGCGCTGTTTACGCGCAGGTTTGGTCAGAATAATAGTATTTTAATTATTTTTTTTGCGAAGACTTCTACTGATATTCTATATTAAAAGATAAGCAGATGTCAGCTTCATTTTTATAAGTAGTGCAGAATACTATATATACCATTATTTCCGTTTTCATAGTTCAACAATCATATATTAACAAGTTCAATAATCATATATCATATATTAAGAGACTTAACAACAATGTCTCGGGGTGATAAGCGCAGTGCAGTGCCACGCAAACACTTAAAAACTTTAAGCTTTGGGTGGCACTGCATCTGTAATAGTCAGACGTGGTGCTTAAGATCAGATGGGCGCCTTAATTGTCTTGTCAGTTGCTGACATAAAAAAAAAAAAACAGGGAAATTAACCATTAAGCTGGTAGACATTACCTTGTGAAGACCGATGGTCCCTTTAGCAGTAGCTCCCCCTGGTGGATCCCATCCTCGCTGGGTTTGTGTTCGATGACCTTTGGCTCATTCCATTCATAACCTTCGTCTGGCTCGTGGCCCTTTGTCACTAGTCCAAGCCGTTCTGGTGATATCTGCAATATATTAACTAATATTGAGCTAATGATCATTATGACAGCCTTCTAATCCCACAGCACAGACACTGGCCTACTCTCGACCGAGTGTGTGACCCGATTTCTCTTTATCCACTATACAGTCCAAATGCGGATTGGTGGATAGTACATGTCTTTGTCGTTGTTGCTGTCAATGTCGGTTTCCTCACGATTTTTTCCTTCACGGTATGAGAGCCCTGGCATTGCGCAAATAATTTTTTTTAATAGAAATATCCATTGGTGCATGACCGGGTTCGAATTCTATGACCTACTGCCTACTTCTATGCATTGTTATTTATTTTGTACTTGATGTGTCTGGAGAAAATGGAGAGGCTTTACTAATGGCTGTTATTATATTAATACTACTAAACTAGCAATCAAGTACTGTCCACCTTATGGTAAGCGGTTACTGTAGCGTATTGACACTTGCAATACCAAATGAGACGCTATAGTATCTTAATCTTAATACCTTAATAATATTACAAAGAGGAAAATTTGGATGTTTACATGTTTGTGAAAGCATCACGCCCAAACGACTAAACGGATCTATATGAAATTTGGCACAAGCATAGATTATGGTCTAGAATAGCATATAGGCTACGTAGCATATGTTTGACTGCGGGTAACACCGCGGGGCGCAGCTAGTATAATAATAAACGATTTATACGATGCAAATTAACCTAGAAAGTACCTGAGTATTCACAGCTTCAGTTTCCACAGTAACTAGGGGTTCAAACTCGCCCCCTTCCAACGGAGTGGCGATCCTGGCCGCCACCCCCGGCAAGGGGTTCCCGACGCACCCCACAGTGCGCTGCTCTACGGGTCTATAGGGGTTGCTTAGAGCCATGCCCACTTCAGACATCCCGTAGCGTTCTAGGAGACGGAAGCCAGATATCTGCGGAGGAAATAATAATAATTAGCACGATGACATTACTGTCATGATGAAGACGCAATTTTCATCATATGAAAAAGGATTCAAGATATATATAAACCATAATTCCTTTTAACATTAGATGCAAGATTGATAATATTTTTTAATAAAATAAAACTACAAAATACCACAAATTATTGCTGTCTGACGTCACTACTACGCCGTGACTTGGACGCGTTTAGGTGTGAATTTTAAAATTCAAATATAAATCGCGTTTTTTACTACTAAACCATTCATTTCTGGAATATTATGTTATTTTTAAACAAATTTATTAAACAAAATAAAATATGTACATAATTACATTACATTACAAAATATACAAAATACATATGAAACAGTTGAGCCATTTTTTATTTTTTGCATAAAGTCGATATTTCTGAACATAATAGAGCAGTTTTTCAAAATCAGTCATCTAGCTATAAACTAAGCAAATTTTGTATTACAGAAACTAGATGTTACTGTGAGTATATACTTTTTTCTAAATACTTATACAAGTTTTAGTACCATAGAAACACCACCAATCAACTGACTATTGTTGTCATATCTAACTTATGTCATATCTGACTTATGTTATACCTTACTTATGTTATACCTGGTTTGTGTTATGTTTTACCTGACTTGTATGTTATACCTGGCTTGTGTTATGTTTTACCTGACTTGTGTGTTATACCTGGCTTGTGTTATGTTTTACCTGACTTGTGTGTTATACCTGGTATGTGTTATACACTAGCTAAACTTATCACCACTCACCTGCTCCCACTTATCAGCGAGCGTATGCGGCAGCGGAGCTGAGCCGGCGCACATCAGTCTCATCCTTGTCCCGAGCGCGCTCTTCACATACTGCTGGGTCTTCGCGTCCGCGAACATGCGCTCGTGGTCCGCGCACAGCTTGGCGTACATCGCGGGCACGCCGTGGAACACGCTCACACGCACCTCCTCGCGCTCGCCGAGTCCGAGCAGCCGCGCCCATACCGTGTGGGAGGCAAACGAACCGATCATACGTATCCTGTTATACGAACAACTTGTTATACTCCTCTCACGGCTCAGTTGCTATTGTGTGGGACGAACGAGCCTCAAACACCTCAACTTAGCCAGTAAATTAGGCTACGTCGCACGAGGCAACAGCGCCTGCACGGTTTACCCAGCCAGTGAATATTTTGACTGCGAGGCGGGTCGCATGTATGCAATAAAGTAGTTATTAAGCAGGCTCACAGCGCGTCGGCCGTGAGCGAGGCGAGCATAGTAGTAACTCCTTTCGGCTTGCATGTGGTACGCAAAAACCAAGCGGGCAGGCTCAACCAAGCCTGTGTTATGTTATAATACCTGGCTTGTATTATGTTATACCTGGCTTCTGTTACGTTATACCTGGTGAGTTATGTACCTGTATTGCTAGACACCTGCGAGTAGCCAGGACTGGTCACCAGCACAACTAAACTAGGTATGAAGCTGCCTCACCGTGCGCCGGCCGCGAGCGAGGCGAGCATAGAGTTGAGTTGTCCGTGTATGTGGTGCAGCGGCAGCGCGTGCAGCACCACATCCTGGCAGGAGTACTGCCACGCCACGCGCAGGGACGAGATCTGAGCTTGCAACATCTTGTGCGTCCATACCACGCCTTTAGGCTTGCTTGTCGTACCTGCGAACATTTAAGATACTTTGACGACCGATGTGGCGCGGCGGGTGAAGGTACGCCTGCGATGAGGAGGTTGCGGGTTCGATTTCCGCCTCGCAACAAATGTTTGTACGATCTGCAAATATTGGGTGTTCTGGATCTGCTTGGCTTGGGGCTAGATGATGCTGTGTGGATTGTTCAAAAAAAACTATTATCGTCTTTGTTTATTGACATAAGAATGACAAGGAAAGACTACTTTTGTTTTCTTTAAACTATCTTATATATTGTGTCCTCAAAAAGGTTATTATTATTAAAAAATTAACAATAGTAAATGATAGGTGTTGGCCATACAACCCTGTCGACTTACCTAAATCCTCTAACTTGCCAGGATCCCCTTGCTTGTATACCAATACTTAAAAACTAACCAGAAAGGATTGTAGAGAACCACGATTGTATCCATTGATATTTTTGGAAATCATGATAATTCCAAGAGTTCTAGGTAACAGTCACCAATAATGTAGATGATAAGTGACTAATCGACTTACCAGGATCCGCTTTCAACTAATCTGGATCCTCTGTCAACTTTCATTAATCCCCCTGTCAACTTATATGGATTCCCTGTCAATTTACCAGGAGCCCCTGACAACTTACCTAAATCCCCTGTCAACTAACCTGGATCCTCTGTCAACTTACCTAAATCCCCTGTCAACTAACCTGGATCCCTGTAAACTTACCTGGATCCCCTGTCAACTATCTTGGATGGCGGATCCTGATAGCTTGTCATAATGCCTAATCTTTTTGCGACTTGTCATAATCCCTTTGATCTTTTTGGGTATCATGAAAAACCAAATAACTCACAAGATAACACTCACCACTAGTGTAGATGATAAGTGCGTTGGCGTCGCCGTACCACTGGTTGGACTTGCCGGCGTCGCTCAACTCCTCTACTGTGGGCTTCAGGAAGGCGGTGTTGGGCTGGTACAGCTGCGCAGTCAGCTCCTTGTCGCGACCGGTCAGAAGCAACGGCTTCTTGAGTTCTAGCGTTATGGGGCGGAGGTCCTTGGGAAGATTTATAATAATTATATAATCCTGAAGCCCACAGTAGAGGAGTTGAGCGACGCTAATTATATATTTATATAATTGTAGGACATTTGATTCAGGATTACAATAGATAAACATCTACGGCCAAAGGAAACTATCGAAATAGAAATATCTTTATAGTCAGGTGAAACACGTAAAATATACGTTATGACGACCGATGTGGCGCAGCAGGCGCAGGTCCGCTTGCGACGCTTAGGTTGCGGGTTCGATTCCCGCCTCGGGTCAAATGTTCGTACGATCTACAAATATTTGTCCCGGGTTTTCTGGGTATTTTCTATATATAATAAAAAATATCTATCTATGAATTGTATTGTATTGTATTAAGTATATATCAGTCATCTAGTACCTATAAACACAGCTCTGTTTAACATCAGCTTACCTTGGGGCTAGATGATGCTGTGTGGATTTTCCAGCATTATTTATTTATTTATAGTATAATTTAAATACATAGATTATGTGAACAGGCTATGACTCGTCATTTATTTGAACGACAATGTTCACAAACCTAGCTATTCGTTCGCTGTATAGAGGCGAAACAATATTATTACAATATTTTTTTTTTATTTTTTTTTATACAACTGAAGTGGCAACCAAGCTTACGGCCCACAAGATAGTAAGCGGTTACCGTAGCCTATGGACGCTTGCTATACCAGAGGTATCACTCGCGGGTTGACTAACATATACTAATATACCAGACTAACATACATTATTCCTTCTACTTCATTTCTACTGTAATATTATATATGCAAAAGTTTGTGTGTGTCTGTGTGAATATTTTTTACCACGTATTACCGTGACGACTTAATCGATTGTGATGAAATTTGGAATGTAGTTGATTTAAGTTTGGAATAACACATAAACTACTTTTTATTTTAGATAAATTTAAATGTTCCTATGGGATAGCATAATAACTAAAAAACCGCGAGGCAACTGCCCCCTAATTGCGTAATTCGGTTGCAATCAATTGCACTTGATTTCAATCAAAAAGTGACGTATTTTGTATGAATCTGACAGCATATTGACAGTTCACTGATTGAAATCGGATTGAAACCGAGTTACGCGCTCGGGGGGTTGGTAAAACATAGAATTAAGAAAACCATTCACTTAGGCACGGATTGTCTGCGCCGTGTTACGCACTGTCTCATAGATTCATTTACCTAATGTATATTAGCTGTGGACCGCAACTTTTTTTTAGTTAAAAGTCATTTTTGTATTTAAAAACAAAATATTTTTACCTTTTCATACTCATGTGTACAAATAGCGAGGTCTGCCATACTGTCTTCTATGAAATACTTGATCATAGCTGGCGGGTGGATCGGAGTGAGTGGAACAGCTGGAATCAAAGGTATCAGGTTAAAACCAAGTCAAAGAAACTCTATGGCAGCGGTTGGCCCCTGCTTGTGATTTTTTGATTTTTGTGTCGAATATTTCTTTTATAATATTAGCTAATAATGACTGACAACCAACTATATTTAAAAAAAAAAATACATTACTGAACAAATATTTGCAGATCATGCAAACATTTGACCGGCAGCAGGGATCGAGCCCGCAACCTCTCGTTCCTCAACCGGGCACTTGCCCACCATGTCACCGAGTTCATCGGATAAATAAAGGCATTGTATTAAAATTCAAAGTAAGATTCAATTAAACTCAAGCCCTTATCCATAAAATACATTCTGTAATTTTAGCAGCATGCCTATCAATGGCATTCTTTGTCAAAGAATTGTCGAAGATGATCACAAATTTGAAATACACATTAGCTAACAGAGGTTTATAGTTCAATTATGAATAAGACCACTTAACACATTAGCTTTTTTGAGTCTGTAGTATTTAGCGTTATTTTAGGTTTCTTTTTGGCTTACCGATGTTTCCCGACATCCAAATGGCCCATTGTACTATGATGTGTGAAGCGTCATTGCCACACATGTAAGCTATGGTCCTCTCTGTGTCTCCCACTGAAAAACATGCAATTATGAGACATAAAATTCAAATTAGTTTTATTTGTAAAATCACAAGGATCACGAAACAGCTTGCAAGCTCATTTATGATGTAAAATTGTATGTAAATTCCAAAAATGAAAAAAAAATGAAACGCCACAGTGGCGACTGTTGCTTTGTTCCGAGGATACGACGTTTTTTTTTTTTTTTATACAACTGAAGTGGCAACCAAGCGTACGGCCCACAAGATGGTAAGCGGTTACCGCAGCCTATGGACGCTTGTAATACCAGAGGTATCACTCGCGGGTTGCCACCTTGAGGCTAAGATCGAAAGCCAATAATTTCAACGGAAACCACACCCTTCACACCGGAACACAGCAATGCGAGCATTACTGCTTGGCGGCAGAAACAAGTATGGTAAATAAGAAATAAGTATTTATGCTGCGCCCCGGCGGCGCCGGGCCGTGTTACACAGTTATTAACCCCACGGGAACCAAAAATTTTTCCGGGATTATAGACTATTACTATACGACATAGTGAAAGTCACGGGCCGTAAGTGGATCAGATTAGCACAGGATCGCGGTAGATGGCATAAACTAAGGGAGGCCTATATTCAGCAGTGGGTGAAATCAGGCTGTGAGTGATGAAGAATAGCCTATCGCTTTAGGTTGTGGATTCGAAACCGATTGTGCACCAGTGGTTTTCTATTCAAATATTTATATGTGCAATCCGGCATGTCCAAGAATTAGATATTCGAAAGACTGTGCCATCCACAAGAACATTATAGCAATAGGTTTTATTTTAATAAGTAAATAATGCTGGACAAACCACACAGCATCATCTAGCCCCAAGCTAAGCAGAGCTTGTGTTATGGGTAGGGTACTAGATAACTGATATACATAATACAATTCATAGATAGATTTTTTTATTATACATAGAAAATACTCAGAGCACCCAGAACAAATATTTGCAAACCGTACAAACATTTGCCCCAAGGTGGGAATCGAACCCGCAACCAGTGCGTCGCAGGCGGACCTTCAGCCGCCGCGCCACCTCAGTCGTTTTTTCTTTTGTCTTGGGTTGAGTATCGACATGCTTAAGAGTAGGCCAGTGTCTTATCATTGGGCACATTATGCCCTGTTCACATCTACCTTGCTATCCAGTCTTGAATAGCAAAGTAAGTTCATAACAGCTGTTGTCTTGAATAGCTAAGAAGGTTCATGACAGCTGATAAATGTCGATATGTCAATATTATTACCCAATTGTGCAGATATCTCCTGGCTAAGCACAGACGCTGCCTGGTACAAGCCAGCGTATGTGTAGATGCCGAACTCATCCTGCAAAGCCACACGTGTCGGGAAGAGCAGGGCTCGGCGAAAGATCGGTACAGCTCCGCCTATGGGCAATTAGGCATTAACTATTAAAGTGGCAATCAAAATGTATGATGCAAGCAATCTCAGAAAACACTTCTTGCTTAATGCTGTAACAAATTGCTGGAATAAACTAGCAGAATCAGTGATAAGTACTCCTTCAGAAACAGACTTGATAGACATTATAAAAAAGTACACTGATAAGATATACATTAATAACAATATAATCTTGTTTTTGTCATTTATCAGCAAATCAAATTATTGCAACCTAAAGAGTTAAAACTATAGTGGTTAGAAATCATATTAAATTATTAAAGGCTATTTACCACTTGAATTTGTCTTTTATGCTGATGTTTCAAAGCTATTTAGAAGCTCATGAGCACCGCCAGTGACCGCGTTCAACGGTTGCTCGGCTAATACTGCGGGGGTGCTCATGAGCTTCTAAATAGCTTCTAAACATCAGCATAAATGACAAATTCAAGTGGTAAATAGCCGTTAATAATTTAACATTATTGCAACCCAGTTAGAAAGTTCCCATAGTACAAATGTTTTAACCATTTTTCTCCTCTAGGGTTTGAATTTTGAAAAATCCTATCTTTCGGATACTTTGTAATAAATGACCATCTAAAGAACCAATTTCATAGTGGCCTAGGTCTTAGTAACACCATAGAGAAATTGGAAAAAAATATAAAACTAACATTATAATACAATTTTATTTTTATGTAGACAAACAAAGTTCTATATGAAAAATGTTTGTGTGTTAAGTTTCATAGAACGGGAACACTGGAGGTCCGCCATGACAGCTATTAGCCAATGATCGTGACGCATCTTGACTTTGACAGTACCTAATAACCCAGTTTGTTAAACCCGCCATGTTGTTTTGCATTGTGTTGCACTCCTTCACAAAGATAAACTTACATAAGATTGTGAAAGAAGCTAAAATAAATTAAATAAACAGCTTAAAATTTTTTCATTATTGAATATCTAAATATCTAGACCCCTACAAAGGACCTAGGCCCGGCTCCATACATCGAGAAACAACTCCTTTCAGCTTTCTAGCCTAACCTGTTTCAGCCTGGTGATAATTGGTGAACTTGTGTTTAGTTAGCTATACAACATGACAGCAGCCACTGAGTATTGGAAATACAAAGAATTATCTTTTCTCTATGAGTTGCAGGGAAAAATTCACTCTAAATTAATTCTGTTCTTTTTTAAATTCAATAATTATAATAAAATACTTCTTTGAATTAATTACTTTTAGAAACTGATAGGATCTTAATAATGGAGACCTTTGCCCAGCAGTGGGATAATATAGGTAAAAAAAAAACCTGACTTGATCATGGATCTCCAAGTTGGTAGACAATTATTATTATTATTATTATTATTATATCAGCCGTTGGTGTCCCACTGCTGGGCAAAGGCTTCCCCCCATTCCCTCCAGACGTCTCGATCCCGAGCCAAAAACCTCCAATCTACCAAAAATTTATCCAGTTCGTCCCGCCATCTCCGTTTTGGTCTGCCGCTTTGCCTTCTCGCTGGGTCAGGGCGCCACTCGGTATTGTATTGAATTTAAAAAAGAACAGAATTAATTTAGAGTGAATTTTTCCCTGCAACTCATAGAGAAAAGATCATTATTATTATTTATTATTATAGATCACCAACAAAAGATACACAGGCATGCACACAATCATGTTCTACTACCATGAAAAGTTAGCATGAGAGATTGCAACAAATACTATTTTATCCTAAGGCCACTAAGTTGAAGGGATAGTCCTTTCAGATTTTTATTTATTAATTTAGTACAGACAGATAGAACTTTAGAGCATTTTCTAACCTTGTTGGTTAATGATTAGGTATGGAAAATCTTACCGAGTTTAGTGTCCTGATTGAAGGAGTTCAGTAGCCCTGCATTGACTTCTTCCTTCACAGCGGTTCCCGTAACATGTCTGTATGAAGATATCCCGAAAGGATTCCTCAAAAGCCGGTTAAAAATGCGAATAGATCGACAACTAACTTCCATTACTTTTTTTATAAAACTATGTATGACCCGTCTTAAACTTAAACGACTACAGCAAATTATTTGGTTACGTCGAAATGAGTTATGGAGAAAATTGAGATATGGATTTTTGGGAGAAAGGAAGTGATTTAATTTTTTTTTTTTCGGCTCGCTCAGCTGATAGATTATGAGTAATTCTTCTTAACTTTTAAATGGCATGGTGGCATGGCATCTGTAATTTTTTTTGAGATTTGCCAGTGTCAACTAATTATCAACATCAAACTAAACTCGATTCTCCATGACGAGCATGCAATCTCGGATAACTTTAGATGATATCATTTCCCATAATATCCCCCGTCCCTCCTCTTCTGAATGTCTCCTTTCTTTCCTTATTTTTTATTCCCTTTTTAAGTACTTATTCTGGAGGCCGACCGAGCGACGCGACGACGCCGACGACGCCGACGATGACCAAATCGATTGAGTGACATGACTTGATTTGTGGCTGCTGTGACTTTTGATTGGGTGACATTGACATGACACTACTGACGGGATAAACCACAGATAAAATAAATAAAAGAAGCAACTGAACGAAGGCGGGTTGTGTTGTGTTTGTGTATTTTATTATTTGTTGAGTCGTAAATTGCTTCGTAAAATGATATTTTTGAGTAAATAAATCTTAACTAAATGTTACGATTTGGTAATATATAAAAAAATGGTTGTTAACGCACCGGATACGCCTGTACAGGCACAAGTTATATTCGCCATAGAAGCGACTGCAGCTAATGGAGCTTACATCAACGAATTGAAGTCCAATTACATTATTCCTACTCTCGAGTAAGCAAAGTTTCTCTTTTATGATCGTTCTATAGCTTTGTATTATTTAATTTTCGACTGCCAACTATGTAATACAAGAACACAAACTGATTACTTACTAGCAGTCCGTCCCAGCTTTGCGCGGGTGCAATGAAAGTTGCTGGTAATAAATATAGCCTATGTTATTCAGGGCAGCTGTAGTTATCTAATGGTGAAAGATTTATTGAAATCGGAACAGTAGTTTTGAGTTAATTTGTATCAAACAAAAATACAAAACTTTCCTTTTTTTAATAAATATTAATATAATAGATATATATTAACAAATAATTTATGCTAGCTAGCTCTGTCTGCATCTTTTACTACAAAATAGAATAGAATAGTATTGTATTGCATTGTGCTGATTATTTCCAGGTATTTCCATGGTGGTGCATTGGAAGAAGTTGGTGGTAATGGCTCCGTGTACTGCATCGTTACATACAGGTCTGCAGACTGCCTTCCCAGTCTGCCCGTTGCAACATACGGACCATTCCATGCTCCGCAGAATGTTCTGGATGCTCTAAAGAAAATACAGTATGTCCTATTAATGAACCATGAATATTGACTACCATAGAAATCCTTGAGAGCACTAGTAAGTATAGTGCCACTAAGCCTACCTTATAAAAGGGGGGGGGGGTACATTTAATAGTTAGAGATGCACTAGGAAAGGAGTACGCAATAATTCAACTCCTAAAAAATGCAGCAGAAATATGAAGTTTTGAATTAAAAATGAATCCCTGGTAGGAATGTAATTTGAAATGAATCCACAAAAACTTTCATGTCCCATAGAAATAAAAGATGTTACTATCAGATCCAGTTTCCATTGCACATGTTTATGGTATCAGGTTCTATGGTGGTCATGCAGAGAGTAAAGCATGTCTAACGGAGGCGATGACAACAGCATTAGCTTGCTTCGAGGAGCTGGGCCGCAGTGAGACCTCGTCACATGTGCTGATCCTGTGCTGCTCTCCTCCCTACTCAGCATACGCTGGAGGGCTGGTTCCACCTGGTATGTTTAAAAACGCTCCATTGTGTGTCCACTCACTTTAAATTCAAGTCACCACTAATATAGGTTAATTGAAATTTGTAGCAAGAAAACATGCGAAATCCAAGTGCATAGTGTACTTCCCCACTTTAATAAATAAAGAAAGTTTCACAAATACCTACACCATGACGCTTGTTCATAAACATACTTTAAACCTCTGTTAGCTAATGTGTCTTGCAAGTCTAGATCATTCAACTGATCCCAATTAACCCCAGCCTGTGTTGTTGCCAGTTCTTTTACATGGGCGCGTTGGAACTGGCGTAAATTTTCCTAGCTAATTTCACTTTGAAACGTCTATAAGACGTCCTTGTGGTTCAACTGAATGAAGCAAATTTTTAACTTTGACTTTGACTTAACAAGAATATCATCATCATCATGACAGCCTTCTAATGTTCCCACTGCTGGGACACTGGCCTACTCTCAAGCGAGAGTGATTGGGTCTTAATCCACCCCGCGGACCCAATGCGGATTGGTGGATGGCACATGTCTTTCGAATTTTTAGTTCTTGGACATGCCGGTTTCCTCACGATGTTTTCCTTCACCGTATGAGCACTGGCATTGCGCACATAAATTTTACGAACAGAAAAAATCCATTGGTGCACGACCGGGTTTGAACCCACGACCTTAGGATCGGAAGGCGGGGTCACTACCACTAGACCACCGGTGCTCAAGAATCTTGAAGAAACAAGAATAACAAGGAGAATAAGAAATAAAAACAAGGATTAGAAGCACACTGCTAAAATGATGATGTTTATTATGAATAATGGCATATTTATGTACACTTAATCAAATTGAAGACATGCTAAAGAATGGCCAGGTCAAGAGTACCCTAAACCAACGAGCGTGTAAGAATATGATGAGAGTAAATGAAGCAAAAGAGGTGTGTCAGGATTGTAGCAAGTAGAAATCCGTGGTCTCTGCCTACCCCTACGGGATACAGGCGTGATTTTTTGTATGTATATTTATGTACATAATAGAAACATATTTTATCAACTGTCCAGGTGTCCCAGCTACCGTGGAAAGTGCAGCCCGACTGCTCGGCGAGAGAGGCGTGCAAGTGTCCGTGGCCGCCGCCCGCCGCGTGCCCGCGCTACACGCGCTCTTTGAACACGCGGGCGGGGAGTTCCACGCCGCTATGCAGAGGAACTACGCGAAGGATCCTAGACACCTGGTGCTGTTGAGGGGTTACAGTTTGAAGGAGCGCCCGCCTAGCCCCGCGCCCCCGCCCGCACCGGACATACAGACAGATGTATATGGGTATGTTTACTTGAGATAAAGTTTGGAAGATTTTTCACTTGAAAGAATGTTCACTCCAAAACATGTTCAAGTTAAAGAATAGATAGATATATAGAAAACACTTTATTGTACATCACACAAAAAACAAGAAAATAAAAGCTTACAAACTAAAAGAATATTCACTCTAAAGAATGTTCACTCTAAGGAAAGATTACCTTAAATAATTCTTTTTGACGACCGATGTGACGCGGTGGGCGAAGGACCGCCTGCGACGCAGAGGTTGCGGGTTCGATTCCCGCCTTGGGACAAATGTTTGTAGGATCTGCAAATATTTGTTCCGGGTGTTCTGGGTGTTTTCTATGTATAATAAAAAATATCTATCTATGTATTGTATTGTATTAAATATATATCAGTCATCTTGTACCCATAATACAGCTCTGTTTAACAGCAGCTTACCTTGGGCTAGATGATGCTGTGTGGATTGTCCAGCATTATTTATTTATTTATTATTTATTATTCCAAAGAATATTCACTCTAAAGAAAGAATGTTCACTTAAAAAAATCACTATAGAAAAGGTTCACTTAAGATATCTGCGATATAATTTTGCTAATATATAATAATGATGACAGTCAGCGTGGAGGCGTGGTGCCCCCGCGGCCGATGTCGTCAGGTCCTGTGGGCGGCGCGGTGGGGGTCGCGGGGGGCGGTGCCTTCCCCCGCGCGGGCTGCGTGCGCGGGAACTGGCTCGCGCCGCCGCGCCAGCCGCTCTACGCCAACTCCGCGCTGCTCACGCAACTGGCGCAGCCGTCGCATCCGCCGCCCTCGCATCATCCTATCCAGGTAACGGGATACCACCGATGTGTCGAGGTGGGTGAAGGTCCGCCTGCGACGCGGAAGTTGTTCGATTCCCGCCTCGGAACAAATGTTTGTACGATCTGCAAATATTTGTTCCGGGTGTTCTGGGTATTTTCTATGTGTAATAAAAAATATCTATCTATGTATTTTATTGTATTAAGTATGACGAGCTGACCCGCGCGGCTTCACCCGCGTTTTTGCAGTTTTTATGCTATCCTACAGGAACAGTATACTTTTCCTGGATAAAAAGTAGCCTATGTGTTATTCCAGGGCTCAAGCCCGTCAAACGTGGTAACAAACATACACAGACTTTCGCATTTATAATATTAGTAGGATATCAGTCATCTATCTAGTACCCATAACACAAGCTCTGCTTAGCTTGGGGCTAGATGTGTGGATTGTCCAGCATTACTTATTATTTATTTCTGGAATAACCATTCTACGAAGTAAGAAATGTCAAATACAAATAAACTGTCAGACTCGCGAATAACTACAATTTATTTGGAGAATACTGCCTATTCGAATTTGGTCTAATTTAACCTCCTTATTCCACTAAAACCATCTAAATGTGAAAAAAACTGGCGCAGCCGTTCTCTTAACACAATATTATGGACAGCTAATTTGATAATAAAAACGAAAGATGAAAATGGAGACTTCTTGATACTCAATTAATCACAATCATCATCATATTAATTCCATGACAGAGGCATTCGGGTAGCGTAAAAACTATGTCACTAAAGTTGGCCACTAACTCATACATACTTACTTATTCATATTCATATTATTTAATAATCTTAGGGGCCTAAGGAACTCTTGCTTTCGTTAACACAATCATGTTTTGTCAAATCTTAATAACATTTCATTCCATTAACACAGAAATGAACAATAAAACAGGGCTGAAACACAGCTGCCAAATAAAAATCATATACATTATCTTCTACTGGTCGTAAAATTCAATCAACTTCATATATCCACCCCAGCCTGGTCACCAGCGGATGCCGGGTATGGTGACCCAGCAGCAGCAACAACAGCAACAACAGCAACAACAACAACAACAACAACAACAACAACAACAACAACAACAACAACAGCAGCAACAGCAGCAGCAGCAACAACAGCAGCAGCCATCGACTTCAGCCCCTCCAGGATCTGTGCCCCCTGGCGCGCCGGGGACACCCGCCGGGCTCCAACGCAGCTACATCTGGAGTGGGGTCATTGAGTGGATGGAGAAGGGAAAGTCGCCCGGGGACCAACAGAAAACCACCAAGCATTTGCCTTGCCAGGTACGATATAGGGGTTTCCAGGACACTTAGAAAGGCTGGATGACTATGCAACATCTGACGTGGACTCTTCGAGTGAATGAAGAAGGAATATTCGCCTGGAAACCAGCAATATACCACCAAACATTTGCTTTGCGAGGTACGATATAGATTCACAGGGGTTTTCCAAGATAATTTAGGAAGGTTGAATGAAAATGCAGCTACACGTGATGTGGGGTGGTCTTGAAGCGGTCTTCGTGTAAGGGCAAGGTAGCTTAGGGTTACATGGGACATCTAGATACAAGTACCATTTTACATAACGCACCCAACAGTCACATACTAGTCCTGACCACAATAGAGAAATCCAAATTTCGATTATCTACCACAGCAACGAGACCCAGCACAAACATTAAAAGATCATGCAAACATAATGTTCCGCAATGGATATTAAATCCGCAATTTCTCGCATCCTGACATAGACACTTATCTTAGCACACAACATACAGACAATAAGAAAGAAAAGGTTCTTCTCATTTATTGACTCCAGATATAAGAAATCTAGATTTTAAACTATTTAATAATATAATAAGATCTTTTTTATTGTTAAAATCGTATTATGTTATTGACGAAGCTCTTGCTGATGACTTTATTATATAGGTAATCGCATTTACTACTATTAATCGACGTATCTGTATACCTACACTTTTTCAATTATTATTAGGTATTTATTTTTTAATAAGTAGGTATTATTATTGTACCTGTACCCACAAATGTAAAAATGTGACTTTTCCAAGTGTACAAAATGTATCAAGATGGAATAAATTTTTTGAATTGAATTGAATTGAATTTATTTATTGTATTGTTCAGGTGTCAGCCAGCACAAAGGACATCGAGCCAGAGTTAAAAGTGGACACGTGGCCTAATAAACTGCTGATGCAACTGATGCCGAAGCAACTAATCAGCAGTATCGGTGGTCAATACCTGAAGGACAGCAAGTCTGTCCTGTTCCACCTGCAGCCTAGCGAGGCTCTGGACTCTCTCACGAAGGTCATGGTGAACGGATTTGTGAGTATACCCCTTTATGAAATCACTTCTTCTTTTGTGTCAACGATTCAACTTAAGGTTTTGAAACCAATAACGCTGATGCTGTGTCAAATTGTTGATGCTGTGTTAAACGGTTGAGGTTGTGTCGAGCTGTTGAGGCTGTGTTAAACAGTTGATGCCATGTCGTACTGCTAATGCCGTTTCAAATTGAACACATCAAGTCGGTTCTGTTCCACAGCCTAGTGAGGCTCTGGATGAAAGTCATGAACGGGATTGTGTCTATTTTTTATAGCACTTTGTTGACGCCTCGGTGTTACGGTGTAACTGATGCGGTGTCAAACTGCCGAAGTCCTGTCAATTGCTGATGTCGTGTCAAGCTGCTAATGTTGCGCAAACTACTGATGCCGTGTCAAACTGCTGAAGTCCTATCACCTGCTGATGCCGTGTCAAACTGCCGAAATCCTATCAACTGCTGATGCCGTGTTAAACTGCTGATGCCGCATCAAACTCATGAGAAAGTAACTCTTCTATTACTAACTTGCTTCCAGGCCGGCTGCGTCCATTTCTCGCCGATGTCCTCACCGCCGCTGTGCGACATCAAAGTGCTTATCTTGCTCTACACGCCCGATAAGAAGGCCTATCTTGGCTTCATACCCAACAACCAGGCCACCTTCGTCGATAGATTGAGAAAGGTTAGTTAGTTAGGTAGATAGAAATACTTTAAATAGCCAATAAAGTATAGTCTATGTCACTCAGGGATAATGTAGCATTCTAATGGTGAAATATTTTTTTTAATCTGACCAGTAGTTTTTGAGTTCATTCGTAACAAACAAAAAATACAAAGCTTTCCTCTTTATGATACATAGCGTGCGCGCCCCATGGCGGGTCATTGACACGCGCGGCTAATTGACGCGCGGGTCACTGACACGCGCCGAGCGCTGCCCTTTCGATCTCAAACAAGGATAACTAATTATCGACTAATTATCAAAAAAAGGTACAAGTATTTTTTTTGTGTAACCTATTCCCTAAGTTTTTTTGGTTGATAATGAACGACCTTATTTATAATCATCAATGATCTAACTCGTCCTGTGTCCGCTAACAGGTGATTCAGCAGCAGAAGATGTCGACTATGATCAACAAGCAAATGCCCACTGTCAGTTCCTCAGGTGGTATGGCGCCTAATATGCCGCAGTCTACTATGGCAGGTAATTAATAATAAATTATTTATTTCAGAAAGGTCTTATAGGACAATATTATACATTTCATGTAATTTAAGATAGTAATGATGAGGCTAAAGTAATGTGTAAAAAAATTTTTTAGACCTTTCATTCCAGTCTTAGTTTCGACTCCTCGTTCTAACTAAGATTAAACTTGTTTATAGATACGGGGGACCTCTACTCCGGCTAGTACATAGGTTTAAGTTTTCGTTCAGGTATACAAAATACAAACGACGATTGACGACCGATGTGGCGCGTCGGGTGAAGGTCCGCCTGCGACGCAAGAGGTTGCGGGTTCGAATCCCGCCTTGGAACAAATTTGTACGTTCTGCAAATATTTGTTCCGGACGTTCTGGGTATTTTCTATGTATAATAAAAAATATGTAATGTATTGTATTATGTGTATCAGTGATCTAGTACCCATAACACAAGCTCTGCTTAACTTGGGTCTCGATGATGCTGTGTGGATTGTCCTGCATTAATTATTTATTTATTAAAAAAAAACAATAAGCTATGTGCTCGGCATCTATAAAAATAGCAAAGGCTCATGCCTAAAAAGGCGATTACGGTATGGGCGCTTTGGAACTGGCGTAAAATCACCTAGCATGTGACACAATTAAAAGTGAGTCTTGTGATTTCATGACAGCCTTCTAATGTTCCCACTGCTGGGACACTGGCCTACTCACAGGCGAGAGTGATTGGGTCTTAATCCACCACGCGAACCCAATGCGGATTGGTGGATGGCACATGTCTTTCGATTTTTTAGTTCTTGGACATGCCGGTTTCCTCACGATGTTTTCATTAATTGAATGAATTTAATTTTAATAACTTTGTTCCACGCAGCCCAGCTTAGAAGAATCTGACAACAAACTCTACTAGGTTTCTAGAAAGAAAGAAAGAAAGAAAGAAAATACATTTACTCTGGACACACACACAACAAACAACGCACAATAATTTATACACATACAATAGGTAGGCCGGTAGTGAGAAGTCCAAATTACTCCGCGCTGAGTTATGAAAGAAAGAAAGAAAGAAAAAACATTTATTCTGGACACAAACACAACAAACAGCGCTCAATGAATACACATTTATAATATACTTAACAATTATGTACCGAAAGACAGTAATAAGCAAGCCAAAAAAAAAAAAAATACAGTGAATAGGGGCATAAGATGATAGATAGGCCTGTTGTTAGGGGTTTCCAAATTAGTTATGTGAGCCAGAAATGGTTCCATTTCAGCTCTAATGCCGCTCCATGTAGATGTAGTAGTTCTAGCTTTTTTTCTAACAACTAAGACCGTGTTGCAGGCTCATCAGGCATGTCGGCGGGCATGGGGGGCGGCATGGGGCAGATGGGCCCCGGACCCAACCAGGGCATGGGGCAGCCGCAGATGCAGCAACAGCATCAGGTATGTACCAGCCATCACACATAGTTTATCACACTCATGTGAAAAATCCATTGGGTTTCCACCTTTTTTTTTACTGACTTTAAGGAAGGTTAGCAATAGGCAGGATGACAGTAACCAATAATTATCAAAATCACGTCTCCAGCTTATGAAAAAGGATTCAAGGAAATCAAAAACCATATTTCATTTACATTAGATGCGATAATATTTTTAATAAAATAAAACTACAAAATACAGCAATCCGCCATAAAAGGTTGAACACCGACCAGGAGCATCTAGGTTCTCTGATTGGTGGCATCAAAAATATTGCAGAATTGCTAAACCTTGTTGCTATAATTTTATATTGAAAACTGACATAATGACGTCACCGCTGTCACTCCGCGACTCAGCGCGTTTTAGCGGTAATTTTAAAATTCAAAATTCAATCGCATTTTTTTTTGTACTAAACCATTAATCTCTGGAATAATATGTTATTTTTGGCTTTGCTGTCTAAAGTCGATACATCTGAATACAATAGAACAGTTTTTCAAAACCAGTCATCATGCCTATTCGACTATGTTTTTTTTGTATGTTAATACGCGATTTTTCCTTCAATTGATTTTGTTGATTCTTTTATTGTATGATAACTAATACTTCAGAGGTGGTCCTATATAAATTTGAACGAAATTGGTTTATTTATTTATTTTATAACGAGCTAACCCGCGCGGATTCACCCGCGTTTTTGCAGTTTTTATGCTAACCCACAGGAACAGTTCATTTTTGCGGGATAAAAAGTAACCTATGTGTTATTCCAGGACTTAAGCAATCTGCATTCCATATATCATCACAATCGGTTAATTCGTCAAGGAGATAGGTGGTAACAAACATACACATATACACACACACACACACACACACACACAAGACTTTCGCATTTATAATATTATTAGGATTAGTAGGATTGAATATACTTCTGAATATAGAAACTACCTACTAAATGCTTTGATAATGAAATTCTCGAATTGATAAGTCTAATTGATACTATAATGAAGTATAACTAAGTATAATTGATATATTTACAGCAACTATGTTGAACTCGGCAACATGTTTGTGCAACCATGTTTATCAAACAAATGCCTGCAATGAATATGGGGCTAATGGGGTAACCTTTTATTCAAAATGTACCTGTTCACTGCTTTTTGTATGTACCTATGCCCTTGTGTACATGAATAAACATATATTCTTTCTTTCTTCTTTCTATATTTCGTCATTTTTTATTTTTTTAAATATTAAACAGAAACTCACTACTCATTGATTTGCGTTGTTCCACCACAAGACAGGACCTATTTGACACCACTCATGTGACACACAGAGCGAGCATAGTTGGTACCTACCTTGTGCATGTACTTGCTTACCTACACCTTCTTTGTCATCAGGTATAAGTCTTGTACCTACTCTGCCTTCTTTTATTTCTTTTTTTTTGTAATTTTGTTTTTAATATTATTATTATTATATTTTTTTTCCAAATTCATGTTTTTAAGTAGGTACTGTAAGCTGTATTTTTTAATTTTTTTATTTCTTCTTTGTTAATACGTCAGTTCTGTGTCTTTGTGCTGTCAAATAAATTCTTTCTTTCTTTCTTTCATTGCCTTAATACATTCCAGGGTATGATGATATCTGGCGGGATGCAAGGGCAGAGCATGCAGGGGCAGGTGGGCGGGGGGAAAGGCCCCCGCGCCAACCAACTCGACGGCCTAGAGGCGGCCAGGCAGGAGAACCTACACAAGATACAGCAGCTGCAGCAAACCCTGGAGGCAGCTCATCAGCAGGTAGTGGAACTTGCGTGGCACTGGTGGTCTAGTAGTGACCCCGCCTTCCGATCCTAAGGTCGTGGGTTCAAACCCGGTCGTGCACCAATGGATTTTTCTGTTCGAAAAATTTATGTGCGCAATGCCAGTGCTCTTATATGGTGAAGGAAAACATCGCGAGGAAACCGGCATGTCCAAGAACTAAAAATTCGAAAGACATGTGCCATCCACCAATTTGGCATGGGGTCCGCGTGGTGGATCAAGACCCAATCACTCGCTCAAAAGTAGAACAGTGTCCCAACAGTGGGAACATTAGAAAGCTATCATGATGATTACTGAACTGCGCTTGCCACCTTAAGACATAGTTATGTCTCTTTCGCCCAGTAATTTCACTTAATACAAATGAATTGAAATTAATTTCATTCGTTCGTATGAGTCAGTCTGGTGACAGAGTTTCTAGGCCGCCCGAAGGTCAGGGCCTAACAACTTTGAAAAAGCCGGGACCGACTGCTTAACGTGCCCTCCGAAGCACGGGAGCGCTCAGTTGAAATTGCCACTGGCGGTCACCCATCCAAATGATGACCCCGCGGAACAGTGCTTAACTTCGTTGATCTGTTCAGAACAGCTGAGCCAGCTACGTAACGAGCGCTCCATGAATTGAAATGAATTATGATTTACTAGCTGACCTGTGCAGTTTTTTTTTTACTTGAGTTATTTTTTTACCGTTTATTTAAAAAAAACATAATACAACTATTTTAAGACCAAAATTAGCTAAATCAGTCTAGCCGTTGTTTTTTTAGCGAGACTAACGCACAGCAATTCATTATATATAAAGATTTGCTTGAACATAATTATGTAAAACATTCAGGTTTTAAAATATTTATCCTAACTAAATTTTTTACTATAAATATTAAACTACGAAAAAGTTATTATACAGTGCCCTTTAAACCTAAACACAGTAAAACTGGCACAGCTTGAAGGCACTGCGCTGGTACCGTACGGACGGTGCAGTGCAGTGCAAACAGCTATTAAAATGAATAATGGTTGATTGTTGTCAGGAGGCGCAGTTCAAGAGCCAGATGGATATAATGGGGCATTTACACGCCGCGCAACAACAGGAGCAACACTACAAGCAACTGGAGGTACCTTAGTTATAATCTTTTTTTTTTGTTTATTTTTTTGCCAGCTTTCAGAACAGCTCCTTTTTTTGATGACCAATGTGGCGTGACGCGTGAAGGTTGCGGGTTCGATTCTCGCCTCGGGACAAAAGTTTGTATGATCTGCAAATATTTGTTTCGGCTGTTCTGGGTATTTTCTATGTATAATAAAAATATATATCTATGTATTGTATTGTATTAGTATATCAATCAGTCATCTAGTACCCATAACACAAGCTCTGCTTAGCTTAGGGCTGGATGATGCTGTGTGGATTTGTCCAGCTTTCATAACAACAGCATATTGCCATATTTCAATGACCCTTTGTCTGATTGAACTCATACAAGCTGACCCGCGCGGTTTTACCCGAGGTTTTTCAGTTATATTGCTATAGCACAGTGATAGATTATAATCTGGAAAATCCCAAATTTTTGTATTCCGGAAATAATTTTGGAATCTTGGAAATACACCATTGTACCTTCTTGTTATAAAGTATTATTTCTATATCTTCTAGGAGCAGCAGCGCAAGCAGCAGTTGCAGCAACAGTTGCAGCAACAGTTGCGCAACAGTGGCGTCGGCATGGCGGGGCAACTGCCGCGCGTTATGCGTCCGCTGCTGCCGCCTAACCCAGGCCTAAGACATCTCTTGCAACAGGTATGTTGCAGCAACCTTTACTAATCATTGGAGATTTAATGCTCTGCGTGGCACTGCACTGCGCTAGTCACCCTAAGACATATTCAAATTATGTTTTATATCAATAAAATCACAAGGATCACTAAACGTCTTATAGCTAGGTGAATTTACGCTAGTTCCGTAGTGTTAAGTTTCATTCGCTTAGTATTTTCACTTGCTACAGTGCCCTTCAAAACTAAATACAGTAACACTGCTTTTGCTTGATTGGCAGCATATGAAAAAAGAAATAGAGGAAGAACATAATATTTTCTGCCGCCAAGCATTAATGCTGTGATATTCATTCATAGAGTTCAAAGGGTATGCTTGTCGGTGAAATTACTGGCAACGCGTATAATACTTATGATATTGCAAGAGTCCATAGGCTACGGTAACCGCTTACCATCAGATGGGCCGTACGCTTGTTTGCCATAATAAGTAGTAACAAACTTACAACTATTAACTGTCTGTCTGTGTTAGTAAAGTATTACTCATATTTCTAAACACACTTCCACTATCTGCTTATAACCTCATTGTTCTCATTGTAAACCATTTTTTAATTTTAGTGCACATTTTTCAGTTGAGTACCGTTCCTTGCAAGGTTTATATTATATGTAGCCAAGCCAGTAACGTCGCAGTACAGTAACTGAGCCAGTCCAGTCGGGCTAGCGTCACAACGTTTCTTCAGAACAGTAGACATAAATGAACTTTTTTTTTTAAACAACCGATGTAAAAGAGAGGTGTTATAAATTTTTAGTAGTGTATTTGTGTGTCTGTCTGTCTGTGGCAACAGAGTTTCTGAGCGAATGAACCGTTTATAAAACGTTTGAAGATCATTACTCTTTTTTTTAGTTGATAACGAGATATAAACTTCAGTTATAATACTCGTTAGTCTCAGGAGTTTTTTTTAGTTTTAATTTATAGATTTTTCCATTTTCATAATTTGTCTTTGAAAAAAAAATTGTTTTTGTCTACTCGGAAAAAACCGTGACGTTCCTCATGCTTTTTGTCAGAAAATGATGAGATTGCCAACAGCTGTTAAGCGCTACGCCTGACTATAACAGTTGTGTGAACAACTGACTAAAAAACCTGCTCAAAGATCAGGCAGTGCTCTGGGCCCAGCGACTGGCATCGTGTAAAGGAGCTACTAGGCTGAGTGCACACTATGTTTCTAGCAACAGGCGGCGCCGCGCGGCGGACGGCCGCACATGTGAACTCACCTCATCTGCACCCCACCTCACTCGCACGCACAAGTAATGCTTTTCACCTTTTCGTTAACCATCTCAAAAGCGTCCAGATAGGTATAAGTTATTTATAACATTAATTAAGTTGTTTTGATATTGAATTAAAGTTTGATCTGTCCCTCCGTCACTTCCTACTGTTAGTAACGGGGGGACAGATATAACTTTGCCAATTAATAACAGTTTTATCTGTCCCCCCGTTGAAAGAAATGTGACTAATCAGGTTTTTTGTCTCAACTGTCTCCATATGCAAACAGAGCAAGGTGACAAATGGGACTAATTCGATCAAAGGGTTGTCGATTCAAAGTATCCCTTCGTGTCGAATCATGTTGGTGCTGCTTTGATAGGCAAACCGCCTTACAAACTAGTTCAGTAACTTTACTTTATCTGGACATTTTCTTCCTTCATTGAGAATCACTTTGCTTTTCATTATTTCCTTCATTCATTTTCTTTAGAATTGTGCATCAGCATTCGTCTATAAAGTACGAGCATCCGTTATTAGTATATTTCAGTAATTTTTTGTATGAAAAATAAAACGGACAGTTTGCGTTTTCGAAGAAAGAAAAATATCTGACTGAACTGACAGACTGAATTATGCTACGAACGTATGCTTGTATGTTATAGAAACGCGGTAATATTGACGTTGTGTTATAGTTAGCCTTCTAATGTTACCGTTGCTAGATCACTGGCCTAATCTCGAGTGATTAGGTCTAAACGATGTTTTCCTTCACCGTTTGAGAGCACTAACTTTACGCACTCACATTTTTTGATTATTATAAAAAATGCACGACCGGATTTGATCCCACGACTTTTCGATCGGAAAGGTACATCACCAGGAGCCCTATGCTACTAATAATAATGACATCAAAATGAATGATGCATTATAGAGTTTTAGCAGTTTCCCTTCGCCATACTGTCAAAAATTGACAAAGAAACTGTAATTTTGATGTTATTGTAACAGTATAATTGGGTCCCAGTGCTCTTACACAAAGTTGATTGTGTAAAATAAATAATTTTCCATAGCCTTAATGAAAATTTAAATTAATAACATTGTTATGTCTAGCAGCCGCAGTATAGGCCTGGAGGGACCGCGGCCCGCCCCCCGTCACAAACACAGCCCTTCGATGACGTCAACAACTACGACCTGTTTTAGCTAACTACCCCTTTTGGTTAACCACGTTGCTAAACAAAATACAAAATAGATCTTACAGGTGTCAATTTGTATGGAGTTTTGGTAGTTTTACTGTTGATGTGTGGATGCGCTATAAAAATTCCATACAAATTAACACCCGGACAATACGATTGTCAAACTATAATGTTTAGGCTGCGTTTCCACCAGAGATGAGCGAGGATGTGTTAGTTAGCAATAGTATCCCTTCATTTACATAGCCTCGCTCTGCCCAGCTTTAATGAAGTGATTCTATTGGGTCTAACAAACACATCCTCGCACAACTCTGATGGAAACGCAAACTTATGCTTAGGGAACTGTGTATGATGTAGGTATGCAAAGTTATAATTTTATTATAAATTAACAGAATATTACCCGATGATACAAGATTAGTTTTTATTTTAGTATGACTGATATTTAGCGTTGTGATCGAAATTGTAAATAATATTTGTAAGCTTATGTACGCGTATTTTATTAATAATTTTAATAAAACGAATGTTATTAATTATTTTAGTCTTAATTCAAAATAAACCTTTTAACATTTAGATGACATATTTTTTAATCGGTCATAGCATAGGACGCATGTAGTAAATAGAAATAACTCCTCAGTCTAAGAACGTTTCTATCCCTGGCTTACAACCTATAGAACACGAGTGTGTCAAAGTAATAGAGACAGTGCTAAGTGAGGCACCAAAATCTAAGGCAATAACGCCGAACTTTAGACTACTTACTATGACTCCGGGTAATAAACGCCATGATGTCATAATGTGCTAGGAGCCAGATGGGAAGAGTGTCAAAATGTACAAAATCCTCACGACAATATGGCCAATTGTCACAATGTACACATGATCAAAAACATTGAAGATAAAATGGCCAATACATTAAATGCCATGGAGACATAAAGCACGACTGTAAAAATGTTCTAACTTTACCAACCTATATTATGTACATATCTATACTAATATTATAAAGAAGTAGCGTTTGTGAGTTTGTGACGTTGTAAGGGGTAATCTCTGGATCTACAGAACTTCTGGCGCTTCGGCGGCCGCTGCCGCGGCACGCTCGCCTCGCGCGTAGTTTTTCACTAACCTAACATAACCTAACCTACTCATTTCGATCTAAGCGATGTCACTTATTCATTAGATCGAAATCAGCTGTTTAGGTTATGTTAGGTTAGTTTGTACATTTTGACACTCATACAAAATTACATTTATGATTTCTGTCGTCACTGCATTCCTGCATTATATCATTATAATAGTTATTGACATAAGTACATTTTGACACTCTTCCCATCTGGCTCCTAGCACATTATGACATCATGGCGTTGTGCACCGTAACCCTTACTATGAGATCGACGAATCTGAGCAAAGAGCTATGGTACCACAATTTTTTTAATTTCTCTGAACATAAAAGGAATGATTAATAAACAAATATTTCAAAATATTCACATTTATTTGTTAAGTATTTGTTTGCGAATTAAGTAAATACAATATACAGACACGCTAGCTATCTAAAATACCTAGGAGCAAATAAGTCTGGATCGCAATTGCCACTTTAGTAAACAAATCATACGCATATAGAAACAGAAACGGTAGGCCGCTGACTTACCCAAAAACCACTCACTAGCCTTTAGATGTTTCTATTGCTATAAAATGGCGTACTCTCGAGCGAAAATGGTCTTGATCCACCTCGCGAACCCAATCCAAAATGATAGTTGGCGTGTCTTTAGAATATTTAGTTCTTGGACATGCTGGTTTCCTCACGACGTTTCACGATCTTTCACAGTTTGAGAGTACAGGCCTCTGTTTAGTGATAGGGTAACAGATCTTAATTTGAAAAAGTTTTATTAATTTGTCTTTTCGTCACTAACAGGGTGACAGATAAAACTTTGACAATTAATCAAAGTTTGATGTCATCCTATTGCAAAAAGGGTAACAGATCGAATTTGTTCGTTTTGTCACCCTAAGCAGTCAGAGCTGGGAGTAATTCCAGATTTGTTTGCTCCTAGCTAAAATGCACATACATTTAGTTTAAATTGCTGGCACACTCAAAATTAATATAAAATACAATAAACGAAGTTCTTTTATAGTCTTTATTCTGGAATAATTTCATTCAATTTCAAAACCACTGAAATAAATTTAAGTACTAAACTTTAGTATGACACTAATTTATAATTTCAATAATGATTATTATCAATTATTAAATAGTATAGTCTTAGAACCTTAATAAATTATCACACTAGCGGTTTGTCGGCGTGTTTACAGCAGGGCAAGTTCGCCGCGCGGTTTCGCTGCGTTTTCGCCGCGTTAATGGAAGCTAACAATAAAACATTTCGTAGGTAAGTAGGTACAGTCAGCCAATTTGATTTGACATGATTCAAATGTCGTTTGAAAAAGTTTTTATAGTTTTAACGCCGGTATCATTATGGTGAAATTACTGGCACATTCCTGATTCCATACATTATTGACAGGTTGCTTATTGATTGCAACACAGTTGCGTAAAAGCCCAGTTAGTATTGCCAGTTTTAAAAATTCGAATATTTGTTTGTTTTAATTACGCAGTAACGGCTGAACCGCATTGAGTGAAACTTGGAATAGTAATAGTTGAACTGAACCAGAAAGAAAAAACATTTCAATCAAATTGGCTGACCATACTAATATAAAATTAAAATTTCAACTTAGTCTCTAAGTTATAATAAGTCTTGCAGCAATTTTACCGACTTTATATCTAACAAATGCTTATAATTTTGTATCTAGTTTGCATTCAATGCATCTTTGTATACATTACTATTAGAATTATTCATCCCTTAATCTAAACAAGTTAGGTCGACTATTGTCGATTATAGAGAAAAATTTAGGGGCGCGTTGTATGATTGTTAGTAATAGTAAGTAGTAGTAACCTTTACTAATCACTGCATTGAAGAATTAAAGTTATCCGTGGCACTGCACTGCGCTCTTCACTCTGAGACAGTAAACTCAGTAATTTCACTCGCTACAGTGACCTTATAATCTCAATAATGCTTGCACACTACTGTTTGGCAAAATACGAAAAAATAAATGAAGAGTAGTAGAGTTATTTTTGAGAGCTCGTCCGAGGAAATACTACCCATTATATTTCCGCGAAGTAGTGATGTTTTTATTGCGGTTCGAAGGATATACCGGTGAATTTACAGTCACAGACCGACCGACAGGCGGAAAGCATCTTTGTTTTAAAGTATGTAAAGATTAAAATCTATACTCATATTATAAAGAGAGAAGATTTGTTACGAATAAACCGAAAAACTACTGGTCCGTTTTCAACAACTTTTTCACCATTAGAATGCTACATTATCCCTGAGTAATATAGGCTATATTTATTACCAGCGACCCGTATATTTATTACCTTTGTTATTGAAGTACTTTTAATTGAAGCATTTAGCTACAGTACCCTCAACGCCTTGTGGACTAAGTTACACTATACACAATCTAAAAACTATAAATAAAAGTAAATAGATATCAAAGATTCATCAATAAGGTACAGAAGCCATTTAAAGCACACGACATTTTAAGCTGTAAGGTAGTATTTTCCATAACAATGGCAATTCGTTTGTCTCCTCCCTAAATTTCGAAGCGAATACGCAAGCGCTCTAGTAGAAAGTTGCCCTAAGCTATCACACGTTCAATCGACAACTAATTAAATATAAAAACTTAACGTAATAAATAAATTAAAATGTATAAAATTAATTTAGAGTCAAACAGGAATGTCTAATTTAAAATAAATTCGAGTTTAAATCATTATCTTATAAATTTGGGTCTCCTGTTTACTCTCGGCGGCGAGAGTGTAAGGGCGATACCAATCCTAATACAATTTTGTGACCTGTTTAAGAATTTCGGTTATTTCATATGGCGTAGAAAGAAATACAGCTAATATATAAACAAATAATATTTAACGCTCTATTTAGCTAGACATTTAAATACATACACAAATATTTTAAAGATATAGAATTCAGTTCATTTAAACATATTACATATAACTTTAATCAATATTAAATAAAAATATAAGATATCGAAGCCGGTCGAAACAATATACGGGGAATCCTACAATACATTGGCACTTTAAAATATACTATTTAAATTTAATAATAATAGAATCACGTTTTTATTTTTAAGTTTTTAAACTTTATTACAATTATTATTATACACAGTGCTCAATTATAATGAGCAAAAAAAACCTAGTAGAATGCGCAATGTAGTGCAAAAAGTTTGCTCAAACATTTAACCCCTTATTCATGGACATTTTGTTAATCTCAAAAGCTTAAAAAACTTTAAATCTGTTGACTTATATCATTGACGTATGAATGAAAAGGACAGACAGTACTATATCTAGCGTTTTAGAACTGGCATGTGATTATAAATAAGAGTAGCGCCTATTTTACGATCTTCGTTACATCCCTCGCTACACATCCTCGTACATCTCTGGTAGAAACGCAGCCTAAGTGTCAAGTACTGATTACCGGTTAGCCAAGTAGCTGTCCTGTCGCACCGAAAGGATGCCAAATAGACTAACCTGCAACTACCTTACTTGACACTTACTCAATAATCGTAGGCTATAGTTAATATAAGTACGAGATGATATATAAGCAATGATTATTACATGATTCATTACATAAATATAATAAGCTTAGTAATAATATAATATTACTATACAAATATCTATAATTAGGATACAAAATGACTATATCAAAAGTTAAACTAAAAATTTGGTATACATTCTCTATTGATTGTTTCGAGTCGCTGGTCATGCCTAATTAATAGCAAATTTCATCGAAATTGGTTCAGCTGTTACATTATTGTATAACATTCAAACTTACGCATTGTAATGTTGTTGTAATTTTGAACATTTCATTGAATCATAGTTTGTTATGCTGGAACTTCACTTGAAAAATAAAAAAATAAATATTAATAATGATGGACAATCCACACAGCGTCATATAGCCCCAAGCTAAGCAGAGCTTGGGTATTTTCTGTGTATAATAAAAAATATCTATCTGTATTGTATTGTATTAGGTATATCAGTCATCTAGTACCCATAACACATGCTCTGCTTAGCTTGGGGCTAGACGATGCTGTGTAGATTGTCCAGCATTATTTATTTATTTTATTGTGCAAATAAGCCAAATGAAGTGCCAGCATAACATTAGAGGATACAGCACACCGCCTCTATGCAAGACATAGGCGTAATTACGCACATGCGTGTTTAAACCTGTTTGGCGTGACGTCCATTAGGGAATGTCATTGAATACGTCATCACTGCGCGCCGTAATGCGACGTTGCTGCTCCGCTCTACGTAGGGTACGTAACCTGTCACTTGGGAGCTGTCACGCATTATGCTACGTGCACGCCACGCAAGCTGTGTGTCTTATACAGTTCTATACATTATAGGTTGTAATGAATAATGTACACGTTTTGTCACTTGGGAGCTGTCACGCATTACGTCTACGCACATGCACGCTACGCAAGCGGTGTGTCGTATACAGTTCTATACAATACAAGTTGTAATGCTAAATGTACATGTAGTCTATGTGTGTAGAGTGCACGTACTACGCGCACGTACAACGTGCACGTACACCGGTGTGCTTCCGCCTTAACAGCATGACCAAGGACTCAAGCGCAGTCTATACCGACACCATTTCCACTCAATATAAAACTACCACATTCATAACCTCTAACACTAATTATGACACTTTTAACTTTTCACTTTGGCATTCACTCAACGCGTCATCTGTCACTTTGACAGCTCCGTTGTGGCATTTACCGTTCGTTTCGGGTCGCGATTCCGTCTTTTCTTTCTCCGGTTTCTTCTTGGGCATTTCGATGACTCTCTCCATGAGAGCCAGGAGTATGTTCCCTGGTACTCTCTGATGCTCTTCTATTAGAGCCTCGATTGCTGATGCAACCTGAAAATTTATAAGTTTAAAAAATGTATAAGTACCCATTAGTTTCGACTGTAGTATCTAGTTACCTAAATTATTTTTACATTATTTTTAGTTGTTGACTTTTAAAACACGAGTCATACATAAAAACATTGTTCCAAATATATACTTGTGTGTGAGCACAATTATGGGGAGCAAGTCACTGTTTTTCTGTAATACAGTTAATATGTTAAACTAACACAGAAGGCAGAGCTGCACATTTACTTGTAAACATGCTTTTATTTGAATAAATGAATTTTGTATTTCTATTTGTATCTATCATCAATTGTTATTGTAAATTATCGTAAAAACACCGAGTAAATCAAATAAGTTTATTCGGTAAATTTTTGGTTCTCCTGTTGCATTTTAATCACTTGCACGTCAAGGAGATTGGCGCTGGAGGAGATTTGATCACGATTGTGATGTGGATGAAGGTACGCAAGCGGCACACGTACCTTCCTCTGGATGTCCTCCGGCGCGTCGGTGTCGGAGGGCAGCAGGGGAGCCCCGAGGTGCGTGATGAGCTTTACGGGGAAGCCGCCGTACACGGGCGCGAGCGGCACGCGCGTCGCCGCGTACACGCGCAGCCACACGCCGCGCAGCCAGCCCACCGTGCGGAACGCCTCGCGCACGTTTTGGGTAAACATCGGTATTATAGGCTGGGGAAAACGATAATGTTAATTCACTTGCAACCAGTTGGTCTTGAAGTTGGCGATAAAACGTGCGAACGCAACTAGCGCCGTCAACGAACATAATATTTAGCAAGTAAGACGTTCAAACGTTAAGGGGAAAAACAAGATAAGTCAAAAAACTACTAAGGAAGGCCTCTCCGCCTCCTCCAACCCGGCTGGTCACCGAGGAGGAGTATGACCAAAACCCCCCAAAACACAAATCCAATACAAAACATGGAAAAAGTAAGGAAACATCACAATATCTCTTCATAGGGAGTCTCAATGTACGTACTCTCTTGGCTGAAAGTAAAATAACAGAACTAGAAGAAGCTACAAAAAAACTTAAGTGGGATATTATAGGATTGTGCGAAGTAAGAAGAAGGAATGAGGTAATTGAAGAATACCAGGACTTTATATTATACCACACTTCTGCAACTAATGGAAGGAATGGAGTTGGTTTTTTGATTAAAAAACATCTCAAAAATAATATCGTAAGTCTAAAAGCTTACTCAGATAGATTAGCAGTCCTTGAAATCAAGCTACCTAATGAAGCCCTCTGGTCAATTATTCAGGCTTACTCACCTACTGAAACAAGTTCCGAGGAAGAAATTGAGCACTTCTACAATACAATTTACACAACTATGGACACTATTTGCACAAAAAACTTAGTTTTAATGGGAGATTTTAATGCTCAGATCGGACAGATGCAAGAAGGAGAAGAGGAAATATTCGGAAAATATTCTTGTGGAAGGAGGAGTAAACGTGGGCAAAAATTGATAGAGTTCGCAATGGAAAACAACCTAAAATTTACGAATAGTATGTTTAAACGAAAATTACACAATAAATGGACCTGGACTGCACCGAACTCACGATACTACAATGAAATTGACTACATATTAACAAACAAACCTACTTACATAAAAAGCTTTGACATTATAAACAATTTAAATTTTTATACCGACCATAGAATGATTAGATGCAAACTAGACATGAAATTGAAAAGACAAAGAACATTCAAAAAACTGGCTTTAGACTACACTCGTAATCTACCAATAATCTCAAGAGAAAATGGCAAGGACTTGGAAGAAAAGTTTATGGAATCGTTAAGGATTTCAACTGACATACAAACACAATACGATAACTTTGGGAAGGAAATAAATCTTTTGCTAAAAGGGATACCGAAAAACAAAAACAAACAAAAACAGGTGATAAGCCCAGAAGTTCAAAAGCTGTTAGAAGAACGGAAACAATTATACAAAGAAAAAAGAACCAAGACAATAAAATCAAAAATTACCGAAATAAGCAAAGAAATAAATCGGAACATTTCCAGGGACAATAAAATACATAGGCAATGCACGTTTGAAAGATATATTGAAAAAACCGGAGGTATAAAGAAAGCCTACAAAGAACTAAGGAAGAAAAATGAGTGGACAGCAAATCTAAAAAGCAAATATGGTAAAGAAATAACTAAGAGACCAGAAATAACAAAAGAAGCAACAAATTTCTACAGAGAGCTCTATGCATCGAACGTGCCAGAATCTATACAATCGTTAAAACTTAAATCCAACACTTCGGTATCGGAAAAATCGCCACCGCAATCTATCCTTACATCAGAAATAGAACAAGCTATACGAACTCAGAAAAATGACAAGACACCTGGAGACGATAGTATTACAAACGAGCTGCTAAAATCCTTATCAGAAATCCTCCAAAGACCCTTACAAACATTATTCAATAATATATTAAACACAGGAAAAACACCTGAACAGTGGTCTAGATCTACAATTACACTACTACATAAAAAAGGCGACAAAAACGATTTAGGTAATTATAGACCCATTAGTCTTATTTCAAATATATACAAAATTTTCTCAAAAATAATATTGCAGAGACTAACAAAAACACTTGATGAGAATCAACCACGAGAGCAAGCCGGCTTCCGTAAGCATTATTCAACGCTAGACCATATACAAGTAGTAACGCAAATCATACAAAAAGCTAATGAATACGGAAACACTGTTTACATGTGCTTCATAGATTTTAAAAAAGCGTTTGACAGTCTTGAATACAACGCAATATGGGAATCCCTAGCACAGCAAAATGTAGATGAGGAATACATATTACTATTATACAATATATACTCAAGGAACTGTGCCAAAATAAGACTGGAAAGAGAGGGAGAAGAGTTCTCTATAAGAAAAGGTGTACGCCAGGGAGACCCTTTATCACCTAAAGTCTTCTCAGCTGTTCTAGAAACCGTATTTAGAAATCTAAACTGGCGCAACAAAGGAATAAAAGTGAACGGGGATTACCTAAGTCATCTACGCTTTGCGGATGATATCGTGGTATTTGCCGAAAACGCATCATCTTTGGAATCTATGCTCAACAATCTAATAACTGAAAGTAAAAAAGTTGGACTATCACTTAACGCAGCTAAAACAAAAATAATAAGCAACGGAACAATACAAGAAATAACAACAGAAGGCGGTAAAATTGACTACGTGAAGAAATATATCTACCTTGGCCAATCGGTTTCATTTGAAAATTGTACGGGAGAAGAAGTTCAAAGGCGGATCGCAATATCATGGCAAAAATACTGGGGCCTGAAGGAAATAATGAAGAACAAACAAATTGACATAAAAATTAAGAAGAAAGTATACGAAGTTATAATTCTACCGTGCTTAACATATGGCTGCCAAACTTGGTCCCTTACCAAGGAAGAAGAAAACAAACTAGCTGTCTGTCAACGAAAGATGGAAAGGAGTATGTTAGGTATTAAACTATCAGACAGGATCAACAATAAAACAATTAGGAAAAAGACACAACTAACCGACATAATCAGCAGAATCAGAACATTGAAGTGGAACTGGGCAGGTCATATCTGTAGAATGGATAGCGAAAAATGGACCAAGAAAGTTGTCGAATGGATACCAAGAGACTGCAAAAGAAACAAAGGACGCCCAAAAAAACGTTGGGAGGATATACTTCGTCAAAGAAGTGGACCGGCTTGGATGAGGCAAGCTAGAGATAGAGATATGTGGAGAAATATGGGGGAGGCCTACGCCAGAGAGGCGACTACTGCTTAGATTTATTTTTAATATTTTATTTGTGCACAAAGTTTATTTATTTAAGAAATTCAATTTAATTAAAATAAAATGAAATTCATTGTAATCATGTTAAAATGTTTTTAGGGTAGTAGAATAAAAGGCTTTTTTATTTTATTATTTATTTAAGACGTTCAAACTAACAGACAGATGTTTGCACATGCACAACAAACTATTCCAATTGGTGTTTTGTTTTTCATGTTGAAGATGTGACCCTAAAAAATTAAAATTAAGTTTGTTTTATTTTAATTTTTTGATCCACCACTCTAATTCATAATTTCAAACCTATTTTCTATTTGAGCCGTTTAACTAGAGACCGTTTTAGCCTTTACGTTAGCTGGATTTAACAGATTTGTGTCAAACTATCAAAAATTAAACCGAAATCATTCACCAATAAAATTAAGCAGCGTGTCCGATACAGAACAAAGAAAGAAAGAAAATGCATTTATTAAAACCCACTTAAAAATAAAATAATAATAGCGGAATTACTCACAATCTTAGCCTCCTGCGCGACCTTAGCGAATCCCTTGCGCGCTTTCCACTTGAGTTTATAGTAGTGGTCGCCGAACTGCGCCTCGAACACGCCTCCCGGGGAGATCGCGAGCGGATTACCCGCACGCAGAACACCCGCACACGTCTGTATAGTGCCTGGGATCACGCACAGACCTTCTAGCATCGACGACCAACCTGGGAAACAAATTCATTTTAATTTAATTTTTACTTTTAAACTCACCAGGTATTTTGAAGAGCAGGTTCTGCAATAACAATTCACCAGGTATTTTGAGGAGCAGTTGCCGCAAGATAAACTCACCAGGTATTTTGAAGAGCAGTTATTTATTAACTCACCAGGTATTTTGAAGAGCAGTTATTTATAAACTCACCAAGTATTTTAAAGAGCAGTTACTGTAATGTAAACTCACCAGGTATTTTGAAGAGCAGTTGCCGCAAAATAAACTCACAAGGTATTCTGAAGAGCAGTTATTTATAAACTCACCAGGTATTTTGAAGAGCAGTTATTTATAAACTAACCAGGTATTTTGAAGAGCAGTTATTTATAAACTCACCAGATATTTTGAAGAGCAGTCACTGCAATATTAACTCACCAGGTATTCAGAAGAGCAGTTATTTATAAACTCACCAGGTATTTTGAAGAGCAGTCACTGCAATATTAACTCACCAGGTATTCAGAAGAGCAGTTATTTATAAACTCACCAGGTATTTTGAAGAGCAGTCTATCAGCGACCGTGTGGATGTGCCTTCGCTTGACAAGCAGCATCCGCGCTATGAAGTAGTACATGTCTATCGGCAGCGCGCCGTGGTAGTAGATCACCAGGAATGGACCATCTGGAATGTTCTCTAGGCCGCGTATCTCGTAGCCTGTTATCATAAAACTCATTTATTTATTTAATTCTTTATTGCAAAAAAAAAACCAAAAAAATAATGCTATTGCCGGATTTTTTACCAGTCATCCTTTTGTTACAGTTTTTAGAACTCTTCTTAGCAGAACAATAAAGTTATGTACTGTTCAAACAAAGAACTCTACTACTCTTAGACTCGTGTCCGGGGTGTGCCAACAGGTTAAATATCATAAATCATAACTTAAAAGTTACATTTTTATTTTTTTTATTTATACAATAAAGTGGCAACCAAGCGTACGGCCCACAAGATGGTAAGCGGTTACCGCAGCCTATGGGCGCTTGTAATACCAGAGGTATCACTCACGGGTTGCCACTCTCGGTCGAAAGTCTCATGTGCCTGTAATTTCACCGGAAACCATACCCTTCGGACCGGAACACAGCAATGCAAACATTACTGCTTGACGGCAGAAACAGGTATGGTGGTAGTCCTCCCCCGGACGAGCTCTATCACAAAGAACTCTACTACTCTTAGACATTCAGGTATTAGAAAAGTATGAATCTCTAGATTGTGCTACATGTACAAACATGAAGTAGTATGGATAGTTTTAAGGCGATGTACTCACCATGCCACAGCCACCCGTGTGCGTCCCACAGCGCGCAGACCGCCACCCTGGCAGCGGCGCGCCAATCGTTTTGCACCCCGTCCACCACCCTTAACCTATATCACAAAAACATAACATTTATAATGTAGAACAAAACTCAATGTCCAAAGGCACATTGCAAGAAAAAAGAAAAAAAAAAGTAGAACTTTAACATAACAGGGTGAGTACTCTCGGCCGCCCTTTGAGGGTAAAAACTAAACGCTATAGTTATGGAAAAATGTTGTGCGGAGTCACGGGCTCATCTTTTATAAAAATAATAACTGCGTATTAAAAAATCAAAAAAAGCGTTGATTATTTCGAGAAAATTGTTTTTTTTTTTAACAAATTCTTTATCTGTTAACAAACAAATACTGGTCTAATATTGTTGCAACACTTAAAAAAACCTTATTTTAGTTTTCATAGTAAGTAAGTTCGTATGAGTCAGTGGCCAACTCTGGTGACAGAGTTTCTAGGCCGCCCGAAGGCCACTGTCGTGGCCATCAGTAGTTTTCATACAAAATGTATAGGGGTAGACAGGACAGAGGGGGCATGCTAAATTTACCCCCATCCGTTCAGTACTTATGGCGTGACTGTGAGTGAATAAATATATTTTTTTCTTACTTACTTACTGACTTACTTACTTACTGAGTTACAAACATACATCTTTACAAGGTTTCACATAGGTAGCATCTACAGTATAAAAGCTTGTGTGAAGACAAGAATCCTAACTTAGTGTTTTCCCATATAAAAATGATGTAATAAACTCAAAACTTGCAAAAGCTTTTTTATCTATAACATTGTAATAAAGTGGCAGAGATAAACAGAACCAGTAGGACCTAATAAATTTACTCCCTGTCTGGGTTATGTCTGCCTCTGATAACAAGTTAGGAAAGTTTTTTAAACCTTTGACATGATACATGCGACGGCGCATGTAAGAATTTGATTACGAAGGGAGTGCACAAGTCAGACCTTAGTACGTGACTTGATTAAACCCACATAGATTTAAGATTCTTCATTAATTTAGAACAAAAACCAATTGATGAGCATTCATTTGAGAAGTTGATGATTGATGACAGGCGGGCAAAAAGATACCGGATAATGACCGTGCATGAGAACAATATGCAAGCAACGCCAAAAGTCTGTATTAGGCCGCCTACAATGAGTTCTTAGTGCATTTTGGTAACTCGGTTTCTTCTTCTTCTTTTAATTTGTGGCGTCTTTTTAACTCGGTTTCAATCCGATTTCAATCAGCGAACTGTCAATAAGCTGTCACATTCATACAAAAACTAAAAACTTGTAAAGAAGATTTTTTATTTTATAATTGTTTTCTCTGTAAATATTCTTTTAACTTCTAATAAACAGCTTACTACGTCTATAAATCTACCTATTACAAAACCCCATAACATAGTGTTTGATTGAAACCAAGTGAAATCGATTGCAACCGTATCGGGGGGACAGTTCTTTACTAGCATTGCAATGCGCATAAGCTTACCTATACAGTCTGTAGACGTAGAATATGATGATGCTAGTGTATATAAGAATTATAATCATTGCAGGTAGAAGAAAGGTGACGATCACCGGCGTCAGGAACCACGTCAGCCATAGACTGTATTCTGTGTCCACGTACTCAACTGAAACATGAAAAAATCGGCATGTGAATAAGATAGATAAGATAAGTTTGTTTGTTAATTTTTTTTTTATACAACTGATGTGGCGACCAAGCGTACGGCCCACAAGATGGTAAGCGGTTACCGCAGCCTATGGACGCTTGCAATACCTGAGGTATCACTCGCGGGTTGCCACCTTGAGGCTAAGATCGAAAGCTTCATGTGCCAGTAATTTCATCAGAAACCATACCCTTCACACCGGAACACAGCAATGCGAGCATTACTGCTTGGCGGCAGAAATAGGTATGGTGGTAGTCCTTCCCCGGACGAGCTCTATCACAGAGAACTCTACTACTCTTACATAAAAACATTTGGCGGTGCCGATAGTAATATTGCTTAAATAATAAGATTTAACAAAACCCGTTCTTAATAGCACCTAAGGGAACTCTGTTCCCCGCACTAGGACTCTAGTGAGCCTGTTTAGCGATGTCACAGCGACTCTCCTCTTCGGACTCTATCAATAATGGTCTCGTTCAGATATCATCAGTTGAGCAGCTCACACTAGTTAAGTTTTAAGTAAAAAAATGTAAGCAATATGTATGAACAAACAAGGGAGATTGAGAGTACTGGCGTTCGTGTTTTTGTGTGCGCATGTCAGTGCTTACAAATAGTGAAACAAATAAGGAAGACGGCATGTATAAGAACTAAAAAATAAGGCATAACATCCATCAACCTGTAGGTATAGGCACACCAAAAATATTCAGGTCTAAAATAACGTTTATATTATTTTTAAAATTAACACCTTTTCAAACTTAGAGTGAATTGCACCATCTAACGTTAACATCAAATTGTTCGACGACGATTGAACAATTTGACGTTAACGTGGTGCAACTCACCCTAAGTCATTCAGAAACAAAAACAATACAAAAAATAACTTATACAGTTAATTTGCATATTGTTGAGAATGACCTTTCATGACTCATGTCTGATTTCATCAGCAAATTAAACTTGCATGTGTTTGTGTTTAAAGCTTCTTGGAACTTTAGCCATAGGTACAGAAAGTGCCAATATTGGTTAAATAAATAAATAAATAAATAAATAAATAATGTTGGACAATCCACACAGCATCATCTAGCCCCAAAGTAAGCTGCTGTTAAACAGAGCTGTGTTTATGGGTACTAGATGACTGATATATATTTAATACAATACAGTACATAGATAGGTATTTTTTATTATATATAGAAAATACCCAGAACACCCGGCACAAATATTGTAATCGAAAATTCATTTGTAGATCGTACAAACATTTGTCCCGAGGCGGGAATCGAACCCGCAACCTCTGCGTCGCAGGCGGACCTACACCCGCTGCGCCACATCGGTCGTTAAGCAACTGTACTTTGTATTAGTAGTATATATTATAGCATTAGTAACATCGCCTCTTGGCTGGTTTATGTCATATCGTATAAGATTATTATTATTATTGTGTTTTTAGATTTTATTCTACTCGGTTTTATTAAACCGGGGTTAACTGAAGTACACGGGCCTAAGCCAAGTGCACATCAGTACTAGGTTGAACTTCCTGAGAAAGTTCAGTTTGCAGAAATTTTCTGACAATTCTGCACGTATTTAAAACAGCTGCTTTTTGCAAAAGAATGTAAGTGTGCGTCGGTAGGTCTAAGTTAGCCAAGGATTGAAAAAGTTGCTTAGGAATAAAACCAGTTGATGAAAGAACTATAGGGACTATTTATTATTATCAGCCTGTATCATCCCACTGCAGGGCAAAGGCCTCCCCATCCCCCTTCCACGGTCATGTGCTTAAGTAAGGCATGTATAAGATAAGTATAAGATACTTGATGATATTTAATTTTAATTTTATTAGATTATTTTTAGTTTTGAGGTTGTGTGTGCCTAATGTGTAACCCTACTATGGAACCTGTGTCCAAAATAAATGTTTTTTTTTTTATAATGAGAATCAGGGGCCCAACCATGAACTCATAGAGCGATTCAAATGAAGACATAAAGTAAATTGTCAAAAAATTGTGTAGCATGACATCAATTAGACAATCATGTCATGGTATAACATTTTTTGATAATTTAGTTTAGGTCTTCATTTGAATCGCTATAAGAGTTCATGGTTGGGCCCCAGAACCCAGAAGAATACCTCATACATAACTCCTCATACATACAATATTTACTCTGAATTTCTTATTGGATTGGTAATATTTTTTATGAATTGACCATGGAGTCCATGAACCCACTGTGATTGCAAGCATCCGGGTGTTATCAATGTCTATCGGCCGTCTGGGTTCACATTCAAAATAATAACTCATTTTTAGCTTTATTGCCTAGAAATTAAAACAAGAAAAACAGCTTTATAGTAGAGTGAATAAGTGACAAAATTGTGTTTTTATGATGACAGTTTGGCGGCAAATTACATTGAAAACCAACCACGTGAGAGGAGGCACGCACGCAGCACATTACGCCTAGGACGAGAGGCACAGGCATCCCCTGTTATCAGTATTTAGCTAACTGACTAAATATATACTTTAGAATGGCTAGAAGTCGTTAAAAGACCTAATTCGTTTTTTATGTCTGACAGAGGATGATAAATTATTAAGTTTCTAGCCTTACTAACTATACAGGGTCTATGATTATTAGTGCGCAATATTGTTGAATGGCAGGGCCCATTTACCACCGGTCATAGTTTTGTTCTACTCTCCATCTCACTTCACCATCATCATCATGACAGCCTTTTAATGTTCCCACTGTTGGGACACTGGCCTACTCTCGAGCGAGAGTGATTGGATCTTAATCCACCACGCAGACCCAATGCGGATTGGTGGATGGCATATGTCTTTCAAATTTTTAGTTCATGGACATGCCGGTTTTCTCACGATGTTTTCCTTCACCGTATGAGAGCACTAGCATTGCGCACATCATTTTTTCGAACAGAAAGATCCATTGGTGCACGACCGGGTTTGAACCCACGACCTTAGGATCGGAAGGCGGGATCACTACCACTAGACCACCGGTGCTTTCTCATCTTCATCTCAATTCACTTGGCAGTTTGGCACCTATTTTTGAACGAATTTCCAATTCTCCATTAGATTATTATGATATAACAGGCACATTAAAAACGTATAAACATTATGTTATGTTATGATAATATAATTTAGATTAAACTTTCGTAATGCTGATAACCTATGACATAATACATAGTACACAGCACGATCGAAACATGCATTGAGATGCATAAAAGCATCAATTACATCATCATCAATTATATGAAACTGAATACACCAGATTTCTTGGTTTACAAATAGATAATAAGCTAAATTGGGAGGCACACATTGATAATATTTGTAAACGTTTGCATCAGCACTCATATGCTCTCAATGGCAATGGCTTTATTACGACTGAACAAGGTTTAAAATACTGTAAGTGAAAGAAAAAGCACTTATCAAACTATTACGGTATACGCTGAAATTTTGAAGCATTATTCCACCCTAATGGTATACACTTCATCATGACAGCCTTCTAATGTTCCCACTGCTGGGACTCTGATCTACTCTCGAGCGAGATTGATTGTCTTAATCCACCACGCGAACCCAATGCAGATTGGTGGATGGCATGTTTTTTGAATTATTTCTTGAGCATGCCGGTTTTCTCACGATGTTTTCTTTCGCCGTATCATACAGTGAAGGAAAACATCGTGAGCTCTTATTCGGTCCGTTGAGAGCACCGTTAAGGCATTGCGCACATTTTTACGAATAGAAAAATTAATTGGTGCACGACCGGGTTCGAACCCACGACCTTAGGATCGGCGGGGTCACTCACTACCACTAGACCACGAGTGCTGCACACCACAGCATACGCCTAACGAAAAAGAGTGAACGCCAAACAAACAAGAATCAACAAATGCTGCTGTTAATGTTTTTCTGAAGGAAACCATACGCTTGATCTAGTTAGATCAAGAATTACCAGCTCTTCCGAAAATCTTGGACATTATTGGCCCGTAAGAACCATATTTGAGGGTGAATCACTTAAGCATCGATTTTAGACATTTTTTCATAGAAAAATTATGTCAATTCGTTGCTTGAGTCACGATTCACACTCAAATATGGTTCTTGAATACCAACGGAACTATGAATTTAAATTTATCCGAAAATCCCGAAGTTGAATTGAATCTTGGCCATCCGAAAATCTTGGATCACAATTTAATTTTATGTTATTTTTACTTTAAAATAAAGGGCCTATGAGGAACTAAAAAGTTGAACGCTCGAATCGAGTTTGATTCGAATTTTAAATGTATATTAAATTTTTGAATACCGGTTCAACGACAAAACAAAATTAACAAGTGAATAATTAAAATATTAAAATTTTTCATTGCCACTTTGATAAATTGTGGCATTTCCTGTCTCATAAACAATGGAAACAGCATAAATAAGGGTACGAGCCCTTATCTTGAAATCCGGTGAGATTTATTATCTTTTAACATATTTTTTTAAACTAATTAATTATCATCATGACATTTTCCACTAAATTACTATTTTTTTACCCGGAAAAACTAGTTTTCCCAAAAGCGTAACTTTATATTGTACAAGGTGTCACACTGGTACTTTGTTTTTTGAAGTTTGTTTTACCTATGGGATTGATTATAAAAATCAAAAACCTTACAAATAAATTTTATTTTAAAATGATGTTCCATAACGTAAATAAAGCGATTGATAGATAGACAAATAGATAACTCTTTATTGTTCCACAAAATACTAAAGCAAAGCACGACCGACACGTAATTATAAACTATCCAATCCATTCATTGATCATCCTTTGCGACCTTCAACTTTAAATGTTGTTGGAACTCTAAATAATGAGATAAGTTCGTCAGGGTGTTTTTGTTTGTTGCTATACAATTAAGTTGGAGAATTAAGTAATGTGAATACATTTGTTCGGTAATATAGAAATTTATGATAGGCCTAACAGTTAAGGTAGTCTGCGCTGTAGAGCGTGAGTTTGGTTCTCAGCCTTGCCCCCCTACCATAAACTCTTAGAGCGATTCAAATTAGGACCTAAACTGAATTGTCAAAAAATTTTGTACCATGACTTCAATAATGATTAATTTCATGGTACAAATTTTTTCGACAATTCAGTTTAGGTCCTAATTTGAATCGCTCTAAGAGTTCATGGTATGGGTGCAGGACAAACATTTGTATGGTAAATGTAGTGTGTGTATAAGTATCTGTATCAGTTATCAGGTTTCTATAGTACAAGCTTTGATTAGATTTCACGTCAGTTTCGCTCAGTTTAGACGTCACTGTGTGAAATGTTTACCAATATTTATTTACTAGCAGTCCGTCCCAGCTTCACGCAGGTGCAATGAAACCGCACCCGTGCGAAGCCGGGGCGGGTCGCTATTAATAAATATAGCCTATGTCACTCAGGGATAATGTAGCTTTCGAATGGTGATAGAATTTTTGAAATCAGACCAGTATTTTTTGAGTTTATTCGTAACAAACAAAAATACAATAATACAAATTTTCTCTTTTTATAATATTAAGTATAGATTTATGGTTTTATTCGCATCACCATGTTGTGTGATATTTTATTGTGATAACCAATGCGTCCTTTTTTTCAAATTAACAATGTTTTTTTAATTATCACTTTTGGTATACCTACATCAAATCTTTATATGTAATGTATAGTATAAAACAAAGTCGTTTCCCACCGTCTCTCCCTCTGTATGTAAGTATGGTATGTGTGTATGTATGTATGTATGTATGTACAAAAACAAATACAAATGTTGACACAGTAGTGATTCACTGGTTTCAGAGTTTTTTTTTTTTTTTTTAATTTATTGAATAAAAAAAAAGGCTTTGTCGCTGAGCGACCACACCGCCTAATCGGTAATATTTACAAAGTTGTTAATTAAACTATAGATACTTAAACTAGGTAACAAGAGAGAAAAAAAACAAAAAAAAACTTAACAGGTTTCAGAGTCAGTTTTCACTGTGTTTCAAAAAGACAGTTGAACGACGAACGCTTAGATTGTTTAAACCATGCAACAGATTTGAATGCTGGTTTCATCCATAGATAGTGTTTCAAGAGCTTCCTCTTATAATTCCTCGTATAGACTTTTGTCCATAAGTCAACCGATAGACGACCGATGTGGCGCAACGGGTGTAGGTCCGCCTGCGACGCAGAGGTTGCGGGTTCGATTTCCGCCTCGGGGCAAATGTTTGTACGATCTACAAATATTTGTTCCGGGTGTTCTGGGTATTTTCTATTTATAATAAAAAATATCTATGGTATTAAATAGATAACAGTCATCTAGTACCATAATACAGCTCTGTTTAACAGCAGCTTACCTTGGGGCTAGATGATGCTGTGTGGATTGTCCAGCATTATTTATTTATTTAAGTATAATTATTAGGCAAACGTGCGAAGCCGGGGCTGGTCGCTAGTTGGTTTATAATTGTGAACTAAGTCATGAACTCGTGACATTGAAAGTGACAAGTTTGATTACGTTACATTTCAAATATAGAATGTTTTGGATCTGATAGGTAGGCGAGATAATTGTATTATTTTATTTAACACTTTCTGGAAATGTTATGTATAACGGCAATGGATATGATTTCAAGTTTTTGATAGGCTTTACTTATTTACAGTCAAACGTAACATGGCGCAATATAAATGTTGTAGCGTATTGATAAAAAAAGTTCTACATTTTTGACGACCGATGTGGCGCAGCGGGCGCAGGTCCGCCTGCAACGCAGAGGTTGCGGGTTCGATTCCCGCCTCGGGACAAATGTTTGTACGACCTACAAATATTTGTTCCGGGTGTTCTGGGTATTTCTATATATAATAAAAAAAAAATATCTATCTATGTATTGTAATTGTATTAAATATACGAGTATATCAGTCATCTAGTTACCCATAACACAGCTCTGTTTAACAGCAGCTTACCTGGGGCTAGATGATGCTGTGTGGATTGTCCAGCATTATTTATTATTTATTTATATTCATAGAAAGTATAGGTAAAAAGTAAGTAAGTTCGTATGGAGTGGCCAACTCTGGTGACAGAGTTCCTAGACTGCCCGAAGGCCTCTGTCATGGCCTTACTTTGAAAAAGCCGGGACCGACTGCTTAACGTGCCGTTCGAAACACGGGAGCGCTCAGTTGAAATTCCCACTGGCGGTCACCCATCCAAATGATGGCTACGTGGAACAGTGCTTAACTCATAGTATGTTTGAGACACCTATAATTTATTTCTGAAAACTGAGCTCTTTTTAACCTCCGACGAAGAAAATAAAATATATTATCAAAAATTTTAATTTTTCATTGACTGTACAGTGTCCAGTCATTTTGGCTTTCAGGCATTATGGAAAAAGGTTATTTTAAGATTCAGGCGTATCGAAAACAAGATGTTTTTTAACTGTCGCTTTTCTGCTGAAATTCAGTCCTAACGTCACTTAAGCCAGAAAAGAGGGCTGTAATAAGTTTGTAGTATCTGTGTCTCGACTGTGGTATTATAGCTCCTCCTTAACCGGAGGAAGCCTTCCTGAAGCGAGAGGTTGTTGTGGGTTCAATTTCCGCTGCGGGACAAATTATGGTAAATTGTAATAAAAACTGCCGCCAATAAACGGATGAACCGATTTGTTTAGTTTTTTGTTTGAATGACTTTATTAAGGAAGGGAAGATTTATACGTTATAGTTACTAATATCTGTTTTGTGCAACCGTGCGCAGCCGGGGCGGGTCGCTAGTTGCGTAATTAAACTCATTTAAACTACATGAGCTCTTATAAAACTACATAAACCTTGCTAGTTATAGGTCTCATGACGGATCTCGGCCGTAGTGAAATTAGCCGTTTCGATGCGCAATGGAGCTTTTTCAAACTAAATTGTCTTTGCGCATCACAAACGGCTAACTTCACGGAAGCCTAGATCCGCTGTGCGACCTATACACACTGGTAAATGAAACTTTATTATGATTTTTTAATTTTTTTGATATAAATTATTTTTACACATGCTTCACCTGCCACAATGGAGCGCTCGTGGCGTAGCTGGCTAAGTTTTTCTTAACAGATCAACGAAGTTAAGCACTGTTCCGCGGGGTCATCATTTGGATGGGTGACCGCCAGTGGCAATTTCAACTGAGCGCTCCCGTGCTTCGGAGGGCACGTTAAGCAGTCGGTCCCGGCTTTTTCAAAGTTGTTAGGCCATGACAGAGGCCTTCGGACGGCCTAGAAACTCTATCACCAGAGTTGGCCACTGACTCATACGAACGAACGAACGAACCTGCCACAATGTACTTTTCACTCGTATAAAGATGCACAAAAGGTCAATAACAGCTTAATGAGACCACCTCTTAGGTCCTGTTTTAGATACATAGATCAGCCGTGGGGCATAATTATGAAGATATGCACCTGTCTCGTCACCTGCCTGACGAGTCTTGTTGATCCTGCCTGTATCGACATTTATGATTATGTTGTTTCGCGTCTGTACTACGTAGAGACGACTTCGGTGGCGCAGTGGGCGTGCTTGTTTAGAAGCGAGAGGTTGCGTGTTCGATTCCCGCTGCAGGACAAGTGTTTGCACGATCTACAAATATTTATTTTTGGTCCTGGTGTTTCAAATATTTATTATTTGGTATTGCAAGCGTCCATATTCTACGGTAACCGCTTGCCATAAGGTGGATCTTGTATGCTTGGAAAATAGCTGGCTTAAAGAAAAGCCCTTATCATTTTACAAAATGAAGTAGGTAGGTACGCTATCGCATTGCATCTTATTATAAGAAATATGCACACAGCTATAGTTAATTGTAACTTGCAAGTGCTCGTACCGCATTCAGAGTTCACAATTTTAATATACTTTCTTAGTGTGATCCTATGATCCAGCGCTAGTTATCATTATTCTGTTTTAGAACTATTATTTGTTGTTAATCATAGTTGTTAGTATTTAGTTTAATTTAGTTATTACTGTAGTATGTACTGGTATTTATTTAGCATTATGTATTAGTATATTTTATTTTTCTATAAATGTTATTATAATATATAGGTAGTATTAAAATTTTAATATAATATAATATGTAATTAGAATTTAACAAAAATTAGGTATTATTTTTCAATTTTCAATTTTTCCTATTATGTGCACATTTTATCCGCCACTACTTAATTTTCTACTCTCACTTTCTCCATCCATGGTTGCCTGGAAGAAATCGCTCTTAGTGATAAGGCCGCCCTTTGTACTTTGTTAATGTTTTTTTATATTAGTTAATAAGTATTTATTTTGTGTACAATAAAGTGTTCATTCATTCATTCATTTGTTAGTTTGTTTGTTGTTAGTCTCAACTAGGCATTCGCCTTTTTCGCAAGAGGTTGCGGGTTCAATCCCCGCTGTAGGACAAATGTTTGCATAAGTGCAAATATTTACTCCGGACCTGGATGTTTCTATGTAATACATATATGTATTTGCAAAAGAAAGTGTATACTGTGATATCAGTTATCTAGTTCCTTAGTAAAGCTTTGTTTAGTTTAGCGCTAGATGGCTTTGTAAAAGTTGCCGCCAATATTATTTATTTATTTTCACTTTTATGTGACATCAATGGCACAAACTAAAGGAGGCCTATATCCAGCAGTGGATGATGATGATGATGAAGTTACATCTCTGGGCGCAGACGTCAGCAGTTAATAATTATCTGTGGTCGTGGCTTTGTCGTTTTTACCGGTGTGACTCTTCATTGCGGGCATAACTGTTTATGTTATAAAGGTATGTTCCTCCATTAAAGATACTCATAGGCTACCTACAGCATAAGTAGGTAATCCTGAATGGGTTGTTTTTATGAACTTACTAGTCTTTGGAAAAAAAACTGACAAATGCGAGCGAGACTCGCATCTTTAGAGTTCCGTGCTGTTGAAGATATACTCAGCTAGATAATAATAAATTTATTAAATATTATAGAAAGAATACTAACATACCACCTAATATATATTTATTACAGACACGACTACTTATAGTTTTTTTAACCTAAGTATATTGCCCTACTGCAGGGCAAAGGCCTCCCTTCTTTTTCCAGCGTTCTTATGGTACCCCCCCTACTTTTTGTATAATCCTATAAGGGTCCGTTTTTTCCTATTTATATACAGAACCCTGAAAACGAATATTGTATTGTTTTAATCTATACTAATATAATAAAGGGGAAATACGAATAAACTTAAAAACAACTGGTCCGATTTCAAAAATTCTTTTACCATTAGAATACTACATTATCCCTGAGTAACATAGGCTATATTATATGTCTACCCGTGCGAAACCGAGGCGAACTGCTAGTTGATAAGAAAATAAAATACGTTTAAATTTCAAGCATGTCGTTTTATACTATTGAATTTTGTTACTGCTTCTTGTACACCTTATGTATCTCAGACAGGCAACGAGTGGAATCTAAAATTATTTCATAGGTTACTATAAGATTAAATCTTAAAATGTGACATATCTAATGGTTATTAACAAAATACATTAATACAATAGTAAACTAAAGACCTGTTTGTTTACGTATGTATTTCCTTATATTGTATCATTATTCTGTATTAATTTAATAAAAGCAATACAGAAAAACATACCCTAGCTACCTAGTATTGTTGTTCTAAGAACATTCATTTACAGCGTGCTACAGCCGTATTCAAGAACGTGACTACCTAATATATTGATGTGGTTCATTTTTATGGATTATTCCCATCTGTCACCTAGTTTTGTCCCCATAAGGTGACAAATCGCAGTTTTTTTTAAGTGCGACCTGTCACCCTATCAGTAACAAGAGGAAAATAAAACTTCTGTTCTGTCGCCCCATCACTAACAGAGAGACAGACAGACATATTTATACTGTCTTTAAAGAAAACTTAAAAAAGCTTTATGATGAAGAGGGATCATGGGGATCAAAGGAGGGATCAAAAAAAAAGCTAGGAACCCAGTCGAGTTTGTTGCCAGATTCTTCTAGGCTGTGGGCGCGTGGAACTGGCGTAAATTCACCTAGCTTTAAGACGTTTCAAAATGATCCTTGTGATTTTATTGAAATAAATATTTTTTACTTTGACTTTTTAGGTCACCCTGTGATACTCCTAGGTGGTAAGGTAACCTTGAAAAATCTTAAGTCTCGGACACACAGCTCTTTAAGGGTCGGTTCACATCTGACGGAAGATGCGTCGCGTTTTATCGGTCGGGCCCATTGAACGCATACTTGGGCCCTTATTCATAAATATACTTTAAGCCCATGTTAGCTAATGTGTCTTTTATATCTATCAATCTATGACAATGAAAGACAAATACTTAGCAAGCTGAAATTAATGTTTTTTTAGAATAAAGGCCTTCATTAAAATTTACCGATTTGTCAAGTTCTGGACAAAAAATCGATCTCGTACGTTCTAGAACAGTGCAGTTTCGTTTCGTAATATGTGGTGTAGGTTATGTACGAATAGGAGGAAGGTAAGGTATTTTAGTGCATGCGGTTTACCGGGTTGGACTTTGAACTATGGCTCGGGTTTACCAGGTGAAGCTGAGAGGGAAATGCGGCGTATACTCAGAAGTATTATGATTTAACTCAAGTAACTCTACTCACTCAAGTACTCAGTAACTCTGCTCGGCATCCATAACAATAGCAAGGGTCATGCAAAAAAAGCTATAGGAACCCAGCCGGTGCTGTTGCCAGTTCTTTTACGGCATTGGCGCGTTGGAACTGGCGTAAACTTTCTTAGCTCGTAAGACGTTTCAAAGTGATCCTTGTGATTTTATTGAAATAAACCAAATTTTATTTTGATTAGCTAGCTCGTAGCTCGGAAAAAAATATATTACTCCCGACGGATTTCGGCCGAATAGAACTCAGGCACGCAATATACGCGATACGCAGCGCAATGGAGTTTTTTCCTAGATCCGAGATGCCAAGATTCGTAGTCGTAGTACTCTGTGGTCGTAGGTACCATAATCGTTCAGCATAGCAACAAGTAGATAGGTATTCTTGATATTGCATTATATTCCGATGTTTAATAACTAGTCTAAAGATAACACTCTGCTATCACTTAAATATAAACAAACTAGTGGAGCTCTCCGCGACTTTCCTCTGCACCTTCTTTTTGGTACCTAATTAAATTTAGATGAAATAAATTACCTAATCAACTCCTTTTATGTACATTTTGTATAATTTTATTTTCACATTGTTCTTGTTTACTAAGATTTAAGGAAAAAACAGAGTAAAGCTTTGATTTTAGACTCATAATAAAATTATGTAGTTAGTAATACTCAATACCTACATATGACATAGGTTAGTATAGGTGTATATTATCTCTGCTAGACCATCAAGTAGATAACCTAAAGCTGTTAAAATATTATTTTTTTAATTACTTACTTAAACATAAATTAACTTAAATTATTATATTACTTGAATTTAGATTTTTAAGAATTCTAAAAACATAAAATTATTTCGCACCTAAGTGATACTTACAATACAATATGCCAAAATAAACCAAAATTTGTATCAAATTTGTGATCTTTTTATAAGTTTTTAATCAAAATTGTGTACATACGATAAAACATCCCCATGTAGAAGCCGACGACAGCGATGGCGATTTTCACGAAATCATTCGTCGTGTCCGCGTCGAATTTCTTCAGCAGATCACTCATGATGTACGTTTTCACGGGTCTCGCGTCGCACTGAGTCTCGACCATTCTTATCGTTCACGAAATTATTTAAAAATGCACCGATAACCCGCCGACCGGCAGATACTAATCACAGCATTCACAGCCCATACAGGGTCTGCATGTCCATATAAGTTGAGAAAAAAGTTACGCGCTCTGTTCAAAGCTTATGTACGTCTGCCGCAAGGGCATAGTGTCGAATGAGTGTACTGGAAGTGCTGAGCGACCCTTAGTGTAAAATTAATTGTCATTATCTTGCATGTGAGAGACGAGCGGATGTTATTTACAGTAATGTATACTCTAGGATAGTACGGTTAACTGAAAGGTTACAGTAATTAATTTATAAAGAGCGTATTCGTTTTAGATCGCGCGATTGATATTTTAATAATTTAATGAGCAGACCGAGACCAGGTGCGACGAGTCGTTATAAGATAGCGGCTACTAACAGACTTGTAAGTTTTTTCTTTATATATATTTCTTTTTCGAATGAAAAATAGTTATAATAAATTTACATTAAATAAACACTTATTTTGGTACACCCTTGACATCCAGATACTTACGAAAAATAAACCAAAATCATATCAAAAAGCTGATGGTTATTTTCGTTTTATTAAATAGTTTTAGTTCGTAGTATTGGCATTCAACAAAAATTACATTGACAGGTGTAATCGTAAAATGAAAATTCAATAAAGTTATTGAAAATTAGTAATAGTACCTACTCGTAGTTCCACGAGTTTTATATAAATAATAATTTATACAAGTACAACGACGTTAAAGAAATATGCATTTGGCCGTCTTAACTTGGGGAGAGTATCCACCTAAAAGATTGTGTCAACATCGTCATCATAGACATTTTTGTGGAAGTAACATAATTTCTTTGCTCAGTTTTGCTGGATACCCGCCACAAGGAAAGTCAATCGGCTCATAAAGAATGAGCCATAATTACACCGGTCAAAATGTACTAACAAACATGCCGCTTGGTAAACCAACAGTAGATAATGTTAAGCGATCAGATTGCTTATCAAAAGCCATCAACCAGGAGCAGCCCGATTCTATTAAAAAAAAGTCATGACGTTGTATTCAGTTTCAACTTTAGTTTAGTTCCTATCGAGTTTCGGTTTTTACCAATAAGCTATTTTAATAAACTGAAGGGCGAATCACACAATACACTATCGATCGTTGGCTTTAGCTGAAACGTTGCCGCAGCTAGATCGTTGTTCAATAGTAGAATACGAAAACACAAATTAAAAGTGGAAGTCGGGATACAGATTTACTCATTCGACAACCAACGCACCAATGTTTATAAAAAGTGTATTTACTTTGTTTGCTACCTTAATAGTAATAATGTTCCTTTTCTCTTCCTTAACTAGAACTCTTCTCATTTTCCCTAATTTCTTAATTAACTTCTTTCTTAGTGCTAATTTAATATTATACTATATAAAGCTATTTATAAATAGAGCTAATAAAAATTTTGATATGCCTGAACTAGGAAAACCTGTATTTCAGGCGAAAAAAGGCTAAACCTACACATATTTTGTACATAATACTTAATAATATTATCAGAGATTTCTCGTCAGTCTATCCAGTTTATCACCGAAACTACCAGCTAGAACCTAAGTAACAAATTATAATGTAATATGATGTAGATTAGGTACCTATATTTTTGCACATTAAACGATTATGTTCAATTCTAAAAAAAAGTAGCCGTTCCGTTCAGCTACGATTCGTTTATAATCTTTGTTAGTAGAATTGCCCTTCAGGTCATTTACCTATTTTCAAGAAGGAACAATGCAAATTTAAAACAGTAGGTATAAACGCACCTATCGTATGTATAGTTAAATAATTTTCTCACGGAAATAACTTTCCACATTGATATCATAATAATATGCACATTAGGATCGGAAAACAGCACCCCTGCTTTAAATACTATCAGAGTTCTTTAGTCCTTCTTGCATTTATATGTACTTATTGTATAAAGGACCAATTTATTAACCGACTCCACAAAAGCAGGTTATTATATTAAAAAATAAAATAGTATATCAATTCGACTGTATGTTTTTTTTGTATGTTTGATACGCGATTTCTCCACCAATTAGGAATTGTTTTTAATAATTATTTTTGTGTTTACATATAAATTTTATCTAAATCGGTTCAGTAATTTTTGAATAAATCATAAAAAAACGTGTCAATAACGCCTCGTATGATCACAATATGCCAAAATATATTTTTTTAAATCGTATTTTGTTTTTTGTTTCTAAAATGGGGCACGGCATAGGCAGTGGCCCCGGCACGACGAGCCAATCGAAGCGCAAGGGCACTTCCTATCCTACCTTTTTTTGAAACGCTTTGTCGTTTTTTTGAGCCCTTATTATTAGCTTTGGATCATCTATACTAATATTATAAAGAGGAAATATTTGTATTTTTGTAAGTTTTTATTTTTGTTTGTTACGAATAAACTCAAAAACTACTGGTAAAAAAATATTTCACCATTGGAATGCTACATTATCCCTGAGTAGGCTACATTTATTACTAGCGACCCGCCCCGGCTTCCCACGGGTGCAGTTTTATTGCAGCCGTGCGAAGCTGGGACGGACTGCTAGTACGAGATAAACATATCATTTACGCTTTATGTAGGTTAGGTAGTGTCCAATGTTAAAGGTGCCAATGCATTGTTTCGGGTGATTTTCATAAGGTCATGAATATCAGTTCCTTCGCCCTATAGAAATGACAATGGGTGATTTAAATATAATTTCCAGCCGTTTTTGTCAGAGAATAGTCAAGATTGCGATATTGGCAAAATTATGGGCTGTATAGCCATTTGGATGACGTCAGAGTTTCTGTCTCATCAGGGTACCGGGCTTGCATACCTCGATAAAACCTACCAATCTATTAATAAACAGATTTTATTGAGAAAAAATATCATAATATTTTTATCAACCATTATCGACAGTCTATGTTCGATACCCTGAATGTCTACTCTTGCTGAAAAGAGATAATTACATATATAGAGACATTTATCGTGACAGTTTTTCGTGGTTCAGCTTATGTCGGTGAATGCTTTAAACTTAACCGACCTTACAACATAGTTGAGCTACGATCTTTGCCACGATTGTCGTTCGTCGCTTTTAATAGGCCTCTAATCACTTAAAAGAGCACAGGACACAGCAGCAGCAAAAGGTTGAACTATAAAAATGTGCCAGCCGACAATGTGACTGCCATGCTTGAATGTCATGTATGAAAATGTGCAATCGCCGCGCCGAGACGCCGTCGTGCCGTTCCACTACAATGTAAAAATTACCGAACTATAACTTGAATGGATATGAATAGGATGTGAAAATAGTCTTTTCCTTTGAAACAGGCAATTTTTTGTGTTTCCGAATTGTACGAATATGTAACCGATTATATCCGAGGGGGCTATTCTAATTCAGTAATCGATTTAACTAGGTTTCAATAAAAAACTGACTTAGGTATTTTATATGAATATGATAGGTTATTGACAGAAGAATTGAAATCGGATTGCAACTGAGTTATTACGTGTCCGAGTCGCATAATTTTTATTGTAGTAAATACTATAATTCTTATCTTGAAGTTCAAAGACTGTGAAAAGCATACTAGTCACCATTGTCTTATCCGAAACTTGGCGAAACATATTTTTGTGTTTTTTTTTTTTTTTTTTCAATCACGCTTTGATAGCGGAGTCCATTTGGATGAAACTTGGAAGTAATTATTCTGGACTTGACTTTTCATGGACTTGATACCATGCCTTGGAAGCTAGTCTTTACATGGTATAAAATAAAGTCACTTTCCACCGTCTCTATGTATGTATGTGTGAATGTACGCTTAGATCTTTTAAACTACGCATCAGTTTTCAATGCGGTTTTCATCATTAGATAGAGTAATTCAAGAGGAAGGTTTTTAGCATCCATGCAAATTCGGGGTGGGTCCGCTAGTCTATTTTATTTTAAAATTTGGCTGATGATGTGGCAATATTCAAGAAAAAACATATTTTTTTGTTACAAACAAAAAGTTTGCTTAAGATTTACCCTAGTTAATTTTTTAAGATAATAATAGTTGATTTAATACAATGACATTAAATTGTGATTGCACAGAGATAATATTTATTTTATCAGGCATTCACCAGTTTTTACCCAACCACAACATAGCCAGAGGGTGATATAAATAAAGGATGAAACAGGTAAATGAACTTATGTGAAATGTAATCAAAAGAGTGATCATGTGATCACATAGTTTTTAATACAAGTAAATTTACTGAGCAAATTTAACAATAGATAGTCATTCATTAATAAAATGCGATTATGTTTATGATTAATATCAATAAATCAATAATAATTTAAATTAGTTGATTCAAAACCTATAGATTTGCTTGCCTGCTGACATGTTTTTTAGTATCTATAGATCAGTCAAAAGTAACTTTTTACAAATCTGTTTGTAGTATTTCCCTGTTTACAAGAAGGTTTAAAGGTTTTATGGAAGAAATTGCTCTTAGTGATAAGGCAGCCAATAGTACCACCACAAATTGTTAGATTTTAACTTAGTTTTAATTATTTATTTTTTTGTGTAATAATTAGGTGTATTCCTGATGTCTCCATGGGGACAACGAGAAGTTAAAAAATAACTTCCCGTTGTCCCCATTATGCTTTATCTAAAGAGTTAAGTCAGATGTTTAAAAACTTAAAAAATAAATTGTGATATTATTGATATTGTGTATAATTAAGATAAATTTAATAAATAATTAGAACAATAAACAGTCATACAAAACAGTCTTACTTTTTGTCTCGGAAAAAACCGCTGTTGAAACCACACAAGTCAGCTCATGTGATATTTGCAGAACATGCTAATATTTATTCCATTGTAAGCATTGCTTACACATTTGTATCTTAGTGGGCAATCCTTGGTTGGTTTTTTTTTTTTAGTGTAATGTAAACCATCATACTTCATCCGTTTGTTCTTTCGTTACATAGTTGTAACCATCACACTAAGGGAAGCTTCGAGCCGAAGACATCCCAATAATTATTTCATTCAAGCAAGATATGACTCAATACAGAAAACCTTACAAAAATAATAATATGACTTATATTTTACTAACATAATACAAATCATCTCACCTTACACGCTCACATATTAAACTTGAACGTCCTGAACACATGCCACACACATTAGGTACACACACACTTACACAAACACACACACCCACACACCCACATAATACAAACAATAACTCTTGCGGGGAAAAAAAAAAAAACACTCATATTATTATTATTATTATTATTATGAGCCTGTAGTGTCCCACTGCAGGGCAAAGGCCTCCCTTCCTTCTCTCCAATCATCACGGTTTTGGGCTACTGTGGACCAGTCCTTCAGGTAAGAGTCATATTATTATTATTTTAATTATTTTATTTAACTATAAATGTTCTTGATTCTGATATTATTTTAAACTTAGTAACTAGATTTTTGTTTTAATCAAGAAAATACAATAGTTGTACAAAGAATATGTAATATAAAAGGAAGGCACTACTTGCCAATATACGAGTTTAAAAGGGTAATTAGGGCTACTATAAAATTGTAATGTACATAAGAGAAATAATTTTTTTTTTATTTTTTTTGTTTTTAATAGCTCAATTGCTAGAGCACCCTTGATCAAGAGGTGGTTGCAGGTTCTAATCCCGCTTAAATACGTTTTGGGATATTATAATCTTTAATACTTGGTTCATTCATATTATGCTTTGTTTCAGTTTAAATGGCCTTGTACTTTTAAAATATTGCTTACTGAACAATACTCTGTTAAAGAAAACCTACCATATTGTTTAGTATTTTATTTATTGAGTTCTTATTGTATTAATAAACTCATGTAAAATTTATGCATTAAATTGAAATTGTGTAAAATTAACAGAACAATAGAAACACTACCACTTTACTACTAGGTAGTACTTAAAGGTTAAAGATCAAACAGACATACTAAACCAGTTTTTCTGCGTGTTTTTAGGAATATATTAATACCTTTTGCTATAATTATGATGAAATTCGAAGGTGATAAATAAGTAGGTACCTAGTTGAGTGGAAATGTTTCACTAAAATATAGGTAATTTACATCAGATACGGCCATGAATTTTACAGGTTTATTGAGCATCAATTTAATAAAAACACTTACCTATCATATCATAGAAGCTCGGCGTATAGTTGTCCATAAAATCTGATAAATAGCTCATCTTGAACAGTACTAATTTTATCACATCAGTAGGTATTCTAGAAATTCCACTTTTAACACAGAATTTGCAGCGAAATCAGTGTTAGCAAAAGTTACGAAATACTAATCAAATATCAAATCATCACTTTGTTATTAGATTTTTTGCAACATCAGCGTAAATTCACACTATTGTTTTGTAGGTTTTTTGTCAACCATTCGTCAGAGCTGCCAGAGCAATAACCTATTCGGCGCTAGAAAGAAACAGACAGAGCGTCATCACGTTGCAAATATGCAAGGTAGTTTTTTAAGAATAATCATAACAAACTCAAACAAAACAACTCTTTGCTGCATTATCGTCATAATGACCATAATGATTTCAAGTTATTTTAAAATCTCTGATAATGACTTAGAGAAACGCTAGTATGCAGGTACTTGTTGGCTATGGCTAGTCATTTTCGAATTTTCGAAACAGACCAAACATTTTGTATTGTTGGTTTTTTTAGAATAGAGAAGAAGCGCTAGATCGAGCGCTCAAATGTAGAAGATAACGATAGATGTGGCGTTATTTGCGCTAACTATTATGTGATCACATTATTTACTTATTTACAATTTGCTGTCATTATCTTTTTGACAGTGACATATAAAAATGGGAAAGTCCATAGATAATCTGAGCCCATAGAGCCATAGCCCATAGAATAATCCCATGAGGCTGGATTTTTTGTCTGAAGCCCGATTCTAGGTTTTTTAGCAACTCGTTAGTCGCTAGCGAGTATGTGCTAGAAGTTGTGTTGTGTTGTGTGCTAGCGAGCGACGATGAGAGGACCAGGGTTGGAATTCGTACCACAACAGTAGTAGTATTTGTACTACAATTTCATGCTTCAATTTCAATTTATTTTTATTTCCTTTGACAAGTTACATGTTCTTGGATTGTCCTAAATTACAAACATTATAATAAATTATTATGATTAGGTATGTTTAAGTGATATCATAGAAATAATTAATTTGTATATAAAATACAAATTAAAATGTCACTAACTTATACAAACAAATTCAGAAGTAGTATCTGCAATAGCATCGTCAACAATGTTGAAATAAGTTACAATTTAACAAATAGCATGGTCATCAGTAAAAAGTTCTTTAGCAAAAGCTTCGTCGAATCTATAAAAACTTTTAGCAATCAAATGTCTTTTTATATACAATAGAAAATCGTTATCTGGCATTTGCATTACACTTTTAGGTATTTTATTATAGAGTTTTAACGACGTACAAAAACAACTTGTTATACACCTTCGCCAGTCTTGTCGTTGGTACTACAAGGCGATTTTTATGCCTAGTGTTTTATCTAAGTACATCTTTCATTGTTTTTATATTTCTTAAGTTATCCCTAACATAATTGATAGATTCAGGCGTTACTTTGCGGAAATCCATTACAAAATAAAAAACAGACGAAAAATCTCTAGTACTATTCCGCTTAACCTTTTAACTGATGAGGTCACACAGTTACCACAGTTAACCTCAAAAGAAAAATATCGACACGTGTTTCATCCCTCCACGGGACATCCTCAGGACCATCGACTTGTTCTCCGGCAGACGTGTTGCTCCGTCGAGCGGCGCTCGAAACACGTGTCGATATTTTTCTTTTGAGGTTAACTGTGGTAACTGTGTGACCTCATCAGTTAAAAGGTTAAGCGGAATAGTACTAGAGATTTTTCGTCTGTTTTTTATTTTATCCCTAACATGTAAAGCTTCGTACTACCTACTACCCATACCAATGGATAGTACGCTAAAATACTTCTTATCTTATCTTCTTATCTAGCCTATACTGTCCCGCTGCTGAGCAAAGGCCTCCCCTGCATCCCTCCACTTATCCCGGTCCTGTGCCATCTCCTGCCAGCCCTTGTGGAAGACGTCTAGGTCATCACGCCAGCGCTTTTTTGGTCTGCCTCGGCTTCGTCTTCCACCTTCCGGGATCCACTTTGTTACGACCTTAGCCCATCTATCCTCTTTCATACGGGCAGCATGACCCGCCCAATCACATTCTAGCTTAGCAGCTTTTTTGCCCACGTCAGCGACACCAGTCTTTGAGCGCAGCCAGGTGTTTCGAATCCTATCGATTCTCTTCACACCTAAGATGTGTATGTACTCATCTATCAACGATAAAATACTACAGTTTCAAAATAATGTAACATTTCCTGCCAAAAGTTTAAGGTTTGCTTCTTTTTCTTCTTTTAATTTGTTGCGTCTGTGGAAGGTTTGCTTCTCTTTCTGTATAAATAAACTTTGTCATTTGTCAATGTCATTGTCAACTACAATAACGGTTCTTTAAAATCGTAAATACTCATAATTCCCGTTTTTTTTTTCGTTTTTTCAAACACTTTTGGATAATGTTGGACATTTATTCAAGAATAAATAAAAAAAATAAGATGAGAAAATAAATAGCTAAACTATAAAAAAAAACTCAACTGTCTCCCAAGAGAATGTAAGCCCTACGTTTTTAGCTGTCTCGAAGAGGCACATTTTCCTCCTACCTACCTACTACCCAAGAGAATGTAAGCACTACGTTTACCTACTACCACTATTTTTAACTGAGGGTGATTTTTTATTTTCACGTTTACACAGGGAAGAAAAGGAAACCTCGTACTGATCAATATTGTGTCCGTTAATTATGACTGACCGAATATACAGAAGAATGCTGCTACGGCGAAGATGTTGTAAACGGATCTGCATTTCTACAGTGTGTTTTGCTCTTACCTACTTCTTGACCGTTCTCACGTTCGGTGAATTGAGAAGTGCTTCAGTGATGAGCCTTACGGACTTATCCCGCTGCCCGGCCTGCTACGGCGTGTCAGTCTGCCCAGAGCTGTATTCTAATCAAATAACTGTCGAAGACAACGGGCTGTCGAGCTTCTTCAACGCAAAGAACGTTTATTATGGTCACACGAAGTCAAACAGAAGAGTCGTTTTGAAAAAACTGGCTCATGACTGGGAGTTGGAGGAGCTAGATTCAAGGCTGTGTAAACGCTGGAATTTGCCAGCGAGCTGCAAACCTATGGACCTTATCAATGGTTCAAATATAGATGAGAAAATAGTGAAGCTAGTACAGCTTGGTAAAATGAATGAGGATACTGCTAGGCAAAAGTTGATTCTATGTCCATATGCATACAGTATATATGATTTTGTGCAGCCCGCATTGAATGCAAAGGCAAATAACAAGTTTGATAGGATGTATATCTGGACAATGCTCAAAATCAATCCTGAACCTATTATTTTGCAGGTAAATTGCTCTATTTAATAATTTTCTTGCATTTTTTCTGCACTGTATGAAAACCATCTTAACATTGTAACACCACAGGGCATAGCTACAATTTAGAGTTGTGTATTTCAGGTGATCCCCAAGTCTCGAGGCTGGCCTGTCCCTGCCTATGGAGGTGTTTGTGGTCGCCTAGAGCTGGTTGCTTATGAAGGAGAACCGCTATCCTCACTATTGCATGTAGAATGGCATCGGAAACTGAAGTATGCTAGGAAGATACTCGATGCCGCTATGGACTTCACCTATAAGCATGAAAGGTTAGATATCTTTTAGCATGCCAAACTATATAACAAAATATAACACATCTAACAGTGACATACATACATAGTCCTGACCCTACACTAGGATTAACATCAATGTTCCCAAATTTTGGGAAATTTGCATCTCAGTGCAAAAAGATCCATACAAAAAGAGGTCGCTCATGGTGCAAAATGACTAAAGATCTGTATTATAGATATTAGGAATGGTACCACAACACCCAGAACTAGACATTGCAGATCATGCAAATATGCAAATACCCACAGTACATTGACAAATCAAACAAAAGCTCTTTAACTCTGCGAAGATGTGATAGGGTCTATGTGACCCTGATTGTTTTGCTAGATGTACATTTTTTTTCTGCAAACGCAAGCTGTCGTGCTTCTTAGTAGCTGTATAGTAATTGAAGTACTCTCCCCTCTACGCACATCCACTTAAGACACCGCGTGCGCAAACGCAAATAGGGTCATTGAGACCCTTCCACAAGCGCGACATAGTATTTTATATTTACATGTTAGTAACTTACAAAACTGATTCATTATTGATTTTGTGATGAAAGATGATAGGTCTTTATAAATACTTTCCAAAAAATAATAATTTCATAATAATATTTGTAAGTGTTGATATATAATTTGTAATGCAGTCTTACTATAGTTGATTAACATTTTTTATAATTGAAACAATGAATCATAAATACTCTTATTTTTGCTTAAAATCCTTCAATTAATAACTAATTTGTAAATTAACTTCCCATTCTGCGTTAAAAATACAGGGTCATTAGGACCCTCCATATCTTTGATGTACCCCTTTTATATCAGATCCTCGCCGGGTAAATAGTAGCTCATCAAACATTTTTATTTTTTCCAGGTATCGTTTCTACCTGATGGACTGGTCAATAGACAACATAGTAGCCAACCAAAAAGATGAAATAACATTTGTAGATCTTGAAGAATTCATAATCCTTGACAAGCACATATCTCCACTAAAAGACTTCCCAAACTGGTATGAACGGTACAAAACCCCATTCGGCAGTTTGTTTGCAATGGAAACCAATCAGATTTGCCAACACCATCTCAGCGATCATAACATCTGGGCTGCATGCCATGTGCTAGCTAACGACCATAATCCATTGCTGTATCCAATACCGAAGGATGTTAATGACACCCGGCCCTATTTTGACCGCTTGTTAAGTGAATGTTTACATGGACATGACAGGTTCCTAACAGTGACTAAGTTGCAACGAGTGATGGATGATATGTTGGAAGATAAGAGAGTAGTTGGTAGCCAGACCTGAGTATAATTGTGTTGAGTGTGAATAAACACTCGCTTTAAAACCTGATGTTTAAATCAAGCCTTTAAGATGAGCATGGAAGTATTTCACCATAAGTCAAGGGCACCATTTTTTCAAATGGGTGATGATGATGAACAAAGAATGTGTTGGAAATGTGTTATTTTGATAGATAGTACTTAAGTACAGTTGAGTTTACCAAATTATGATTATAATTAAAAAATAGAATTAATAGAACTGTAGCGCAAGCAACAAAGTTATTTAACAACAATATTTTAACTGTGATTACATTGTGAGTTGTCACTTAGTTTTCTTCAGCAGGGCTAGCATCTTTGTAGAGACGGTTTTTTCGATTTTCTCTACGAAATAGTGAAAAACTAGTTTTCTTTAAAAAAATTACACCTTTGCCTATCTTCAGCACAGAACAGATATTAGTCCTTCTTTATAGACAAATGTTATCGATAGTGCTTATGCTAGCCTGGCTGAATAACGTGCTAATCTCAATAAAAAAATGTGCAGACTGTCTTCCAAAACATTGTGACAATAAATATGTATACAACAATAACCAAATTAGTATTAGAATAGAATTTATTTTAGCAACAAATCTGCAAATTATACTGATGTGCATCAAGTACATTAAATGCTGGTACATCTGCTGTCTGTGTCTGCTGCTTTTGTGTAATGCTTGTTATATTATTTTAAATTATAAATGTAATTATAGAGCCGTTATGCATTTTCAGCCTTACTTATTAGCACTATCTTTAATATCCTGCTGTCTCCTATACCATAGTATACATGTCTCTCATTATCCTATGGCTTAGAGACATGCCATATCTCCTATGTTATAGGAGACAATATGCTAATTTAAATGACTGACGACCGATGTGGCGCAGCGGGCGCAGGTCCGCCTGCGACGCGGAGGTTGCGGGTTCGATTCCCGCCTCGGGTCAAATGTTTGTACGATCTACAAATATTTGTTCCGGGTGTTCTGGGTATTTTCTATATATAATAAAAAATATCTATCTATGTATTGTATTGTATTAAGTATATATCAGTCATCTAGTACCATAACACAGCTCTGTTTAACAGTAGCTTATCTTGGGGCTAGATGATGCTGTGTGGATTGTCCAGCATTATTTATTTAAAAAAAAAAAAAAAAAAAAATAGCGTTGATATATGAAGCTGGTAATTTAAAACTAACCATAGTAACAATTAGGTAGGGTAGGTAATAAAATGTTTGCATGAGTTGACATTCAATGCGATTCGGTATAGCGTCGCCTTTCGGGGTTATGTGCTCAATGAGTATAATAGATAATATAAATAATATAATATAATAATGTCAGGGATAAATACTTTTAGATTAGACAATATGTGATTTAGTTAAATTTTATTTATAAATTTTCTGTTTTTATACTAGTTTGAAAGTTTGAATAAAAAATGTGATCTACTACTCGGTTTCATTTTTCGTTTTTTTATGTACAAATTCGAGAAATTTATAGTCTGCTTATCATGCATGCAAGGCTTACGTCGATTAGCCGCTCAAAATTGAATTGAATTGCACCGCAATTACTCGCACCGTCGTGATCCAACTATGAGATGTCGTCGTCTGTTAATTCAATGCAGTTCGAATCTGCGTATTTCTTGCGTTAATTTGTAGTGGTCACCCCGCATCAGTACAAAACATGAAAATAGTACATATACTTAATCTTACCTATCTAAACTTATCTATCTTTCTTTTTATGCTTAGATTTCTTTTTCTTATCTTTAGACTTGTGTTTTTTCTTCTTTTTCAATTTCTTAGCTTTGACTTCTTTGACGTCTACCCAAGAGTCATCAGATGATGAACCAATCACTTGAACATCTTTGGAATCTTTATTAGTAACGCTATACGAATTGTTATTGCCTGATTCTAATCTATTTTTTAAGCTATCTGGGATTTTCGGGCCATACATTTCTGATTCCACCTCTATTGCAACTGCATCAGTTTTGGTGTCTTTAGGTTTATCATCATTCCGTCTCCAAGAGTTCAGTTCATCAAAGTCTATATTAGCGAATATACCTCTAGGCGGCGAAGTATTTCTTACAGTATTCTTTGGGACATCGACAAAATCTACCTTTTCTTCTGGATTTTGTACAGTTTGTGAATCTTCGATCTCGTCTTCACTGTCGAGGAAAATGGATTTGTACAGATCCATTTTGTCGAATTTCTCAATTGTCTCTGTAACTTCCATACCTTGCTCTTTAGAACTCTCAGATTCTTTAATGAAAAGTTCTGCTACTGTCATTCTTTTGAATGGATTTGTTTGTTCACTTATTTTCTGAACTGGCTTGCTTACTTCCTCAGTATTAGCTGTATCAAGAATTAGACCAGTACCTTGACGGTTTTGATCAGTACTTTTACGGATCTGATCAGTACTTTGACGGATTTGATCAGTACTTCTAGTTTCAGTGTGGTGTCTTTGAGATTTGGAGCCACTAAACTTGCCCTGTTCTTTAGAGAAACTGTTCTTATCGTGGACTGAACCCTCCATGTATGAGAAAACAGAGTAGGACACTTTGGGTCGCTCATCTTTCTTTGGCTCCAGTCTGTGGACAAAAGGCATGGGTGAGCATTTGTGTACTTCAACTGTTATAAAAACCCAAGTTTTTAATTAGGCTTTAAGAGAGGTTTTCGGACGGCCTGAAAACTCCGACACAACTCTCTGTTATCGGGCTCTATCTTCTCCAGTCTGACTAATGACCATATTCGTTAAAAAAAACTATCTTTGTAATAAAGACATGATAGATTTGAAGATACATAATCAATACAGGTTTATTTGTTCCTGTTTTTTATATAAACAAATAGTTATTAGTATTGTTACCTAGTAACATTAGGCTCCGGTATATTGAACCGCTTGCAGAGAAGGGTATCGGGTCGCCACGGCGCCTGCACGCGCGTGTTAGCTCCGTACAGGCCGGCGGCCGCCGCCGCTAGCTGGTCGCGCGTGGCGAGGCCGCTGTTCGCGCGGCTCTTGGCGACGGCACTCAGGGGATTAACCGCATCGTCCGGCTGGCCTGCGTGCGTGAACCTGCAATATTTTACTATTCAAACTATCGTGAACTATATCATTCATATCGCGACGCGGAGGAAGCGCGCCGTCTCACTCAACCCTGACGAAGACTCGAAATTGGGTCGAAACTGTGTCGGTAGCTCTTCACCGATATACCGGTACGTGGAAACACTAGTTTTTAAAATGAACCTGCAATTCAAAATTTCTATTAAAAATGAGCGCTTTCTAAAGTGTTCATAATGTTATGTAATTAATGTTTATTCATGCATTATAATGACTTATGCAAAATATTTTAAATTCAATTATAAAAAGTGGTATATTTGTCATAATATGTTTATTTAAAAGACTTTTATAGGCGCTACAGCCTGCTAGTCAATCTATTCTAATATTATATATATAGGTATTGTGTTGAATAAGTACCTACTTATTGTTGAGTCGAAGTTGAGGGAATAGGACATAGAAATTTTTATCCTAGAAAAAAGTATGGTTACCAAAGTTAAAAAAGTAGTTTCACGCGAACGAAGTCGCGGGCAACAGCTAATCTTTGTATAGTCAATAAACACATTGTGTAAAACAAAGTCGCTTCTGTCCCTCTGTATCAAAATGTCTGCTTAGATATTTTGATGCGGTTTTCAACAATTACGGATCATGCAAACGTTTGTGCCGCAGCGGGGATATAACCCGCAACCTTTCGCTTCTCAATAGTAAATCCACTGTATAAAAGTGAATAACTTACCTATCCCCCATAATTCCTGAAAGAGGCTTATAAAGCTTCGAGGCCTGCTCAAACTCCACCATCTCTCGCTCTCGCTCCCACTCGCTCAGTCTGTCTATATCGTTGTCTCTATCCACCATACCCTTCGCACAGTACATTTCGTATCTCGCTTGCTTCTTCGGATTCGTTACGAACGGTTTGAAGATTTTCACCAACTCTTTACCGGAATCTTTGATGGATATAAAATCTTCTGAGCAACTTTCTTTTTTTGATGACATGTCTATAATTTCGACAGTCTTTGGTACAGGATTTGTCATGTCTAGAATCTCGGTGTTTGTGTCTGTGGGTACAAAGTCCAAGTTTCGACCCATGATTTTAGCTAATAGGTCTTTTGTGTTATTGGGTGTTTCGTCTTTTTCTGGTGGTGTTTGTGTGTTTTCTGCGTGTTTTGGTGGTGGGGTTTCGCCGAGCAGTTGGCCGCGAGCTTCAGCTGTCAACTCGTGGCGGCCTAGACCTGAAAATGACAAGTGTTTTAACTTTTTAAGAATCCCCGAACCTCCATCGAATTATACCGTTTTTGGGAGTTTTCTACCAGAGTACTTTGTCGATTCATTCAAAATTACACGTTCGATTAGAATGAAATTTCGAAAGTAATAATATGATGGAGTTCTACGTTAAAAAAGCCTAAATTTTATAATTTTATGATTTATGTAACAAACATTACACCCCCCATACTGAAAAAAAAACAATTTAATAAAAGTTGCATTTTTGATTGTTTAAAAGTGTGTATCTTGTTATTATGGTCAATTCACTGTTGTCACGTCAAGGAATTTCTACCTATAGTCACAGCTGTGCCATAGTACCTACTTAATAGTTTCATAAGTCACGCACGCTCTACACATTTAGAATTAAGAACATATAATTTAAGTCTCTTATAAGTGAAACGTTAATTTCTTATGAGAAATAATAAATAACTCTCTAAACCGAAAGTCAAGGTATCGATAATATCTGTTCCTGTGGTATCGAGATAACCCTAAGGTCTTAGAGGAGGAAAAAAACATTAGTAAAACTGCTCTACTCCAAGAGTTGGTATGTTGTCACATTGTCACAGAGAAGTGTTACGAGGCGCGTGCAGTTAGACTCGATGATATCTACCTTGATCCCGCTGTGGTGCATCCGTGGGCTCGAACCTGCTCCTCCGCGCTCCGGCGGGCAGCGGGGCGTAGTCTCGCGGCAGCGCGGGCGGCGGGTTCGCGCCCACAGACGGTAGAGGCTTCGACGATCTCACGAAACCTTGCAGCAACTGTGTCATAATAATAATCATTTAATGATAATAGATATTTAAAGTCAAATTACATTGGTAGGTATTACATATAAAACTATTGCTACAAGAAAGAAGCTCACGTTTACACTGTTATAACAATGTCAATACCGATGAATTAATTTATAAATAAATATAATTGTCACAATTAATTAAGTACCTACTACACAATAAAATTGGATATTCATAGGGTCTGAACTACATGAATTCATCATAGCTGTAGAAAGTTTGCTCAATAAGCCAGCGTTTCAATTTGTTTTTGAAAACAGTGATGCTTAGAGTCTGCTTGATGGTGTAAGGCAGCTTGTTGTACACAGCCGGACCCATAACATGCGTTAGACTTGACGACCTCTGTCGACATTAGAGTAGATTGATTGATATCTAAGCAAAGCTATTAAGGAAACAGATAAATTAGTACTTACGTACTTTTTTGTACACAATATAACTGCGCCCGGTGTTGACCGCGGTAAAACAGTTTTTATCCCACGGGAACCAAACATTTTTACAAGATAAAAAATACTACTAAATAAATAATAAATAAATAAATAAATAATGCTGAAAAATCCACACAGCATCATCTAGCCCAAGGTAAGCTGCTGTTAAACAGAGCTGTATTATGGATACTAGATGATGCCACGGAGAGTTTGCGAACGGTCCCGCAGCTCTGTCCATAAACCGAGGACGATGGAACATCGTGGGCTTTTTTAGTCGGTAGGACGTCGCAGTTTTTCTGCGACGGGGAGTCCGACATAGCCCGTCTGCATCCCCCGCAGACGGGTATGCGTAAATGCATTTTTGCCCACGTAAAAAAAAAAAAAAAAAAAAATGGATACTAGATGACTGATATATATTTATTACAATACAATACAAAGATAGATATTTTTGATTACATAGAAAAAACCCAGAACACCCGGAACAAATATTTGCAGATCCTACAAACATTTGTCCCAAGGCGGGAATCGAACCCGCAACCTCCGCGTCGCAGGCGGACCTTCGCCCACCGCGCCACATTGGTCGTCAGTGTAATTTAAACATTCTCTACATACTACTGCTCTGCCAAATGATATCTGGCGTGATACTCCCACAAACATACAAACAAACTGTCCCGTTTATAATTTTAGTAAGATAACACCCAGCCAAGACTGCCACTGAGTGGAGCCCTGAGACAGTGAGGCGGCGTCGCGGTAGACCACGCAAGCGATGGCGAGACGAACTCAACACCTTCAGTGATCAGTGGAAGGTATTGGCGTTAGACCGCAAAGTCTGGAAAACTCAAAGGGAGGCCTTTGCCCAGCAGTGGGACAGTGCAGGCTGACAACAACAACAACAACAACAACAACACCCAGCCAAAGAATGTGTGCATGTTAAGGGTTTGTGTGTAGTTATTAATAGGGTGTAAGCAATAAAGAGACGATGTAAAGAAGTCGGCTTCCTTAAGAGTACACACAATAAAAAATACCAGAAGTAGGTCTTTCCAGCTAATTGATAGATTCAGGCGTTACTTTGCGGAAATCCATTACAAAAAAAAAAAAAAAAAAAAAATGGCTTTGGCTCCAGCGCTCGACGGAGCAACACGTCTGCCGGAGAACAAGTCGATGGTCCTGAGGATGTTCCGTGGAGGGATGAAACACGTGTCGATATTTTTCTTTTGAGGTTAACTGTGGTAACTGTGTGACCTCATCAGTTAAAAGGTTAAGCGGAATAGTACTAGAGATTTTTCGTCTGTTTTTTAGTCTTTCCAGCTCCCAAATCCTAATAGAATTTTGAAAGTTAATGTATAAGGTATTTACTATTGAAACGAGGATGCCTCAAGGTTCAACGCTCGGCCTGTTTTCGTTTCTACAATATATTAGTAAACTTCGATCATAAGTAAATAAGTACTTACGCTGGGACCTTCCTTGTTAACTGGTTTTGCCGTCTGTTTGTCCTTAGAAGGGCCAAGCGCAAAGTCGTAATGCGACATATCTTCTCTAGCGTATATATCTTCATCGTCTGCTTCAAAAGCGCCCACTCCGAATGCCTGACCTCGTATTGAAACCTGAAATTGTTAGCACGATCTAATATTTATATATTCACTTAACACTTCCTAAAACTGTTCGGTTAACGGTTAACTTTGTTTTTGCTGTAGTTTTGCAATCCGCTGACTCGCTGACTCTGAAGCTGAGGGCTATAGGCACGCGCAATTTTGATTTAGTGTTGGTTCAAGCGCGCGCATGCCAGAGCGAGCGAAAGTGTGCTATCTCGCTCTTGATTGGGTGGGGACAACCATGATACTCACACATACAACAGCACCGTTTACGTACACAAACTATGCGTGTGGTGATTGCGACGTGTTTGCTTCATCATTTTATTGAGAGTGTCCTGGGTGTGACATGACAGAGGCCTTTAGGCAGCCTAATAACCCGTCACCAAAGTTGGCCACTGACTCATGCAAACTTACATCGTGACTGTAATTATTTCCACTGCTGGGACACCGGCCTCCAGATTTAATTCACCACGCGGATTGGTGGATGGAAAATATCTTTATGATTTCAAGTTCTTGGTCTTCTTGCTATCAAGTGAAGAAAAACATTGTACAGACATGGGTATGTCCAAGAACTGGAACTTCGAAAGACATGCACTAATCTGCATTGGGTCCACGTGGTGGATTATGACCCAATCTTTCTTGCTTGAGAGTAGGCCTGTGTCCCAGCTGTGGGAACATTAGAAGTCTGTTATGAAGATGTAAATACCTTCTTTCCCTTATCCTTCATAACTAGCCGACTTGTTTTATCAGTACTTCCATATTCCCCCACCAAGTTCCCAAGCACGGAATGCCGGCTTAGGCCTTTGTAGCCGAGCCCGAAGCGATCGTTCTTCTGGCTTAGGATATAGGGCTCATAATCGTCTGGCGCGAATAACGTCTCGTAGTCCACTTCGGAACCGGAGCTGTCATCGTCTTCCGAGGCTTCTTTCTGTAAGAAAATGTCGTGGAGTGTCTTGTTTAAACTCGTGGCGAAAGATGACAACTCGAAATTATTTAACCTACCTACGAAATAATTTTTAATTATAAGAGCAATATTTTTATTTTTTAAATTATTTTGTTATTAAATATTTTGACCAACCCGACCCTCTCATTCATCACCGGATAAACTATTTTTGATTATTATTATTTATTCAATCATTCATTCATTCATTGATGTATACCAAGTTCTAGAATGTACGTACAGGTCTCAGGTCAGGCGGCATGTAGCACCCGTAGACCCTGTGCTGGTTGAGTGCCGCGAGCTTGTCGCCGCGCCGCAGCCTAGCGCCCGCGCCCTGCCCCGCGCGCCAGCCCAGCGCACGCAGCATGCGCACTGCTGCCGTCTCGTGCACCGGACGCACCAGCTGATCCAACACCGGCTCACCTGGAACAAACCATTTCATTGTAAGACTAATAAACACACAGAGACTACTTTTTTTACTTTCCATCTAACGTCTCAGGGTGGTAACACGCAAGTGATATCTATGATGTTGCATGCGTACATAGGCTACGGTAACCGCTGACCATCAAGTGGGCCGTACGCTTGGTTGCCACTTTAGTGGTATTAAAAAAAAAAAAAAAAAAAGAGCGGACGCGGGTGTATTATGTTTAATTAGTAACACACTGACACGACCCGACCCGACCCGCACACGCGTTCAGTGTGTTGTTATCCTTGTCCGTCCAATACAAATTAAACAAAATACACCCGCGACGAGCCCGCGACGTACACGACACGATCCAAGCGCTTCTGTCCTAGTCGTGTACCTATTTGCATGTTTTCCTTTTTTTTTCTTTTTTTTTTCCATTCTTAAATTATTTTCTTTCAACAGTCCAAAAATATCATTCCGAGCATAGCGGCACTTTTATTTAGGTATTTCAGAATCCGTGCATAGCGGGAATCGGGATCTAACCCTATAGATTTGAAAAACACATTAGTTAGCAGAGATTTAAAGTATGTATATGAATAAGGTCTTATGTACTCAATAATAATATAATTAAACATTATTGACTTATACCCGCCATCTTACCCTTATCACACAGATGTGCTAGTGCTACCAGTAGAACCAGAGTTCGTGCGTCGCCTGCTTGAAATAATATCATAACCACAGAACTATATTTAAGTAGAATGAAAGAGTTCGTCGATTTGTATGGAAACCGAGCGTGTAACATTTTTCGTATTTGTATTTTACACACAAATGTATTTTAGTTATGAGAAACATAAGCCGCGCTAAAATAAATGATTTAAAAGCATCGATAAGCACGCGGCAAACCGATTCTAGGCACTGGCACACCACCACACCGCCCCCGGTTGGGAGCAGACTGAGTTTCGCGGCAAGTAAAGAGGTTCTCAGCCCTTATTTAGCCCGTTTTTTCGACACGCGAGGTACATACACTCACTCATTTTACTCAAATATAGTTCTGTGATCATCCATCCAAATGATGAACTCAAAATGTTACTTAACTACTTTGATCATTAGAACAAATGTTCGACAAGCCAGACTGCTTACACCAAACCTGCTCATAGTCTGAACACTGATAGCAGATAAACACAAAAAAAAAAAAAAAACTACTTTGATCTGTTATGATTGACATCCTACAGCTACACCACAAACGCTTCAAATAACAGAACTATTAAATAAACCGCTACGTAAAATGTATGTGCGCAATGCCAGTGCTCTCATACGGTGAAGGAAAACATCGTGAGGAAACCGGCATGTCCATGAACTAAAAATTCGAAAGACATGTGCCATTTACCAATCCGCATTGGGTCCGCGTGGTGGATCAAGACCCAATAAGTCATGGACGGCTTATTAATATTCCCACTGTTGGGACTCTTTTGGCTCGGCTTTGAACCAGTCTGTTTTGAACCCAAGCATGACCTTAGAATGATTGGTAGACGAGGTCACTAGACCACACTTAAAGGTAGGTAGGCTTGAGAGTAGGCCAGTGTCCCAGCAGTGGGAACATTAGAAGGCTGTCATGATGATGATGATGATGATTAAATAAATCTGCACCTGGTATAGGGCCGTCATGGAACCCTCGTGGCCTCTGCCGCTTCTGTCCAGAGAACTCACTGCTTGTCTGCACATGCTTCGGTGCGATGCCAAACTCGCTGCGATCCTCATCATCCATAAAATCCTCGGGTCTTTGACTCTGTAACACCAATGGCCATTTGTATTTTACTAACTGCTGCCTGTGCCTTCGTGTGTTCTAATTTTATGACGACCGATGTGGCGCAGCGGGCGCAGGTCCGCCTGCGACGCGGAGGTAAAATGATAAATGATAAATGATATTTATTTGCACGAACACATGTCATATGAATGGTCTTAAAATTAAATTAGTTCATTTATGTCCTACCAAAATCTTTGGCATGCAAATATTATATTAAATGTAATGTAATGTAATGTTAAAATTATTATACAAAATTAAAAATGTCAAAAAAATAAAAAATAATAAACAATAAAAAATATTATTATTAGTGTACAATGTCCCTATAATTTAAAAATTCATTTATTGAATAGAAACATTTGTCTATCAGCCATTTTTTCAATGTTTGCGGGTTGGGGGTTGCAAAGGTTGCGGGTTCGATTCCCGCCTCGGGTCAAATGTGTGTTGATGTGTATGAACATAGCGATACCTAGCTTATTTACCTGTGCTTTCTAGTATGTATATCTACCTATAAGATATTACCCGCCTACCTACCCGAATGTGTATTGGTTATTGTCTGTACGTATAGTTCGCACAGCGGATCTAGGCTTCCGTGAAGTTAGCCGTTTGTGATGCGCAAAGACAATTTAGTTTGAAAAAGCTCCATTGCGCATCGAAACGGCTAATTTCACGACGGTCGAGATCCGCTGTGAGAACTATAAGTTAGTAATAAACTTCGCTTGTACTAGAATGGTCGTTTGTCTTCCATACATCCTACCTACCTACATATACACCAGTGTACGATCTACAGATTGTTTACAATATTTGTTTCGGGTGTTCTGGGTATTTTCTATACAGAGTGATTTTTTTAAATGGGACAGTATGGGGAAATCCGAATCTAAAGGAGATAGAGGAAAAGTGTCTAAGGAGACATTAGGTGTTTTTTTATGTAAACAAATTTGGCTCGTTCAAATTTGTGGTCAAGCGTGAGTTGTTCTTAAAAAATGATAAAGGTGGTCAATTTTTTTTTTGACGCGGATCGACTCTGTTTCATGTAAGGATTATTTCATTGTTTGGAAAGAAAAAAATCTGAACAGCAGAAGTTGGTCAAATTTACTGAAAACTAATCTTCATACAGTTGCAGTATTCGCCTTTTAATATTGTTACAAGTGCCTAGGCGTGTAAAAAAATATTTAAAATTATTCCATTTTTAAATTTTGATAATCGATAAGAGCTCCAGATGATTCAAGAGAAGAACATTTTTTTTAATCTTCGTAAACATCATGGCAACCGATAGTCTTGAAATTATAAAAAAAAGAATTCAAATTTGGAACGTAAGTTATTTCTGCAGCTGTGATTTTGTTTCCAATCAGTTCATATGCTTGTAATTTTATTCATCATGGCGTTAACTAATTCACATAAAGTTGATTTGATTGAGGCGTATTTTCTTACTTATCGCAGTAGAGATAATGCACTTAAGTGGTATCAAGAATTAAAAGATGCTGTTTACAACACTTTAAACACAATTCACCATAAGTCTCTGTTAAATGCAACTAGAAGTGTCTTGAAGCGTGCTCGTACCTGCATAAGACAAGACGGCGGCCACATCGAACATTTACTCAAGTAATAAACCAACTGTATGAAGATTAGTTTTCATTAAATTTGACCAACTTCTGCTGTTCAGATTTTTTTCTTTCCAAACAATGAAATAATCCTTGCATGAAACAGAGTCGATCCGCGTCAAAAAAAAAATTGACCAACTTTATAATTTTTTAAGAACAACTCACGCTTGACCACAAATTTGAACGAGCCAAATTTGTTTACATAAAAAAACACCTAATGTCTCCTTAGACACTTTTCCTCTATCTCCTTTAGATTCGGATTTCCCCATACTGTCCCATTTAAAAAAATCACTCTGTATATTATAATAAAAAATATCTATCTATGTATTGTATTGTATTAGTTATATATCAGTCATCTAGTACCCATAACACATTACCTATCTCTGTGTCAAGTGGCATCCAAATCGAGTCAGCGGTTTATTTATTCATATTACTAGTAGACCCGGCGCGGTTTCACACGGGTTATATTTTTTTAGCAAATTTTTACACTCTGTATATTTTCTCACCGTTTAAACCTTCCCTACGAGCACCGGTGGTCTAGTGGTAGTGACCCCGCCTTCCGATCTTAAGGTAGTGGGTTCAAACCCGGTCGCGCACCAATGGATTTTTCTATTCGAAAAGTTTATGTGCGCAATGCCACATGCTCTCATACGGTGAAGGAAAACATCGTGAGGAAACCGGCATGTCCAAGAACTAAAAATTCGACAGACATGTGCCATCCACCAATCCGCATTGGGTCCGCGTGGTGGATTAAGACCCAATCACTCTCGCCAGTGTCCCAACAGTGGGAACATTAGAAGGCTGTCATGATGAAGCCTTCCCTGAACTTTCACAAACATTTCAAGACCAAAATTATCTAAATCGGTCCAGCCGTTGTCGAGTTTTAGCGAGCCTAACGCACAGCAATTCATTTTTATAATATAAGATAGATGAGGAGCTTTTGCTGATGTGTCTTGGTCACAGTATTGGAGATGAAATTTTTGTCATTAAGTATTTATATTTGGTTCACTTATCGAAGCACGGATTTTTTATTGATCAGTTCATTTTCATAATCGTTATTGACCCCAATTAAATATTTAAGCTTGTGGTACCTTATAGGTGTATAAGAGGTCGTTAATTTCAAAATTATATGGGGGGAACATTTTTTTATACTTTTTTTTTTTTTTTTTTTTTTATACTACTAAAGTGGTAACCAAGCGTACGGCCCACTTGATGGTCAGCGGTTACCGTAGCCTATGTACGCATGCAACATCATAGATATCACTTGCGTGTTACCACCCTGAGACATTAGATGGTAAGTCTCATGTGCCTGTAATTTCACCGGAAACCATACCCTTCGAACCGGAACACAGCAATGCGAGCATTACTGCTTGGCGGCAGGAATAGGTATGGTGGTAGTCCTTCCTCGGACGAGCTCTATCACAAAGAACTCTACTACGCTTACGCTTTAACATCAAAAACGTCATCAATAATTTAGCGTTTCAGTATTCAGGCGAACAATATAAAAATAAAATATGGACAAAAGAGCAGGAGAGGAGACTCACAGAGGCCGCAGCCTTCTCCATACGGGAGCTCTTGAACTGCTGCGGGGTCCATCCTTCCTGACTACCGACTGTATTCCCGAAGCCTGCAGAAAAGCCCCCCGTGAAGGCTCCATGGAACCTCCTCCGTCCGTGGCTGTCCACAGCGTACTGGTCAGTAGGTTCCTGATACTTGCGTTTTGATGGTACTTCATCTGTAGGTAGAGATTAACCAGTCTAAAACTGCACGCCCCACTCCATAAATTGCTATTAAGTATGTTAGATAAGGTAAGGCATCTTGATAATTATATAGGACAAAAAAAATTGCTGTTTAAAGGCATAAGATTATAAATTAAATTGCGAATGCGTTCTGCTTGGCTTGTCTGTCTTGGCAGGTGTATTGTATTTATTGATATGATTTTATTAAGCAGGAAGTAACCTCTATCATTGATATTGCAAATGTTTTTCAATTTTGATAGAATAATCATCATGACAGCCTTCTAATGTTCCCACCACTAGGACACTGGCCTACTCTCAAGCGAGATAGAATAATATTATTATGTTTAATTTCTTAACTTTCATACATAGAACTGTAAAGTTCTTCATTATAAGTACCTACCTACCTATGGCTTCTATGGCTGTGTTTTGCCTTCTATTTAACTTGATGCAGTAGAAAGTTACTAGAGATTTGATTGCATGCAGAATCAGGAATAGTGTTGTTGAGATAGTGATAGTCTACTGATACTATTGTGGCAATGAAAATCAGTCACACTATCGATATTTCTATGTATCGAAATGATTGATAGATAAAATTAAGCGATGTTTTTTAGCTTAGTCGATAATAACGATAATATTTGGCAATTTTGGTTGATATCAATACTATCGATAGGGTCGATACAATCGAAAAATGTATGAGATTGTAAATTGATTAAATTATATCAATATTATCGATACTAAGTTAACTATCGATAATATCGACTATTTTGACGAGATGACTATCGATAGTATTACGAGAAGTACTAGATTATCGCAAAAATTTTCACTATCGATCCTATCGCGAAAGGTCGATAGTATCGATTAGAATAACGACTGTTTTTTCAAGGTCTATCGATAGCGAAACTATCGCTAATGCAACAACACTGATCAGCAAAAAACAAAAGCAACAGTGATTACTATAGAATAAAAAGGTGTTATCGGCACACGCTGATTATGAAGTCTTCAATTCCGGCACACTAACCTTCTTCATACGGGTCAAGCGGTGTCCCATAACTTACAGCATTTTCTTCGGAGTCGGAATCACTCATCGCAAACTTTGTAAATTAATTATATTATCTAGACGTACGAATATGGGTCGTACGTACCAAAGATTATAATAACTGGGTACGTACTTGTAAAATCATTTATAAGCCTTCCTTTGGCAAATTAAATAATATAAAAATGTCTAATTTGTCAAAAAAATAATTTTTTATGGCATAACATCTGTCAATTTGATTAAACAATTTTGTCAGTGTCAATGTCAAGTATTTGCCAACTTGGATATTTAAAAGAATTTTGTAGTCGTAAAAAATATTGTCAGCTGACTGCAGACTGCTGCCGTTTAAAAAAATAAAAAGGAACAAGAGTAATTTGTATTTTATTTCTAATACGGTTTATGAGATATAGTTTTTATTAAACCATAAAACTATTCATAGGATATTAGGTAAATGAATGAGTTATTGGCTGGCATTAGTTATTGGCTACTTCATACTCAAACACTTCCTAAAAGCTACTGATGCTAAGTACAATATCTCCCTTCATTCTAGAGAATAGTTTACATATTTAGCTTTAATATTTGTGCCGATTTGTACCACCTTTCGAGTAATTTCGTATAAAAAAATCATAATTGATTGACAATCGGCAATCCGGCTACTATGGTGGGGTTTTGTTGTGAAAACGGTAAGGATTGCGTTTGACTACAATTCGAATTAAACTTGTCTCATACCTCATATCTCTGTAGTTGATCCATATTTCGTTACTATTTAAGTTATTTTATCTTAATTTAAATGTATTTTATTATTTTTTTACTTTAAAACATTAAATTATGGTATAGCCAATAACAGAAACGATAAAACCTAAGTTTTAAGTTACTGGCTATACATGTACATCACCGCCAGTCACCTACGAATTCAATTTATAATTTGTCAAATTTGGCGAAAATGGCCTTCTTCCGCCAATCTGACGTTTGCTGAAGAGCACAGCATAGATGCCCAGTTGAGTAACCACCGCATGCAGAGATCAGTTCAAGATCCGATGGCCTGAAATAAACTTGTGCCGAAACCGATACTAATTCAGTTTGTTTAGTGAACTTTATACTGTAAATATTTATACAAGGGCTTCGAAAAGTTCGTTTATACCAGAGCTAAGAACTCGATAATTATGTTCCTTGTATTTCTTAAAAAAAATGACTATAATCTGCTGTTTCGTAAAAAATGCTACAGCCAATAACTGAAACCAAACATGCCAGTAACTAATTCTGGGGTGCCAGTAACACAATTTTTATTTGAATGAATATTATAACTTTATAAGCAATGTTAATTATTTTTATTGTTATTAAAATGATACTAGAACTTTTTCCGTCTCCATTAACACCATAAAAACATCATTTGGATGACGCCTAAAGAAACTATACCAATTTAAATTGACCAAGGCGCTTAAGTAGCTAATAACTGGTGCTTTTACCCTACATCATAAATATGTACATAATATAAAATAGTATTTACTATTAATACTAAGTACTAGATGCTCTATCTTACTTTAATTAGATGTTTTTGTCTCAAGTTATTAAAAAAAAAGCTGTATATAGATGGCGGTAGCTCAACTGGCAAGCCCGAGAGAATGTAAGCACTACGTTTGGCGAGCTATGGTGAATGTGTAGGGAATACAACATTGGTTGCTCCTGCTGTCAGTCCTTTTTTTTGTAATCTTGAATCGAAAACCACTCATTTAAAACACATAATAAATACACAAATGGGATGGACGAAAATAAAGTACTATGAGTAGGGTACTTAAATATACAATTATTTGTGGTTATCAAATAATTCATGATACATATAAAAAAAAACAAAGACGTATATTTCTAAACCGTAACATATGAAAACATTAACGTAAGAAAAGGCGGTATGGTCTCAGGCAGGACTCTAGCCCAGTATTGGGCGAAAAAAAAAGGAGTCTTAGAATAAAATGTTTTGATCTCTAATTTTTTTAGCAACACAAAAACGGACACTGCCAGAATTTGTGACTGACTGACTGATTCTTACGTTTACGTAAAGAAAGTACAGAATCAAGCGAAGCGATTATTTAATGCAAGCAAATCGCAATTCGCAATGTCTTGTAATTCGAGTGATGATGAGGATATAATTGTACTATACTACTATTTAAATCTAAGGAGACGAAGACATGATGAACAAAAAAAATTAAAACAAACAAAGTCTTGGAACGGTAGGCTCATCCTACGAACAAATCAATATTTCACATCATTAATAGGCTATGTTAAACCTTTTTGGATTAATACCTTTAATAGGTATTATTACAGTATGCGTCATCATTGGCCTTTAGGTCTATTTCAGACGGATTAAACAGTGTCTACCATGGTTGCACTTTTTCTGGTGGCTAAACAACCGATACGGGAGCGGACAGAACGGCCACAGTTGTTGCAAACAAATGAACCATGTGATGGGTTTGCTTCGTTGGCATGCCTTCTAGCTCTTTTGTCTGCTAATGTGGCAAACCAGACCTGGTCATGGTGCATTTTGCCATCTCGCAAGCACTCTTGCCATTCAGGTCTATCAGTAGCAAACAATTCCCAATCCTAGTCATCAATGTTAAATTGTTTCATAAACAGAGCTGTGCTATGGGTACTAGATGACTGATATATACTAAATACAATACAATACATAGATAGATATTTTTTATTATATATAGAAAATACCCAGAACACCTGGATCAAATATTTGTAGATCGTACAAACATTTGACCCGAGGCGTGAATCGAACCAGCAACCTCCGTCGCAGGCGGACCTGCGCCTGCTGCGCCACATCGGTTATCAAATGATATATAGGCTATATTGGGATGTGTATTCCCTATGTCCCCATGATTTGGAGAAGTTAATATTATTATTTATTATTATATCAATAATAGACGAGCAGCTTTCACTGATGTGTCTATGTCACAGTGTTGAAAAGTCAAGTTCACTTATAAGCACTGATTCTATTGATTTTAATTGTTAACAGTTTATTTGTTCGCAACCAGGCATCGAGTTTATTCTTGAATGCGTTTATCGAGGTGGCAGTAACTACTTCTTCTGGTAGCTGATTCCAGTTATGGGCCACCCTGTTACTGAGGATGTGTTGTGCAGTGTTTGTATTAGATGGTGAATGGTTTATTTTACAATTGTGCCCTCTAGATGATTTGGTGTATTCCTTCATAACATAGATTTTATGAATTTCGGGCAGATTGTATATTCGAGAAAGGATCTTGAAGGTCTCAATGAGGTCACCGCGAAGGCATCTTTCTTCCAGGGTAGTGAGGCGTAATGCGCGGAGTCTCTCTGTGTAGGATAGACGACGAAGGGCTTGCGGTATCTTGGTGGCTTTTCTCTGCACAATATAAAACCCCATTCAAAGTTACATGTCCAACTTTTGATGCAAGAACACATAGATAAGTAAAAAAATGTTTGTTCACTCATTTTACTCTATGTTTACCTATGATACTCAAATTAAAGTTTAGCTCTACTTGTAGTCATTCAAGTTTTGAGTGCGTAAGTGCTTCGGAAAGTACGTCAAGCGAAGTAACCCTGACGTTTAAATTCTTGAGGCACACCGTGTCACCAAGGCTCACTAACTCATACAAACTTTATTAATTTAAAACTTCAATTTCAGATTCAGTGCAGAAAAGTTTAAATCGTAAATTTGAAACTAAGCAAGATGATGCAGATGTAAGTTCAGACAGTTTTAAAGTGAAACAAGAAATAGACGATCCCTTGTATCTACCGGAATCAAATTCTCAGCTTACCAACATGGACATCAAAGTAGAAGTTGAAGAATTCAAGCAAGAAAATGAGGAAAATGAAACGGGTTCAGAAGATTCACTGCCTGTGCCAGAACCAGTAGGTTTATTACTTTTAAAGTTTGGCTGACTCTTGGTCATCATACTTGCCACATGCCAAATTTATAAGTAAGAATTAGTGTAAGGTCACAAAACAGGTTATATCCATAGTAGTAATATCAGTAATAACCAATGATAGTTCAAAAATCAAATCAAAAATCTTTATATAGTAAAAAGGGTCTTAGACAACATTATTTTATATAATATTAACAATTGTGTTTCTCGTAAGTAAAAAATGCTGTGTGAAAAGACATTTGTGCCAGTGTTGCATTGAGTTCCTTGCTCTAAGTAGAGATCTGTATGTAGATGCGAAGGATAGTTGATAAACAACTCCTTTTTTATTAACCTACACTGTCCCACTGCTAGGCAAGGGTATCCTCCATCACTCTCTTTATAAACTTTAATAATAAATATATAATACTGGACAATCCACACAGCACCATTTAGCCCCAAGCTAAGCTGCTGTTAATCAGAGCTGTGTTTATGGGTACTAAATGACTGATATATACTTAATACAATACAATACATAGATAGATATTTTTTAATTTAATATAGAAAATTGAGAGAATGGGGGGAGGCTTTTGCCCAGCGGTGGGACATGAATGGCTGATATAATAATAATAGTAGAAAATACCCAGAACACCCGGGACAAATATTTGTAGATCGTACAAGCATTTGACCCTAGGCGGGAATCGAACCTGCAACCTCTGCCTCCTTTATAGATATTTTATGTAAAACTTATTTTGGAGATGAGTGGCATCAGACAGATTTCATTGGAAAGAGCTTGAGGAGGCCTTTGCCAATAGGCACACTGATTAAATAAGACCTACAGGTAGCTTTATTATTTTTTTAACAGCTTTGCATCTACTTGATCAGAATTTAGGTTTTTTTTTTGGAGCGCCGGTGGTCTATTGGTAGTGTCCCGCCATCTGATCCTAAGGTCGTGGTCGTGGGTTCAAACCCGGTCGCGCACCAATGGATTTTTCTATTCGAAAAGTTTATGTGCGCAATGCCAGTGCTCTCTTACGGTGAAGGAAATCATCGTGAGGAAACTGGCATGTCCAAATAAGAGTAGTCCAGTGTCGCAACAGTGGGAACATTAGATGGCTGTCATGATGTTAAGACGTTTCAAAATGATCTTTGTGATTTTATTGAAATAAATCATTTATTACTTTGACTTTGATGATGATGATGATCATGATTATTATTTTAAGCTTCGAGAATATAAACAAATTATTCCTAATGTCTTTGATTTAAGTAAAATAATTTAATAATTACAGACAGCACCTTTAAAGCGACCAACGGCATCACCAAAGCCCTCACGTGCAAAACGCCAGCGTAAATGAGATAAACAGACCCTAAGTATAGTTCGCACAGCGGATCTAGGCTTCCGTGAAGTTAGCCGTATGTGATGCGCAAAGACAATTTTGTTATAAAATGCTCCATTGCGCATCGAAACGAATCATTTCACGTTTTCGTCGGTGACCACCTGACCACCACCAACAAGGCCCTACTACGCAGATCCAAGGAGCTGGCGGCGGCGAGGGAGTACCAGTTCGTCTGGGTTAAAAACTGTCAAATCCACGTGAGGAAGAACGCGGGCTCTCAAAGCTTCGTGGTAAACTCGGAGGACGATTTCCAAAAAATCAAGTGATAGATAATAGCACTCGTTATAAACTTAACTACTCGCGCATGATCTCTTTTATCCCTAAGCTGCATCGTAAATCATTAATCTATCGATCAGTCGTAGTATACCTAACACTGTGTACCACACGCATATATTTAACCTACTGTTTATTTACAACACGTGCATACCTACATCAACCATCTTCCTACATACATAATATTATTGACAAAATAAACTGCTTACTTCATACATACACACAATTCTTTTTCTATGTATTTAATATTTACATATTTTACAATACACTATATACATATATACAACCATTAATTATAAGATTATCGCTGCCTTATTATATATATCATCTTAAAAATAAAATAAACTATTTAATTCTAAATGATTCACCTAAACTTGACAATTCTAACATTATTCCAAGTTGGCAAGATACGTTCTATATCATAGCAATAGAATGTAACTTTACTACTATACACACGGTCCCTTTTCTAAATTTTTATCATACTAAACCTCTAACCATAAGTTTCCACCACGCTTTAGCTACAAAATGTAATAAATGCATATTGTTATCTTTATACCAAAGCTATAAATCTAATATTAGAAATAAATTCCACATAATTTTATGCCTGACAGACCTCTCGCTACATACACACATACATTCTGACGTTTTAGGATTAAAAAACCTATTATTTTTGAGCATGTCGTTAAAGACTAGGTATTTTTATAAAACTTCCAGCAACAACATAAAAAAAAGTTCTAATTATTGTGGGCATTTACAACCCCAGTCAGTTGTCTTACTTTGTAGTACTTCTTATGCACATATAGATGATCTGTACAGAATGACACAATACGGTAAATGGGTAACTATTGTTAACAAAATGCCCGTGTGTATCACGCACATACAGAGGAGTGTAGTACCTGCAAGCGACTCGGACTCGACCAGACTATCACAGTGCGGCCGGCTGAGCGTTCATCAACAAACCTACCCGCTTTCTATCTCAAGGAATAAAGACGCTACTCTGTGCTTTACATTTTTACTAAATATGATGCTACTAGAATGCTGTTACGGTAACAAACGTACAAGATTAATATGTCACAATGGGTAACCTAACGATTTATTACCAGAACGTAAGAGGGTTACGTACGAAGTTACAATCACTGTATTCTAGTATTTTACTTAATGATTATGACATTTTAGCATTAACAGAAACCTGGCTGCACTGTGGCATAAATGACTTGGAATTTTGTGATCCCAGGTATGAAGTTTTTCGTTGTGATTGCGACTTAACGAAAAGTGATAAAAAATGGGGAGGCGGCGTAATGGTTTGTGTTAAGAGGGAGTTAGGTGCTTACCTACGCGAGGACTTATCGAGTTCTCCAACTGACTTGGTATGGGTTACGATACCAGCTCGTCATTTAAACTCTGATGTAAATCTAAACATTGCATGTACATACATTACGGGATACCCATCGACCCAACCCCGTGATGTAAACGCATTTCTTAATTCTTTGTCAGAAGCATTTAGTACTTGTCCGTCTGACAATTTTCTAGTTGTAGGCGACTTCAATTTGCCGTGCATAGCATGGGGGATTGAAGGTCCGACCTTTAGAAAACAAGGAGCGGCCGAAATACAAGAGTTAGCCCTTAAATTGACAAATTTTATGAGCTACCTTGGCTTTTCTCAGTTGGATCTCATTAAGAATTCGCATGGTAACACAATTGATCTTGTGTTTAGTAATTTTTCAATGGAAATGGATAGATGCTACAAACCTCTTCTCACTGAAGATCCAGCTCACCCATCACTGGCATTATCGGCCAACGATGTACTAGTAAAACCAATAGTATGTAAACAATCAGTTAAGTATCAATTTAGGAAAGGGGATTATGAAAACCTAGTTTTAGACTTAAATGAAGTACCTTGGAACTCCATACTTAAAGGAAATATCGATGAAGCTGTTCAAAGATTATATGATCATCTTAGTCATTATATAGATAAATACATACCCAAATCCAAAATTGGTTCTGATCAGAATTTTCCACTATGGTATTCACGTGACTTAATCACACTAATAAAAAGAAAGTCCAAAGCTCATGCCCGCTGGAAACGATTTGGTAATCGACGCGATTACGATGATTTTGCAGATTTACGTTCACAACAAGAAATTATGTCACGTAAATGCTATGTCAGTTATATAGATGGCCTTGCAGATAACTTAAAATGTAATCCAAAACTATTTTGGTCCTTTGTTAAATCTAAGCGAGGTATGAAGTCGAACTACCCTCAATGTGTAACTTATCGCGATAAAAATTTTTCTGCTGGTGATGACATTTGTACGGCTTTTAATGAGTTTTTTCTTAGCGTCTTCATACAACCTGAAGCCGCATATCCTGATATGAACTTACCTTCCCCAGCCTATGGTTCTACCAGTAACATACAAAGATTATCTTTCTCCTACGAGGATGTTCTTAAAATTCTAAAAGGTTTGGACAAAAATAAAGGGTCTGGAAGTGATCAAATTTCTTCATATTTTGTTGTTAGTGCTGCACCAGCTTTGGCAAAACCCTTAAGCATAATTTATAACAGATCAATAAGTGAAGGAGTCTTTCCACAAAAATGGAAGGAAGCTCATATTGTTCCTGTCCATAAAAAAGGCTCGAAGCTAAAAGTGGAACACTACCGGCCTATTTCAATTCTCAATGTTTTCAGTAAAGTTTTTGAAAAGCTCATACATGGGCATATCCTTTGTACTATATCTAATGCAATACCACCCGAGCAGCACGGATTTTTAAGAGGTCGGTCTACGTTAACAAACTTATCCATCTTCACTCATTTCATCCAGAACTCAATGGCTAAACACAAACAAGTTGATGTAATCTACACAGATTTCGAAAAAGCCTTTGATCGTGTAGATCATTACATACTTTCAAAAAAATTACAGCATTTAGGTATTCATGGAGATCTGTTAAGATGGGTAAAGTCTTATCTGTCAAGGCGCTCTCAGGCAGTTGTTGTGGGAGGTTATCGTTCCGAATTTGTGAGCATATCATCCGGAGTACCCCAGGGATCACACTTGGGGCCCCTTTTCTATAACATATACTTATATGATATATATACATGTTTCAAGCATTCGCGATTTCTCATGTATGCGGACGATACAAAGATATTCCTTGATATTGGCAAAATAGATGACTGTCAAAATCTTCAGGACGACCTTAATAACTTATCTGACTACTACGAAAAAAATAGAATTAAAGTAAACGTTAATAAGTGTCAGGTTATTACATTTTCTCGTAAGATACGTTCCATTCATCACTCATACCATATTCAAAACAGTCAATTAGAAAGAGTTTGTAAGGTTCGAGATCTTGGGTTAAACCTTGACACCAAGCTTGATATGTCTGAGCATGTGGATATCATCATAGACAAGGCGTACAAAAGCTTAGGTTTCGTTAAACGTACATGTCAAACTATTAATAATATCAATTGTATTAAAATTATATATAATGCCTATGTACGTAGTAATCTTGAGTACGCCAGCAGCATATGGTACCCACATTACATAACTTATTCCCAACGCATTGAGCATGTCCAAGAAAAACTTATTAGATTTCTAAACTATAAAAGCAGGAAGTATTTTAACTGTTATGAGGACGGCTGTCATTTCTTTAAATTACTGACCCTTAATGATCGTCGCGTGGTGGCGGATATGATGTTTCTGTATGACATCATAAATTCCCGCATTGATTGCCCAGAAATAGTCAGTCAGATTGGTTTATTGGCCCCCTCATACAGAACAAGACAAACTAACTTATTTTACGTACCTACAAGCCGTACTAACTATCAACAAAACTCTGTTTTTACTCGTATCATTGCAACGTACAATAAAAAGTTTAAAAATATTAACATATTCGATAATTCTAAACCTACCTTTAAAGGTAGGATTCAACTGGCAGTTAGCCAGTGATAAAGCGTGGTGGTACTTACAGTACAGTTAAGTAGGTATAGTTGTCTATATTGCTTGGGTTACTAGGGCGCTAACCAGTTAGTGCGTTGGTGACTTATGTGGTGTAGATACCATTCAGATGGTGAAATACTTACGCAGGCAATTATATTATTATGTATTTTAAGCTATTTACTTAGAATCCTCTTATGTATATACTTAACTAATTATATCTAATTATTTTATCATAAGTAAGTACCTTGCTTACCCATATGTATCGGTTAAATATTCACAGATCATCTCACATTTATACATAATGTACATTATGTAGGTACTTACCTATATATCTGTTATATACTTATTACTTACTTAGTTTGCCATGCTAGGTACATAATATTATGTGATACCAAATAATACTACTATTTATAAATTGGGTATTATTTATAACGTAAACTAAATAAATTTGTATTACCAAACATCCAATATCTTAGCATGACTAGGTAATAGCGGGATTAGGTATTTCTGATTGTCTTGTCTAAAGGCTCACAAACATAATGGTTGATGTAGTGTGCAGTTTGCATCTTCGAAGGTCAGTTCACAGACACTCACTTACTATTACTACTTACACCTACCCACACACTCAATATACAATAAGCATCATGTCCATGAATCTATGATACTTACCTTACTACTCGTACTTAGGGATAATTTTTATTCAAGATCTATGTATTGTCCGTCACTGATCGTAATTAAAAATGTAGTTACATAATAACTTGCAAATATTTTGTTCCCAACAACTTTGCTTACTTCAGACAAATGTAGAAACCTATTATTAGCCTTACGTTTAGTAACTTACCTAGGATTAATAATCTATTTAAGTACATACATTGTAAATCGCCGTTGGTTTCTCAAATAAACAAAAAAAAAAAAAAAAAAAAAAAATGTTTGTAACACCCAGACAGAATGAACATAATGGATGTTGGATGATGAACATGGGCTCATCACACAAATATTTGTCCTGAGTGGGAATGTAACCAACAGAATGGAAGGCAGAACTACTACCAACTGAGCTGTGAGGACAGTCAATGAAGAGGACAAAGTATTATTGATGCATAGTTTGCACAGTGGATCTCGGCCGTAGTGAAGTTAGCAGTTTCGATGCGCAACGGAGCTTATTCCAACTTATTTGTCTTTGCGTATAAAATTTTTTATAACTACCTAGGTACAGTACCTACCTACCTTGTTGTTTATTGATTTGTAAGTAAACTAGTAAAAGGTATGATTGTGGTTTATTAAATTATATGCATAGGTAATTGAGTGATACTAGATAGTTGTCATTAATTGATAAGTATTGATTGCAGTAAATATTTTTTTATTAATAAATTAAGTCTTTAGATTTTGATTTGATGTAGTAGGTATAGGTAACCTACTTCCTACCTTAAAACTCCATCATGAGTAGTTATAGTAAAGCCATGTCAGCCTAGTCTTCTTCTTCTTTTACTTATGGCGTCTGTGGCTAAGTCATGGACGGCCTATTAATATTCCCACTGCTGGGACTCTGGCTCGGCTTTGAACCAGTCTGTTTTGAACCCAAGCATGACCTTAGAAAGATTGGTAGACGAGGTCACTAGACCACACTTAAAGGTAGGTACGTAGCTTTATTTAAAAATATGTAGGTAGTTTTTTTTATTTGAAACATTTCTAAATAAAAATAGGTATAATAATAAGGTACCTACCTACCTACTACCTAAACGTTAAAAATATTGTAAGGTGGGCGTCAGGCAAGACGCAAGAACTTTTCAAGGTTATTTGAGAATGGCGGGAAATCAAGCGATAGCAACACCGGAGAGAAAATCAACAATAACCAACATAGTAACATTTAACTATTGAGCGCGTCAGGCAGGGCTTCCCATAAATATTTTAAAGATACCTCATACTTAGAGGAGACGAGCGGTCTAGCAAATAAATTAATTATGGAATACAATACTTAGCTAACGAATTCTAGTAGATACCTACATTAGATACCATATAGATAGGTACTACAGTACACTATACTAGATATATGTGTAGTGTGAAAATAATAACATTCAAGATTTCGCATCACATTGCTGCTTGAACTTAGAACATGAATCAGTATCTTCTTTCAAGACGCACAATGAACAAACAAAGTGTTTTGAAATGTCGCAACTCGCAACCAATGGCGTCAATAACAAGTTCAACAGACTGAAACGGGATATTACATTTGCTGGTAAGGGTAAAAGAGATGGCAGGTAAACTGTTGATGCAAGTGAGACGGCTAGTTTACTGCTATACAGAGAGCAAAAGCGAGACAGCTACAAAATATACAGCTCTATATGATTTCTTTAGCAGGTGATTGGGTACGCATGCGTCACAGAGAATAACCAGGGCCGTATTTAGAAAATTAAAATTTAAAAAGGAACATTTAAAATCGTACCAAAGATTATAATAACTAGAATCGGACGACACCGTAGAATGATATACATGGTCATACAAAAATATATCATCATCATCCACAGCCCGATTTCTCCCACTGCTGCATAGGTCTCCCCTTGTATGTACAAAAGTATAAAGGGTGAGGTTATTTCAGGGCTGCTGAGTGAAAATCTGAAACCGTGAAAGTTATCGAAAAGTCAAGTTAGGAGTTACGCGCAAAATTTTGAAAAAAATAGTTTTGCATTATAAAAATGTTAACAAAGAAAAAAACCAAATATGCAAAAAAAAAAAATTTTCAAACTCACTTTTTCTCAGAATCTATAAATAAATGTTTAATATTTTTAATGCAGAACTTATTTTTTTCAAAATCGAGCACGCAAACTCATAGCATGATTTTACTCCTAACCCTTTCGTTTTCGGTAATAGTATGCTATGAAAACCTCCTCCGTTTATCGTCTCGGCTAAAAAACAACGTCCTATCTAGGACTAGATCTCTAGCTAGACCATAGTCCTAGAACTTGTTTTGCGTGGTGTTACTAGATGGCGTAGTTAATCCCTAATATAATTCATATTCATATTCATTTATTGCTTCACATTGGTACATAAGATCATTAATGGTAGGCTGTCCGACAGGTCGTCAATTACAGTCACCTTCACATGTGTTGGCACGTGTCGCCAGCTCAAGCTCAGTCAGCTGTCAGTTGTCACTTGATACGGCCCTGCCAAAATACAATCAGCTGTTTGTAATGACAGTTCCTCTGACAAACACAAAATGGTTGAAAACTAAAGTTGGCAAACAAAGAAAAGGCAGCGTAATTGCGTATTTTAGCTAGAAAAACTGTTTTTTTAAGTAAAAGTTGTATAGTTTAGTTTGTTTTAAGTGTTTTGTGCAAAATGTTGGATTTGGAAATCATCCCGGAGCGTTCCCTTGGCAGCGATGCTTGGGAGTTCGTTTTAGGTGAGCTGAATATTTCTGTTTATATTCTTACGTCAATATTCTGCGCTTTATATTGCGGGACGCGTCTTATGCAATTGTGTTTTGGTCGGCAATACATAGTACTTCATGTTTCTGTCGATATTTGCTAATAGCACCTTCGAAACACTTGTTTTAATTGATTTTTCCTGGGCTATGCTATAGCCCTTTGTCTGTATAAAGTACTTGTTTTTTAAACGTTATCTTGACCGTGAAACATTGACTGTTGTTTTCATGTTTACAATGTTTATAGTGATCTAGTTTTCCAGCAGTTCTTAAATGTAAAATGCCATTTGGAGGCTTACAAAACATTTGTTTCTCAATATGATTAATGGCTTGGCTATCTAATGGTGCTCCCACACTTTTGTTCAAAAATGTTTACACAAACATTTAAGAACATTTTGAAAACAAACATGTGCAAAACGATGATAGGATCTAGAGAAATGTCAACAAATGTTTTATTTTTATAATTTGTTAGCTAACAATTTTATTTAGAAATGTTAACTAACATTTTCTAATATGAAAACATTTTCTAATGTTTTGTTGAAAATGTTTACTAATGTTTGTAAACAGCAGTGTGGACTGTGGAGCACCATAAAATTTCCTCTAGACACAATGTAACTGTTACCATTCTAAGTATGACTCAGCCTGACAAGGTTTGCTTTAAAATACTTACTTACTTACTGACTTAATTTTTTTTTACTAGGTACCTACTTAATTTTTTTATTCTGCACATAATGACCAAATACAAAACTTACTATCAGAATTTTTTTCGAGATAAATATTATTAAAATGTCAGCTACTAGGCTACTATGTACTAGGCTTCTGGCTATTGTACTGCTTCGGTTCAATGTTAATTAAAATAAAGATAGGTAGTCTATTATGTTATACCAAATTCATATGTTATTACAAGTTTCATCTGAATTGGTTCAGCTTTTATACACAGCATGCTAGACAAACAGATCTCTAAACTTATAACATCAATATTTATTTAATTTTATAAAAATATTAGCTCCCACCCATGGCTTTGATCAATTGGTATGTTTAAAAAAAGTAGCCCACTAAGTCAAAGTCAAAATCTTTTCACTTTTTTTTGTTTAGTTAGAAAACAGACAAGAGATACTTTCACATTTATAATAAGTATTGATATAAGTACTTAAGTAGATGGGTATAAATAAACTGTGCAATTATTTTCACTACTGTAGTTATGCTAAAAATGTAGGTACAATGACAAAGAAAGAGTCATTAAACTCAAAACTAAAGGCAAACTTACATTTGCATACAAATCTTGGCAGGACAAGATAGCATTGTTTGTTATGAAACTATTTGAGCGGCAAAGCTAAGTTTGTGTGCCTTATCAGTCACTAACAATGATTCAGTTATAATGTGTTGCATCATTTTAGATTAGTACAACAGAATAAAAATTGTCCACAAAATTTTAGGTATGTATGTAGGTAAGTACCAATAGATAGGTACTTTCAACAGTAAATCATTTACATAAAGAGTATGATATAATACAATATACATTGCTTGCACTCGTGCGAAGCCGGGGCACACGTAAGGATATACGTTCCTTGCTCGGAAGTATTGTTGTGAAAATATGTAGGTACCTTCAAAATTGAAATAAATTAAGTTGGTAAAGCAAAGTAGTCAAAGGTTACTAGACCATAGGATAATATTATGCTAATGCGATTAATATTTATTGCGTTATTATTATTAAATATCAATCATAAAACAGAAAACAATAGAAAACATTGAGTGGAGAGAGCGGCGATAATTTTAGATGCAGATTAGATTGTTATGAGTAAGTTTCCATAAGATAGCTCATTCAGTTACAAAAAAAAAAAAAATGAAAAACGAAAGAAAAGGTAGGTAGGTAACGAAATAGATAAATCTAGTTTCGCAACTCGCTATTTACAAAAATAGTTTTCTTGAATGAACGAATAAATCGTATTGGTATGTTTTGAATGAATGGTTAAGATAAAATTAATACTGATGGTTGTTAGGCCATGACGGAGACTTTCAGGTTGCCTAAAAACTCATACAAGTCAGTGGCGAACTCGGTGACTTCGTAATTCTGGTCAGTTTGTACGAAGTTACTTACTTTTTTTTTGGATAGTTTGTAAATGGGCTATCTGATCCCTCCACCATCTACGTTACAATCGTTCAAGTTGATTAGGCATCGAATATAAATTTCGACCTTGATCGTTATCACTGTAAACAAACGGAATAACATGTTTTGAATTTTTTTTCAAAACATGTTGTTCCGCCTTTTTTGCGTCTTTCTCATGATGATGGAAGAATGTACTGACGTCAATTTAACTTCGTAGTTTTATGATCGTCGTCCATTCTTTTGTTTTGGTTAACTATAAAAAACTATAAAATTAAAACTTTAGATCAACAAATCAATCAGTCCAATCAATCCCTAATCCCAGAACTCAATAACAATCACTACCCAGCATTTAAAATCTGCGAACAGTTGAATAACAGTATTTTGGAGCAAAATCAATATTTTCCATTTATAATTCCCCAACTTTTCTCTCAAGCAGCTGCTCAATTTGCGCGTTATTCAGTGGTCCGATGCACGTGCGTGATGCGTGCTAGTGCGTCTCAATAAATGCGTACAAACTAATAAAGTGGCGTGCACAAATTGGTCAGACCGTTTCTCTGTCATACGCATACCTAAACACATCTATTTTTAGGGCTATAAGAGTTATTATTGGCTAATAAATAGAAGCTGGCAATAAGCATCTACTGATAATTTAAAAACTTTGATTTTTAATTTACCATGTATAGTAGAGGTTACTACTACTATATTAAAAAATAAAAATTTTAAATCACATCGTTTAGTTGTACACCCTTATGCCATAGACTTCAGACTAGCCTTACGCGATTTCGATTCGGTATAATATAAAGAGATACCATATTTAAGCATGAGGTTTTCTGCAGGGCAATGAATGACCTCATGGTCTGAAACATATCTAAATGAGTTAACCATTTAATTTAAGTGTTTATATCTTTCCAGGGATGCATTTCTCCCAGTCAGTAGCAATCATACAGAGTCAAGTGGGCACAATACGAGGAGTACAAGTACTTTATAGTGATCAGGTAATTATGAATTTAATATACGAACTAAGCTAGAATAACTAATATTAATAAGAGAAAAGGTTTGTATTATTGTATATTTGTTTGTAACGAATAAACTCAAAAACTATTCAAAAATTATTTCACCATAAGAATGTTACACTATCCCTGGATAACATAGGCTATATATCCACCTGTGCGAAGCTGAGACTAGCCGCTAGTTTAACATTAAACTCTTACAAATCCCAAAAATCTACTCAGGCGGGGAAACCTCTGCGGTAACTCGCACGCAACTGGTTGCGAACGTGGAACACAAAATCTGCTTCAGATACTACTGGTTTCCGAATTAAGTTTAAATCGATTGATTAACCTAACGTGCACTCTATTTATTTTATATAAGTGAAAAATAATTTATTTTTATTTAAACCTTATTCTATACAAGTTGACGCTATCGTCTTGTGTAAATTGGTCAAGGTATCGACATTTAACACAGTTTTACCTTATAATCTATTGTTTCCTTGTTTCAGAATCCATTGAGTGTAGACCTAGTAATAAATATGCCACAGGACGGCGTTCGGTTAGTGTTTGACCCTGTCGCGCAACGACTCAAGATTATAGAGATCTACAATATGAAATTAGTTAAACTTAGGTATAGGTGAGTATCATAATAGTTAATATTTCATTATAAACACGTTTTTCACCATCATTACCAAAAACGACATCGTAATAAACTGCACTAGGTATAAATACTAGACCTAAGTTTGCGTACTTTTTTCCATAGTTTTTTGAACACCAAGGAAAAAAAGGACGCAAACTTTAAATTCCTTTTAACAGTAGTCCTGCAGATTATAATGTTACATCACCATATTTTTATAATGCGTAGATAATACGTTGTAAATATTGTTATCGCCGCGTCTGTCTGTAGCTAAATAGAAGTCGTTAGGTGTAAAATCTATGTACAACTATAGATCTATTTATAACTTAATGACATTTTAATGCTAATTCCATTACGTTTCAATAAAAGGTCTTTAGACAACTATCCGCTAACCTATCATTACCTGTATTTCCACAAATTGATCAAAAAAATAAAAATAAAAATAAATTTATTATAACTTTTTCTAGCTTACTCAGAGCTTGCTTTTATTTAGCACTGCCCCTGACCTTTTCGAAAAGGTAAAATTTAGCTTAGCTACAATATAGCTAAATCTAGGAAAATCCATCATCACTGGCCTTTACATCTATTACAGATGATTTACGTGGCGTCAGGTTAAGGAACATCCAGAGGTTGAACACTTTTGTTCATGACTAAACAGGCCTATGCGGGAGTGGCAGCTTCGACCGCATACTTTACAAATGAAAGACCCCGGGGATGTTATTGGGTTTGCGGCGCGTTGGTGACGTTTAGCCCTCTTGTGAGCTAAATGGTCGAGCCAGGCGTTATCGTGAACGACGACACCGTCAGCCACGGTTTTTCTCCAGGTGTCACGATCTTCAGCCGCGCTCTCCCAGTTAGAGTGGTTGATATTAAACGTCACCATGTCACGTTTCACGCTGTCCTTGAATCGTAACATCGGCCGGCCAACAGGTCTTTTGGCGTCGGCAATTTCTGACAAGAGAGTTTGTCTTGGCAAACGAGAAGAGTCCATGCGATGAACATGACCCAGCCAACGCAAGCGTTTTTGCTTTAGCATGGCCATGATGCTTGGTAGTTTGGCCGTTTCCAGGACTTTCTCGTTAGTAATTTTATCGGCCCATGTGAAGCCTAATATCTTGCGAAGGCAGCGCATGTGGAAGCTATTGAGCTTCCGTTCCTGTTTGGCGTACGATGTCCAGGTGTCAGCTCCATACAAGAGTATGCTCAAGATGCACGTTTGGTAAACCAACATCTTCGTGCGGTTAGACAGGTGTTTGTTGTCCCATACTCTTGTACTAAGCTTCCCGAACATCGTAGAGGCCTTGCCAATGCGAGTACCTATTTCTCCATCGATCGAAAGATTGCACGACACTAAGGAGCCAAGATAGCAGAAGCTATCAACAACCTCCAAAGGTGCACCGTTAAGCAAGATGACAGGCTTTTCAGTAACACCTTGCGCCATTACAACAGTCTTTTTCGCATTAATGGACATAGAAAACCATTTACACGCATCCGAGAATTTGTCAGTTATACTTTGAAGCTCTTGAGATGTTGTAGCGACAAATGCTGCGTCGTCAGCAAACAAGAGATTGTCGATTAATAAGTCTTTTCGATAGCGTCGAGACTTTAGCAGAGCTATGTTGTATAGTTTGCCATCAGTTCTTGTATACAAATGAATACCTTGTTCATCACCAAATGCAGCTTTCAAGAGCAACGAAAAGAATATTCCGAAGAGCGTGGGTGCTAGTACACAGCCTTGACGCACTCCTCGCCTCATTTCAAATGGCTCAGATGTTTTACCATTGAATATCACTTTGCCTTTCATATCATCATGGAATGATTTAATAAGAGTAAGTAATTTAGGGGGGCATCCTATTCTCTGCAAGGCCGTGTAAAGACCTTCTCTACTAATTGTGTCGAAAGCTTTGTTGAGGTCGACAAACGCTATGAACAAGGGTGTTTTTTGTTCTCTACATTTCTCCTGTATCTGTCGAAGAGTAAATATCATATCTGTCGTAGAGCGTCCAGCGCGGAATCCACACTGTGACTCAGGATATATACGGTTTGCGAGTTTCTGTAGTTTGCTCATGATGAGCCGAGCAAATAGTTTACCCACAATACTTAATAGGGAGATACCACGATAACAATTGCAGTCACCACGGTCTCCTTTCCCTTTATACAGGGTAATAATGTTTGCGTCACGCATATCCTGGGGTACACATCCCTCACGCCAACATTTTACGATTAGATTGTGCAGTAAAGGTAAAACGCACCGCACCTTAATTAGTTCTGCTTCGATGCCATCTTCGCCAGGGCTCTTACCACATTTCAGCTGCTTGACAGCAAATTGAAACTCATCTATAGTAGGCTCTTCGTCCAGTTCTTCCCACAGTGGTAATATAGGTATCTTGTCCACTGCTTCTGGCTGTATGTCTATAGGTCGAGAGTACAGCTCGGTGTAATGTTCCACCCAACGGCACATCTGACGTTCACCATCAGTAATTATAGACCCATCAGACTCCTTGAGCGGCGCTGTCTTTTTCGGAACTGGACCAAGTGCCCTCTTGATTCCCTGATACATGCCACTAAAATGTCCAGTAGCTGCACAGTCCTGTATACTCCGGCAAAGCTCTTCCCAATATGCATTGGCAAAATACCGGCAATCGCGTTGCAGTGCCGCCTTAGCCATGGTAAGGTCAGTCCGTGTTTGGCTAGATGGATTAAGGCGATGTTTTAGGGCAGCTTTACGTTTAGAATCCAGCAGTGGTTTTAAGGAATCAAAGTTGTCGTGGAACCAATCTTTACATGCTGGTTTCTTGTAACCGAAAACTTCAGCGGCAGTTTCAGTTAATAGCTTTTTGACATTTGACCATTCTTCGCTGGCACTTATTATGTTTGGATCCCAGGTGTCCATTTTGTCAAACACAATTGTTCTAAATTTATCAACTAAATCTTCGTTCCTGGTTTTTGTAAGATCAATCTTTTTAACTCCTGTGAGACGAGACGAGTGAATTTTCTTTGGCTTAAAACAAACAGTAGTCACAACAAGAGAATGGTCCGTGTCACAATCGGCACTATGGAAAGATCTAGTGTGGCGAATATCTTTCAGGTTTTTCTTTTTTGTAAGAACAAGATCAAGTTGGTGCCAGTGACCTGAGCGAGAGTGTTTCCAGGATACTTTGCGTATTTCCTTCCCCATGAAGTAAGTGTTGGTAACACACAGTTGGTTCTGGGAGCAAAACTCCAAGAGACGTTGACCGTTCTCATTTAGTCTGCCAATACCGTGATTACCCAGACAGTCTGGCCAGGCCACCGTGTCTTGCCCTACCCTTGAATTAAGGTCACCTAAGATGATAAGACGATCACTAGAACACACCTTTTTTAGTGTTACGTTAAGTTGGTCATAGAAAAGATCTTTGGATTCCACTGATGATGTAAGTGTGGGTGCGTAAAGAGAAATAACGGTGACATAACCACAAGTTGTCAGCAATCGTAGTACCATGATGCGTTCAGAGATACCGTGTGGACCTTCAATAGAGCTAAGCAGCTCATTGCGAATCGCAAATCCAACTCCATGCTCACGATGATCAGCAGAGCTTTTTCCCTTCCAGAAAAACGTGAAATTATGTTCACGAAGGGAACCCTCATCTGCCAGTCTAGTTTCCTGTAAGGCAGCAATCATGATGTTCAATTTTAATAACTCCGTGTCTATGACAGCGGTTTTACGAAGGTGTACGTCGCAGTTAGGACTTCCGCTGGTGTCCGGGAAGCCTGTCCTCATCGTCCGGACATTCCATGTCGCAAATCGCATGGTAGTTGTAATTTTGTAGGAGTTTTTGTTATTATTTTTCTTGGTCGCAGGTGAGACAAATAACGACACCGCCTGTCTAGTTATTATCCTAGTGTTCCCTTCACCCAAAGGAAACAAGACAGCACCGAGACGGACTAGTAACTAACTGACCGGGGGCTGCCCGGCTTATAGCGGGCGTTAACTAGTCGATGGGCCTACGATGGACCCTCCCACTGACGAGAGTGACCCCTGGCGCCCGTACTTACGTCTATCTGCACGGGTTTATAACCGGTCACTGCCACTCCCCGTGTTGTTATCCACACCAGCAAGCTGGAGTGGGTTAAGTGTCCTCTCCACTGACGCCACACTGCCTGGGACTCTAAATTGGTAGCACAGGCTTTCCCAAGAACCCATTCTACCCTCTCGATCTTACCGACTGTACCCGCAGGAAAGACAAAGTCAGTACGTGCGGAGTCGGTTTGATTGCAGGTGCTTTACAGCTGGCACCGGCCGGGTTTATTTTCAAGTGGTCCTCTCTGATTTATTGTTGGAGTTTAGTGATTTCAACTTCATAGGCATCAACGATGTTTATTTGATACCTACAAGCACCACTGTACAGAACCCCTCCCTTGGTTGACTTTTACAACCTGCACGGGTAGATAGGCAGCTGATCATTCTATGTTTTTCTTTCTCTCCCAGAAACAGCATGGAAGAAAAATCTAGGAAATCTAGGAAAATACAATATTATAAATCCTGTAACATTGATTTAAATGCAATTTTTTATTATAAAGGTACCCAATAGCTGTATTTTCTTTCAGCGGTATGTGCTTCAACTCTCCAGAGATAACGCCATCTATCGAGCAGATTGAGCACTGCTTCGGCGCCACGCACCCTGGCCTGTACGACTCGCAGCGACATCTGTTCGCGCTCAACTTCAGGGGGCTCTCCTTCTACTTCCCCGTCGATAGTAAATTTGAGGTAAAGCTTACCTTAATTCCACAAGTGAGATCAGCATAATGTAGTTTTCATCCCTTTTTGTCTATTATTTAAGAGTCATATTACATTAATGGTTTGCCAGTATGTAGTCAGTTGTCTTGCTGCGATAATCAAAGTACGGACGGAGTGATGGCGCATACCTGAAAAATGCAAACCACTTGTGTAATAGATAATGCTTTTAGTTAGAATGATAGATTACTCTACTATCTTTCGTATAGTCTCTGTTATCTCCATCTTTATAAAAAACGAAAAGCTTTCTTTATGGTTTTACTAATGAGCTTGTGGTTTCAGCCTGGCTACGCGCACGGCCTAGGCTCTCTTCAGTTCCCGAATGGCGGCTCGCCCGTCGTCTCGAGAACTACCATCTACTATGGATCTCAACATCAGGTAACAGTTTTATCGATATTACTAGGTATTCATTTGATGAACGGAAGATAACTAAGCGAATTCGAGGCCAACTCTGGTGACGAAGTTAAGCCGCCTGACGTTCTCTGACATGTCACTACAAGTTCAACAGATTGCCGTTCGGACTGTGCAACGCTCCATTGTGTGTTTAAAGCCAGTATTGAGGATGGTTTATACATACAGCTTAAGAAACTGTGCTAAGCCGGGCGGGTAGCTAAGCTGGCAGCTTATAATGGATTTACGCAACCGCCTGAATCTACCAACTAGGTACTACAAGTGTAACAGAATGCCGTTCGGACTGTGCAACACTCCATTGTTTGTTCAAGGCCAGTAATACGAGCGCAGCCGGCAGCATGGTCAGCACGGGTCCGCTGCCCGAGCTGCCGCTCTCATGTTACCGGCATCAGCTGCATCTGCGGCGCTGCGTGGTGCTGCGCGCGCAGTCAGTTACCAGGGGCCTGCGACTGCACTGCTTCACTGAAGGTACGCTGCCGGCCGTAACACTGTCAAAGAGGCATTGACGATTAGGGGCCTCTTCAACGCAATTTTAATCTGTGTTGGAGTTATGATATTTCGTTTCGTTTAGTTACTCTTTGCAAACCTAACGCCAATTAATCTCAATAACGTGGATATTGAGTGAACTGAAGTGTCTAGATATTATCTAGATAAACCTAAGGTTATAAGGTATTATTAACCAGCATTGTACTAAATTTTTTGATGAAATCTATCTATCTAAACTCTGATTGAAATTGACGTTTGCTAATCCGCTACCAAAATTACAAACAGCAGTCGGAATTGTCATTGGATTCAATCAAGGGTAAGGCTAAGGCATCTGTGGGCTATTTGATGTGGTTGAACTATCTGCACTCCGTATTTTAGATAATTGTATGAGGCGTCAGAATGCAGAATAAATATCGGCAGATATTTTTACAGTGTCATTTAGCGCTAAATCAGTACTAAATGCTGTGTTATTGTATTTCAATTGTAAATATTTAATAAGGTTAGTATAGATTTCCCTTAAACATTTGCATGCTCCAGCCAGAGTAGCCAACAGAATGTGGCAGAACTAAAATTCAATAAAAACTGTACCTACATCTCATAAACCCATGTTGATGCAAATAAATGATTATGATTATGATTGATCAGGCACGAGCCGATCCCTAGAGCCGATGCAAGTGGCGATCTGCCGCGTGATCCGGTTCGGCGACTCGTGCCAGCACGTGGCGCGCGCGCTGGGCGCCCCGGCGCGGCTGTACTACAAGAGCGACGACAAGATGCGCATCCACCGGCCCACGCCCACGCGCCGCCGCCCGCCGCCCGCCAGCGACTACTTCTTCAACTACTTCACGCTCGGACTGGTGAGTGTTCGTTGTACCAACTACTTCAATTTATTTAGTTACTAGAAGTCCGTCCCAGCTTCGCGTGGGTGCAATGAAGCCGCACCCGTGCGAAGCCGGGGCAGGTCGCTAGTAATAAATATAGCCTATGTTACTCAGGGTTAACGTAGCATTCTAACGGTGAAAGAACTTTTGAAATCGGACCAGTAGTTTTTGAGTTTATTCGTAACAAACAAAAATACAAATCTTTCCTCTTTATAATATTAGTATAGATTACTCTATGCATATTGCACGTCCGAAAAGGGCGAACTGTTGGACTATTTTTGTATTTTTAATTTGACCATCTTACATTTATGACAGTTTTGCAATAAAAATATTCTTATTCTTATTCTTATTCTTAAATAAATAATGCTGGACAATCCAAATGCAAAGACGACCGATGTGGCGCGGCGGTCGAAGGTCCGCCTACGACGCAGGAGGTTGCGAGTTCGTTTCGCGAACAAGCTTTGGTACGAACTGCAAATATTTGTTCTGGGTGTTTTGGGTATTTTCTATGTACAATCTATGTGTTGTATTGTATTTATCAGTCATCTAGTACATACACAAGCTCTGATTAGCTTGGGGCTAGATGATGAAGTGTGTATTGTCCAGCATTAATTATATTTATTTATTTATTTAATCCACACAGCATCATTTAACAGAACACTTAATGTAGAATTGTAGAGCAATCAATGAAATAATGACACTTGAAATAAAACAACTCACGATAAAATTACGGATTATTCCCATCTGTCACCTAGTTTTGTCACCTCGAGGTGACAGATCGCACTTTTTCGTGCAATCTGGCACCCTTTTTTCAATTAGGTGACAGATCGCACATTTATTTTTTTGAAAAGTGCGATCTGTCACCCTGTCAATAACGAGATGAGATAAACTTCTGTCACACGTCACTAACAGGGAGAAACAGACCTGTTTATTCCTGCGTCTCCTCCATTAAAAAAAAATATTTAACAATGTACATATAAAAGTCAGAGGAAGGGAAGAGTGTTTTTGATTTATAAATATGTACAATAATTTACACAATAAATTATTGCGGTACTTAATCATCACACCAGATACACAGTTAATAATAGTTGGTAGATAACAAAAAGACACACAAATTAAATAAAAAGCTAGGCATGAAAACAATAAATACTTAAGTAAATCTATCAACGATTACATCATTTTGTTCTCAAACATGCATGATCTAATACCTAGATAGCCATAGATAGATATTTTACCTGGTGGTAGGACTCTTCAGCAAGAGTCAGTCTAGGTGGGTACCACCGCAGTGTCAGATATTCTACCTCCTAGCAGTAGTGTGCAAGCATTACTGTGTTTAGGTTTGAAGGGCAATGTAGCAAGTGGAATTACTGGGCGAAAGAGACTTAACAACAATGTCTCGGGGTGATAAGCGCAGTGCAGTGCCACGCAAACACTTAAAAACTTTAAGCTTTGGGTGGCACTGCATCTGTAATAGTCAGGCGTGGTGCTTAATATCAGGTGGGCGCCTTGATTGTCCTGTCACATGCTGACATAAAAAAAAACACAGCTAATAGCTTTTCACTGGTCGTCCTTGATAAGCGCGGTTATTACATCTTAGTCTGTAGAGGTAGTTAGGAAGTCATTATACTTACCTAGTTAAAGTTAGTTTATTTTACGGTTGCTAGCCCGGTGACATTTGTTTCTAAAAAGTAAGTAAATTCGTATGAGTCAGTGGCCAACTCTGGTGGCAGAGTTTTTAAGCCGCCCAAAGGCCTCTGTCATGCACGGCTTAACAACTTTGAAAAAGCTGGAACCGACTGTTGCACGTTAAGCAGTCGGTTCAAGCATCCAAAGCACGGGAGCGCTCAGTTGAAATTGAATGTTGAACTGTGATTTCAGTGTTACCACACCACACAGTTCAGTGTTACCAGTTCAATTTTTTTTTTTTTTATATACTGAAGTGGCAACCAAGCGTACGGCCCACAAGATGGTAAGCGGTTACCGCAGCCTATGGACGCTTGCAATACCAGAGGTATCACATCAGTTACTCTCAAAATAAATAATATCACACATCCCTTCACGGAATATCCTCAGGACACATCGACTTGTACTCCGGCAGACATGTTCACTATAGCTCCGACTCTTGTCATATTTTTACTTGAACTGATATTAACTTTTATTGAAATAACATTTGTGCAATTCCAGGATATCCTGTTCGACGCGCGCACGCACCAAGTGAAGAAGTTTGTTCTACACACCAACTACCCGGGGCATTACAACTTCAACATGTACCACAGGTGTGAGTTCGAGCTCACTGTGCAGCCGGACAAGTAAGAACATTGTTATTTGACGACCGATGTGGCGCGGCGGGTGAAGGTCCGCCTGCGACGCGGAAGTTGCTGTTTGATTCCAACCTCGGGACAAATCTTTGTACGATCTGCAAATATTTGTTCCGTTTGCTCTGGATATTTTTTATGTGTAATAAAAAATATATATCTATCACCGCTATGATATTTGCAACACCTTTCGGCATTCAAACTACTCTACGAATATCAAAACTCTTTTGAGTACCTAAATTATTCACGCAATACTCGACATATGTATGTATTGTATTGTATTAAGTATATCAGTCATCTTAGTACCCATAACACAAGCTCTGCTTAGCTTGGGGCTAGATGTTTTTTTTTTTTTTTTATTCCACTGAAGTGGCAACCAAGCATACGGCCCACTTGATGGTCAGCGGTTACCGTAGCCTATGTACGCATGCAACATCATAGATATCACTTGCGTGTTACCACCCTGAGACGTTAGATGGGAAGTCTCATGTGCCTGTAATTTCACCGGAAACCATACCCTTCGAACCAGAACACAGCAATGCGAGCATTGCTGCTTGGCGGCAGAAATAGGTATGGTGGTAGTCCTTCCCCGGACGAGCTCTATCACAAAGAACTCTACTACTCTTATGATGCTGTGTAGATTGTTCACCATTATTTATTTATATTGATTTATTTTGTCTTTATGTCTTCATGCCTTGGTTACTGTCATGTCTATTTATTAAACGACTTCAAAGAAGAAGGTTATCAATTCGACTGTATGTTTTTTTGTTACGCGATTTCTCCGCCTATCATGAATTGATTTTGATGGTTCTTTTTTGTCTCCTCTCAGGTAGCCTCATCTATTGCTTCTCATAGGATATTATGCTTTATATTTATTAAGCTGACATTTTTATATTTAATTTACTTTTATTTTTGTGTATTTTTATGTTTATTTACAGTTTTTCCGCACACAATTATATTGTTTTTGGAATAAATAAATAAAATGAAATGAAATGTTTCCTAAGTAATACTTCAGAATAGGTCGCATTTAAGTTTTATCGTTATCGGTTTAGTACTCTATGAATAAATCATAAAAAACGTGTCATAACAACATTGTCGCGTACAATCACAATCTGCCGAAACATTTTTTTAGGTAAGTTCGTATGAGTCAGTGGCCAACTCTGGTGACACAGTTTCTTGGCCGCCCGAAGGCCTCTGTCATGGCCTAACAACTTTAAAAAAGGCGGGACCGGCTTTTTAACGTGCCCTCCGAAGCACGGGAGCGCTCAGTTGAAATTGCCACTGGCGGTCACCCATTCAAATGATGACTACGCGGAACAGTGCTTAACTTCGTTGATCTGTTAGGAACAACTTAGCCAGCTACGGCACGAGCGCTCCGGTTTTATTCTTAGGTTGGAGTCGGTTTTTGTTTTTTTCCTAAAAATGAATATCCCAAAAATTATTTTGCCTCAAGCGGCATTTGAACAAGCAACCACCGCTTTATACGCGGGCGCTCTACCAATTGAGCTATCGAGGCATATCTCGTTTGAACGAAAAATGTACTCACCTACAGCATTATCATTAAGTTACACCTAAGCTGAATACATTGTACATTGAGCATGAAATAAATGAAATAATCATTGGGATGTCTTCGGCTCGAAGCGCCGATAGCTCCACCTACAGGGGAAACGTTGCAGTTATCCAAGCCTGTTCAATGACTAAAGTTAATTTAGTTCATTGACGAGAGGTGTCGCATTGCTTATTCAATTATTGAATTTTTGGGATATTATAATCTTTAGTATTCTCCTAGTGTGATGGTTAACACTATAAAAACAAAAATAATCAAATGAATATAATGTATATGTTGGTGTGGTGCAGATGCGACAGCAACTCGCTGGTGGAGAGCCGCGGCGGCGCGCAGGTGTCGGCGTACGCGAAGTGGGAGGGCGTGCAGCGCGCACTGCGCGTGTGCGAGCGTCCCGTCGTGCTGCATCGCGCCTCCTCCACCAACACCACCAACCCCTTCGGCTCCACCTTCTGCTACGGATACCAGGACATCATCTTTGAGGTATCACATCACATCACATCACATTATCAAACTAATCTATACTTCTATACTAATATTATAAAGAGAGAAGATTTGTTTTTTTGTATTATTGTATTTTTGTTTGTTACGAATAAACTCAAAAACTACTGATCCGATTACAAAAATTCTTTTACCATTAGAATGCTACGTTATCCCTGAGTAACATAGGCCATATTTATTACTAGCGATCCGCCCCGGCTTCGCACGGGTGTGGTTTCACTGCACCCATGCGAAGCTGGGACGGACTGCTAGTATTATATAAAAAAAACTAGCAGCTCGTCCCGGCTACACACGGGCGGATATTAAATATAGCCTATGTTACTTGGGGATAATGTAGCATTCTAATGGTGAAAGAATTTTCGAAATCGGACGAGTAGTTTTTGAGTTTTTCCGTAACAAAAATACGAATCTTTTCTCTTTATAATATTGGTATAGATAAGGGCGACTGAACTTGTGAGCTATTCTAAAGATTATATATCCCAAAAAATATTCCAAGCGGGATTTGAACCCGCAACTTCCGCTTGATATGCGGGTGCTCTACCAATTGAGCTATTGAGACATTTCTCGCTTGCTCGAAATAATCATTGGGATGTCTTCGGCTCAAGCAAGCGAGTTATGCCTCGATAGCTCAATTGGTAGAGCACCCGCGTATCAAGCGGATAATGCGGGTTCAAATCTCGCTTGAGGCGAAATAATTTTTGGGATATCATAATCTTTAGTAGTTATATTTTCCTATTGTGATGGTTAACACTATAAAAACAAAACATAACCAATTGCAAGGTATGCGTTAGAAGTTTAATTTATTTATTATCTATTAGATGATAATATGATGATGATTTTTTAAAAATAAAATAAAATGAAGTTTATTGGTAATAACAGTGGTCTGATATATATATAAGGTCATTCATTATCAACCTGACAAACTTAAGGGGTAGGTTCCTCACATAAAAAAAAAAATACTTGTACTTTTTTTTTTTTTTCTAAATGTTTTTTCTTTATAAAATTTAAAAAAAAAATTACGTTATTCTGCTTCATAATTAGTTATCCTTGTTAGAAATCGAAAAGGCAGCGCTCGGCACGTGTTAGTGACCCGCGCGTCAATGAACTGCGGGTCACTAACCCGCGCGTCCTTGACCTGCGCGTGTCCTTGACCCGCTACGGGGCGCGCACACTCGAATATTTCATTATTACGTCGCTTAACTCGATTCCCAACAATGATAAATAATAATTGAGCGGAAAACCGTAATCGATTTTTTTTTGTTTACTTGTGATTTTTAAGACAAAACATACATAAAAAAAAAAAAATTATAGGTACATATATATATTTTTTTAAGTGTGGAACCTATCCCTTAAGTTTGTCAGGTTGATAATGAATGACCCTGTATATATATGTATATATATTTTTAATACTACTAAAGTGGTAACCAAGCGTACGGCCCACTTGATGGTCAGCGGTTACCGTAGCCTATGTACGCATGCAACATCATAGATATCACTTGCGTGTTACCACCCTGAGACGCTAGAAGGTAAGTCTCATGTGCCTGTACCGGAAACCATACCCTTCGAACCGGAACACAGCAATGCGAGCATTACTGCTTGGCGGCAGAAATAGGTATGGTGGTAGTCCTTCCCCGGACGAGCTCTATCACAAAGAACTCTACTACTCAAAGAACTCTACTACTCTACTACTACTGATAGGGTAGGTGTTAGTAATAATAGTGGTCTGATAAGGAGCGCTCGTGACGTAGCTGGCTAAGTTGTTCTTAACAGATCAACGAAGTTAAGCACTGTTCCGCGGAGTCATCATTTGGATGGGTGACCGCCAGTGGCAATTTCAACTAAGCGCTCCCGTGCTTCGGAGGGCACGTTAAGCAGTCGGTCCCGGCTTTTTCAAAGTTGTTAGGCCATGACAGAGGCCTTCGGGCGGCCTAGAAACTCTGTCACCAGAGTTGGCCACTGACTCATACGAACGAACGAACGAACGATAGGGTAGGTGGATGTTATTGACTTATATCTAATATAAATAAGTAAAAAAATATATTTATTCAATAATATCACAAGGATCATTTTGAAACGTCTTAAACCTATGTGAATTTACGGCAGTTCCACGCGCCCCAGCCTAGAAGAATCTGGCAACAAACTGGGCTGGGTTCCTATCTTTTTTTTGATGATCCCTCTTCATCTTAAAGCTTCAGCGTGGTGTCAATCGAACTAGGTGTGGCTCATGCCAAGAATATGAGTAGGTATAGTTCGCACAGCGGATCTAGGCTTCCGTGAAGTTAGCCGTTTGTGATGCGCAAAGACAATTTAGTTTGAAAAAGCTCCATTGCGCATCGAAACGGCTAATTTCACGACGGCCGAGTTCCGTTGTGTGAACTATACCTAGGTATGTAAATAAAAAAGTTCGATTGTCTCTCGGCTCAGCTTTAGTGGATGATCTCTATGTCACGAGCGTTCGCTTATTAACGTTTTTTTTATACAACTGAAGTGGCAACCAAGCGTACGGCCCACAAGATGGTAAGCGGTTACCGCAGCCTATGGACGCTTGCAATACCAGAGGTATCACTCGCGGGTCACCTTCAGGCTAAGATCGAAAGCCTCATGTGCCAGTAATTTCACCGGAATGCATACCCTTCACACCGGAACACATCAATGCGAGCATTACTGCTTGGCGGCAGAAATAGGTATGGTGGTAGTCCTTCCCCGGACGATATTATAATTCAATAATGTTATTGTGTTTTGCAGGTGATGTCAAACAACTACATAGCGTCGATAACTCTATACCAGCCGGAAGGCACGCGGCCCGGGTACGCCGTCGACTCGATCGCGTGACGAAACCAGGTGTGTTACACTGCAAACTCTAAGCAAACTATATAAATATAAAATATGGTTTGTATTACATACTCAAACAAGAAGCCAATATGTACTTAATTGCATTTGAAGCCTTCATGTCTCAAAACGCAACGATAGCGCGATCTAACTTCCGTACCGATTTATTAGCGCCATCTAGTTCTGTTCTAGGACACTAAACTCATAATTAATTATAATGAGTGCTCTCAACAACGATACTATATTCTTTTGAGAGTAACTGTACGAAGTGTGTCTTCAGTAGTTAAAACATTTAGCGGAATATTACCTATTAGAGATTTTTCATCTCTTTGTTATCTTAATTTAATTTTACTTCTATTTAATCTTATCCTAGCCGATCTACACCAGCTTATCACGGGATGAACGTAGCCATAGCGGGTCGCTAGTAATAAATATAGTTTTTATGTTACTCATCAATAATGTAGCATTCTAAAGGTGACAGAGTTTTTTAAATTATTTGATTTGTTTTTTATTTGTTCATATCTGGCTCAACGTATCAGCATTGCCAGTCAACGTATCAGCATTGCCAGTCAACGTGGCAATGCAGCCAGCATGTTGGGAACGCTTCCTACTGGTAGTGATTTGGATCAGTTGAGCTATCTATAGGTCGTTTGTAACGGTCTTTAGATGGCTCAACTGTTTCATATGTATTTTGTATATTTTGTAATGTAATGTAATTATGTACATATTTTATTTTGTTTAATAAATGTCATTTATTTACTTAAATTAAATTATTTGAGGTATTAACAAACAAAAATACAAATTTTCTCTCTTTATAATATTAGATTGATTTCCGCTAAGTAATGCCTGACACTGACTAAATTCTGTTACACAGGCATCATTCAGCATTGTCTTCACATCCTGAACTCTGGTCCTGCAATAAACCGATCGTGTGAATCAAAATACTGCAAACATATCCCGCACGGCACCTAAGAGGAACAGTATTTAAAAAAAAAAATGTGATAAAAAAACTGTGAAAAAAAAAATACAAGCGAGTGATAGATCTCAGACAGTGTGCGAGTAAATTTAGAATCAATTACAGAAATAGTTTTTATTTCAATGAGAAATAATTATATTTAAGTGATTTATATATTTTGTTTTTAGTCAATCGTGTTTTATAATGGTCGGGCCAGACTGTTTTAAACTAGCTTCCAACACGGGTCACTTTGGTGTGGGCTTGTGGAGCCCACGGGATTTGTTATACATTTTTGTTTTAAACAAGTGTTTACACTGTTGTAAACCGCCGGTGGAGACCGATGTGGAGGGCTAGCTTACAACAGTCTGGCTGGGGTTTAAGTTATTTTTAATAGCCCAAGTAGACGACGTTACGTAATTTGTTACGTAATCTGTCAAATAGTTTGGTACAGCGCCTCTACATTGAGTAGCATGAACTAATAAAGAATCATTTTTAGGAAGATTCATAATGTGTTCGTGCTTGGGGTCTATGTTTGTGCCGTGCAAAAATATGTGTAGTTTTAAGGATTCAAATTAATTTTACTCTGTGGCACATCTATCTGTATGAGTTACATGCGTTTTTATTCATTTGTACATCTAACAGCAGCGCCCCATTAATTATTTGAGGATAGATTTAAGCAAATTTCGTAATGTATCTTCTTATTAAAGTTTGTCACAAATTTTTGCACGAACACTAACATTTTTATTAAAAATAATACAAGATTCTTAGAAAATAGTCTTGTAAATATTAAAGAAAATAAAAAAAAAACAAAGTTTGCTGTATTTTTACTAAAATTACCGTAGATAATGTATTATGGTGTGATTCTGTAAACGTGCGAAAAAATATTTTTTATCTATAACAGCACTGTTTAAATTCCGTATTTTCTGTGTAAAAATAACATACTTTATTACTTAGATAATAAGTCGTTTATTATCGTGTGTGACTCCTAAATTGCCATACCAAAAACCATACCAATCACTTCCCCCAAGTTATTTGTTGGGTTTTTATTTAACTAAGCCTACGCAAGAATTTATATATTAAAATTCTCAGTTACAATTTTACTTGTAAATCTTAGGATATACAAACGGTTTTTGTACATTAACGCAGAGGGTAAATAAGACCTTTTACTTATAATTTATTTCAAATTATATTTCACAGTTTTTCCAAAATGACATCTTTTTAGACAGAAAATCTGAATATAAAAACATTCTACACTCTATTTACATTATATGTGTTTAGGGATGTAATAAGGACATAAAAGAGGGGCTTACATTATAAAGTAATTATATTTTATTAACCTAATTATTAAAACGCAAAATATAAATTAAAAAACACTGTCCTTGACACACTCGCGCCTTGCGTTCTACAGGTTCTCAAACAGTGACAATAACAGTTCTCAGGCTTAATAATATGCTGAATTTCTATTCGCCCTTGGTGTTATATTTAGGAGTCAATTATTTCTTATCTAATTTTATGTTATGTTGACAAATCACAACCGTGGTTTTAAATTTTATCTAATATTTGGATATTAATAATTTATTTGACTATAAATATTATATTTTGTAATTAATTTGACAAAAAGTGCTCAGTAAAAGCGCAATTCTTGATTATAAGGTAGTTATGTAGGCTTGTGTGTGCTTGAGGTAATGTTGTGACTTGTATGAAAGAACCGTAAAATTATCAAAATTGAGTAACACCTTATTAAATAAAACATTTGGATTGATTTAAGTACATTTTTTATGTTGCTTAAGTTATAACCTGTAATTTTGTATGTTTTTACTATGGACCCCGATGTCTGAAAATAAAGAATATATTATTATTATTATTAACACAAGATAGGCCCTAGTAGGAATAATACAATCGTTACGTAATCGTATCCTAATCTGTCAAACGATGTTGTTCCTGCCTTGGGCATAGAACAGAAGACACTGTCACATTTATCAGATCGTCATCTTTGCGCTGGTATTGGTTGATTTCACAGTTTTCCGTCTCAACTACGGTATACTAAATAGCAAGTGATGAGTACTCCTGACTCAGCGTCATAAACTCGCTTTAACATCATCATCAATCAATCCAGTGTGGGGCCGTCCTATATTTCGTTTTCCAGGGCGTCGCCATTGGAAAACTGTTAGAGAGTCAAAATTCTACGCATTAATAAAGTTTATGATTAATATGACAGTACAGGCAATACTGTTGAAATTAGAAAAGGATACTTGCTGTCCAAGTGCTAATGTTTTGCGAAATTTTACTCTACATTGCTCTAAGTCATGATTTCTAAAACGAGCTTAAAAATTAGGCTTCAACGGGCCAGCGGCTGGTTGTGAAATGTATAACTGCATTATGACACTTTTGGTTGGTATTATTTTGAACTGTTTATGTATACTTATAGTTCTCACGGCGGATCTCGGCCGTCGTGAAATTAGCCATTTCGATGCGCAATGGAGCTTTTTCTAACTAAATTGTCTTTGCGCATCACAAACGGCTAACTTGACGGAAGCCTAAGCGAATACCTAACTTTAAAGAAAAAGAGCTAACAGTATCGGTTACATTATACAGTGCGTATTGTATGGACCTAGTTTAGTTTAATTATTGTCGCTGGCGACATAATACCATAATGCTTATCTGATTTATGTTTTAAGTATAGAATCATTATATTTTTAAGTAAATTTAGTTTTGTTATTTTTGAATTTGAAAATTGTATATTTGTGTGTGATTCTTAAACAGTTCATAAATAATAATATACAGTACGTTTGTGCACAATAGATCACATGTGTGATTGTCGTGTGAAATAAAATGGCTGTGGTGCCATATAACGAAAAAAAAATTAAAAAATTCGACAAATAATGGAATAAAAAAAGTATTAAATTTAAGGTGGCGTAACGCTACATTATAGTTGTTAGTTGTGCAAATAACTACAAACACTGAGTAGATATACTTAACTGCAGTAATAATATAAATAGGTTAAACATATTAAAACATTATTTTACTTTCAATAAAGTATTTTCTTGGAAAACAAGATTTTTTTTCGAAATAATAAGCAATTTCGTCATCTGTTATTGTGTTATTTGCATACTTAACAGTGTTATATTTTTTATAATGACTAGATTAACTTTTGTCGCACTGTGCTCTGTAATCGTCACGGTGTGGAACACTTAATCATAATGATTGTATGTAAATTTATGCCAGCCTTTTTTAAATTCAACAAAACAAAACAAGCACGATATTATTCTTTTTTCAAAATATCGAAGTGGCAGAAGACATCAAAAAGAAAAGACATAACTTTTTAATTAAGTACCGAAAAAAATCTTGTTTTAATATAAATATAAACGAGGTTGTTCATTATTAATTACGTAAACTGATTTATGATTATGGTAAACCTGAGATAATAACTTGATAAGTCTCCAAAAAGGGCTGGCATATAATAAGAATCGTATAATATAACTATAGCTTGTATATTATACGTGTAGTAGTGTTATATTATGCATTAGCGTTACATAACAACCCTTATGATAGTAATTAGAGGACCCACTCTCAAACGGTCTGTAAATTAAATTACATAAAGATGAAGCAGCCATTGACAATAGAAAATAATTGACTTTCTAAGTAAAAAGTCCAATTAGATGACCCAAAAGTCTACCTGAGTATGGCTCTGTTATGCTGGTTAAGCCTGCTTGCATCTCTATGTTTTTAATTACATTTATATTTTAAGTAGTAACAATTTGAAGAGGCATAATAAACCGAATAAAAAATGTTTTAAACTTACGGTTAATTTTTGAAACTTGCTATAGTTTTGAAATTAATCGTCTGGCTGTATATTATATTATTAATGTCCTTTGCTCGTCGTCGCTTTTCAGTGTTGCCAGATGCCGAAACCGCTGAAATTGTAAAGGACAATAATTTGATTTAGGCAATTTTGTTACATAATAAAATATTGACCACTGTTATTGTTTAGCTAAAATAGTTGAGTTTGTACTTTTGATCTCAAAAAAGATCACCTATGATGGTTTATTAGTTTTTAAAATTTGTAATTACCAATATTTTGGTGTTTTATATTAGGTTTGAGTACATCGTTCATCGTATCGGTTCATTCTGGGTACCCCGCTTTAGGTCAATTATTAATAGGCCTGTTTTTTGGTACTGAAGAGCACCTACATAAAATTACACGAACTCAAATCAAATACAAATTCATGTTTGTTGACCATAAAAATCGTAGTTTCCCGTGTTCGTTGTGGTTTGGTAGCCTTGAGAAGGCTTTGAGACCGATGATGCTAAAATATCCAGTAAGGTGCGGGTTAAATGCACGCAGGGGCCTCTGCGCAGTATAAAACACTTGAAAGATAAAGACATTTTTAAAAATCAATAAATAAAGAGTTGCCATAACGGAAATCGTCGGAATACCATAGTAATCTATTTTAAAATATAAGTAATAAATGTTTAACTTACATACCACGTAATAATGTGTAAAGGTATGTAATAAAATAATTAAACTTAAAATCACTTGTCTGATATTATTTGATTTTTTTTAACTATTGGTATTGTAAGTGGTAAGTGGCCACGACTTAACCCATCAGGCGCCCTTAAAACTCCGTCGCCAGAGATAGCCATTAGTGTCGATTCTGTTGTAACATTTCCTAAACTTAACTAACTAAAATTGTTGCCGTCCTTAATTTTATTTAGCTAAGATTAGAAAATGCTACAACAGAATCGACAGCACTAACGCATACGAAATTAGTTAGTTGTAATAAAATAATTTAGAAATACTTAGCGTTGTTTTTACCTAAGAAGGTACTAATATCCAGGACATGATGAATCGATGGTCCCCTCCCTACGGTCAACGCGCATCACTAGGCGGAAAGGAGATGTAGGATGATCTATGGTGGTCGTTGAAAAATGAATGATTGTATTTTTGAAAATTATAGGACTAAGTAACTTTTGTGGTAATTGTGGTTCTTGTTTCTTCTCTAAATTCTATCCTAACAGTACGTACTCGAATTCTAGTATTCTACGGTATACCTAGGTAGGTACATACAATTATAATACAATAACATTTCTTTATTTTGATCTTTGCATAAACTTTATTTTTTAAAATAATTAATGCTATTATAACATATAATAATAATAATAATAAAGTTGTTATTATTATTATATATAAGAAAAAGAGCTTACAATAAATATCTTATCGACATTGACGTAGGTAATAAAAGCAAATATTTTAAAATAAAACATTTACCAGCAGTACAGTAGGGTATACAGTAGGGGCAGTAGGGTTGTAATAACTACTTGTCGAAAACAGATTAAAAATATTAAATAAATCAGTAACCTACCTACTACCACCTAAGTTTTTACTTGTAAATACTAACTAAATCGAAAAAAAATTATGAATTTAAAAAATATTAGTTAGAAATAAAAAAAATTATGGCAACTCTTTTCTAGAAATTTATTGGAGTCCTGAAATTAAATACTTACTTTCGAGCATTCATTCACTAATGCGTACCTCTAATAAAGTAGGTATTGAATAAGTTTAAATTGTTGCACTAACCTGTGCTTAGAATTTGCTTACAATCAATAGCGCCAAAAGTTAATTGATTTTAAATGTTATTTTGTTGTGACAAGGTGGGAAATTTAACCAGTATTTTCGAATAAAAGATACTAAGCATAAAACATTTGTTTTTAAAAAGAGAACAGTAAAAAACCGTATTTTTTTAAGAATTTGTCCCCAGATTGACCTTAGTCCGGCTCCGAAGTTCGCTGGGTACTTTACCTACTAGGTACCTACGTATGTTCTGAATAATCTAAATAAAATCAAAAGAATGTTCTATGCCACCGTAGGAAACTAAGAAAATCTCAAACTGTGTTCAAAGTTAAGGCTGATTTGCACTGAGTCAGTCACTGGCGCCAGTAGCACTAACATGACATGTCTTAATAACTAATGCTAATTTGGCTTAAAAGCCATTATCCTCACGAACTGCTTGATGACAATGTCAATAAAGTGATGCCAGTCAACACTCAGTGTAAACTGTCTTTAGCTCTAGGCCAAAATTCTAGAAAAAACTCATAAAAGTGTGAATTAAACTCAATGTCTCAATTTTAACGATTCTGTGGAAATTTTATAAAGCACACCCCAAAAAACTATGCTTGAGCGTTTTGAATTTGAGTTTCATTCTGGAATACGGCCTCTCGTTATAATGATCATTGTTATAGTAAGTACCTACTGACCTGATATAATTTTCATTTAAAACATAAATGTTCAAAAATCGATATGTACATAACCAGTTTTACATTTTATTTAAGTGGGTACAAAAAGATGTCTCAAAAAAATACCAAAAAATCAATAAAGGATTTCGTACCGAAAAAGCTCTTTGATTTTTTTGAAACCGACGCAATAAAACTATTTTAGGTATCTCCCTACCCTATTATTAGCAGTTAATAATTATCTTAGTTCTGCCACGGTTCTGCACAGAACAAGCTTATCTGGTGTTGCCTAAGCCGGCATGTTTGAATCACGCCCGTTTAGATAATTTTGGATCGCACCCATATAAATTATAGACTCTTCTATCTAGAAATCTTTGATTTGTTTAGACATTTTGTAAACACATCTCATATTGCCACCAAATTGTATTTATTGTTTAGTTTTACCTATTGTTTAGACTTAACATTCTTTACGCGCGTGGAACTGGCGTAAATTCACCTAGCTTTAAGACGTTTCAAAATGATTCTTGTGATTTTATTGAAATAAATCATTTTTGACTTTGGCTTTGACTCTGCATCTGCATTTTTCACCGAAGCCCAATTGCAAGTCTGTAGGTTCTAGGTAGGTACGCATGTCAGTAATGAAGGTAGGTAAGTAGTAGTAGGTACCTATGTAAAGAATTACTAAGTACCCGCATAATCTTCTCACACTTCAAAGTGTAATCAAATGATACTGATACAATGATAAAATTAATCATTCAGTATGTAGGTACTCATAATAATGACGCTTATTAGTGTTGTTATTCTAAGCTCTAGTGTAATAAAATAAAGTTACCCAAAACAAAGATATCGTTCGTTAGTAGTAGTTAGTACTAGTGGTAAGGCAATAATCCTGGCAGAAAAAAGTTACCTACCTTAAGTATGATTTACATTGGGTCAGTGACTGACTTTAAATGGGGTCAGTGCTGACTTAGAGAACTGACTTGCTCTGTTTACGAAGGGTCAGTACGCGAGAATTTTGAAGTCAGTACTGACTCGACAGCGTTTTACTGACTCCGAATCTATTTATATTGTATGTCTATAGCGGGTGAGCACTGACTGCTCGAATTAGGAGTCAGCTGACTTTGCTACTGACTCAATGTATAGTTCGCACAGCGGATCTAGGCTTCCGCGAAGTTAGCCGTTTGTGATGCGCAAAGACAATTTAGTTTGAAAAAGCTCCATTGCGCATCGAAACGGCTAATTTCACTACGGCCGAGATCCGTTGTGAGACCTATAAATCATTCTCTATGTGCATAGGTTCTGTAGGATTCTTTTATTTAAGTATTATAAAAACGGTAGTAACAACTAGCACGGTAAAAGAATTTTGGAAATACAAAAATAAAAAACTTTTCTCTTTATAATATTAGAGTAGGTAGGTAGTAGGTAACAAAAAATAGTTTACTTTAACTAAACATAAATATAAATAGCAACTAAGTTTCTACGGCTGAACTGGTTATGATATAATGTTGGGACTGGGACCACTTCTGAAACATAACCTACCTAACTCATTATAAAAATAATCATTTCCTCTCAAAGTAATCGCGTTACAAACATACAAAAACATACAGTCAAATTGAGAACCTCCTCCTTTTTTGGAAGTCGGTTAAAAATAAATAGTAGGTAATACAGAATAATGATCATAAACTATGTAGATAATTTTTCAGACTTAATTTACATCGAAAAGTGCAGGCAAGTCGTCGCCCAGACATAGAACTGCAGATATTAGTAGGTATAGGTCTCACAACGGATCTCGGCCGTAGTGAAATTAGCCGTTTCGATGCGCAATAGAGCTTTTTCAAACTAAATTGTCTTTGCGCATCACAAACGGCTAACTTCCCGGAAGCCTAGATCCGCTGTGCGAACTATACTACGGCTAGTATTATGTTATCTGTGCTACGACCCAGACCTAGCCATGAACCAACAAACCTTAGAATATTATTCTAAGCAACAAACCATTAATGCAGCCTACTGCATTGATAATTCATAGTTTATTGGTACTGCCAGTAGCTATTTTACTAGCAAATCACAGCTTTGTCCTTCAAGCTTAAAACCAGTAGGTACAGGTAGGTACCTACCTTTACGGGTAGGTACCTACTCATATCAGAAACTTATTGACTGACTGTCTGACTGGCAAGCGAATCTAAGCACTATCTTGTAGTACCTAAGTAAGTTCTGATTATCAGAATTTACAGTGCTCTAAATTACTTATAGGTAGGTATAGTTCTCACGGCGATGGAGCTTTTTCAAACTAAATTGTCTTTGCGCATCACAAACGGCTTACTTCACGGAAGCCTAGATCCGCCGTGCTGTACTTGCAAACAAAATAATATGACATTGTAAAAATTGTTGAAATGTAATCGAAAGTTAAACGAAACTGATACTCAAATACAATTTGATTGCCCTTCAGTTTCTAAATTGACGCATGTTCGCAATATTCATTGGTTCTGCGACAGTCGGACATACTTTTGGCGCAGACAGTCAAGGTCTTAGCTTTATGTTACTGCTAAAAGAATGCGCATAGTTATACCTATCGCTAAGATGTGAAATATTTTCGGTGCCTAGGTACCTACACTGACAAGGACGTGCAAACATCTAAGTATTTTTTTTTTTACTTTGTTGCGATTCGAAGTAACTAAGTAGGTACCCACCTACCTAGTAGCTAACTGAATAATAACACGGGTATTAAATGCTCTATGTAAAGAAACTAGACACCTCGGAACAAGCTGATTCATGGCCTCCAAATAATAAGATAGGGAAAACTCTATTGCGTAAACCTTAGTGTACCTAGTAGTTACCACCTACCTACAACTTAGCGGCCTAATTACAAGTTTTCGACGCTGTGACTGTGAGTCATCGTGTTTCGAAGTGAGAGCGAGTTCGATCAACGTCTAATCATAAAATACGCGTATTAATTAAATGCTAGCAGTCAATCCCGGCTTTTTCAAAGATAGCCACGCGACGCCGACGCCGGCCGACGCCGACGGAGGCCCTGTGTGCCCAGGCCAGGCAGCCTCCGTCACAAGACTTGGTTACTGACTCAAATCTTACAATGACTGAAGGTCGTGTCGTGGACTCCTTTGAAAGAGCTCCTATATTTTTTTATTTTTTTTTTATTTTATACAACTGAAGTGGCAACCAAGCGTACGGCCCACAAGATGGTAAGCGGTTACCGCAGCCTATGGACGCTTGCAATACCATAGGTATCACTCGCGGGTTGCCACCTTGAGGCTAAGATCGAAAGCCTCATGTGCCAGTAATTTCACCGGAAACCATACCCTTCACATCGGAACACAGCAATGCGAGCATTACTGCTTGGCGGCAGAAATAGGTATGGTGGTAGTCCTTCCCCGGACGAGCTCTATCACAGAGAACTCTACTACTCTTAAAACTCTATATTGGATAATGTTACGTTAAGATTTGACTTACGGCACCGGCGGGCGCCGGCGGCGGGGCGGCGGCGTCGAAAACTTGTAATTAGGCCTACGAAGTCGTAGGTAGGTAAACTAGGTAACTACTACACTAAGGTATATACAAAACACGGAGACTCACAGCGTGAGTTCAAAACTTGCAATCGCTCTTCAGGTAGATCAGATAATTGCTCCAATTAGATTAGAAGTAAGTATTCTCAATCCTCCACGCTAGTGTTTGGTAACTTTCGGTTGGTTTCGCTGAAGATTGTCTGAAACTAGGTTAAAGAGTAGGTACAAACAAGTTTAAAAAGATATAAATAAACATAATAATATTAATCAGTGCCAGTTTCAGATGCTGGTTTATTAACTGGTCAATCCCCTTCGCAGGGGATTCTCTAAGAAGATTTGTATACCAAGCCCTACTAAATTGGTGCAATAGAAACACCAAGTTGATTAAAAAAAAGGCGTGAATGAACCCCTATTTTTTTTTAATCCTCCGTTTTCGTCGGTTAATTAGCTCAAACACGGATAATTTTCTGTTATTTGCAGAGTTCTGTGAAATAGCTTTTGACTCCATTATTAGATTAGAGATTAAAGAGCTTTGTTAGATCATATTGTTAGAGTTGCGATATCATATAGGTCACTAAAGATTACGGAAATACCTATAAATAAGCTTTTATATGTAGGTATTATGCCTTTCAGCTTAATCGGTTGGAAGCACCGTCAGTTGCAAGATTTGACCCATTTATGTAAAAGCATAAAAATGCCTAATGTCGTCTAAAAAACTTAATATAGGTACTAGGTATACTTAATACTTATTTAGACTAGAAGTTCCAGTCTAAATAAATTACAGACTTTCGCCTGTGTTAATTACAGACATACATTATCATTATTATTATTTTACGGCAGCGTCCATGGATAGGGCCACAGATAGGGCGCTCCTATGGCGCTCAGTCAAAACAACGCCCTGGGGGGTAACCACGAGCTCAAAGAGCAATATTGAAATAGCATTAAACACAGATTTTTTTGTATGCCGAAATGTCAAATTATCATTGTTTCAATATTGCTTTTGAGCTTGTGGTTACCCACCTTCCTTTTATTTCTTTTATAATAATCTGTGGCCCTGGGTGGGAGTAATGGCGAGCAAGCTATGCCCTGTAATAGCTAGTGGAATGTGGAGTAGATGGGTAACAAATCGTTCTGAGCGGTCATCTTCTTTCACTTTTTTCTTTTAACACAGCAACTCGTTTGCCCACCGCCCCGCCAGTTCAGTGTCACCCAAAGCTTCACTTCACTTGCGAAGTTGCTGCACTACCTACCTACGTACTATCCCATAATCCCATCCCATACATATCCCACTAACATTTACTAATCCTAGCCTATTTCCGAGCAGGCCGCCATGTCTACTAGAGTACCTACCTACCTACTATAGTAATGGCTTCGAGCATAAAGTCTTCTTTTAGTAATGGGTAATTCCTCGACGGCTAGAGCCTAGAGGTACATAAACCCTATAGATAACTAGGTCTAACAGTCCTTATCACAGGCAGGACCCATCCCATGGCATTGTATCTATCTACCTCCGATATTTTTTATGACGAAATACCTACGATATTGGACGAGTGGCCTTCTTGCTGTGTAAATAATTGATTAAGTACTTTACTAGGTATGGTGTACCGTTAGTGATAAAAAAGTGATTTGTGTTCTATTCGGCATTGTAGGTATGTGTGTATGGTAAGTAGGTAGGTTAGGTAGGTATTTGTATAATTTCTGACACATATCTGTACCTACCTTAGAAATAATAACAGATAGTGCCTATGAATCATGAGGAAATCTTAGTTTTTTAAGAAACGAATGAGTAAATAAGTACCTATATACATTTACCTTTCACCACAGAACTATAATCTGTCACTTCAACGAAGTCGCGAAGAAAAGCTAGATTTTATATCTTACTGGTCAGCAAGGCTACACCTCTAAACAGTCCACTGTACGCAGACGTTACACTGTTACACAGGTTGCACACATCCCTAGTTAGACCCTACAAGAAACAATGTCTAAGCATTATGTATGTCACCTTGCATATCTCTACCATTGACAGTATTCATTGATGGACTCACAAACTGTGACTCACACACGTACCTAGGGTAAGTAATATCGAACAGTCAAATTATTGTGCCGTAGCATAGGTATAGTGTAGGTAGATGTAATTAGAGGTAAATTATGTTATTTATCCTTTAAATAAAACCCTAGCTGGCAATTTGAGACTATTAGGTAAAATAAAACCAGCCTAAATTGAAACGAATACTTACATTTACTTACATGAGGAATTGATTTTATTATGCGTTTCATAATCTTGAGCACCGGTGATCTAGTGGTAGTGACCCCGCCTTTCGATCCTGATCGTTCCTCATGGGTTTAAACCCGGTCGTGCGTCAATTGTTTTTTCTCTGTGCTCAACGCCAGTGCTCTCATACGGTGAAGGAAAAGATCGCGCGGAAACCGGCATGTTCAAAAATTAAAATTTCGGAAGACGTCACATCTGCCAATCCGCTATAAGTCCGCGTGGTGGATTATGACCCAATCACTCCTGGGCACCGCAGTGCCAGATATTCTGCCTCCAAGTAGTGGTGTGCAAGTTGCACTACGTGCTTATATTCTCTTGGTTGCACACTACACGCAGCATATCTGCATATTTTATTAATACAATACAAAACAGCACACATAACGACACAGTGACGTCATCTCACATCGAGTCAACTTATAACATCTCTCATCTCGGAAAAAGCTGCACACAAACAGAAAAAGCCCGCATCTAAGAATTTTGATCAACGACCTCTGTAGCGTAGTACTAATATTTGTTCTGTGATAGCGTGGTGGTCAAGAGAGGTTGCGGGTTCGATTCCCGCTGCGGGACAAATGTTTGCATGATCTGGCTCTAGAGAGCACTGTCAATATTCTATTGAAACCAACGTCTATTGATCTAAAGTGGATATTCCTGTGTCGGTTAATGTACCACGATGTGGCTTGTGACTTGTGTTATTAGATGGGCAACCTCGCATCTCTCATCTTGCTTGACTGGTTGACTGCTCTATAAAGAGCCGTGCGTGCTATTGTGAACGCATGCGGATGGCGCGAAAAACTTAGAATAAATAATTTTAGGGCGAAAAATAAAGTAAGGTAGGTATAAGGTTGGTTGAAGCCTTATTTTAATGTTGTTAATAAGTTTTCCATTCGATACATTGTAAAAAAACACATTCTATCTATTTCCTTATCCACAAGGATAGTAGGTAGGAGTAAGTTTAGCGATTGTTTTCCTGCTTATGTCACTGGGTGACAAAAATTTACATGCAGCCGCCATGCATGCGGTTCAACTTCTTTGCCCTCCTCGATCGTGGGCCGTTTCTCGTCGAATAATTGCATAAGTTAGAGTTGAGTTAGACAGTTTTATTAAACGAGTAGGTATAAGTAATATTAAAAAAAAAAGTGTAAGTAGTTATAGTGTTCATTGATGAATGAATTCTTCTTCATGGATCAATCCATTTCGAGTCTTATGTCAACGACATAAAAGTCACCTGACGAGACGGTTCTCTTACTGAAAAGACTCTACCAAGCGGCAGCGGAATTACATAGGTTACATGTGGGTAGTATAAGAATTTCCCAGGCTAAAAAATTAGAAAGATCACATCACGCAAAGTACAAAAACGGACCTAACATGGGACCACCCTCGATAGTTAATCTTGAACATTTCCCGCCAAAATTTTTGAGCTATATCCAGGTAAATTTATCATTTGACCTGGATAGAGCATTTGTCTAGTTTACTTAGTTTAGAATGTGTTCCACTCTGCTTAGAAGAACTCTAAATTTTAGCAAAGCTCATGCCAAAAAATGTTAGCGAAAAAGTACCTACCTACTGAACTAGCAAGGATAGTTTATGTCACAGGAACTGATACTGATACTGATTATATACAGAATAGATAGTGACAGAGTTCACGACTAACGTAAGGCCCAATCACTCGAAAGTTCTCGGAAGTTCCTGACAAGTTCTTTCCGAAGTTTGTCATGTCAAACAAATCTCGTTTGCGCTTATATCCTGCGTCGAGTCTAGCCAAGTACAGTCAGAATGAAGTATCATCATACGAGCATTAGGTTAACCATGGGGTGAGCAGTGAACGTCGTCAGTGTCTTGTCTCTTCCCCATCTGACCTCGTGGGTCGGTACCATAGCACAATTAACCGCATTTAGGTCAGTCTGTTGACCTTTTGAACTATTTTTTAAGGCCGTAGGTTAATAAGTGTTCTAGTTTTCAAAGAATTTTATGCCAGTTTACTACTTGGCAGACATGGACTGTTTGAACCCCTGTGAACGTTTGTTTAGTCCGACAACGTAAATAGTGCCCTCGATAGGATGACATCATTTCTTTCTTAGATAAGGGACCACCTGATCAGACATTTGGACCTTTTTTGTTATAACCAAAGACATTAAGAATAATTCGCAAATCGGGTTTGTCCCGCGCATCATGCTTGGTCTCTCTATATGTCTTATAAAGTATAAACTTTGGTTGAAATATTTTTTCTAGTAGGTTATGTCTCAGATAGATTTGTCAAGCCAACTCTAGTCTCAAATAGATTTGTCAAGTCAACTTTAGACCAGGAAATCTTTGAGACAATAGCACATTTCTGTAGCCTGTAGGTAGGTACATAGGACGGATGTTGATACAACACTGAAACATGTAAAGTTGGTGTCTGCAATAGTATCGTAGGTAGGATGCCGATAGCATAATAAAATATCGTGATAAATTCAAGTATTTATATTTGAGAGTCACCCTGTATGTGTATGTCTTGTTTTTAGAATTTCATACAGTCGATAAAATATTAGGGTAGGTACCTACCTAATATTATTTATACTGCTCAAAACTATTATTATACAAATTAATGGATTTTTATTATAAAATTACATTAGTAATGATTACGTGGGTACCTTAATAAACACTAGTTTCTGAGGATTACAGTGTTTTATAATTACAGTGTAGTATTGTACCTATATCAGATTTTGTAAACAAGTAACGAATGACATGTGTAAACTACCCGCGTAAGCCAAGTCTTTAATTTCCACACAAACGAAGTCGCGAGCAACAGCTAACTGCAACAAATACGGGTTCCATAATTATTTTCCATCCTTTAGTTATTTGTGTTTTCATAAACGAAAGTGATGAACCCCTGTTAGCAAATAATTATTTCAAATCTATGATCGTCTTTGTTCATTGACGTAGGAATGACAAGGAAAGACAATATTTATAACACACACAATACATTTCAGGATTTCAGGAATCACTGACGAACTGACGAAGGCCTTCGAGCGGCTGCGTCCACGTTCAAGAAATGTTATGAACAAACTTATCAGATTTATAGCAAGTCTTATCAGATACCTATGATAGATCAGACTTAACGATATCTAGTTACGTGCAATTACAATTTCTCTGATATAATATTTTATTATTACTGTATCTTTATTAGTAAATAAAATAAGTAAGTTTTAGTATTATAAAATAAAGTCGCTTCCTTTCCCGCCGTCTGTTTCTCGGTATACATACAGGCATACTTACAGGTATATTCTAGATATAGGTAGGTATGTTTTTTTTTTGGTATGTATGAGATACGCTAAGATCTTTTAAATTACGCTACAGGTTTTAATGCGGTTTGCACTATTCAAAGGAAGGTTTATAGTTACCTGTGCGAAGCCGGAGCGGTTCTGCTAGTGCTATTTAAATCAGATTTATTGATTTAATACACAAAACAAAAACAAACACCTCCGACGATGAATCCAAATATACTTCTTGGTAGCCAAATGTTTCATTTTTTATTTGGTTCCCATATTTCGGACTTACAGCTATTACTAGCTTGCTGATATAGGCCGGCACAGCGCAAGTATCTGCTGATTTTGATAATAGTTAATTACATAATCCACGCTATTTATCATGCCATGGTTAAACTGCTCTTGAGTTACTATCACAATGAAGTTTTACACCACTCTTTTGCATCGACACAACATTCCAACATACACATAGATAATTATAATAATATTATAACAACATTCATGAGTGCATTCACAGAGAGGGAAAGAGACGGCGGGAAGCGACTTTGTTTTTAAGCTTCTTAAAGTACGGTTAAACGAAGAGAGATAAGCGTAAAGTTAGGATGTGAACCATAGGATTTTCTCAATTATTGGCCAATCGTTTTTCTTTAATCGAATTTGAACTACACTCGTTCAGGAAACGCTAGCGGCTAAAACGATTGTTTAAAGTCTAGACGGTAGATATAAAACCAGAATATTCTGACGTACCTACAGTAGGTATTATGTTGTGTCAATGTCTAGATCACAGCCGTAACAGGCCAATGACCTTATTGCCATCACATCAAGAACATAATCATCATTACGCAACTTTTCTTAAAAATAATATCACAAGAACATAGTTATTAAACTAACAGAATATAAAAATTAATATTTAATTTGACTGGCCTGCCAATCAGGAAGTTATGTTCCTTGCTGCCAATCCTGCTATCATTACGTTAGGTTCGTATTGTAAATGAATACTGGTACTTTTATTACTACCAACACAAAAAGAGGTGTTCTGCTACCGTAGCTCAGACGGGAGAACGATAGAGCTATTTGTAAATCTATCGCGAGTCTGGCCGTCTTTTTCACACGTATGTGCGTACCTTATGCGTAGGTGTAAGGGATCGACAATCGACAAGCGGTCGACAGCGATAGACATAATAAGGGTGCCGATTTGAATGCGGTTTTTTTTTATTTCAAAGCAGGTTTTCTAGCTATGGTTTAAACTTAAATTTAAACATGTTTGATCAAAATTGGTACAGTTGTTTCATTGATGAAGAGATATAAACTTCGGATGCAAGAGATATCGGGGGTTTCTTATAATTGTTAATGTATGGTATGGTTACGGTATGTTGGTTCTGTACAACCAATTTTACAAAATGTAGGTTAAGGCTGCTGACCCACCAAGGACGTGCGTGTAGGCGTAGCGTGTCTGGCTGGCCACAAGTGAAATAGACCAGAAAGGCAACATTCACAAAAATAGCTTTGCTCTAAGTATCCAATAGTCTAATCAGAGATTGTGTAAAATCCTGTAATACCTACTAGAAACTGGATTTATTTTACACAATCTTCGCTCAGATCAGTGTATGGATAGCTAAAGTCTAATTCACTTGTAACCATTTGGTTGGTATAGAATCTTCGGTAAAACCAACCAATAGTTAATGTAGCTTCTTCAAGCGAATAACAATAAAAATCGGTAGCGATCAAAGCGGACCGAAGTCAACATGTGTAATGTGTAGCGGAGCAGTGAAACGGTGAGACCAAAGCTGTGCTTGGAACTGAACACATTTCTCGCATTGTATTTTATATTCGGGTATTGTGTCATAAACCTCGCTTAGCCCAGATTTTTTCCTGTTTTTTTATTGTTCCCTCAATGACATTAAGAATAGGTAATCTATATGTTCGAAGTGTTCCCTAAAAAATTATTTTGTCGGTCTGTTGTATGTACTTGTGTGTGTCAAATAAAAGCATTTCATTTTTTTAAGCTAGGGCATTGGGTATGCCCCGGCCTGACACTCAATGTAATGTCGATGATGTAATTTATTTATTTAATGTATGAAACAAATGCATCAAAATCACCACATGCATGGTTTGTGTAAGTAAATGGTGCCGTTGACTTGAGTGATATTGGTTGGCACCGGTTAGTATGCTTCGCGCACTCCTTCCATTTCTCGGCGTCTACACACAAACTAATAAACGCGTGATGATGACCCTTAACTGCAGCGCCTACGAAAGTGCCCACAAAATTGCGATCAGGGTGAGGTAAGCCGAATCACTGGGAGGTGTGGTGTGTGTGTGACCTTTCTATACGTTGTAACACAGAGATTGTAGTACTAATATCTGTTCTGTAAGCTAACGAAACGAAGCTATTCTATTGGTAGGTTTTTTTCTCGCTTACCTTTCAGCTACGTCACACGTCGCCGGTGGAAACCATAGTGCCGCGTATTACTTAGGTAAAAGGTTTTATCAGGTTTACGTGAACTCACAATGCACTGGGCGTTTCCAGACTAATAATAAGTACTACCTAGTTAATAGGTATTATTCATAATTAGGTACGTCCGGTATTCGCACCACTCAAACACGTCACCATTTATTTTATCATTTAAGTAGGCTACTACATACCTAACTACTTTATTTACCTGCTAGATGAATCAGATTATTTCAGATCTACGCAAAGTTTCGCTTACACAAAAGGTATCATTGTTTTGTTTTAAAACTATTTTTGCTCAAATACGCGGTATATCTCGTAATGTCATGCACCTTAAAGATTTCGAACATAATAAGGCAATTTGTAAACAATTCCAAAAATGATGAGAATAAGTTTTGAGTAGTATAAATAATACGACAAAGATTATATTAAAATTTAGTAGGTAATTCTAGAAGTTACATCACATTAGACCTTTTTCACCATACACTGATAAATAGCAGGTAAACCAATAAGTCCTTTGCTGCACTGGTTTTTAAACTTAGATCATCACAACATAAAAAAATGTATCAAAAATTATAATTAACCCTCACATTGTTTTATATACAAATTGTACTTACTTATTTAGGACCTTTTGTACTTTTTATAATTTTCAGGCATTGCTTTAACTGTGATGATATACAAAATCCCATACAAATAAACAGAGCTTGGACCTCTACATAGTACCTACTAATATCTATTGTGCCTCATATAGGTTTTGGTGAAAAAGGTCTAGAATATAAAATGGCCATGTTGTGGTCACACACAAGCAGATCTTGTTACATCTAGTACATTGTTTCATACAATTTGTACTGAATCATAATATTGATTTTATTTACTCTTGTGATTGTGACACATGCATGCTCATACACGTATACATAATACTCTGTGCATGTACAATGGACTTACTATCTTTTGTACTACGTTATTTACATTATTCGCTGAAGTGCCTAGGTGACAATTGTTACAATCAAGGTTTATAATTCACTGGACCAGTTTAATTACAAGGTTTATTAATAATTTGCAAGTTCACAAATGTAGCAGCAATGGGTACACCATAATCCTAAAAGTGATTAAAAAAAAATCAAAGTCATTGACAAATATAACAGTTCTTTTTGGAATATGAATTGCATGTGACTTTGAATTTGAAATTATACAGCACTTTTTGGGGAACCTTCTATCCAGGATTGCTACTGGATCATTAGAAGGGTGATTATGTGATTTGGTTGCAATTAATTTCACTTGGTCTCAATCAAAAACTGAAAATTTATATGAATATGACAGGTTATTGAAAATTTACTGATTGAAATTGAGTCGCGATTGATTTGCGTAATCACCCTAAAGGTGATGTCTAAAAAAACAGCATGAAATGGACACTGGCGGAATTGTGATAGAAAATCAAGAAATCTTGTAATCTTAAAAATTAAAATCACTTACCTAAAATATTTGAATATCGATCTCCACACTTACAGGTTGGTCACCAGTCATAGATTAAAATCTATAAATTTTTACCGTATATGGGCTCCTTTATTAGACAGCTTTTCTGACTCATTGTAAGTATATTGATAAAAAAAAGGATGACGCAAAAACTGATGACAGATATAAACAGATATAAACATTTTTATAGACTTTTTTAAATAAATGTTTAAATTGATTACTGTGTCATTTAGTGCACCTAATGGTAATCTGTGGGCGTTTGTGGTGTTTGATTTCAACCAGCAAATGTTGAATAAGCATTCAACAGCATGAATAAGTTAATACAAAATTTGCCCAGTTCTTCATTAAAACCCAGTGTGAAATTGATAGCAACCAAACTACTTAGCCCTTCTGGTTATAATTGAATTCACCCTTATGGAGACTGGCCTGATAAGCAAGTGATACTCATATCTAAGGCATAATAATTATATTATTTACATTTACATCATTTATACAAAATTATTCTAAAATCACTGGCCGGTAAAGCAATTACCAAAAACATTTAAACAAAAATATACATTTCTTTCTAAAACAAAAGTAACAAAACATTCATTTTAATGAACTATCTAAATAAAAAAATTAAAATTATCAAGTTAAATGAAATCAGATGATTCACATTTCCTTCATTTTTAAAACTTATTTATTTTTTAATACAAAATGAATGTAAATATCTATTTGTATTTTATTGTAGACAAAAAGGAAAAATGAATCTTCAAACTCCAATTACACTCGCAATCAACCAGTCTAATCCACAGCTGACTCACTCAAATTAAAGCTTTCAAGTACCAGAAGTGATGGCTCAGAACTTGAGCTTTGGGTTGAGCTCATGAGCACGACCGCCCCAGTCCAGCCGGTAGCTGCGAGTCCGCCATGAGATCTCAGGACTGAGAAGGGCAGCGGGGAGCACAAATGGAGCACAACACTCGTTCCACACCCACCCCAATAAAAACTGCACTTTTGTGAATGGTGGTGAGCCATTTTGCACCGATCGAAGCATCAGCCAGTCTGATAGAAACCACACTAGGACGTGAACTAGGAAGAAGGCGAGGGGTTCCGCGCCAAATAGTTCGCCGGAAGCCCAGGCTGCGCCGGCTCCGAGCGGCATGCATTCGCTGAGCGGTTCGAGCAGCGCCGTCGTCGGTACCATGGCTATTCGGAGTCGCGCCCAGCGCGTCAGCCGCGCCTGCAGGGCTCCCACGGAGCGCGTCCCGCAGTTCTGCAGGGCCGGCAGCGAAGCCACTCGCATCCGCCACCCACGCGAACAAATCGCTTTCGCAATAAAGTAATCCTCCGCCAAGTAGTCAGCGAAAGCAGCTAGCCCCCCCGTTTCTTCCAACGCGCATCTCCGCACCAGCGAAGACATGCCGACATGGCAATTGATGCCGAGGAAGTCGGCTCCGAGATACATGCGCGCCTGCGCCGTGCCGAAGTAAACCTTTTCGTAGACCGCGGCGAAGCCTTCAGCATCGCATACGAACGGCATCTGGTGTACTATAGCGACGTCTTCTTTCATATGCTGTACCATGTCTAGGAGTGTATCTTCACGCATTCTGATGCCCGCATCGCTGATGAGAACTAGCGGGTATTTGGCGGCGAGGTACGCCGGCTGCAAGTTGTTGATTTTAGGATTGACGCCGACCTTCTGCCCGCCGACGAAGAGTCTCGAGTCGATGTGCGAATGCTTAGCTATCAGACTATTCACCAACATTGCCGCAGGGTCGTTATCATTCTCTACACAGAACAACAGCTCGTAGCTCGGGTAATCCAGCGAGAAAAAGGTTTCAAGGTTAGAGAACAGGTTCGGGTCGACGCCCGTTAGAGGCTTCAAGATCGAGACGCCCGGGTAGGGCAGCTCGGGCGGCGACCGGTCTACCGCTCGGTGAAGCTTCCACTTCGAATATGACAGCGCCATCAGATGAATTAACCACAGACACACCCAAGCCACCATAAAAAATATAGCAAAACCGTAAACTGTATACACCATGGGTATCATAATTGCAATTTTTCAACGTTTTGGCTTTCGGGCCGCATAATATCGACTGGTTTTATTATCGCGGGCCGTCCGCTATGACGCGGTCTTAGCAGTTAACTGAGGCTGACCGCCGAACCGGACTCACGCTAGTAAGTCGACGACGCGAGGACTAATTTTAATACCGCGTAGAGACACATGTGCATTGCGTACACTCAAAATTAATTATCTTTGATGAAAGAAAACGCAAATTTTCTGAAACCGCACGTCACGCACACACACATCCTCCTGTCCGTCCGTAGGAGCTCTAGGCCAGAGAGAATATAAGCACTACGATACGTTTGTTTGTGTATCGGTTCTGTCTGTGGTCCTGTCTTATTAAACCTTCAAAGTCTTCTTCATAGACGTCAGTGCCTGCCACAGAACCACAAACATGCGCTGAACCCGTTTATTTTTTACCGTACTTATTAAAGACAAGTCATTAGTGTCTTAGGAGTGAGACAGCAATAGATCAACGAATGACACTGACTCTGGCATAACAGTCACATAAAATATACTATAACATAATAATCGTTTAATTTAGTTACTTAAACGTTACGTACCTAATATCGAAAAATGATTTTGCTTTGTTTGCCATAGGTGGCAAACAAACAAAAACCGATACGAAAATAGAGACAAAAAACTCATACTTCGTCTTGCTCCCTCTTATTTATTTTACATTAAATCCTTCTCACTCTGGCAATTATTATTCTTATAGCAGCCAGTCTATTTAATAAACTCTGTCTACGTTTTTTACTTCAGAATAATGATTACTCTGAGGTTTACCTCAAGTTTACCCATTCTTTAGTCAGACCCCCGATTTGAAGTTGTTTAGCAACTCGATATCTTGCAATGGTCAATAACGGTTGTATTGCTCTCGTTAGCTCGTCACTAGCTAAGACTAAAGTATGATTTGTAAATCAAACATTGAGTCCATAGCAAAGTCAGTGCTGATTCAAAATTCGAGCAAAGACAGTGCTGACCCGCTATTGACTCAATTTAGACGCTTTTGAGTCAGTGCTGACTTCACTTTGTAAACAGAAAAAGTCAGTTCTCAAATTCAGCACAGACTTCATTTGGAGTCAGTACTGATCCAAACGAGTTGATAAAAAACTTAAAATCGGACGGGAATGAATATTTAACGATTGTACCGGAAACAAATTGCCTACATAAGAATACCATAGCCATAGACAAGAGCTTATAGAAGAATAAGGTTCGTTCGTTGTAATTATTCATTCATTCATTCACTTATAAGTTTTCTTCGCGCCAGCGGCAAAATCAAGCAAGAAATCTTTCTGACGGAAACAAACATCGAAAATGGAAATAAATAATTTACTAAAAGATGTGATAAATCTGAATGAGTACATCACTGCGACCCAGGAAGTCTTGAACCAGTGTAGAAGCTATAAAGTTACACTAAACATCGCGACTGTTCTCACCCTAAAAAAAATTCGGTCTCTCGAAATTGAGGTAGGTCTAAACCGAAATCTTTCTGAATCCACTAAATCACTAGAGCTCAAATTCATCCTATACAAAGGCTCTACTGTAATAATGACTAGATTAACTAATACAATCGTTACATTAGCTTACCTTGTTACTTTACATTTCCAGTATCTCAACAAATGTGATGAGAACGGTGTAGCATGCGTAGTTTTCGAGCGAGTACTTGCCTCACCACCATCAAAAGTATGGGGTGTCTTGGCCAAAGAGTTGATATTCCTACTGCAGTACTGGCTGGAAGCCATCAGAAAACACTTTATCAACTACAGCACTCGATGGTGGATGTTTTTGAAACTGATCCTGAAGTTTATAAAGGTACCTACTTGGTGGCACAGTGGGCGAGTGCCCGCTTGAGGAGCGAGAGGTTGCGGGTTCGAACCCCTATGTGGAACAAAAATTTCCATGATCTGCATATTTGTTTCAGGTCTGAAAGTTTTTTGTATTTTAAGTAAGTATCATAAGTAGGTATTTAAAAAAATCTAAGTTTGATAAAATGTTTTCTATCAGTCATATGGTTCCCTTTACTTCATAAGTAGGTATTTAAAAAAATCTTAATAATGTTATTTATTTTAATAATAGACGAGCAGCTTTCACTGATGTGTCTATGTCACAGTGTTAAAAAGTCAAGTTCACTTATAAGCACTGATTCTATTAAACTTGATTGTTTTAAATTGTTAACAGTTTATTATTTGTTCGCAACCAGGCATCAAGTTTATTCTAGAATGTGTTTATTGAGGTGGCAGTAACTACTTCTTCTGGAAGCTGATTCCAGTTATGGGCCACCCTGTTACTTCTGTTCTGTCCTGTTGTTTTTTGTATAATTCTAATTATTTAACTAAATTGAAATAAAATAAATTAGTTGGGTTGCCGTTATCTGAAATGTCCGTCAAATTTGTTTTTTGGTTTATTGTTATGTATTATAAATATTGTTACAATTAAAACAATATGATTGCAGGAGATTCGACTGAAAGACCCAGCCATTCCAAACATGCTGGTGGAGCTCACAGCGGAATGTTTATTCGACCTGGCCACAGCCCCCAAGTCGGATGTATTCCAACGACATGAGATCCTACACTGTTTCAACATAGTCTGCGCAGAGTCTGGCAGGGAGATCAGATTTGCTATGAGGACCAAGTTTGGAGATTATTTGTAAGTTTACTTTGTACATTATTTTTTTCAACCATTATACCCACTACTGGGCAAAGGTCTCGCCCAAATCCTTCTCGATCTTTGGCAATCTCCCACCACTCCATCTTAAACACATGAAGGTCGTCCCGCGAGCGCTTCCGCGGCCGAACCCTCCGTCATCTTCCATCCTCAGGCAGCCATGGTGTGATTGTTTGTGCCCACTTTGTACATACTATATTAAAAGTCTGCATAGATTATTTGTAAGTTACTTTGTACATATAAGATTAAAAACCTACTTTATAGTAATATAAATATTAAATTTAAACCTTATTACTAATATCTGCTCTGTGCCTTATACATAATAAGATTTTGCTTTAATTTAAATATCATTGATGATTAATTAAAAAACAGTTAATGCTAAGTAGGTATAAAGGTAAGGTAAAGGTAAAATAATATACCTAAAACTTTGGCACCACTTTTATTAATCTCAAAATTATAAAACAATAAATACCCAGTCACTTGTATTTATGATTGATCTGACTCTAGCACTTAGAATACTTCGCACCACAATACCCATGTTTTTAAAACAGTAAATACAATATACATATTATAAAGAATATAAAGCCACCGTATACATAGTAATATCCCAGTATCATCCCGTTTTATACAATTATTCATTCCCTTACATAATCATATAATCAGTGCATATCTAAAAATTACTGCATAAAAATTGCATTAGGTAGATAAGATACAGATTTAAGTTCGCCTTTCTACAGGTTTTCTTTTAAATATTCAAGTCAGGCAGTTTGAGTCAGAAATTATGTTTTTTACTCGTCTCCTTGCTTCATCAAATATTATCCGTGAGGATATCTAACATGAGGGTATAAAAAGGCCTTTGTTGCTTATTCAGAGGCCAAGTGTCATAGGTACAAGTTTTTTTTTATAGCAGAAACAAAAGTAAATGCCAAGATTTGTATCTTAGCTAGACGCACCCAGCTCACTAGAACAGCTATTTTTAAGTTGATCCAGTCTCCTCGAAATTCTTCACCCATTTCCTGATCATGATCATTGAAGGACAATCCTTCAGATCACTCAGCTGGTAGTCAATCCTGAATAGGTGTTGTACAGCCACAATAGAACCATTGTTGAGGTAATACTGTTTGATGCAGAACGCGCGCTGTTTGCCCGTGAACTCCTCCATAATGTATGATAGACTGAATTAGGATACCTGGGATATTTATGGAAAGGGGGAAAGGTGCGCGGCGCAGCTGTTTTAAAGCCATCAAAAGTGCGCGAAAGTTGACCCGAACACGTGACCGACTCGCAATAGTAACTGTTGATCTAATCTGCATAAAGCTCAGCTAAGTTGTGCCTGTACGCCCTGAGATGGCACCGCCATTACAATTTTTACTTTATTCAACAGTAGGTACCTAGGTACCTACCTAATGAGTTTTAGTTAAGTACTTTCAATTTTTTTTCAATTTTAAAAGTTCTTTATTGATAAATAACTTAACCTAGTACAATTTTCCAGTGTAGATTTATCCTAGAAAAGTACGATTTTATATAAACAACGTTTTTTTAGCTTGTGTGCTTTTTAAAACTTATAAGAAGAAGTAATAATACGATTGAATGTTTTTATTTTTAATTATGTTTTGTTACATAAAAGTGGTGAGGTGTGAGCTCTTGTTTAAGTACATGTAAGCTTTACAAGTAGCATTACATTTTTCGCATAACTTTACATTTATTTCTTATGCATCATCATAGACGACATAATAATTTTATTACATAATACGAAGATTATAACTAAAGTTGGACTTGGGGGTAGCAGCAAAAATGGTCAAATAACAAGCGTCATAGTAAGGTAGCAGTAGCACTCACAAGGTCGCGTGCCGGCCGCAAACGCTGTGCACGCCGCTCTTGATCTATATCCCAAGATAATAAGGGCGAGAGTAGCGCGCGCAACGAGCCACCATGACGCGCGCACTTGTGTGAGCGACTTTCATTGCACTCTAAGAACAAGTGATGGGGTAATTTATATCGACAATATTTGTCGAAGTAAGGTAAATTTTTCTTTCGCTGTTTACAAATATTTTGTATAAGTTTATTTTTATTGATAGGATTTGTGTATAAATAAAACTTTTTAGACAATTTGTAGATATAGGTTTCTAATAAAGGAAGTCTTATTTTTGACTGTAATTCGGTTAGGTTTGTACGAAATGGAGTGTTCAATGCGTATTTAACGGCTTTATTTTGTATGACTTGAATATTTTTAATGTTAGTTTTACAAGTACTACTCCAGACAGGGCAGGCGTAAGTAATGCAAGGACGAATAAGGGTTCGGTAGATTCGAAGTTTGGTTGTGCTACTAAGGCACGATATCCTGTTTAGGATTGGGCTCAAAGCGTTTAAGGCTTTTAAACCTTTCATGCGGACTTTTATACTGTTTTCCGTCCAGTTCAATTTGCGGTCTAGGATGACACCTAAGTATTTGACGGAGTTACTCCAAGGAATTTCAAGGTCATCAATTTTTAATGTTCGCTTTGGATTAGATCTTTTGCAAGAGAACATGATAGCTTCCGTTTTAGAAGCATTTATTTTTAGTTTCCATTTTTGGAAGTACGATGAAAGTGAATCAACTGACAACTGGAGGCGACCAATAACTAAGTCTGTATCTTCGGAAGTTGTAAACGAAGCAGTGTCATCTGCAAAACATGCCAGATTTGTGCGCGGCTGGATAGGTATATCATTTATGAAGATTAAGAAAAGGTGAGGCCCAAGAATTGAGCCTTGAGGAACGCCAGCAGGCACGGGCTTTGGAGAGGAGCTGTGGCTATCTATATATACTTGGAAAGAGCGATTTGAGAGGTAGGATTTAATAACATTAACTAAGGATGTTGGGATTTTAAGATTAATCATTTTATGCAATAGGCCTTGATGCCAGACTGTGTCAAAGGCTTTTTCGATGTCTAATTGAAACATCCCAGTCGATTCCTTTTTATTGAGACCATGTGACACAGACTCAGCTACTCTCGCAAGCTGTTGGACAGTTGAATGAGCGTGGCGAAATCCAAACTGCTCATCAATTAAGATGTGGCTCGTTATTCTCGACAAACGAGCATATATGATTTTTTCAAAGAGTTTCCCTACACATGGTAAGAGACTTATTGGACGATAACCAATAGGGTCAGTGGGGTCTTTACCAGGCTTGCGAATAGCAATAACTTTAGCTGTCTTCCAGGGCAGTGGGAAGTAGTTCAACAAAAGACAATTTTCAATTCAATTTTTTTTTCAATTCAATTTTTTTTTATTTCAACCATAGGGACTTTATAATAGAACACTAAGTCAAAGGTTACACGCTCAATCTGGCGTCAGTCTGGTCAATCAGTCTGCTCAGAATGATGGGAGAATTATCGTCTAACCGGTTGACTGACGTACTGATGGTCCAGAATGACAAAAATTAAATATTTTAAATATTTTTTATCATTCTGTTGTGAATGACAGCAGACTGATGCCAGACTGATCGTGTAACCGCTCGAATCATTCCCGTGTCAGTCAGTCACCGTTCCCGACGCAATGGAGCAAGACGTGCCAAGCGACGAAGCCCTGCCGCCGCCGCCCACTTCACTCCCGCCACCGCCAATCGAGATAGAAAAAGAATTCATTCTCTCATTCGAGTCCTTTCCAGAGTACAGTCTCTTTTTTTTTTCACAATATCCATGGCTAGGCAGGACCAGGTGACTCACTTGACTGTCGTCTTCACTTTACGAATGATAACTAACGTAAGTTTTATCAGTCTGCTGTCAGTTTAGACTGAGCGTGTAACCGTGTTTACCATCCATCATTCTGGCATCAGTCTTAGTCGGACCAAACTGATGGACTGAACTGACGCCAGATTGAGCGTGTAACCTTTGAATTAGTTTCGTAAGAAAGTAGTACATAATAATGTTTTTGCAGCTGTATAGGGGCTTTGTCAATGTCAAGATTAAGTAAGTTGGTACTTAAAATATAAAAATCACACCTTTAAATAAAATTACAATTGGTTCATAGAATAAACAGAATAATAATCAATTGATACAATAACAATAACAAAAAATTAAATAAAAAGGATTAGCGGCTGTAGAGAGGCCTTGTCAATTACCTATACTAAAAACACATCAACTAGATGCAGCTACGTAGGCTTTGTCAACAGACTTATTATACAAAGATATTGGCAAGCACCATGCGTTTTTATCGTGCAAATAATCATTAATTGAATAGTAAGATTTGTGGATTAAATTATCTTTAATACATTTTTTAAATTTATTTTCATTTAAATCTAAAATGTTTTTGCTAATTTTATTGTAAAAGCGCACTGTGTTACCCATAAAACTTTTGTTTGTCTTTTGTAATCTAAATGCGGAATTTAATAATTTGTCTTTATTTCTTGTATTAACACTGTGTGCATCACAACGCTTGCTAAACTTATGCATGTTTTTACGTACGTGCATTATATTTTCGTAAATGTATAAACAAGGAACTGTCAATATTTTTATTTTACTAAAGAAATCTCTTAGCGAGGCTCGTGAATCAAGATTATATATGGCTCTGACAGCTCTTTTTTGTAAAACAAAAACTACATTCACATCTGCTCCTGAACCCCATAATAATATTCCGTAACTTAAAATACTGTGAAAATAGGCAAAGTAAACTAGCCTAGCAGTTGTCACGTCAGTCAGTTTCCTTACCTCTCGTACTGCATATACAGCTGAGCTTAGCCTATTACCCAATTTAGTTATATGAAGCCCCCACTGTAACTTGTTATCTAAAGTTAGTCCTAAAAATTTTGTAGATTTTACGATATCTACGTTTTTGTGCATCAATGTAACATTAGTGCTAGTTTGTTCTACGTCCAATAATGAGAACCTGACACAATTTGTTTTAGAAGGGTTTAATACTAAATTATTCGCCGAAAACCATTTACTTATTATACTTAATGAATCGTTAATTAAGCTTACGTCAGTGTTTCTTCTTTTAGTTTTAAATAAAAGCGATGTGTCATCTGCAAAGAGGACTACTTCGTTATTTGTTTGTTTTTGTACCATGAACGGCAAGTCATTTACATATACAAGAAACATAAATGGGCCCAATATTGAGCCTTGAGGTACCCCCAGTTTAATAATTGATCCAGTAGATATATTTTTACCTATTGCTACTCGCTGTTCTCTGTCAGTTAGATATGACATCAACAGACATAATGCGTTTTCCGATAAACCATAATATTTAAGTTTCATTAGAAGCGTTTGGTGGTCAACACAATCGAACGCTTTTGAAAGATCACAAAAGACTCCTATTACATCCTCTGAGTTTTCCCAAGCGTTCATTATATAAGAAGTCATCTTCACTCCTGCATCTAAAGTGGATCTTCCTTTCGTGAAACCAAATTGCTGATTATGTAGCAGTCGATTTATGTTAAAGTAGGAAAGTAATTGGTTTAAGATTATTCTTTCAAACACCTTGCTTAGAGATGGAAGAATCGATACAGGTCGGTAATTTGATGGGTCTTCTTGACATCCAGCTTTGTATAGTGGTAATATTTTGCTGTGTTTCATCATACGGGGAAATATACCATTGTCAATACAATCATTGAATACTTTTGCTAAATTGGGTGAAATCACTTTAATTATACTACTTAAAACTTTTACTGACAATCCCCATAAATCCTCTGTTTTTTTATTGTTAAGCGTCATGAAAGCATTTTCAATTGTTTTCGATGTTATGTGATCAAATTTGAAATTACTCGGATTAGCACATATATTCATATTTTCTTTTATATAACATTCCGCTTTACTAGATGATCCGTTCAAGCCTTCTGTTAGCTTGAGTGGAATGTTAGCAAAATAGTTTTCAAATATGTTTGCTATCTCTAGTTTATCTCGAATCGTTACGTTATTCTTTTTTAAAATATTTATGTTTTCTTTGACTTTACCTTTCCCAGTTTCTTGTTTAATGACTTCCCATGTAGTTTTTATTTTATCATTAGCTTTAGATATTTTAGTTTTAATAGATAATGACTTAGCTCTGGCACAAGCTTGTTTAAAAACTTTAGAATACATTTTAACGTGATTTAGAAATATGGCGTCGTTAGTGTAATTTCTTTTTTTGTAGAGGTCATAAAGAGTTTCCCTGCTTTTAAGGATACCTCGAGTAGCCCAATCAGCTAGTTTTGGCTTGTTATTTACTTTTATTTCTTTAGTTTTGAATATAGTGTTAAACTCAGAACATATAACTTCAAATAAAGATTCAAAATGCACGTTAGGATCACAGAAGTTATAGTTTAAGCGAAAAGCTTTCTCTGCGATGGTGATTTGAAATAGATTCATGCGTTTTTTTGACAAGGGTCTGCAAATAGCTTTACTTTCTTTGTTGTGTTCGTTGCTGCCACAAAAACTAACACTCTGTCCCCTATGATCTGAATGTAAATTATCTAAAATAAATTTATCGGAATAATTAAAATTTAAAAATATATTATCCAAACATGTGGCCGTTTGTGTCGTTATTCTAGTAGGTTCCATAAACAGTTCATACAAATTAAATGACCTACATAGTTGAATGAACTGATGTTTTTCTAAGGAATTTCTTAGTAAATCAATATTGAAATCTCCACACATCAAAATTTTTTTATTTTTCTTTGAAAGCCGTCGTAGAGCTTCTTCTAAAATATTTATAAACATGCTAAAGTTTGCAGAAGGTGGCGAGTAAACACATAGGATGACGTGATGGTCTAACTCTGCACATGCCATTTCACATATTCGCTCTAAAGACAAGCAAACAATATCTTTCCTATCCTTAACTTCAACATTGTCATTAACCATAATTAAGCTACCTCCACCTTCAGCTGCTTTTCTATAAAATATACTAGCGATTTTATAATTACCCAGTCTGAAAGACAAAGTATTAGATTTTAAGAAAGTTTCTGTAAAACAAATGATGTCAAAAGGATTTGCTCTTATAAAAAGCTCTATTTCCAATATTTTACCTAAAAGCCTATTTATGTTCTGATGCATTAGCCTAATTAATTTTACCGATTTACTATACACTACTTTATTAAATAAATAGCTAGGAAAACCATGTTCATTCAGTGTATGCGAATAACTGAAGTCACATGGTTCTCCCATTGTCGTATCTATATGTTTAAACGTTGTATAACAATCAGTGTGCTGTTATTATTTATTTGGAAATTTGCCTGCAAAACATTCACTAGCAACTGCACAATATTTTTCTTTTGCTTTTTTGATAAGCATTGGTAAGTCGGTGTCAAGGCAAAATTGTGAATACATGTATTAATGTCAAACAGTACAATTTCACCTTTAGTACAGTTGGTGGCCACTAAATTATATAGAATAAGATTGAGCCTATGTATTTTATTATTTTGCTTACAGCTCCACGAGTTCGAGTATGGGAAAGTACAAAATACTATTTTATTAACATTTCCCGAGTTGTGAAGTTCAAGTAATGACTCAATACTATTTACCAACTGTGTCCTAGTTGTACCTGAGACAAGAGTTGAATAGCTTAGTCAAGAGGACAATACCTTTCTGAGGGAGATTTCTCAGCAAAATATTAGTTATCTGATCAGAACCTGATGCTTTGCGTAGTTTAAGATTCATAATACATTTTTTGACTTCAGCTGGACGTACTAGTTTTACTGGATCATGAGGAGGTGGATCATTTTGAGTAGAACAGGCTAGCGAAGTAACGGAGTTTTTTACAGAGTTTTCCTCCCCACTAACCCAATCATGTGTTAGGAGCATATTATTCAAGAATGTGTCTGCTAGAACTTCACATTGATCATTTTGATTGGAAGTTAGGGTACCGTTCTCTGTCTTGAGGGCTGGTATTGAGAAAGTAGACGTTTGTAAATGCTTGGCCAAGCGCCATATATCGGTACTGGGGTTGTCAACTTTTTTAAGTTTGACTTCCCATTGATGGTCGTGGTAGGATTTTAATGCGCAATTAATTTCATGTTGAAGACGCTTGGCTTCATGGATAAACATTTGGCGCACCACCATGTCGGTTTCCTTAACAGAAAATCTACGCAACTGGTTTTTGTTTTTAATTTTTCTTTTAACACATCGCGGGATAGTTGAGTTCCAGGGTTTAAGGGTTGTGATGGGTACACTTGTATTCCTAGCAAGAATTATTTGGTTTTGGAAGTTTCTAATAGCGATATCAATTTCACTTTCATGTCTTAAGACTTTGTTTGAGAGAAAAATGTTTTCGTTTAACACGTCTCGAAATTTAGTCCAATCAGCCTTGGCAAAATTATGTTTTTGAATTGGTTTACGAACCATTTTTATATTAAGTTCAACTAGGACAGGCATATGATTAGATGAGAGCGCATGTATTGTTGAAATTTTATCTATGGCGTGTACGTTTTTGGTTAACAGCAAATCGGGTGTCGAAGGAGTTAGTGCAGCTCGATAATGTACTAACGTTGGTTCAGAGGGGGCATGAATTATGAGTTCGTTATGTACCACATATTCAAATAGTCTCTTACCATGTGTGTTTGTGGGTCCAGGTGACCAGTACGAATGTTTCGCATTTAAATCCCCAACGACAAGGACCTTGCTACTCGCGGCCGTAAGCAGGTCAAAATCGCTAGTTAGCAAGGGAAGGTTTGGGGATTGATAAACGGAATAAACTATTAATTCACCAGTAGGTAAGTTAAAAGATATGCCAATGGCCTCAAGATTTTGGGTATTTGGGACTGGAGCTTGAAGGTGAATTAAGTCAGTTCGCACCAGAATAGCTACGCCCTGCCCGGAGCCGTTACTGCGCTTGTCGAGGCGATAGCAACGAAAACCAGGTATATCGATGGTACTTCGCTCAGGTAATCTTGTTTCCGAGAGTGCAATGATGTCAACTTTTAACTCACCCGCCGCTAAGTCCTTCAGCTCATGTTGCTTAGTGCGAATGCCATCAGCATTCCAATAAAGTAAGCGGAGGCTACTATTAAAGTTAAAAATAATACCCAACGTGGGACATCAGGAGAATGACTTTATCCATAAAAGACACGCATTTCCTAAATTCTTGTTTTAAGGCTTTGATTGTAGTGAGAATTTGAAGCATCTCCTTAGTGTCCGCGTCTTGCAGGTGGCGTTCTTCTTCGAATTGTTCGGCAGCAGCTGCCCTGGTTCTGGTAAGCTCGGCTGGACCATTGGTGTGGCGTGAGGTGGCAGCTGAATTAACCGACGTTTGCTCCATGTTCCGTATACAAGGCTGGTACTGTTTGGTTGGATTCACTGCCTGGGCAAAACTCGCCGAGGCCACTGCAGATTGTTTTGGGGCTACTTGTGGTGCTGTCATTGCAGGTTTCACAGTAGCCATGGCATTTCGCAGTGATTCGCGCTTTGATCTAATCCGTTCTAGATACTTCAGCCGCTCAGTGCATTGGGAAAAGTTGGCTGGGTGGTCTTGTTGGCAATTTTAAGTACTACCTACCTACTACTACCTACCTTTAAATACGAGTAAGTTAATTTCTATAGGAAGGAAGGATTTTGCTTTCAGACGTCTCGCGTCTGTTTAGACCAATATCACGGGCTTATTCTTAAGCGAAAAATGCGGATTGGTTAATCACGAGATGTCTCCGAGAGACACCGTAGGTACTAGGTGCTATTCACCAATCCGCATCTTTAGTTTTAGGACATGTCGGCTTCCGTGCGATGTTTTCAAAGCCTCTATTAAAAATGTTCACTGCGAAATATCCTTCCGAGCACGACCACATACCAACGACCTTAGACTCGCAAGTTCCTAAGACTCGGAAGGTCCCTACGAACTTAGGACCTACACTCGGAAGGTCAAGGGCAAACTTACGACAGACTCGGAAGGTTCCCACGAACCTTCATTCCGTCCATGTAAGGTCTTTACTTATCCAGTTCATCCAAAACTTGTATGGAAGAGATAAGCGCGTCACAGCGGCGCTTAGACTAATTTTTAGTTTTTTTTTTTTTTACAACTGAAGTGGCAACCAAGCGTACGGCCCACTGGTAAGCGGTTACCGCAGCCTTTGGACGCTTGCAATACCAGAGGTATCACTCGCGGGTTGCCACCTTGAGGCTAAAGATCGAAAGCTTCATATGCCAGTAATTTCACCGGAAACCATACCCTTCACACCGGAACACAGCAATGCGAGCATTACTGCTTGGCGGCAGAAATAGGTATGGTGGTAGTCCTTCCCTGGACGAGCTCTATCACAGAGAACTCTACTAATCTTAATTTAGGACATCCAACGAAAAAAATCACAATACATGTTTAAAATAACATTTTCCAGACTTATATCTACGTGTTTCTCCAATTATAGGATGCCACAGCGTGTACTAATATAATAAATGCGAAAGTTTGGGATGTTTGTTTGTTCCTCTATAACACGCCAACCACTGAACCGATTTGGCTGAAATTTAAAATATACATAAGTAATAACCGGTAATATCACTTATGCTACTTTTATCTCGGTAAATAATACTGTTCTCGAGTTCCACGTGAACGAAGTCGCGGACAACTGGTATTGTATGGGAATAGGTTTTACACATACATGTTCAACTTTTGTTACCAGTGTGAAAATAGCGACGCACATGGCAACTTCGGGCTACCTTCCCAGCCAGTACAGTTCGTTGGAGTGCTTGCTACGCTGGCTGGTGCCGCGGCAGGAGAAGGCGCTCCGTGCTGCCGCGGCGGACAAGTGGCTGCCGGGAGACCTCTGCCCGCCCTCTGCCAGGACCCTGTTCCTGAACAGTAACTGGTTGAACTTCTTTCAGGTTGGTTAAAGCAGTTAATGTAGCAGCAAGATAATTCTGTCTCGCTCTCGGCGTGACAAGCGCAATGTAGTGTCACAGAGGTGTGCTACGCAGAACAAACCTTTAGGCGGGCCCTACACCTACAATAACATTGCGCAATATCACGAATTGCGCAATACAATTGATCTAGGGTTAGTATTGTAGAAGTATTGAAGTTTGCGCAATGATTGAACCAAAGTGTGAGCGAGTTTAATTTTTATTGCACCGTGTAGGATCTGTATTGTGCAATATTTTTTAGTCTGTGCGTCGCCTTGACGAGGATCAGACCATGCTTGTGGGTATATTTTTTGCCTTTTCATGCACCAGTCTTTCGACCAGCGACGTATTTTATTTTTATTTTTAGCCACAATCAGCAACACTATAGCTGCAGCCAAATCTTGGTCTGACATCTTGTTCACGGAACAGTTCCATTTGCTCCTGCTCACCCGAAAAAATTAACGCTTATGAGTCGTCAATGATTGCGTCAAAATAATAATTGATCGTTTGAGTGAGAAGGACGATTCAATCATATTGCGCAATAAAAAAAATTGTGCAAACTTATTGTAGGTGTAGGGCCCGCCTTAAGAAATACTTAAAGTTTGGGTGACACTGCAACTAACAGTTGGTCAGGAATAGCACTATCATCATCGTGACAGCCTTCTAATGTACCCACTGTTGGGACACTGGCCTACTCTCGAGCGAGAGTGATTGGATCTTAATCCACCGCGCGGTCCAATGCGGATTGGTGGATGGCACATGACTTTCGAATTTTTAACTCTTGGACATGCCGGTTTCCTCACGATGTTTTCCTTCTCTGTCTTCTCTGTCAGCACTGGCATTCAGCACATAAATTTTAGCGTAAAACCCATTATAATATCCATTATAATGAATAGCATTTTCGTTAGGCTTATCCTGAGTGGCAATCTGCCCCCCGATTGTGTGACTCGGTTTCAATCCGATTTCAATCAGCGAACTGTCAATAAGCTGTCACATTCATACAAAATACGTCAGTTTTTGATTGAAACCAAGTGAAATCGATTGCAACCGAATAACGCAATCGGGGGGCTGTTCTGTGACTTACTCGTAGGTGTAGGTATGTAAATGATTTTATATTATTTCTAGGATGCAAGGGATTTTCTAAACGCCCTAAACGAAGGCAATGGACTGGTGACATCTGTGATATGCAGACAACTTGCCATTGGGGATATTGTTTTAATCAATGTGAGTTTTTTTTAAATAATACTGGACAATCCACACAGCATCATCTAGCCCCAAGGTAAGCTGCTGTTAAACAGAGCTGTATTATGGGTACTAGATGACTGATATATACTTCATCATCATCATGACAGCCTTCTAATGTTCCCACTGTTGGGACACTGGCCTACTCTCAGGCGAGAGTGATTAGGTCTTAATCCACCACGCGGACCCAATGCGGATTGGTGGATGGCACATGTCTTTCGAATTTTTAGTTCTTGGACATGCCGGTTTCCTCACGATGTTTTCCTTCACCGTATGAGAGCACTGGCATTGCGCACATAAATTTTTCGAAACAGAAAAATCCATAGGTGCACGACTGGGTTTGAACCCACGACCTTAGGATTGGAAGGCGGGGTCACTACCACTAGACCACCAGTGCTCTATACTTAATACAATACAATACAATACATAGATAGATATTTATTATTATGTATAGAAAAAACCCAGAACACCCGGAACAAATGTTTGTAGATCGTACAAACATTTGACCCGAGGCGGGAATCGAACCCGCAACCTCCGCGTCGCAGGCGGACCTGCGCCCGCTGCGCCACATCGGTCGTCAAAGTCGAGTGTCGGTAGAGTTGTTTTATCACTTTCTACATAGTACTTGATTTAATTGCAATGTAGTGTATCTGATATCTGTTCTGTGGTATCTATAAGTAGCGCTCGTGACGTAGCTGGCTAAGTTGTTCTTAACAGGTCAACGAAGTTAAGCACTGTACCGCGCAGTCACCATTTGGATAGGGGACCGCCAGTGGTCAACTGAGCGTTCCGTGCTTCGGAGGGCACGTTAAGCAGTCGGTCCCGGCTTTATCAAAGTTGTTAGGCCATGACAGAGGCCTGCGGTCGGCCTAGAAACTCTGTCACCAGAGTTGGCCACTGACTGCACAATTCTGAGTTGAGTCCAAATTTGTCGAGGGCTCTGTAACTAGAACTTACCTTTTTTTAGTTATTATTTATTTTATTTTATTAATGTGTATTCGTTTCTATTTTGTATGTTATTCTAACCTAATACCTTTAGAAGCTTTATGTTCTCGACAAATAAAATCTTTTTTCTTCCTTCTAATATTATTAATATTTCAGGGTACAGAAAATCAGGAATCCTGGTTAGACATAAATACATCAGGCAAGTCGCTATCAGTGTTGTTGGACGCGAGGGTGCTGCGCGTGTTAGGGGTGCCGGACCACAGGGCGTGCGAGGCCCTGCTTATAGACGACGACATTACGGAGACTGCGCTATTACGCAGGTACTTACAACTTAGGGTGGTATTCATCATGACATCATGACAGCCTTCTAATGTTCCCACTGCTGGGACACTGGCCTACTCTCAGGCAAGAGTGATTGGGTCTTAATCCACAACGCGGACCCAATGCGGATTGGTGGATGGCACATATCTTTCGACATGCCGGTTTCCTCACGATGTTTTCCTTCACCGTATGAGAGCACTGGCATTGCACACATAAATTTTTCGAACAGAAAAATCCATTGGTGTACGACCGGGTTTGAACCCACGACCTTAGGATCGAAAGGCGGGGTCACTACCACTAGACCACCGGTGCTCTCAATGGTGGTATTACACTTATCAAATATCCTTGTGCCATTATGATGTTCAATATTTGATCGAATTTCTTACTTTCTGTGTCCAATATTTTGCGTAGTGGTAAGAAAATGGAGGAACATGGAGCATTATTATGTTCTGCTATTGCATCTTTAAGTGGTGCTATTATCATAATGTTATTATTGGAAAAGAAAAAATCAAAACATATCGAGGGAATTTGAAGAAAAATGTAATTTTAACAATAATATCGGTGTTGCCAATACATTTGATGAAGTCGTCCAATTTCTTTGATCAAATGTACATTGGACCAAGATATTTGATAAATGTAATACCACCCTTACGTATAAATACAATATTTAAAACTTTATTACAATATTTGACCGATGTGGCGCAGCGGGTGAAGGTCCGCCTGCGACGCAGGAGGTTGCAGGTTCGATTCCCGCTTTGGGGCAAATGTTTGTAAGGTGTTTTCTATGTATAATAAAAAATATCTTTGTATGTATTGTATTGTAAATGAAGCAAAAGAGGTGTGTCAGGATCGTAGCAAGTGGAAATTCGTGGTCTCTGCCCCTACGGGATACTGGCGTGATTTTATGTATGCATTGTATTCGTTCGTTCGTATGAGTCAGTGGCCAACTCTGGTGACGAGAGTTTCTAGGCCGCCCGAAGTCCTCTGTCATGGCCTAACAACTTTGAAAAAGCCGGGACCGACTGCATTGTATTGTATTAGGTATATCGGTCATCTAGTACCCATAATACAAGCTCTGCCTAACTTGGGGTTAGATGATGCTGTGGATTGTCCAGCATTATTTATTTTATAATTGATAGATTCAGGCGTTACTTTGCGGAAATCCATTACAAGATAAAAAACAGACGAAAATCTCTAGTACTATTCCGCTTAACCTTTTAACTGATAAACTTTGGCTCCAGCGCTCGACGGAGCAACACGTCTGCCGGAGAACAAGTCGATGATCCTGAGGATGTCCCGTGGAGGGATGAAACACGTGTCGATATTTTTCTTTTGAGGTTAACTGTGGTAACTGTGTGACCTCATCAGTTAAAAGGTTAAGCGGAATAGTACTAGAGATTTTTCGTCTGTTTTTTTATCTTTTATTATTTATTTTATTTATTTGCAGAGAACCGCTGGGGCTGACGATATCGCTGAACACGGTTCGGGCTCCGTACATCCGGCCCATCGACATCGAGACGGGGGAGGGGCGCCATGTCTCTATAGTGCTCAGCTCCCGGGTCGACTTGCGGACCCTGGACCGGGCTTTGAGGAACACTTTCGGGGGAAAATATAAGGTAAGAAGTTGTTAATAATGCATAGTTTTGCAGAGCCATACGAAATTGTGCTAGGTGAGCGATGGAACGATACTAAAAGTGTTTTATATGAATAATACGATGTCAGTAATTTTGTATCAATTATCTAGTTGTATTGCGATCAGGCGAGGAGTACCTAACTGGAAAAGTTAGCAATTTATTACACTTTAAGAAGCTATTCTGCTCATACGCCGAAAATAAATAATTAATAATAAATAAATGAATAATGTCCACACAGCATCTAGCCGCAAGCTAAGCAGAGCTTGTGTGTGGTACTAGATGTCAGATATACTTAATACAATACAATACATAAAATATGTTTTATTATACATAGAAAATACCAAGAACACCCGGAACAAATATTTGCAGATCGTGCAAACATTTGTTCCAAGGCGGGAATCGAACCCGCAACCTCCTGCGTCACAGGCGGACCCTCGCCCGCCGCGCCATATCTGTCGTCATTAGATTTTCATCTAATTTTTATTTCCTACCTACTTTAAGCTACTACCTTTCTAGTAAAAAAGGAACCATCGAAATCGGATCTCATAAGGTGAAGGTATTCAGTAGCCCTTTTTTTGCCCCTTTTTGACGACCAATGTGGCGCGGTGGGCGAAGGTCCGCCTGCGCGGCGGACCGACGCGGAGGTTTCGGGTTCGATTCCCGCCTTGGGACAAATAGAATAGAATAGAATAGAATAGAAAAATATTTATTTAACGCCACACAATTAACATAAAAATAAAAATAACAAATGTTTGTAGGATCTGCAAATATTTGTTCCGGGTGTTCTGAGTGTTTTCTATGTATAATAAAAAAATATCTATCTATGTATTGTATTGTATTAAATATATATCAGTCATCTAGTACCCATAATACAGCTCTGTTTAACAGCTGCTTACCTTGGGCTAGATGATGCTGTGTGGATTGTCCAGTATTATTTATTTATTTATTTATTAAGGTTTTTGCCCCCTCCAATCAGAAATCCCTTCCAGCCAAAAATCCCCGACGACAAAAAATTCTCTAAGCTATAGCGCTTTTTCCCTCGCCATTTTTTTTAAGAATAAGATTATGGTTGGTGGTTGGACTCTTCAGCAAGAGTCCGTCTTGGTGGGTACCACCGCAATGTCAGATATTCTACCTCCAAGCAGTAGTGTGCAAGCTGCACTGTGTTTAGGTTTGAAGGGCACTGTAGCAAGTGAAATTACTGGGCGAAAGAGACTTAACCATGTCTCGGGGTGATAAGCGCAGTGCAGTGCCACGCAAACACTTAAAGCTTTGGGTGGCACTGCATCTGTAATAGTCAGACGTGGTGCTTAACATCAGTGGGCGCCTTGACCCTATCACTGCAAAAAAAAAGAATATTTAGAAGTTAATGATAGTTAAGTAGAGTGAGATAGAATTAAAGAAATATATATTTTCAGCCCCTGTTGGATATAGATACTGTTTTATCGCAGTCACCTCAAAGGTCCTACAACAAAATCATGAACGAGCTCAACTCTGTAAGTTACCCACTAACCTGCCGTTATCCTCGCGGATTGGGACACTGGCCTACTCTAAAGCGAGAGTGTGTGGATCATAAATATAATCAACCACGTTGACCCAATGATGATGACACCATGATGCCAAAATCTACCGGATTGGTGGATAGCATGCCTTACGAATTTTCAGTTCTTGGGCATGCAGGATTCCTCACGATGTTTTCCTTCACCGTTTTAGAGCACTGTAATTGTGCATGTAATATTCTAATAGAAAAATCCATTGACGCACGACCGGTTTCGAACCCACGACCTTAAGATCAGGCGGGGTCACTACCACTAGACTACCAGTACCTACACTCCTGTGCTGTTATTGCTCACCTGCCAATATTATTGCATATTGAAGAAAGCAGTCAAAAAAAATTGAGGGTAGATTTGCTATCGCGGTCACAAAATGTTATTCTGTTATTTTTTTGACGTCTACCTAAGTTTTTTTTATTTATTTAATGATATGTATAAGTTCTCACAACGGATCTAGGCCGTCGTGAAATTAGCCGTTTCGATGCGCAATGGAGCTTTTTCAAACTAAATTGTCTTTGCGCATCACAAACGGCTAACTTCAGGGAAGCCTCGATCCGCTGTGCGAACTATAATTATCAAAAGAATTAGATAAGATAAGATTAATAATAATTGATAATTAATAATTGTGCTGTTTAGGAAGAAGAAGATACGCGATTTTCGCATCCAGTTGAAGTGAAACGGCGAAAGCAATCAGGTATGCCTTATTTACTTGTTCTATTCAACTTATCTATACTATATTATAAAGAGGAAATATTTGTATATTTGTTTGTTAGGAATAAACTCAAAAACTACTGAACCGATTGCAATAATTCTTTCACCATTAGAATGCTACATCATCTCTGAGTAACATAGGCTATATTTATTACTAGCGACCCGCCCCGGCTTCGCACGGGTGCGGTTTCATTGCACCCACGCGAAGCTGGGACAGACTGCTAGTAATTAGGTACTAAAATATTAAAATCATGCAAAATCTGATTCTGTGTAGCGTTTTCCTCATTGTGCATCAAATTATAGAAAGAAATATCGTATTTCGTTCAAATTCCTAAAAGACTTTCTCTATTTACAAAAGGTCAGTAGGTATAGTTGTCACAGCGGAACTAGGCTTCCGTGAAGTTAGCCGTTTGTGATGCGCAAAGACAATTTAGTTTGAAAAAGCTCCATTGCGCATCGAAACGGCTAATTTCACGACGGCCGAGATCCGTTGTGAGAACTATACCTACGAGAGAGTATTCAAGTCAGTACTGACTCGACAACGGTTTACTAACTCCCAAATATATAATGATTAGACATAAGTAAGTACTTAATTATTAATTAACTTTATTATTGTAATCCCAAATTGACATATCTAAGTGCATGTACCATGTCGACAGATAAATAAATGAAATTAAAATGAAATGAAATGAAAACCGAATAACTACGATTTATTCGGAGAATAGCGCTTAATCGAGTTTGATCGAATTCAACCATAGATGAAAAAAAATTACTAAATTAAAAAAAAAACTGAAATTATGCACCTAACTTTTCCATTTTCTTTCAGGCTATATTGTGAAATCAAGTAATACCTACGGTTTAGTCTCTCCGTCCACTGCTTCGACATCATCCTTGATTCAGGTATGTTGTTCTAGAAATTAAATACCGACCCGTTGACTCTCGCAACTCGAGAATAGGCAGATTCCTGCGGGAGGAATAACTCCGTCACCAGAGTTGGCAACTTTTTGCTGAAAACCTTAGTAAGTTTTCAGTAGAAACCATCAGCCTTTTAATGTTCCCAGTGCTGGGAGACTGGCCTACTCTTGCCCGAGAGTGATTTGGTAAGAACATTATCCACCATGCGAACATATCAATGTGGATTGGTGGATGGGACTTGTCTTTATTTTTTTGTTCTTGAATATGTTCGGGTTCTTTGCGATGTTTTCTTTCACCATTTGAAAGAACTGAATTTGCGCATCATTATTAACCGACTCCAAAAAAATATGTATGTTACGCTATTTCTCCGCCGTTGTTCCGTTCTCCGTTTGATAGGTAATACTTCAATAAATACAAAAAATATAAATTTTATCGAAATTGGTTCAGTGCTTTTAACAACTACGTATATGCATTCGCATCACCACAATCTATCAAAAGATTTTTTAAAGTTTTTTTTTAAAAAGAATTAGGTATTTCAATAGAAAAATCCATTGGTAAGTATGACTAGTTTCGAACACACGACTTTAGAATATCTATTTTATTTTTATTTCGTAGTAAAACCAATAGCATCTATCTAGAAACTATAACTAACATACAAAATACTAATGATAATGATATTCCTATTACAGCTAAAAGATAGGTTAGCAGCATTACCCCGGTACAAGTTTGACAAAGATCCTGTCAGTGTGTGCGCGCAGCCCGCTCTGTCAAATGTTTCAGAACACACAGAACAAGACGACCGAAGCAGTTACACCGCCTCAACAAACAAATTTCAACATTACGGTGTCTGCCATAGAACCTTCAAAACACCAAGCGATCGACAAACATCTGCAGAGATACAATCAAGAAGTGAGGGCGAAACAGGCAGGAAAAAATCTAGAGGCGGTAGGCGGCAGTTATCTCCAGTGGTCAGTGACGATAACTCTACAAGTCTGCTACTAGTTGCGACTGTAGGGTCGACTAGTGATACAGTCATCAATGAAACTATAGAGCGATTGTCTAAATCGAAAGATTTTCAGGAAGATAATATAGTTAATTTGCTCGTACAAGAAGCATTGCAAGCTAAACCGAAAAGTAGGGAGGTTTCTGATAGCGGTATAAACACAGATGAAAAGAAAAGCCAAGAAGAAAGTGAAGCTATAGATGACACACCTATCCAAATAAAAGATATTAGAAGAGTGCCTATCAAGAAAAACTTAACAGTCGTTAGCAGATCCACGACTGATGATGAGTCTAATACCGAAGCTATAAACGAAACACCAATGTTTGTGAACCCTAGGAAAAATATTTGGAAAAGTAACAAACCTGCAACTATAGTCAAAGCAAAACCAAGCTTCCGTGTCAAAACAATTGAAGAGTTCTTTTCGCAGCATATCGCTGAGAATAATAGAAGAGATATTGTAATAAGTCCTTCTCTAGCTAAGAAAATCAATGAAACCAGTTCAGAAATAAGTGAGAATTTCGATGAGAATTACTTGCTGATGAACGAGGATGTTAATACCGATGTGGAACAAGCTATATTCAATGATATAGATATTGTTGATTGCATAAACGACATGGTTGACAAAGTTTGCAGTGATTTTGAAAAATGTACTGAGTACTTGTATAAAGAAAAAGTCACCGCTGGCACGAGTGAAAGTGCAAAAAAAGTAGAAACAAAACTCATAAAAACTCCTAAACTGGTTCAAAAACCAAAAATAAATATGAAACCGAAAAACAAACCAATAAAAAAAGCTAAAGCACGCGTTGCAAGCAAAACTAAGAACACTGAAGAAGAAAATTCGAAAAAGATGCCAACTATCATCGAGCAAAAAGAAGAAGATACTATACTTGAAGAAATAAATCTAGGAACAGACAATGAAAACGTTGATGTTCTAAACATTCAAAGCCCTAAGGCTGCATTACCATGTGCTCTAGATATAGAAACTCCATTAGTACGAAGGAAGCGAAAACTATACTCACCTAAAGACAATGACATTGAACAAGAAATTCATGAGTTTACTGAAAAAACAAGCGACGATGTTCCTCTTTGCGAAATAAAAAAGATAAACACTACTAAATCTACTGCTACATGCTACAAAGAGCTAGAAAAAGAACGCAAAAAATATACACGTTTACCGAGGAACAAGATATCTAGAAATAAAGTATTTGAACCCCTATCACCTCGGACTTCCAAAATGAACTCAACATTTGACAACCTCAAACAAACAGTCGAAAGTAGTGAAAATATTACGTTTGCCGACAAGAATACAGATGTGTATAACTTTACGAGCGACAGTGACGAAGACGACTTCAAACAGAAAATTGAAATAAAAAAACGCGTCAGCAGCAGTGCTCATGCTTCTACGGTCAAAAAAAGAAGAAATACTCATCGCGTCAAAGAATCTGATAGCTCTTACGAAGAAAAAAAAAAAGTAAAACCGGTAAAACGTAAAAAAGTTACTAAACGTGCGTATAAACAAAACCCTAAATTGAAAGTTCCTGTCGTAGACTTAGTTGGAGAAGAAATAGATCTTGTTGATGAAAGAATGAGAAAAACAGTTCAAGAAGAGTTAAACACTTCTATTTTAATTGAGAACCCTGTCAACTTGGAACCGAAAAATATGGAACTAGTATTGAAAGAGCTTCCACATATGGAAGAAATATATGATAGTGTGTCTAACGATACATTGGTATCGAAGAAAACCAAAAAGATTCAGATAAAACTACAAGACAGTGAATCTAATAACACATTAGTGTCAAGGAAATACAAAAAAAAAACTCAAATCGGACTACTACACGATAGTGCTTCTAATGAAACGTTAGCATCAACAAAAAGAACAAATAAAAGAGCCAAAAATACTAAAGTAGAACAAATGAATGACAATGAATCTAATATGTTGAAAAAAGAGAAGAAAGTTAATAAAAGAATAAATAAAAATAATGAACTACTTTTGATTAAAAAAGAAAAAGGCTTGGCAAAGAAACGCACTGATAAGGATGATGATGGCACTATAAGCCCTCTACCGGGGCTAGTAGTGGAATCCATGCCTAAAGATAAAGAAGAAATAAATGATTCGATAACAACAAACATGCTTCAGAAATTTAAGAGCTTCTACCAAGACGGACCCGATGTTGTTAACGATTCTGTAACCACGCAGAATATGCTTTCCGGCATAGAGAGGTTTGATTACAGTCCGCAAAATTGTATAAGCATCGTAGACGAGTTATGTTTTGTAAATGATAATGATAAAGAGAACCTAGGCGTTAAAGCAGAAAGAAGTGAAGACAAGAACCAAAGGAGAAACAAGAAACCGAAAGCAACTAAGAAGTACAAAATTCAACAAAAATCTGTTGAACAAGTACATGAAGAAACAATAGATATACCCGATGTTAATGATAACCAATCAGAGAAGTCGATAGCAACTGATGGTATTACAGCTCATGGCGACTTTGAAGAAGAGCCTCCAAACCCAAAAACTATTAAAGAAACCTTCCAACCTAGAGAACTGCAAGATTTAGATCGGTCAATTGGAGATTACTTTAAAAAACTTACACGAGAAATACACAATTCCACCTCGAAAGGTCGCGAATCAAGTAAATCTGTAGAAGGCGAAGAAGTTTGCACTATTTTGCGCAATAAAATCGAGATGGCGCATATTGTTAAATCTCCTGTAGTATCTGTGAAACGATTGTCGTTTCATGATATCAGTAAATGGATGCCGTCCCGAAGAACATCCGACACAGATAGTCCACAGACGAGCCCAAAAACCAGAAATCAGCCCAAACTAATGAACGATCAATCTACAAAATGTCAGACTACATTATATGAAAACAGTGCTAAAAGTACCCCACAATCTGCAGCTATAACTAAAAATTCTAAATCAACTTTTATCAAATCGCCCGTTATAGCGATTGAGAGAATATCTTTGGAAGAATTCGACAAATGGTTACCGATGCCTAAAAGTTTCGAAGCTGGTAAAAGCGTTACTTCCTCCCATAAAGATGAATGCAGTGGTGATTTGAAACTAGTTTACAGAACGAGGTCTAAATCTAAACTAACAGAAAAAAAGTCAGCTACTACAGACAATGATAATCTTCATTCAAACGGCAAAGACGCGGGTCTAAGAAACAAACCTAGAAAAACATGCAAAGGTGGAAAAGTATCTGATAGCGAATTGGAAGATTCTAAAATAGGTAAAGAAGTATGTATTAAAGAAGATTCCGACAAATCACCTACAAAAAGCAAATCAGTTGGCAAAGCTAAGTCCTTAATATCCCCTGTCAAACTATTAGATAACATCGAATCAAACATTGAAAATAACAGTTCGAACGACGATGAATTAGTTTTAAAGATACGAAGCATATTTTCAAAGACTAAGACTAATACACCAGTGCGTCCTATAAAAAGAAAATCTACGTCTCCTATAATAAGTGAACGAAAGAAACCGAAGTTAGCTAAGCCACAAATATTTGATGAGCCTACAAAGATCTTGGAAGATGTTATTATATCGGACAGTGGTCCGAGTTTATCCAGCGTCAGTGATTGGCTCAAGAGGACAGAACCTACCCATCACACATGTAAGAAAAAAGTTATTTTATCGTTTAAACGCGGGTAGAGCGAATGGGAAATATTTAATTATTAAGGTATTCCCATCTGTCCCACTGGTTTATTCGTTAATTCGTATGGAATGCATAACATACATTTTGACTACCTACTCACAAAACTCAATAAAACTTTTGTTGTAGTGGATCCAAAGAGAATTTCCAAATAATTCCTTCGACGCCTGCGAAGTGGTAGCACATAATTATTATCTAATAAACTATATTTGCAGATAACGATGCTTCCGTGTCATACAAGGACACTCTTCAAAATATTATGGAAAAGCTGGATACGACCCTCGTTGAGATTAATCAGAATACGAGCAAAAAGTTAGTAAACTAATTAATAAAAAATAATAATATAATTTAACATTGAAGCACAGAACAGTGGCCTTACTCTTGAACGCAATCGGTATAGGACAAGTATTGGAATATGCCATTTCGTACTTTTGACAGCAAACCTAGTGCCAAATTCAACCTTGTTTTCATAAGTAAAAAAAAATTACAGCAGTAAAAAGGCACCTGGTGACTTACTCTTAAATCCAAAGGCCCCAGATATTATTAAAGTTTTTTTTTATTAAAAAAATTATACGTTCTTATAATTAAGACTCTCTTTTAAAATAATTTAAAATGAATTACTACATTGCCACACTCCGGACACTCTCAATAAAATGTATGAAGCAAATACGTTGCAATCACCACACGCATAGTTTGTGTACGTAAACGGTGCTGTTGTGAGTGTCATGGTTGTCCCCACCCAATTATAGCAAGAGCGAGATATCACACTTTCGCTCGCTCTGGCTCTGGCTGGCATGCGCACGCTTGGACCTACACATAATCAAAATAAACGTGTGCCTTAGCCCTTAGCTTCAGTGCCGGCGCAAAGTGCCGTGTGGTGCCGGCAAACTAGCAACCGGGGTGGGGTAAGTAAAACCGGTGGGAGGTAGGGAGTGGCCATTCTGTACGTAGTACTAATATCTGTTCTGTGACATTGCAGTGCCCAGGGTGCACTTGACTACCTAAGAACCAAGCTAAAAATAAGGGCTTTATTCATAAACAACTTTAAATCTCTGTTAGCTAAATGTGTAATTCGTCTTTGTTCATTGACATATGAATGACAATACTTAGAAAGCCGTTGAAATTATAGTTTTTTCATGAATAAGGACATGTTTATGTGCTAACAAAAATTTTTTTATACAACTAAAGTGGCAACCAAGCGTACAGCCTACAAGATGATAAGCGGTTACCAGGGCGCTGGCAATACCAGAGGTATCACTCACGGGTTGCCACCGTAGATCGAAAGCCTGTAATTTCACCGGAAACCATACCCTTCAGACCGGAACATAGCAATGCAAACATTACTGCTTGACGGCAGAAATCGGTATGGTGGTAGTCCTCCCCCGGACGAGCTCTATCACAAAGAACTCTACTAATCTTAAAATATAATGTCTGGAAGATATCGCTTTTTGCGAAAGGACCGACCGACCGACCAATTGTAGGACTATTTTATAATTATGTATGTTAAGTATGAAAAACTACCATGCAAATTGTGTCCTCAATAAAAGTTAAAAAAACAGATGAAAAATCTCTAGTACTACTCCACACTTTGGGCTCCAGCGCTCGACGGAGCACCACGTCTGCCGGAGAACAAGTCGATGGTCCTGATGATGTCCCGTGGAGGGATGAAACACGTGTCGATATTTTACATTTGAGGTTTACTGTGTTAACTGTGTGACCTCATTGGTTAAGCGGAGTAGTACTAGAGATTTTTCGTCTGTTTTTTATCTTTTAAGAATCCTATCCATGATAGCCCGTGAAGATCGAACACGATTGTGGCTCGTGTGTTGGAGATATTTTAACGAAAATAAAAACATATTAAAGCTTCATCCCTTAAAATTTAAGTAAGTAGGACAAATATTAATAAACTCAAGACACAACTGATTAAAAAAATAATTAGTAACGCACATTTTCGTAAAATGAGCATTTTCAGTCAACTTTCGATCATGATATCTATGAAACAACAAGGTCTAACATATTTCCAAAAATGTAATTCAAATAATCATAGTTTTAAAATTTAAGTAAGTAGGTAAAAAACATCACCTTAGTTCAATATTTTTTTTTAAAAAAAGGTCTAAAAACGCGTACTTTTCCCAATTTTACGCTCGTTGTTTCTTCGAAATTAGAAAGTTTATAATAAAAATATACCTACTACATTAAAGTTTTGATATTTATTTACAAAATAAAATTTAAAAAATGGTCTAAAAGTTTTAATTTATTTTTATACGGTTTTTTAAAGAATCCTCCGAATCCACTTTATAGCTTGATGCAAAACGCGGCTGCTCTCACTACGCGCTAAGCGCTCGTGGAGGGAGGACGTATCGCTGTTTGTCGCGCGAGCTGTTACGTATAATCATAGGGAGCTTATACAAATTATAAAGCGATCGTGTGGTTTTGATCCGTGATAGTTAAATCTCTAAGTAAGTACCTATGATATAATAATGTAAGTAGTAAACCACACTGGTTCTAGAGAACTAGTGATACGAGTAAGTAGCTTAGAATGTTAGTAGTAGTACATAGTATTATTAGTAGTAAACTATTATGACATTATTAAAATTACCTTCTTCGTGGTAGGTACATAATCTAGCACTAAGTAGTAGGTAAAATTTCTACCTAGATACAGATACCTACCTACGTAGGTACGTACCACCACGATTTAGCTACTAAGTAGGTACTTAGTAGCTAAATCGTGGGTATCAGAAACTCTAGTACCAACCTACCATGGTAATACAAGACCCAGACAGAAGAAGCAATTACGTGTCAAGTAAAAGTATTTATTTCATTTCAAGTTCCTAGTAAGTTCCTAGGTGTTTGCACACGTAAACATTTTTACCACTGCAGAATTCGAACCCGCACTTCTTGCATCTCAGCTCAGTTCAGCTGCTCAGCTGAATACTTGCCAGCCACGCCACCAAGATCGTCAAAGTACCTAGGCTCTGTGACCTAGATCAGGTACTAGGTAAATTGTTTTACGTAAGCTTACAAAGGGCACGGATGTCCCTACGTATATGGGTACCTATACCATAGGTACTTACACAATTTAGCTACCTACTAAGTAGGTAGACACTAGACCTAAACTAAACTTACCAGACCTACTTTGACGATCTCGGTGACGTGGCTGGCGAGTGTCCAGTTGAGACGCATGAAGTGCGGGTTCGATTCTTGCAGTGGTTATTATGTTTGCGTGTTCTGCAAATAGATACCTAGGAATTTGAAATGAAATAAGTAGGTACCTACTTTTCTATTTGCGATACAATTGCATTTATCGATTTACTAACTAGAATCTAGTTAGGAGAGCAGGTACCAACTTTATATAAGTACAGGTAGGTGTATCTGTAGGTAGGTATGCAAAATAATGAACCTACCGTAACTATACAAGTACCGATAGGTATGATGAATAACACGTTATTCGAATGTTAGTTTTTAGACATAGGTACGTACCTACTGGTTTCCGTCCCGATGTTTTTCTTCACCGTGTGATATAGATCATTGAGAAGCGATTCTAAGTTTTTATCTATATATGGTTTTTATCTTTTTATGGTAAGTAGGTAAAGATAGACAATTAAATTCAATGTCATTCCAGCACCGCTGGACTTAGGTTGTCTTTCAAATTTGGACTCTATTGTCACAGGTTATGGTATGTTATTATTTGCAATTACCGAGCTCGCTAACTCTTGATAAAATCAAAACTTTGAATCGCCTCTTTGACCTGATGGCATTGCGCACATTATTATTACGAATAAAAAAATCCATTGGTGTGCGACCAACCGTCTTCAAACCCACGACCTTATGGTCGTCGGTCGGTTCGAAGCGCAGCGCAACTCTGTAGCGCAAGCCAGAAAAAAGCGACCGGCGCCGGCGGCGCGCATCGGGCGAGCGCGCCGCACCACTTCATACAAAATATAGGAGAGGGAGAGGGACGTGGTGCAAAACAGATAGAAGAATAATGTGCGCTGGCCGATGGCGGGGCGCGCCCCCGCGCGCCCGCGCGTCTTCTATCTGGCCTGCGCCTTGATCACAAGACAGGGTCACTCACTAACACTAGAACACCAGTGCTCCGGCCAAATTCTATGTAAAAAAATGTAAACATAGAAACGACCACGGAATGACAAACTCGGGTCAAACCCGTTTTTTTTTTCACTAGCTGGGGTCTCTTTCCCGTAAATCATGTAGGTAGGTATTTATTTATTATTATATACTTACTAGTAGGTACCTACCTACCTATTTAATTATTATTAGACTTACCTACCAAAGTAACAACTTATGTAAGTATCACCCTCCCTATGTACTTACCTAGGTACTAATAAAATTATTGACAGGATAGATGAAGCAATTGTATAAGTAGATAGCCTCAATTTCTTTTGAATCTAATAGAAAACAGAATCCTTTATGGTAAAATGCGAAAGTTTGTGAGTTAGTGAGAGTGTATGTTTGTCTGCGCTTACTCCGTAACGGCTGAACGGATTTGGCTGATACTTGAAATACACATAACTTATGTCTTGGAATAATACATAGGTTATGGTATGGTATGTTTTGTTTTATGATGGTGTATGGTATGGTAGAATGAATGAGAACACTTACTTAGTTAGTTTAAAAAAAACATAAGCACGACGGTATGGTACGGTATGATCTAGTATCATAGACGTGTAGGTAACAAAATGTCCCCATAAACCCGAAAGGGGGATATTCACGATTATTATAATACACGTCGTCCTCGTGTATACTTTGACGTGTGCAAAAGTTGAATAGGTACATCATAAATTCGTAATTCATTCATTACCTTACAAAAATTAATGTAACATTATTAATTAACTTGGAGTTTACACAGATAATTTATTTATTATTAATTTATGAATAAAAAATCGTCGTCGTCAAAAGTCGTTGAAAAAACATTGTTCACCAAGACCTGTGGAATAGCCTCTTTTCGAGTTTATAGGGACATTATGATACACCGTGTATGAAGTGAATACCTACTCTCGAACGCTCTTTGTGAGTAAAATCTAAACGGTTTAAGAGTAGTAGAGTTCTCTGTGATAGAGCTCGTCCGGGGAAGGACTACCACCATACCTATTTCTGCCGCCAAGCAGTAATGCTCGCATTGCTGTGTTCCGGTGTGAAGGGTATGGTTTCCGGTGAAATTACTGGCACATGAGGCTTTCGATCTTAGCCTCAAAGGTGGCAACCCGCGAGTGATAACTCTGGTATTGCAAGCGTCCATAGGCTGCGGTAACCGCTTACCATCTTGTGGGCCGTACGCTTGGTTGCCACAACAGTTGTATAAAAAAAAAAAACAGTATATTAAAATCCACTAAGCAAAGGTTTTTTTCGTGTCCTCGATAATATTTTCCAACGTTTAGGTTTCTTCAAGAAACCAACATAATATTGCGTTTTAATAAATACGTTTAATAAATACTCTGTTTATATAAATAGTCTGCGACACAGATGAGGGGTTATTTGATTTTTTGTTTTAGTGTAAAATAACCTTATGAAAGTACAGTCAAACTGTTCTTGTTTATTTATTTTTGCAAGAAAAAAAATCATAATTATTATGAGGTTACCTACTTATTAGAAAAAGAAAATACTCAAGATACAAAATACACAGCGTGTAAAAAAACGACTAGAGATAATTATAAAGTTGTGATCTTATTTTGTTGTACTATGTGTATGAAACTAGAAAAAAACGAAAAGGACGTAAACAAGACAACATTATTTTTTGCGTTTTTTTCCGCTAAATATTTTCAGAATCATGGTCTGATCTTTCACACCTGATTAATCACGGTAGAAGTCTTTTTACACCCTGTATAAGTACATGGTGTAACCTAATGTCCCTCTATGCCCGAAAAGGGGGTATTCACAGGTCTTGCCAAAATTTGGCAAGATCTGTGGAATACTCTGACAGCTTTTGATCTGGACAGCTTTTCACTCTATACAAAGCACAAGTCCGGTCAGGTATGGAGTATTGCTGCCACCTATGGGATGGTTCAGCTCAACACCAGCTGCCTTAGACTCGATTGAGCGAAGGGCTTTGAGACTTGTGGGTGAGCAACAAGTTGCGGAGACTAAGTTCCAGAGTCTCGAGCACCGCCGCAAAGTTGCGTGCCTATCTATCTTCTACAGATTGCATTTCGGTGAATGTGCCCAGGAACTGCATAATCTTATCCCACCATCTCCTTTTCATCAAAGGAGTAGCAGACGTACGGCGCAATACCACCCGTACCTTGTCAGCATACCACCCATTCGCACCAAGCGTTACAGCTCAACATTTATTATGCGAACTGCCAAGGTGTGGAATACTCTGCCGTTTTCTGTTTTTCCTGACAATTACAATCCGGGCCTCTTCAAGGCTAGAGTGAATAGGTGTCTCATAGACCTTTGTGCTCCACCGTCGGCCACATCATCGCTTTCCACCAGGCGAGATCGTGGTCAAACGAAGGTCTATTCTCGATAAAAATAAAAAAAATAAAACCCCCAATTTTATTTCAATTACTTTTTTTTTATACAACTTAAGTGGCAACCATGCGTACGGCCCACAAGATGGTAAGCGGTTACCGCAGCCTATGGACGCTTGTGATACCAGAAGTATCACTCGCGGGTTGCCACCTTGAAGCTAAGATCGAACGCCTCATGTGCCAGTAATTTCACCGGAAACCATACCCTTCACACCGGAACACAGCAATGCGAGCATTACTGCTTGGCTTCAGAAATAGGTATGGTGGTAGTCCTTCCCCGGACGAGCTCTATCACAAAGAACTCTAATACTCTTTTATGCACTATGACTTTTGAAATTTCAAAGTTTTTTATTTATGAAATGCGTACTGTATGCGTAGGTAAATGAAATGAATACTTACTTACTAATTGGACTTTTTAAATACGATATACTAATTCAACTTTTGCACCGTCAAAGTGTTCACGTGCATGGGTGGAATACCCCCCTTTCGGGATTATAGGTACATTATGTTACACGTTTTAAATAATTAGATATCATACATCATCATACCAGATTAATTAAATTATTACTAGCATCCGTTCGCGTACCTACCTGGTTTATGTGTTCTTCCAAATCATAAATTATGGCATGTGTATTGTAAGACATTAGTAGGTACTTAGATAATAATCAGTACGATTTTGTTTTTATCAAGCGCATCATAAAATAGGTAGGTAGGTAATGAAAAACACTAACTCAAATATTTCATGACCATGACTAAAACTGCACTCTCTCAAGAATTGGACTACCAGCGATTCCAAGCTCTATCACAGTTCCCCGAAAGTTTATATTGCTCCGCTCGCATAGTACGGCGGCTATAGCACTCGCGCTTTTCAACCGCACTTATTTACTATGCTGCCGCCCTGGCAGGCAGTTGTATACGCTTCAAACTATTTTATCTCGTTTCGTCTTTTTCGAGATAAATAGTTTTAGGTAACTACCTAGGTACTTACTGTTAGTGTGATTTCAAATTAGCCGCAAAGTGCCGCGCGGGCACTTTCATCAAGTCACCCTTATTTGTACCTCCAACCACAGAACAGGTATTAGTACTCTCCAACCACAGCCCTGCCTGTATCGTAGCCGCGCGCTACACGCGCTAATACAATCAAAAGTAGGTAGGTAATATCATGTGCTTGTAATTTCACCGGAAACCATACCCATCGAACTAGAGCATCGAACTAGAGCACAGACGCGAGCATTACTGCTTGGCAGCAGAAATAGGTACTACAGTGTATTACCTACCTACCTACCTACCATGTAATGGTTCCTGTTTGAGGACAAAACTGAGAGTAGGTAGGTATAACGTTGAAAAGAGCGTGTGGTCCCCAGTCATAATAATAGGTAAGTAGGTACCTAACCTAGCTAGAGTAGGTACCTAGGTTTTAATAAAAAAAAGTAAGTAGGTAGGTACTTACATATATATATTTAATATGTATACCTACCTACCTATTTTTATTCACGTCATTATCTGTTCAACAAGTAGAGTTAGGTAGGAACATAAGAGTATGCAGTAGACACCTATTTTTAAACATAATCACCCAGTCGACATGAAAAAGGATCAAATGTATTTGTCCTTTACTTAGTTGTGTAAGTTACTAACGCACACAACGGTGAGCCGCGCACACGTAGAGCCTCGCGTCGCGCGCCCGTAAATACCTAAACTTGACAGCGCTGGATCTTGGAACGGACTCTTAATGGATTTCCGCAAAGTGATGCCTGAATCTATCAATTATCTTCAATAAAGTTATTATTTATTTATTATTTATATGTATTTTCTTTATTGAATCAGGTTCGTGAATCTATTTGTTGAGGCTCAGAAGAATCTGTGCGAGCAAAAGGAGGAGCAACATTCTCTATACAAGCAAGTAGCCAGTGACATGCGAAGCCTTGCCAGCGAAATGTTCAGGGCTATGGACGAGAAGCTCGCCGATTTGGATAATAGGTGATTACTATAATAATCTAAAGACATGTGCCATCCACCAATCCGCATTGGGTCCGCGTGGTGGATTAAGACCCAATCACTCTCGCCTGAGAGTAGGCCAGTGTCCCAGCAGTGGGAACATTAGAAGGCTGTCATGATGATGATGACTATAATAATAATGCTGGGCAATCTACACAGCATCATCTAGCCCAAAGCTAAGCAGAGCATTTTTTTTTATGTCAGCAAGTGACAAGACAATCAAGGCGCCCACCTGATGTTAAGCACCACGTCTGACTACTACAGATGCAGTGCCACCCAAAGCTTTAAGTGTTTGCGTGGCACTGCACTGCGCTTATCACCCCGAGACATTGTTGTTAAGTCTCTTTCGCCCAGTAATTTCACTTGCTACAGTGCCCTGCTACAAACCTAAACACAGTAATGCTTGCACACTACTATTTGGAGGTAGAATATCTGACACTGCGGTGGTACCCACCAAGACGGACTCTTGCTGAAGAGTCCTACCACCAGGTAGAGATTGTGGTGCTAAATGATTATTAATGACTTAGTTAAGTTTTCACGTACGAAACGCACGTGCGGTTATTTAGCGGGAAATATTAACGCGTGAAGAAGTTGGTGTGTGTTCACGTTGAACTATATATATTTTTATAGCGGCGGAGCGCGCGATTGTGTTGCGACGCGGTAAGTTCGACCAGCCACTCGCGCAAACGTTGGCGGCCAATGTGAACACGAGTTCGCCCAGACTATCAAATATAATGAAATATAAATCAGTTGCCATTATCATATCAATAAAATTGCTACACGGTGCAATGATAAATATGGCGCAATAAAAATTAAGCTCAATGTTTCGTTCAATTATTGCGCACTATCGGAATAGGAATCAGTCGCCATTATCATAGAACAGATCCTACACGGTGCAATAAAAATCAAACTAGCTAAATCTTTCGTTCAATACTAACCTATGATTCAATTATATTGCACAATTCGTGTTATTGCGCAAAGTTATTGTAGGTGTAGGGCCCGCCTTACGCATATCATAAGCGGGCGATGTATGCAAAATTTATCAATTGGAAAATTTAAATACTTAATTAAACAAAACCTGTCTCAAAAAGCTTATTATAAAATAACCGATTATGTAGATGATAAAAAAGGTTGGGACGAATGTGCTTCAACTCTACTCGGCATCCATAATCATAGCAAGGGTCGTGCAAAAAAGTGATAGGTACCCAGCGGGTAAATTTTCCTAGCTTGAAAGACGTTTCAAAGTGATCCTTGTGATTCAAATGAATAAACGACTTTTTTTTAATAAAAAATATTGTTTGTTTCAGGTCCCAAGGCAAGTGCAACAGTTTTATGGAAATGTTTAAAAATCAAGCGTTCGATCTGATCCGCGACGATTGCAAACAGAAGCGGGCCATGGTGGTGTTGCTGAAAGAGGATGTCCAAGCAGTTATCGATCATATTAATAGGTAGATAGAAGCCATATTGAAAAATGTTCACTAAGTTGTGAAAACATTGTTACCTATGTGTAATATTTAGGTACACCTATGTTTTTTTATTTGATTATAATTATTTCAAACTAGCCACTAAGGCAATTTTTTTTTATTTAGTATTGTAAAACTGTTATCAATTCTGTTAAACTATTTTTGTTAATATAATGAAGTTTTTTTAATTTTGGTTTGTTAATTAAAAGTTTATTCTACTTGTGAAGGTTAAGTTTAAATGTTGATTACTCAATAAGACAATGAAGTTAATATTATGCGTTTTAATTTAATATATTACATAATATTTAAAACTAATTAAAAAATTAAATAACCTTAGAAAATATGTTTCGTGTATTCCCGTTCGTCCCACTGGTGGGACTTATCCAGGTGCAGTCAGAATTTATAATTTCATCCTTTTTTTCCACATTTCTTATAAGTCATAGAACACCTATATCCTGTCGCATAGACTAATATCTGTTCTGTCACATAAGGTAATACACGGTTCATTAAAATTGAATGTATTTGGTTGAATGGAACATAAATTAATTACTTAAGTGGCAACCAAGCGTACGGCCCACAAGATGGTAAGCGGTTACCGCAGCCCGCGAAACCATACCCTTCCCACCGGAACCCAGCAATGCGAGCATTACTGCTTGGCGGCAGAAATAGGTATGGTGGTAGTCCTTTCCCGGACGAGCTCTATCACAGAGAACTCTACTACTCTTAAAATATAAATATAATAAATTAACTTTTATGTTTACATATCAATTTGGTTGCTTCATCCAAATTAATATGTATTTCATCAATTTGGTTGAATGGAACAGAAATGTATGGATAATGCTGTTGTTGAATAATTAACTTTCAAGTTTACATATCAATTCGGTTGCTTTATTAAAATTGAAAGGCAGAAGTGAACCGTGAATCACCATTAGACACCGAATATAAAGACTAACTGTCATACAAAAATATACACACCAACACTTATACACTTCCTAAAGCGCAACACAGAGCGGGCGCGGGTCGGGTCGTGTCCGTCGCGGGTGTATTTCGTTTATTTGTATGGACGGACAAGGGTGACAACACACTGACCCGACCCGACCCGCGCACGCGTTTAGTGTGTTGTCATATGTGTCGTCCATACAAATTAGACAAAATACACCCGTTCTTGAGCCCGCGCCCTCTCTGTTTCCACTTAAACCATTCATAATATTGACAACTAAAGTGTGAGCGTGTGAGTAAGGTTGGTATAAAATCAAGATGGTTTATCTTATTATCTTGGATTGTGATATCAAGGAGGCCTTCGGGCGGCCTAACTCCCGTCACCAGAGTTGGCCACTGACTCATACAAACTTAGTTGTCAACAAGCTATAGTAGTTATTGCTAAGTGTTGGTGCATCGACCGTAGTGTTTTGCTATATTTAAGAGTCATCTTGGGAAGTCTGGACTTGTGCGATGTAAACCTGCTGCTGTGGCTGATGTTGGCCTTGTGATGTCACCTGAAACACAATTTAAAATAACCACATGATCATTGAACTAGATTTATTTGAGAAGGAATGATGTAGGTTCTAGGCAGGGGGTAACCACGAGCTCATTGAAATAACATTACACTGTAACACAACATTTTTTTTTGTGCCGAAATGTCAGTCTAACATTGTTTCAATATTGCTTTTGTGTTTTTTGAGAATATTGAATATTGCGTCTGCACACATCTAGTGTGCTTGCTAGTTGCCACTAGAAGCTGTTTAAATCATCTTCTTATATATCTTATAGCCTCGCGTTTTTGCATTTTTAATGCAATCCCACGGGAACAGTAAATTTTTCCGGGATGAAAAGTATTCCAGGTCTTAAGCCATCTACATTCCAAATTTCATTACAATTGGTTAAGCCGTCACGGAGATACGTGGAAACAAACATACACACACAGACTTTAGCATTAGTGTGAATAATATTAGTGTGATTAATAGGATTTGGTTCAGTGTTGGACAATAGCCACTCTGTCGTACCACGTCATAACAATAAACGCAGAAAAAAAAACTGCCGAGAGTACCGAGAGCACCGGTGGTCTAGTGGTAGTGACCCCGCCTTCCGATCCTAAGGTCGTGGGTTCAAAACCGGTCGTGCACCAATGGATTTTTCTGTTCGAAAAATGTATGTGCGCAATGCCAGTGCTCTCATACGGTGAAGGAAAACATCGTAAGGAAACCGAGAACTAAAAATTCGAAAGGCATGTGCCATCCACCTATCCGCAATCCGCGTGGTGGATTAAGACCTAATCACTTTCGCCCGAGAGTAGGCCAGTGTCCCAGCAGTGGGAACACTAAGGCTGTCATGATGATGATAGTGCTATTCCTGACCAACCGTTAGTTGACCACGGCTAGTTTTACTTACCCGTGGTACAAACTGTTTATACAAAGAAATGAATCTACTACTTTTACTGTTTATCTCGACCGTGTTAATTTTACCAATTCCTCCATTACTTTTTTTTTTTTTATGCAACTGAAGTGGCAACCAAGCGTACGGCCCACAAGATGGTAAGCGGTTACCGCAGCCTATGGACGCTTGCAATACCAGAGGTATCACTCGCGGGTTGCCACCCCCGGACGAGCTCTATCACAGAGAACTCTACTACTCTTACCTGTATAATCTGTGGAGATTGCTGTGGCTGCGTCTGTATAATGATCGGCTGGTTCGGGTTGTTCTGGACTTGTAGCCGAATCATGTTCAACTGTGCTTGCGTCAACTGTATTTGCGACTGGAAAGATTATAAAATATTAGCGGACATTTCACACAACGATATCTATAAATAATAATAAATAATGCTTTATATATATTTTTTTTTTTTTATATTATTTTTAGTTGTTAATTTTTAAACACAAGTCATACATAAAAACATTGTTCTAAATAAATACTTGTGTGTGAACACAGTTATGGGGAAGTCACTGTTTTTTCTGTAATACAGTTAATATGTTAAACTAACACAGAAGGCAGAGCTGCACATTTACTTATAAACATGCACGCACATAAAAGTACGATCTGTCACCCTGTCAGTAATGGCCCATTTACACCATACCAGCTCCAGCGCTCGACGGAGCACCACGAACAAGTCGATGGTCCTGATGATGTCCCGTGGAGGGATAAAACACGTGTCGATATTTTTCTTTAAAGGTTAACTGAGTTAACTGTGTCACCTCATTAAGCGTAGTAGTACTAGAGATTTTTCGTCTGTTTTTTACTATACCATAATTGCATGCAAGAATTGCCTTGTCAATTTAATTTCAGAACATTTTTGTATGGTGGAGAGATAAAAATATTTCAAAACCAAACTAATATTCAATCTGTTCGACGCGGAGGTTGCGGGTTCGATTCCCGGGTGTTCTGGGTATTTTCTATATGTAATAAAAAATATCTATCTATGTATTGTATTGTATTAAGTATATATCAGTCATCTAGTGCCCATAATACAGCTCTGTTTAACAGCAGCTTACCTTGGGGCTAGATGATGCTGTGTGGATTGTCCACGAGTATGGTTCGCACGGCGGATCTAGGCTTCCGTGAAGTTAGCCGTTTGTGATGAGCAAAGACAATTTAGTTTGAAAAAGCTCCATTGCGCACCGAAACGGCTAACTTCACGACGGCCGAGATACGCCGTGAGAACGATCTAGGCTTCCGTGAAGTTAGCCGTTTGTGATGCGCAAAGACAATTTAGTTTGAAAAAGCTCCATTGCGCACCGAAACGGCTTACCTACTTCACGACGGCCGAGATCCGCCGTGAGAATTATACTTACAGGCATGTTCTGTATTTCCCCGTTCGCCACGACCTGATGGGACTGCACCAGCGCGACTGGGTGTGGGTTCGAACCGGATGCCGTCGCGTTATTTGTCTGTAAGTAAGTTCGTATGAGTCTGTGGCCAACTGTGGTGACAGATTTTCTTGGCCGCCCGAAGGCCTCTGTAATAGCACCCCGGACACTCTTAATAAAATGTATGAAGCAAACGCGTCGCAATCACCACATGGCATGGTTTGTGTACGTAAACGGTGCCGTTGTGCGAGTGTCATGGTTGGCCCCACCCATGACACTCGCACAACAACAATTGCAAGAGAGAGATAGCACACTTTCGGTCGCGCTGGCATGCGCGCGCTTGGATACAAAATCAAAACGCGTGCCGGCGAAAGGTGCCGTGTGGTGCCGGCATACTCGCAACCGGGTGAGGTAAGTAAAAACGGTGGGAGGCAGGGAGTGGCCATTCTGTACGTTAGTACAAATATAATACGTAATAGTAAGGAAGGACTGAAGTTTATGCCAATGTACATGCTATTAAGAGCACCGGTGGTCTAGTGGTAGTGATTCCCCGCCTTCCGATCCTAAGGTCGTGGGTTCAAACCCGATCGTGCACCAATGGGTTTTTCTGTGCGAAAAATGTATGTGCGCAATGCCAGTGCTCTCATACGGTGAAGGAAAACATCGTGAGGAAACCGGCATGTCCAAGAACTAAAAATTATTTTTTTTTTCGTGTTATTTGTTTGTCATAGAAAATTAGGTAGGTAGGTAGGTACTCGTACTTCTAAACTAATTGTTATTCTTATAATAGGATGCACAAACAAACAAAAAATTTATTAATACCCTCATGCATAAACAAAATTGTCATTTTAGTCTCGCAGCGGGGATCGAACCCGCAACATCTCGTTACTAAAAGGAATAGTTGTTGGTGTATGTAAAGTTAAAAGTAAGTTAATTCGTATGAGTCAGTAGCCTCTGATGACAGAGTTTCTAGGCCGCCCGAAGGCCTCTGTCATGGCCTAACAACTTTAAAAAGGGTGTATTACCTATACTCAAATACAAATCTTTTATCGCACCTAAGTTCTAATAGGTCTTCTATTAATAGTAGGTAGTTTTAAACAATAAACCCTGCTATGGCACAGCAATATTGCACTAGGAGGCGCTTTATGAGGTACTTAATCTAAATTATCTAATGTAATAAGTAATAATCTAATACGTCTGGTTTTTAATTCAAGTCTAAAAAGGTAAACAATGGTGATACCATAGAAAAAAATAACTTACTTTTTGATAGGGAACTATGTTACGCTAATATAATGAGCAAGAATTTTTTATTCTCGCCAAGACTTGTAAAACTAATTAAAATAGATGATTTAGGCATAGTTCCAATATTCATATTTTTTATGCAAATACTTAGAAAAACAATATTTTTTATTGGGTAAATATTTTATGGTACTTGTCACATCTTCACATAATACCTACACTGACACACTCGCTCGAGAGTAGGCGAGTGTACCAGCTGTGGGAACATAAGAAGGCTGATGATATTACCTGTACAACTTGTGTCATGGGTTGGAGCACTATTTGCGGCTGCGCATTCTGTTGCAAGGTGGTGTGCTGCTGGTTGGACTGCTGTAAGCATGCCTGAAATGGAATACGTAACTATATTTATAACTATACTATCAGACCAGGGGGCTTATTCGCTATGACCTAGAAGATTCCGTACCAATAACGTGTAACTTAGTAACGTGTTCTATACGTGCCATGGTGTGAAATTGTAAAATTGTTATCCGTATCTGTGTTGTTTTAATAGCGATAGTTTCGCTATCGAAAGGTTGACTTTAAAAACAGTCAGACGAGCCCTAAAACGTGGCTTGTCAACAACGATTCCACGCAGATATCGTAACCAGCCCGCGTTTGGTCATAGCGAATAAGGCTCCAGGAGCCTTATTCACTGAAGGAGTCCTCTTTCAAACATTTCGAGACCAAAATGAGCCAAATCAACTATATGTAGAACTATGAGTAGATTGAGTCCCTCTGGCCACGTGGTCCTACTGCCTTTGTCCTACCTATCTGATGTCGGTGGCCTTATACAAATACAAAATTTTTTTTTTCTTTAACAATTTTATTTAAGTACATTATATTTACATTCACCTCGTTATAAGTAATAAAAAAAGTAATAAAATATATATGATTCCGTTTCATCTATACTTCTATACTAATAAATAAATAAATAAATAAAATAAAAGCCTTTATTCGCTGACCAATATCTACAATTTTTAAAGTTTCTAAGTTCTACTTATGATTTTAAATCTACTTTGAATACTTTATAATAAAAAATAAACTAAATGTTAACAACCAGTTTGTTAATTGATAGATTCAGGCGTTACTTTGCGGAAATCCATTACAAGATAAAAAACAGACGAAAAATCTCTAGTACTATTCCGCTTAACCTTTTAACTGATGAGGTCACACAGTTACCACAGTTAACCTCAAAAGAAAAATATCGACACGTGTTTCATCCCTCCACGGGACATCCTCAGGACCATCGACTTGTTCTCCGGCAGACGTGTTGCTCCGTCGAGCGCTGGAGCCAAACTTTGGCTCCAGCGCTCGACGGATTGATTTTCTTTTTCCTTGATTTTTCGTCTGTTTTTTATCAACCAGTTTGTTGGTCAGGTTGTCCTTCGACATAGGCCTCCCCTAGTTTCTTCCACTCATCTCTGTCACGAGTTAGTCTTCTCCATCCTCCATACTTATAAACTACATAATATTATAAAAAGGAAATTGTATTTTTGTTTGTTACAAATAAACTCTACTGCTACTGGTCCGATTTCAAAAATTCTTTCACCAGCAGAATGTACATTATCCCTGAGTAACATAGGCTATATTTATTACTAGCGACCCGCCCCGGGTACGTACGGGTGAGGTTTCATTGCACCCGCGCAAAGCTGGGACAGACTGCTAGTCTTAATATAATTGTAAGCAGGGTGTTCTTAAATTTCACTAAAAACGGGATATTTACCATGATTTGTGAGTTTTATTGATTCCCGATATTTCGGCGTTAACATGCACCAGTTACATGTAAATTTGCCGTTTTTAGTGAAAATTATGTTAATAACCTTAATAGTTTTAAAAACTATAGGGTCACCATGATTTGTGAGTTTTATTGATTCCCGATATTTCGGCGTTAACATGCACCAGTTACATGTAAATTTGCCGTTTTTAGTGAAAATTATGTTAATAACCTTAATAGTTTTAAAAACTATAGGGTCACCATGATTTGTGAGTTTTATTGATTCCCGATATTTCGGCGTTAACATGCACCAGTTACATGTAAATTTGCCGTTTTTAGTGAAAATTATGTTAATAACCTTAATAGTTTTAAAAACTATAGGGCGTTATTATTTAAAACATTTCAAGTAAAATGTATGTTCTGCAATAAAGGATATGCGTTATATTGCCATTTGGTGCACTGTGGTATGTTATAATGCCATTTGGTGCATGTGTTATGTTATAATGCCATTTGGTGTACTGTGGTATGTTATATTGCCATTTAGTGCACTGTGGTATGTTGTAATGCCATTTGGTGCACTGTGGTATGTTATAATGCCATTTGGTGCACTGTGGTATGTTATAATGCAATTTGGTGCACTGTGGTATATTAAAAGCTCACCTGTTGTGTTCTAACGACCGGTTCCGGAGGCGTCGGCTTAGCATGCGTCCATACCGTCTCGTACCTCGGTTTGCTCGCTTTCACCTCGTGCCTTGGCACTATGTCGATGAGGAAGTCGAATTGATCAGATTTTGATATTGCCATTGCGATGTCGTTGCGCTGGAAATATACGAAAAATATTACAGACTTTTGTGACGAAACCTATGACGCTTGGCGGTGCGGGACAAATGTTATTCTGTAAATACCTACGATCCATGTTGTGGCTAATATTTTACTTGCTAAATTACCTTTTTGTACTTATTTAACTATTTATAAATTAGCTTTATGCATCATTCAGTAAATAGTATTACAAGCATTCGGCTCAAATGACCACTAATACACTATAGAATCTCTGTCAAGTCCTTCAACTTTTGCTCTAACTATTGTGTAAATTAGGGTAAATTACAAAAAAATCAAAACCTATGCCTATTGCTTACGTAAATGTTTGTAACATCCGGCTCAAAGGACCATGCATCTCATCCGCAGTGTCCTACGCTTGTTATCTTCAGTGTGGCTCCACACGCGCAGTGTCAGCTCGTAAATGAATATCTCCACGGCCTTTGCGAAGATTACGAAAGTCATATCCGGCGCGAAGGACCATGTATCTCACCTGCAGTGTCCTACGCTTGTTATCTTCAGTGTGACTCCATGCGCGCAGTGTCAGCTCGTGAATGAATATCTCCACGGCTTTCGCGAAGAGTACAGGAGCCTCCGCTGATATCATCTTCACTTCCTCATCCAGTTTCATGATCTTTTTGATGCGGGCTAGTGGGAGAGCCTGGGTTTTGAAGTCATCCTGGAAGATGCCAATTGTAGTTAATTGATCACGTTAGATGCGAAAGAGCACCATTGGTGTAGTGGTAATGACGCCTTCTGATCCTAAGGTCGTGGGTGCGAAGGTGATGGATTTTTCTGTCTATGTATGTGCGCAATGCCAGTACGACGAAGGAAAACATCGTAAGGAAACACATAACCAAGAACTAAAAATTAAACTAAAAATAAAAAAAAAGACAAATGTTTGTACGATCTACAAATATTTGTTCCGGGTGTTCTGGGTATTTTATATATATAATAAAAATATCTATCTTTGTATTGTATAGTATTAAATATATATCAGTCATCTAGTACCCATAATACAGCTCTGTTTAACAGCAGCTTACCTTGGGGCTAGATGATGCTGTGTGGATTGTCCAGCTTTATTTATTTATTATTTATTTATTCATTATATAGCCTTTATCCTAAAAAAGACGTAGTATTTCGATCAAATTTCCACAAGCCTGGAGTTCTTTGTGATAAAGCTCGTCTAGGGAATTATCTACTACTATATACATGCAGCCAAGCAGTAGATAATGCTTGCATTGCTGTGTTCCGGACCGAAGGTATGGTTTCCGGTGAAATACAGGCACATGACTTTCGATCTACGTCACTCTGAGATGCCCGCGAGTGATACCTCTGGTATTACAAGCGTCCATCGGCTGCGGTGGCCATTACCATCAGGTGCGCCGTAAGCTTGGTTGCCACTTTATCTGTATCAAAACCTGATACGTACAGAACTAACGCTCCTGATATCGTCAGTGATCTTGGTCCAGAACTGCTCCAAGGTCTGCTGCGAGGTCTCCCCCGGTGAGGTCTCGTCGCCAATGCCATCGCCGTCGATATCCTCGACGTGCGACGTGCCGGCTTGGTCACTAAAAAAATGGCGGACATTTTTACAAAATGCCATCTGACCTAAACTAAGCAAAGCTATGGAAACTAGATAGCTGATAAAATTATGGCATGAGGCTTTCGATCTTAGCCTCAAGGTGGCAACCCGTGAGTAATACCTCTGGTATTGCAAGCGTCCATAGGCTGCGGTAACCGCTTACCATCATGTGGGCCGTACGCTTGGTTGCCACTTCAGTGGTATAAAAAAAAAAAAAAAAAAAATATTTTTTTATTAAATAGAACGAGAAGATATAAAGGTAGGTACCGAAATACCCAGACCCGAAACAAATTTTTGCAGATCATGCAAATATTTGTCCGGCCTGTGGGGATTGAATCAGTTATTAGGGAGGTAGGGTAGGTATCTATGTGCTCTTAGTTGCAGTGATAAATAAAACTATCAATCACTGCAATTGTTTAAGAGCACACTGGTGGTCTGGTGGTAAAGACCCCTGCCTATTCTAAGGTGGTCGGTTCAAACCCGGATATGCACTAAATTTTTCTATTCAAAAAATGTATGTGCGCAAGCCAGTGCTCTCATTCATAAACCAATCTATCCCTCCTTATTTTAAAAAACCACTGTTAGAATAGTTGATACTATTATCTGCGCTCATTAAAATATACTTAGTTGCTCTGTGGCTTTATGTAGGTACGTAAGCTAAGTCTACGGAACCCAAGGCCTACGCGTTCGACACTCTCGTAGGTAGGTGTTTAGTTAAAAAATTACTCAAGCTAGCTTGCATTTGGAGATGACAGAAGGTTTAGGTTTAGTACCTATTTAGTTTTCATGTTTGTACATAATTTTTTAATATGACGTGTATTAAATATTATTTTATACACATCATCATGATGATGATGACGTGTATTACCGGGATAATGTAAAACTAAAGTTAAAGTTTAAACCTAGTAGGTTAAAATATATTTTTTTCTATAGTAAATAATTGTACAGTAAACAAACATACCGGCAAGTAGGTACTCTTATTTTGGGAACGTGGAAACGGGTTTTTAAAAGAAAACTTTAAAATTAATTAAGTCTAAAATAAAAATACATGATTACGTCCACACCGATTTGGAGGCGAGTTTATAATGAATAATCAATGGGCGGATGCAGCCGAGACGTAGCTGAGACTGCTGAGTCCGCACTTTTGACAATAATACATTTATTCCTGGAATGGCTAATGCTAAGGCATGCAAAACTATATTCTAGACTTATTTTAATACAGAGAGGTGAGGGGTATCCATAACTCCTCCATCCCTAAGAGGAAAATTATCGGTTGGATCGATTTTAGATTTATTCCGATAATTTTGCTTACATATAATGTTCAACAATTTGAGTCGAAACACATAGAATAAAAACATTAGAAAACTTATGATAACTAAGCCTAAGGTCACGTATCCTAAATTTTCACTGAAGTTAGAGTCTTGTTTTTCATTTAAGACACTTTCAATCACTGAACTATGCTTTAGGGAATACGCCATATATTTCACTTCATCTAAACTAACGCCGTTCATGTTGAGTGCACGCGCACTGGATAGACTCGCGTTCATACGTAGCTGTGGTAAGGCGACGAGCGGAATTGGCTCCACAACTTCCGGATCTATGCAGACTCGGTGGCTTATACGAATTCCATTGATCTCCAAATCACAAGGTTCGTCGATCGTCACGAGGTAAGTCCCGAATACAGGCTGCTTACTGATGTCCTTATCGCAATACTTGGTAAGGGTCGTCTTTAGTCTACTGTACAGGATCCAACTGTCATCGTTGACTTGCTGGATTTTAACCTCTTCAATATGAACCTGATGCTGCGTACAACGAGTGGGGTCATTTTCGAAATTCATGAGCTGTTCCATACAGGTATGTTCATGGTACAAAGCTCGGTTGTCTGTGGTACACAGAAAATGGTCGCCAGCTGATAACGGTCGGCACGGTTTCACAATCGGTAAATATTTCATTCCTTTCGCCAAAAGGTAAGGATATTTAGGAAAAATGGCAAAGGTTTTATTTTCGGATTGGTGGAAAGTTGGTAAAGAATACATTTTATAATAATTATAAGTTTCGCTATCAGTTATAGGAATTTCCATAATAAATGTGATCTGGTTTTTCTTAATAAATGATTTTACACAAATTGTTTCTTCTAGTTTTAACAAATTTTCTTCAGTAGGCAAGTAAACTAAGCTACCGGAGTGCGAAATTATTTTTAAATGATATAATAATTCAGTTGAATTCACGATAGATTGGTGTAATATAGAGACTTTACTTAATGCTAGAGCAGTTTCAATTTCACTTAGTCTTATAAATATAGTCTGAAAACTGTTTGTAAAAACGTTAAACAATCCTGAAATGTATGTGAAGAAAACCCAATTGTTTTCCTTAGCAGCTAAACCTCTCAACATTGTTTCAGCTTTCTTTAAACGATTATCTAAATTCATAGTATTCTGATTAATATTTCCAGTTATATTTATAAAACTATCAAACATTTTAGAGATCAGGGTAAGTTTCTTTGCAAATATAATTTGGTTATGACTCAATTCGTTGGTAAGTTTATCAAATCTAATAGCGTCATCGTGATCAAGGTTTCCTGTTACAATTTTTATAATAGAACCCAGTGGATTAATAAGACCTCGTTTAAAGCGCTGCTGCGGTACAAGTTGTCGGTATTTATCCCTAGTCATATCGCGAATAAACTCTGTATGTAATTTTACACTTCTCAATTCATAAGAATATGATGTATTCCAGTCAACTAAGTTACATAATTGTTCATAATTTGCCGATACGTAATTGAAGTCATTGTAAATTCTTTCTAAACTAATAACCTTAATTATAGTCCAATGATTAGTTTGAACATACGCTTGTCCTTTGTTAATCGGAAGCAATCCTGGATTTCCTTTAAGGTTTTGTAGATGAAGGGCCAGCGTCGGCACCACTACTAGTAGTAGGCTGCACCTGCGGAGGGCGTTTAATGTTTTTAATAGGAACCTCAGTTTTCCTTTCTCCTATTTGTATAGGTAATACATTTCTATCTGATTCACCTATAACCTTGGCTTTGATATATCGAGGTTTATCTTTGCTTTTCCGTTTGTTCACGTCTTTAGCAAAAATAGTTTTTCCTACGGAAAATTCTATATCGCGTTCACCACTCTTCTTTTCTCTATTCTTTTGTTTAATTTGTATCATTTTATCTGCTAGTTGTTCGTACAAAACTTTAGTTCGCTTAGCATGATCCTTAACTAGTTTCTGAAAATAACGCTTTTCTAATTCTATGCCATAAGGGCTGCTTGTGTCAGTGTGTCCGAACACTACTTCAAATGGGGTGAGTTCAGTAACGGAGTGAATGGTGTGATTGTAAGCCATTACTGAGTACGTCATTATAGATGCTGCATCAGTACACCGTTTCTCATATTTAGCTAATCTATATATTTCTATTATTGTAGAATGGAAGCGTTCAATAAGTCCCATTGAGTTAGGATTATTAGGCGTTCCGATATGAAGATCAACTTTATGTAAACTCAAAAATTCTTTCATTAACTCGTTATTAAACTCAGTGCCAGGATCTGAACTAATCTTTTTGGGTATTCCGTAATAAGAGAAATACTTCATTAGAGCTCGAATTACCTCAGGGGTTGATTTATTCTGAATTTCAATCGCTTGTCCTAACTTGCTGAAGGCATCGATAAGGGTCAAATAACTTTTTCCTTCAATACTAAAAAGGTCTATGAAAATCTCTTGAAAAGGGGAATCTTGCGTTTGTGTTAACTGTAGGAAAGGTTTAATAGGTTTCCTATCATATTTCATCTTCTGACATGCTTCACAAGCATTAATAACTGCTGTTACTGTTTCTTGCATTCTATCCCAAAAGTAATGTCTACGAATTCTAACTAACGTTTCCTTTATACCACGGTGGCATGTCTTTCCTTCATGATGTTTAACTATTACAGCCTTTTGCTCTACTTCATCTTCAATTGTTATTACTCTTTCCGTGCATTCGTAGAAATTAATCATACCTTTCTTGAAAAGTTGAATAATTAAATTTCCAAATAACCTACGATGTGCATTTTCTTCAAAATAGATGAAATATTTTATTTTTGGTTTAATGTATTGTTTCAAAAAGTCTTTTACTAAATCTGGATTATCTTTTGGTAGAAAAACTTCTAAAACTTTCTGTTTTTCTCGTGAGAGATTTTTTACTTGTATTTCATTTTTGAACCATGAGTAAACTATAATTTGATTTGGCTTGGTGTCTACTGCCTCATGTAAAATTGGTATTCCTATTGATTCTAACTCTACAGCTGAATGTACTGTTTGTGATCTAGTACTGGATTCGGATCGCACAGGGTATTCATCGTTTTCAAGGCTATGTCTTGATAATGTGTCTGAAATCGCTATAGGGCTAGCCGTTGCTGTCCTACTTGAATCTGATATAGTTATCGTAGAGGAATCATTACGTGCCGTTTTCTTTTCTGCTGTTATCTTGCCTATCTCTTTGACTACGTCTCTCAGGTGTTTCTTATGCTTTTCCTCATTATCATCAACGTTAACTGCCATAGATTGATTTTCATCGACAGAATCTAGAACATTGATCCTAATTCTAGACAGAGCATCAGCGTTGGTGTTCTGTTTGCCGTCTTTATGAATCATTTCATAATCATAATCCTGTAATCGCAACCTCCATCGCGTAAGCTTACTGCTCGGATCTTTGAGAGACCGAAGCCATATTAATGGTCGATGGTCTGTGTAGATGAAAAACTTTCGACCGTACAGGTAAGGCCTAAAATGTTTCACTGCCCAGATAATAGCGAGCAATTCACGTTCGATTGTGCTGTACCGAGATTCGGTATCGCTAAGAGTACGACTAGCGTACGCTACAGGCTTGTCTCTACCAATCTGTCCTTGAGACAGTACTGCGCCTACCGCTACATTCGACGCGTCAGTCGTAAGTATGAAAGGTTTGTCATAGTCAGGGTACTGTAACAATGGGGCATGCGTCAAGAGTTCTTTGCATTTATTAAATGCGTCAATGTATTTTTGGTCAATTACTATTTTGTTACGTTTCTTTAAACAAGCTGTCAACGGTTGAGTAACCTTAGCAAAGTCCTTGATGAATCGTCGGTAATATCCTACTAGTCCTAAGAAACTTTTAATTTCAGTAGTCGTTTTTGGTAGGGGATATTTTAATACAGCGTCAATTTTATCGTTGTTAGGTTTAAGTCCGTCCTTCGTAATTGTATGTCCAAGGTAAAGTACTTCCTTACGCAAGAATTCTGATTTGTCAATTTGTACTTTTAAATTAGTCTCTCTTAGTCTGTCAAAAATAGTTCGTAGTTTTTGGATATGTTCGTCTAAGCTATTTGAGTAAATTATAATGTCATCTAAGTAAACCATACAGTGTAGTCCTTGTAGTCCACGTAAAACATTGTCCATTGTCCTTTGGAATGTCGCAGGGGCTGTCTTAAGTCCAAACGGCATTCTGGCAAATTCAAAATGTCCGTTCTGTGTGCTGAAGGCTGTCTTCTGTCTGTCCTTCTGTTCTACTTCTATCTGATGGTAACCACTTGCTAGATCAAGGGTGCTAAAGTAAGAACATTTACCTAACTTATCAAAAAGATCTGTAATGTTTGGTAAGGGATATTTATCGTCAATAGTTATGTCATTTAGTCGTCTGTAGTCAACTACCATTCTATATTTAACTTCTCCAGAAGCGTCTAGCTTTTTAGGCACCAGGTGTACAGGTGCACTCCAAGGAGAATGACTTTCTTGGATAATATTGTCCTGTAATAATTTAGCTACCTGCTTGCTAATTTCGTTCTGCAAAAACGGAGCCTGCCTATATGGTTTTATGTATATAGGATCTTCGTTCTTTGTCCTAATGTGGTGTTTAACTTGGTTAGTAAACGTCAAAGGAATTTGATCGCAGTAAAATATGTCTCTATAATCTCTACAGAGACTATATATTTTCTCACGTTCTTCATCGTTAGTGTGGTCGAGTCTGATTCTACTTATATTTTCTTCTAGAAGGTTATCAATCTCAATGTCTGAATTATTTTTTGTAAAATTTAGTTCACAGTCTGTATTTTCAAATCGTGTCACTGGAAAGGGTCGTTTGATTGTCAGTCGTTTTGATTTGTCTGACGTGTTCTGAATAACTGTAGATGCGTAACCGTTTATACAGTTTACTATTGCACTAGGCATTCTTAACCCATCTTTAAATTCATGAAAGTCAAGGATAGCTTCGCCTGAATGTTGGTCAATCGGCAACTTGACTCGCTGTTCTGTTCGTGGTGGTATGTCAATAGTATAATTTAGATTATTGTTAATTATTGGAATGCATGTTGAACTCGTTTTTAATAAATTTTCTTTTAAATCAATAACCGCACCTAATTGTTGTAAAAGATCGTTACCAATAAGGCCGTCATAACGTGCGTCAACGTCATACAAATAAAATTTGTGCCAATCGTTACTAGCAAAAGTAGGCAAGAGAGGGATTTCCATCACTTGGTCGTGTCTACTAGATGCGTGGGTGCTTACCACTTGGAATGGTTCTTCTCGAATAAACTCACCGAAATAATGATAAGCTTTTCGAGGGCTGATAAATGATCTCATACTTCCGGTGTCTATCATCATTTTTGCATCTATTTCTTCTATGTAAATGTACGGAAGTTTTAAATTAGGGTCACAATTTAATTCTACGATTTCTTTTCTTTCGAGGCTGGTTTGGAAAAATCCGCTGCCTTAGTCTCGTCAGTTTCTTCATCATTCTGTACCTGAGTCATGTCAGTCTGTTTGCTTTCCTCGTCAGTGTTCATGTCGTAGTAACTTTCGTCAAAATAGTTAACATCACAATAACCGTAATCATAGTCACCATAATAGTAATTTTCGTCAAAATATGGATTGTATTCACAAATTTCATTTAATTTAAAGCCTTGCTGTGGTGCGTGAGGCTTAGGGACCGCTGTCCTCATAGAGACGTCACTAGTTTGCAACTGCGGGGCTTGTACCTGAGGGGCTTGTACCTGAGGGCGAAACCCTGCTTGGAATGGCCGTGTAGGCATACCAAGTTGTGGACGATACCCAAACTGTGGTAATTGTGGTTTGTAACCTAATGGTTGCGGTGGTTTGTAACCAAATTGTTGTGGTGGTCTGTAACCAAATTGTTGTGGTGGTCTGTAACCGAATTGTTGAACACCAGTTTGTTGTTGTGGCTGAAGGCCAAACGGAAGTCTATACCCTAATACTGGCGGGCGGAATGTACCGTAGTTTTGTGGTTGACCTTGCCCTTGGATGTTAGGTATCCTAAATTGCATATTTTGGGGTATCCCAAAATTAAACCTAGGCAGGGCACTGTTGTTAGGCACCATGGGTTTAGACCCAGACTGTTGAGTTACCAGTGGCCTTGAACCTGAACTTGTGATTTGATTATTACCGTGTATACGATTTCTCATATTATATTGGTCTAAGAAATTCACTTCTTCTAGCACGACACTCAGGGCGTCTTCTAACGTCAAGGGTTTCTTAAGTCTCACTACCCGAACCATATTTTCAGGAAGATTGTATAAAAATACATTCAGAGCCGTATTATTGTAAATGATCAATTTAGCGCGTTTTAAATCACCGTTTTCTGTCGTGTTCACTTTCGATATTAAAAGAGACCGCACACTTTGGATTCGATTACAAAAATCTAAATAACTTTCACCCGATTTAATTTTCAAAGATTCCAACTCTATATTTATGCACTCTTCACTACGCGGATCTCCGAAATGTTGGATGAGCAATTCTTTTAAGGCTGACCAAGTCACAATATCGTCTCGTTCCGATAATAGTGAAGCTGCGTCCTCCGTAAGCCTGCTAGTTAAAATGTTGTAAACGTATAAACACTGCTCTTCGCTTTCATTACGACCATATCGATCGATTACATATTGACATTTACGCAAATATAAATTTAGCTGTCTTTTATCACCTTTAAAACGCGGAATTAATTCACTGATTTCTTTCGGAACAATCTTAAGTATTGCAGGAGTCGTCATCGCGATAGAGTTTAAAACGAATCAGAGGAGGCAACTTAAACACTTTACACTTTACACAGTCCTATAAAATAACACAATAAATCACACACAAAATTAATACAATAAAATCACAATAAAATAAAAAGCAACAAAAGTAGGGGATAAAATATTTTTGTAAAATAAAATTATTTTGTATATAAAAAAAAATCACAATTAATTAATTATATTAAAGTTATGATCAATTTTGAGATTACTTATCTTTAATTTTTACACATATAATTTTTACTTTATTTTAATTCTGTACTGTCTATATTTTCTTACTCTATGGTCCGTTCTATTTTTAGAACACGGTTCGACTTGATAGAATTTCATACACAAGTTTACCAGTCACGTTATAATGAGAGAGTTCTAATCTCAGATATAACAAATTAATTTACACAATTTAAAAACCATGAAAAATATAGGAGGATTAGGGGGACAAGGATTGGCGAAAAGTTTCACTCACCAACCGACCGCTACTCCCATACTCAGCTTTTCTTTACCCGTTAAGAGAAATTTATTTGGTTCGACGGATTTACTTTACATGGATTCTTGCAAAACACTTCCGGACGAATTTGGACGTCGGAAAATCGCGAAAAACCCGTGAAAATGCAGGAAAATCCGCGGCGGCTGCGCCACTCTTATTTTGGGAACGTGGAAACGGGTTTTTAAAAGAAAACTTTAAAATTAATTAAGTCTAAAATAAAAATACATGATTACGTCCACACCGATTTGGAGGCGAGTTTATAATGAATAATCAATGGGCGGATGCAGCCGAGACGTAGCTGAGACTGCTGAGTCCGCACTTTTGACAATAATACATTTATTCCTGGAATGGCTAATGCTAAGGCATGCAAAACTATATTCTAGACTTATTTTAATACAGAGAGGTGAGGGGTATCCATAACTAGGTACATTGACAACCAAGTGCTGTGAAGTTGGCCAACTAAATAATGATAAATATGAAATCAGGAACTTACGCATTCACAAAGAAGCACACGGACATCTTGTATTACAATCACTCGAACCGACGACCTCGAAAAAACGAGTAAAAACACTACAATTTAATGAAAATATATTATTTACGATGATACTCTACTATTAAAACCGCGACACAAAGATAATAAAAGCAAGTTAACCAATAATCAGGTTAATATTTGGAGATCTCCAATCACCAATTACTGGAAATGCGCCAGACACACGATTCGTCCACCGATGACCAGTCACAGCTTGACGTTTACTTGCAGGGCTTCCCACTTTTAATCTTATTTATGCTATCACGTTACTGCGCTATTTCTACTACCTGTTCTTAACTCTGTTTTTTTCTTTATATATTGAAAAACATACAATAAGTAATAAAAGTCTCTAAAGTTAAATCAAAATTTATTGTTAGTGTTTTTTACAAGAACCAAACATCACAGAAACTGAGTTGAAGAATACTCATTATTACAATTTTATTGGTAGTTATTTGAAAAGTGCAGATTGCAACACCGGAAGTAAACAACGTTAGACATTTACAGACTGACTGATGACCGATCGATGGTTTCATCACATCAAGCAAGTAAAAAAAAATGAATGAATTAGAACTATGAATGAACTAAACAAAACAAACGAACGATATGAACGGAACATGTGGGAGGGACAGAGACGATGGAGGAAATAAATAAAGTACTAGTAAAGCATCGCTACATTAGTGGACTAATGTAGCGAGTGGACTCTATCGAAGAACTAAAGTTAATTGTGTGGCGTTAAAAAAATATTTTTCTATTCTATTCTATTCTATTCTAAAGTCATTATTCTGAGAAATAAAAAAAGAAGGAAAGGAAGGAGAGGGAGAAACAACGATGAACCAGTGTTGTTGCAATAGCAGTAATTTCGCTATCGACAGTTGACCTTGAAGACACAGTCGATAGCGCGAAACTATCGAGATTTCAAGATTCTATCGATACTATTGAAAGCATCGATCTCAGAATAATGACTAGTACGCATCGATAGTTTAAATTTAACAATGGTTCGGCACTTAGTCGATACTATCAATAGTATCGTTCGATTACCATCGATCGATGGTATCCTAAAAGGTCGATATAGTCACTACTATCACGATTTTATCGATAGAGTCGGTAGACAGACTATCGATCGATCGCTAACTAAATCACAAATCGCTATCGCACGTCACAACACTACGACGAACGCGTCCTAAAAAATGGCGTCGGCGGAGATTCAAATAGTAAATCTATCAAATTTAGCTAAAATTGAGAGGTAACCAGTGCTTCTCTATCATAAATAACAGCCTTTCTGCTGAACGTTAATTCTTGCCAATAAAAATTGTGAAACAGTGCCGCGTACATAGCGTAATTATCTGTCTGTGAAATAGTGTCTCCAACCTGTTTTGTGTTACAGTTTTCTCAATGATCCCAGCTACAAGGAAATTATCGAGAACTCCTCCACGTTTAACTCACGACTATGTGCCGAAAGGAGGATGCGAATGCCCTTCATCGACACGCAGACCGGTAAGAAAGAATTATTGATTTTTCTGACTCTGATTACATACCTACTTGTACCTACAAGCCTACAACGCCCTAGACTCTCTAGGCTCTGGAGCCTGTACTTATACTGTGTCCCTGTCTGTAATAATAAATGAAAAATACAATCTTGATTCCTCCACTGCTTCGCTGAGTTACGTGACGAATATTGGCAAAAAATGGCTACTATTCTTTAATTTTGTTGATAGGCGTCGCCCAAAGTCACTGCAATTTATTCATGACGAAGAGACAGCGCATGCCCGGTCAGAAAGAAGGGCAAGTTTACACATATCCAGCACAGAGGTAAGCACATCATTAAATCAGGCATGCCAAAGTATTGTTATTGTGATAACAACAAGCAACACAAAATTATTCTATTATCTGTGGTAGTAAGTAGGTAAGTACCTAATTTCCCATGAGCTATGATATTCCTGCTGATAGGATAATTATGTTATTGACTTTCAGAATAAATTCCATGCATGCAGGTTTTTACTCCTATCTGCTGAATGTATTGGAATGAAATTTGGCATCTGCAATAGGCTCAATATTAACCAATTTGCCACTAGAGAGTCTTTTTTAAGGATGATCAAATAGCAAACGCCCAAAGTCAGTGTTGCATTTCCACTGTTAAATTATATTATAGATGGCGTAAATCCCGCCGGCAATACCTCACAATGTCATCGACCCGGTGGGGTTGGAGTGGAGCCGAGAACACAACAGAGAATGTGGGTGAAGGAGAGAACAGCTCTGGTATACCTGGAGAGGCTCTTGGGGGTGAGGACAGTAGGGACGGCTCACAGACTGCAGCTAAAGATGATCCTAAGGTGAGTGAAACATATCAGTTTTTAGATTTTACTTATATAGTATTGAAATAGAACATGTTTAGTTAACTAGTAGTAGAGCTGACATTGTTGAATCTCCACTCAAATCTTCTGAAAAAAAAACTAGTGGAACTAAAATAAATCTAAACTAAAATATTATTTATCCTCCCAATGTAAATATCTAGATCAAAGCTGGCTGAAAAAGTGGTGATGTGACTTGAATTTTTCCCGTTCTTCTCTACTAAGACAGAACTTCACACAGGAGCAAGGGAGAAACAAGGAGGCTTTGCCCAGCAGTGGGACAGAACAGTCTCCAACTAAAATATAATCCAGTCTCCCTTCCCCCAGGAGTGGTTTTACGACGAGCTCGCGATGGAGGAGATGGAGACGGGCGAGGAGCCGGACCCCGAGTCGGACGAGGACTACTACGACGACACGTACGCGAACCGGCGCAAGCGGCGCGGCGGCGGCACGCCCACGGGCCCCGGCTCGCGCGGCGGCCGCACGCGCAAGGCGCCGCCGGACGACACGCCGCCCAAGCGGGGGCGCGCCGTGAGTAATGGCCCATTAACACCATACAATAATTGCATGCAAGAATTGCCATGTCAAATTTTAGAACAAAATTGTTCAGAAATGAAATTGACAAGGCAATTCTTGCATGCAATTAATTTTGAAACAAAAATGTTATTAAATGGATTTGATAAAGGTCCATTTACACCAATTATTGTGTGGTGTAAATGGGCCATAATTTATTTTGTTAAGGCAATTCTTGCATGTAATTATTGTATGGTGTAAATGTCGCACTGCACAATGTGGCCCCTCATCAGGGGCCATGAGCTCTTATAGCAATATTTAAATAACATTACACTGTTTTTTTTCTATGCCGAAATGACAGTCTAAAATTTTTTTTATACAACTAAAGTAGCAACCAAGCGTACGGCCCACAAGATGGTAAGCGGTTACCGCAGCCTATAGACGCTTGCAATTCCAGAGGTATCACTCGCAGGTTGCCACCTTGAGACATAGATCGAAAGCCACATGTGCCATTAATTTCACCGGAAACCATACCCTTCACACCGGAACACAGCAATGCGAGCATTACTACTTTGCGGCAGAAATAGGTATGGTGGTAGTACTTCCCCGGACATGTTCTATCACAAAGAACTCTACTACTCTTAAACTACTCTCAGTTTCATGGTTTCATGTTATGAAGATAATGTAAATGTATGTCACGTTCCAGGGTCGAGGTCGCAAGCGGGCAGGGCAGGGCACGCTGCCCTACGAGGTGCCCGGGGACGGCGACAAGCCGTACGGCTGCGAACGTAAGTCCCGCCGGAAGCATTAGCAGGCCGGAACCATTAGCTCAGGTCCCAACACCCGTGCTTTCTTTGTAAATTTATATATAGGGAATTCCGATATTCATTGTGTTCGAGGTGTTCGACCGGACATTCGGATGATCGCCTAACGGTTGTGGTCTTGCCCTTGTAGGATATTCCGATAATATAAATAGTATTGATGATTTTCGACAGAGGAGAGGAGGGATGGACTGGCGTTGTTTTCCGATAATATCCATAGCATTCAAGGTTTTGGCCGAACATTCAGATTGACCAGCGGTCGAGGCCCGCTCAAGATGGGTTCGAATCCTAAAGCGCAGACCACACCGCCAGCTAGCGAGCGAGCGGACGAAGCGAGACGTGGGATGTACGATGAAAAAGCTTGTCTGCAGTTCGCGGTGTGAACCGAACTAAGAAAAGAGGTTTAACTGGCTGCGAGGCCTTCGCTTAACGTCCGAATATTTTGAAATTTGAATCGCATTTAAAGAGGGTCTTGATGTCAATGTCGAAAAAGATGGTGGGGATTTTAGAAGACCAACGATAGGCTAGACTCAACAGAGCGAGACAGCTGTATAATTTAGCTAGAAGTATGTGTATAGTCTGTCTCGTTTTTAATTCCTCTGTATTACAAAATATTCAAAAGCGAAAAATATTTGGTTATTAGTTGTTATTGGTGATAGAAGAAATGAACCATTTTATAATGGCACCTTATGTACAAAGAAAACCGTGCTCTTATGAAAACTACTAGCTAAGTGCCCTTAAAGTCCTTACCTTTTCACTTATGAGTGGTTCACCAATTTTAGCTAGATTACAATTTGTAAATAATATTTCGGCCTTTCACAGCCTTGAGTCTAACCCTAGACTTCAAATATCTGAAGAAAGCATGGTATAGCAAATTCAGTAGCACATAACCATAGCGTAGAAAGTACTACATTCCCTTATGTGCAATACGAATTACCTAGATACAGTGTATACCTTTACATATAACAGGAATTTTCCTGATGCTTATCTTCAAATCACTTTTTTGAGGCCAATAGAAAATAAAAAGTGTTTTTTTGGCAACACAAATTCATGGTAGGAAGGTATTTACGAGCTGTCAAAAAAATCTGACATATAACAGCGCCGCATATGCACCCACTCGTTTTCACAAGATAGCGTGCGAGTAGCCCACAGTTATAACACAGAACAGATATTAGTACTACGTACAGAATGGCCACTCCCTACCTCCCACCGGTTTTACTTACCTCACCCGGTAGCAAGTTTGCCGGCACTGAAGCTAAGGGCTAAGGCACGCGTTTATTTTGATTTTGTGTAGGTCCAAGCGCGCGCATGCCAGAGTGAGCGAAAGTGTGCTTCTCGCGTGTAGTATGCGTGTGGTGATTGCGACGTGTTTGCTTAATACATTTTATTGAGAGTGTCCGCGGTGTGGTTATACTAGAGATAGAGACGTCATTTGCCATCACGTGTCGCAGGGACGTACATGAGCGTGGACGTCAATTACTAAAAGAGTCTGCGCAGTAATGTGAACGAGTCCAAGTGCGTGTGCGGCGTAAATAGTAGTTGATAGGTTCTGGCGTGATTAAGCGAGATATCGAATGGAATACCAAATATTTAGTACTTTCCCGCCATCTTTGTCTAATGAGTTTAACGATATGCAGAACGCATAACAATAGCAAGGGCATGCCAAAAAGCGGTAGGAACCTAGCCGGTGTTGTTGCCAGCTCTTTTACGGCATTGAACCTGGCGTAACTTAGCTTGTAAGACGTTTCAAAGTGATCCTTGTGATATAATGAATAAAATTATTATAAATTTGACTTTGATTTTGCCACAGCATCGTCTTTGAACTTGTTATGTGTGACGTTCAATTCGAATGTCATTGAATACAACGTCATCATTGCACGCCGTAATGCGATAGATTCTGCGTAGGGTACGCAGCCTGTTTATCATTTGGTAGCTGCAATACGTAACGTCACGCATTACGTCTATGTGCACGTCACACAAGTGGTGTGCCATGTCTCATACAATTCCATCAAAATAAATTAAGTTCGTGCTTTGCATCCAAAAGAATACGTATATTCGCTCGTGATATGTCACGATAAACAGGCTAAATAATAATATTTCTAGCTAAGTCTTATTCAGATCAGATCAATGAAGTTATAACGATTCGTTTCCCTCGTATCATTTGTCTCGTTCACTCTAGCGGAACTTGGTTGGTTGGTTGTATCCTTGTCGGATCGCATACCACTGGATAATGCGTCGGTGTAATAAAGACGTAAAACAAGGCACTAGGGTAGACATTTTTGTGTTTTGCTTGAGTTATTAAGAGAAAGATTGGTGGAAAAGTACTAAAAATTTGCAAATAATGCGACGCGCAACAAACTTTGACGGATCTACAATAATTTGTGTATTTAAAATGTGTAATTTGTATTGCTTTGTTTTCTTTTGGCTTCAAGGAGCGGATTGAGAGATGACAGCAGGGATAATCCAACTAATAATAATGGATTTGCTCAATAGTTTTGATACAGATGGACCTGAGCTTTCATATTTATTCGGTTAAAACATTGCAGTTTACAGATTGATATATTTAGATAGGTGAATCTTGATTATTTAGCTATACAGTCTTCACTTTGAATATTATGGTCTATGTTCGCCCTAATGAAGCTTTTCATATATTTAGCAATTGGTGGGTTTGTTTAGAAATTACAAGTCCATCTGGAATGAAATTTGAAAGGTATACTTATACATTAATAATTACCGAAACTTTTTGGTTGAAGAAGGCTCTTCTGTTTTCTGCTATTTCTACCAATCTTCCATAATCTACTACCCCCTATATACTGCCCTCTCGCTCGCACATCTTCCGTCTCATACAATAATCAGATTGATCAGACAGAGCGCTCGTGATTTAGCTAGCTAAGTTGTTCTTAACAGATCAACGAATTTAGGCAATATTATTATTGATAATGATATGATGATATTTATTTCTCTTTAGACATGTTACATGTACTTAGATTCGTCGTATAAATAAGCATACTTTTAGTAGGTAAATATTAAAAATTTATAGGTTAACTATATATTATAGTATTCATCATTTGGATGGGTGACCGCCAATTTCAACTGAGCGCTCCGGTGCTTCAGAGGGCACGTTAAACAGTCGGTCCCAGCTTTTTCAAAGGTTATGACAGAGGCCTTCGGGCGGCCTAGAAACTCTGTCACCAGAGTTGGCCACTGACTCATACGAACTTACTTATCTGATGGGGTATGTTTGTAATGTTTTAATTTCTCCTCAACTTACAAAAACATAGGTTGTGTTTTTAGAACAATCTAAACATGATATCTAAATTAAGATATTAACAAATTAAAATATGTACATAGTTACGTTATAAGTATCCAAAATACATATATAACAGTTGACGACCGATGTGGAGCAGCGGGCGTAGGTCCGCCTGCGACGCAGAGGTTGCGGGTTCGATTCCCGCCTCGGGACAAATGTTTGTACGATCTACAAATATTTGTTCCGGGTGTTCTGGGTATTTTCTATATATAATAAAATATATCTATCTATGTATTGTATTGTATTAAATATATATCAGTCATCTAGTACCCATAATACAGCTCTGTTTAACAGCAATTTACCTTGGGCTAGATGATGCTGTGTGGATTGTCCAGCATTATTTATTTATTTATTTACCTACCTATATAGTTACAAATGGTATTTAGATAATTAATTTTTAAATTCCAAACGGACTTATAATTTTGAAACAAACCAAATACCGTCGAGATTTAGGATGCCTTTACGGCGACCAATACACATGCTTTTAGCTTGCCTGCAAAACTTTATTATTACATTTTATTTAGTTCAAATTTTCATTAAGTCTGCATAACAGAGAACCGAAAATAAAAGATGCGAACTGGCCTAAGCCAAGAGCGGTAGGACTCTTCAGCTAGAGTCCGTCTTGGTAGGTACCACCGCAGTGTCAGATATTCTACCTCTAAGCAGTAGTGTGCAAGCTGCACTGTGTTTAGGTTTAAAGGCACTGTAGCAAGTGAAATTACTGGGCGAAAGAGACTTAACAACAATGTCTCGGGGTGATAAGCGCAGTGCAGTGCCACGCAAACACTTAAAAACCTTAAGCTTTGGGTGGCACTGCATCTGTAATAGTCAGGCGTGGTGCTTAACATCAGGTGGGCGCCTTGATTGTCTTTTCACTTGCTGACATACAAAAAAATAATATATATATTATGTGGCAATCAATGTGCGGTGAGCGGCGGGTGGTGTTATGGCATCACATTATTTTGGACACTATTTATACAGTAGCAGATATCTATAGTTCTCTCGACGGATCTCGGTCATCGTGAAGTTAGCCGTTTCGATGCGCAATGGAGCTTTTTCGAACTAAATTGTCTTTGCGCATAACAAACGGCTAACTTCACGATGGCCGAGATCCGTCGAGAGAAAGATACATGCCATTACAAGCTATTTAAGCATGTGTATCGCCGTCTATAAACATGGTACTTTTGACCGGCTACCAATGTCATTCGAAGTTTTAACTCATTTGTTGGGAATATAATAATAACCTATCTTGTTAGTTCCAATATTTTACTACATCTTCTTAATGATGGTACAGTCTGTCTGTAAACTGAGCAATGCATTATTAAAAATATATCATTATACTAAGCATCACATGGTTATTTAGAGAAGGGCCAATGAGTACTCTTAATGTAGTTGTATCTAAATTAGAGCATTGGCAAGTAATGGCGTTGTATTTTGTTGGTACGCGTGTTACTGTGTGTTGGTACAAACACTTGGGACTTTATTCACCATGTTCGAGTAAGTTTCTGTAGAGTTATTGCCGGTTAGCCAATATAATAAACTCTGCAAAGCAAATAAATATATTTAATTTAATTTCATTTTATTTCTGTCAGACGGTTGGCGCGCGCGACAGTTATATTATAGCTAACTAGAGTTTGATAGGTTATCCTTCTTGACACTTACTTGAATCGTAAAATTAGCCCTTAGAAATCCTGACTTAATTTTTTAGCCTTATTCATAAAAGAAACTAATTTTAGCATATTAGTCTTTCCTTGTCCTTCTTATGTCAATGGACAAACACGATGATAGATTTGAGAGACACATTATTTATAGTATACTTTTGAATAAGGCCTCCCCCTAAATGCCAAACTAGTAATATATACCTTTAGGTTTAGTAAAAAATCACACTTTTCATAGTCCCAATTGACTATGTAATTAGTTCAATTTTTCGCCGCAAAATGTCTGCTGGCGCTACCAACACACAGTACTAAGCGTTTGTCAGGTTAGTGTCGCAAATATGCCTTTTATTGTTGTGTATGTATAATGTGTGGGTGGGAATACTTGATTAGTGAGTAAGTGAATCTCCTAATGCGATGTACATTCACACCAAGGTCTCTTGAGAAAGAATCAATATGCTCCTCAAACTTCAAACCTACTCGAAAGGCTTCATCTCACTAGGACACCATGGTGGCGCCACCAGCGGTGATTCGGTAGCTGGTAGCTGTCACCAAATCGGTTGCGCAATCAAGCGGACACCAATACATATACGTTATGTTGGTGGTTTGACTCGGTGGCGCTACCATGGTGTCCTATTGAGATAGAGTCCTAAGAGACAGGCAAGGTTATCCTCGACTTAGATGTCAAATATCCTGCCCTAGCATGGTTTTGTTTACTGACGAGTGGACGAAAAACGTTTTGGTCAAACATATCACTTGATCTTGGGAAAATACGCATCCTTGGTTCGGGGAAGAGAGAGGCTATGTCGGGCTCTCAGTCTGCCACTAATAAAACATACATCAGTAACTGATGGTACATCGACTAAAAACCTATCGAAAGCGGCTTTTAACTTAATGCTAATGCATCATCAAACCACTCATCACCAGATGATGAGTGAATCGACGCTGCATCAGCACAAGAAAGCCACGATTTCCCGTAGGGCTATTATGTAAGTCTATCGCTGTCGATAGCTTGTTGTTGCGTCTGGTCTAGCTGTCTCTTTCTCACCTACAGTACGTACCAACGCGTGTAAGGGATCAACAAGCAATCGACAGTGATTCGACAGCGATAGATTTAATAATAAAGATCAGATTTCACAGCGACTCTATAGCAAGTCTTGTAACCTTTTGTAGGCGCATTTGACACATTCGATCTCTGTCAGTCTCCGTGTGAATGTAAAATCCGCTAGTCTCCTTTTACATAGAAGAATCGTTCGAATGTAATAGAAAGACAAAAATCACATAAAAAAAATTGTTGATAAAGTGTTTCAGAATGATACGAGTATATGTGTAGAATGGCAAATTTTTGTATGGTAAGTTCGAAATACAAGAAATTATGTGCCTTGTTCATCGCATACACGTAATGTTGCGTTAGTGTGTGTAAACGACACACACAAGCTAACAATGCTATCATGTTTTCTCGTACTTGGAACTTACTATATCACCATCGTTCGTAGTTGAGTTTTATTTAATCTTATTTATCGAAAAGTTCGTGCATTTAGAATGATTTGTTGTTTAGGTGTTTTTAGTGTTTGTAATATCAATAATTGTTTTATTTTTAGTGTAACGTCTTGTTTTGTGTTCTTGCCTTTTTGGTGGACATAAAAATGCAATTTTTAAATTATTTTTAGCAAATCTTTATACTACTTTTACAATTTTCTGGGAACTTATAAAAAACAATGAATTTTGTTCCTGTTTTTCAAGATTTCAATTCCCGTATGTTTCTTTTGTCTCACTAAAAAGGCTTACCGTCAATTACATCACAAAATTCTAAATATGGTATGAATGAGAATGTATAACACCAATTTTAGTAAGAAATAGTTTTAAACACTGCCACAATTTGTACCAATCAGCGGAGTAGTATAGCTTAGGATAGTTATAGCCTAAATAGTGCGTTGATTCTCTTTGAACTGCTAAGCATTTTATTGACCGTGCTGAAATGTACACAAAGATATAATAAGGTTAGATTTATTTGCAATACACAATAAAATACACTTTTACAAATAAATAAGAGACGTAAAGTGGCAAGTTAAAATGTTCTTTTTGGTCTTCAATTTTCAATTATGTCTTTGGGACCTGACAAGCATGACTATCCAGTCATCCGCTATGTGAAGCAGATTTAGCTTCAACTCTCTCATTGAATGCCGGATAGTCAGACATTCGTGTGTCTTGCTCGATATCTTGCAAGGATAATGCGGAGACCGGTATTTCGAAGGGATCGCTTATAGTTATAACTGATTCTTTTTTGAAAACATGAGTCCTCTGAACCCCTAATTTAGAAATAAACTAACAAGGTTCTATTGTATATAAAATAAGGGCAACCTTATAGAGAGTCAACGCATAAAGTGAAGTCATAATAACGACTTTACAATCCTTATTATAAACGGAATCTTATGAATCACAGTATGTTAGTAGTTCAGCACTGATTGGTTTGTATGCTCGACTCATGTGTCTGTGATAGTTTATTTATTTCATTCTCATATAAAACTCTTTTAGGTAAATATTTCGTGCAATGACTAAAGTTTTTGAGAAACCTCGCGTTTTACGTAACACGAGAATTTTCGCATCCTAGGGCTACCAGTTCAAAGATCATAATTACAGTTACACTGTAGAGTTTGACATTTTCGTATACTGAAACTGTCAAAAATCTACGCTACTACTGTAAGGCTGCGTTTCCACCAGAGCTAAGCGAGGATGTGTAGCGAGAGATGTGTTTGTTGGAACCAATAGAATCACTTCATTGAAGCTGCCAGAGCGAGACTAGGTTAATGAACTGAATCTATTGGTTCCTGACAAACACCTCCCTCGCTACACATGCTCGCACGTCTTTGGTGGAAACGCAGCCTAATTTTTATGTCATTGTATAAGTAAAATTGGAACCCAGGATGTCATGTTTTTTTTATACCAGTTCCTCTGTCTTTCTCTTTTGTATGGCACAAGAGTGAAACAGTGGTAGAGTGGTAGATTACTACAGTCTTGTTCTACGTGCGAGAAGTTTTAATAATATAATTTGAAGTGGTTTTTCTTTTGATTTGATTGCCGCAATGGTTTTAATAAAACTGACATTTAAATTTAGTTTGATAGTTTTTATATTTTTATTCCTGATTTAATTTATTGTTTTTTTTTTACTTATTTTTTTGAGTTGGCTTTTGGCATTTTGAAGGCTTTTTGCCTGGCTTTGTTGGTTTGAATTGATTTTAGTGTATAAACAACATTGGTATAATAACAAAATCAGAATTTTCAGTCTTCCATATTTGTAAAAACAATAAAAGTTAAATGAAACTATTTTATAGTAACATTATATTTTTAGTTGGCTTGTATCTCAAAATTGCAGTATTTAAAATTTAAATGAAATTTTAGTCATTGTGAATCATTATCTGACTATTAAGGTATACTGTTAGAAAAATTAATAAACAAACTTTCAAAACGTACGTTTAGTTGAATGTAGGCAATTTCTTATTTGTGTAAGAAAGTGAAATTTTGTTTTAAATGTATGTTTAGTGTAATAAAACTTGGAATGGTTATAATGAATGATTAAGAATTTGCTTCATTTTGTCGATATACTATTCTTCAAGGGTACTCTACAGCGAAAAAACCAATTTTACGGCGCAAAGATAACGCAATTTCAACTCAACTCTTGGTTTATTTTACACATCGCTCCGCTTAGACAGTGGATACCGGCCCACATGCAGTTGGTTCAGACAAAAAACATCAGGCGAGATAATTGTCAAACGTCTTTCTGAAACACAGTGAACACTAACTCAGACTGTGTCAACATTTGTATTTGTGGTTAATAAAATATTTGTATTTGTTTCCGAAAGGTGTTACAATATTTAGAGCGGGCATCTGCCCACAGTACCACTGAGGTCATCATGATCGTGTTATGTATTCTCGGCGGATCTAGGCAATCGTGAAGTTAGCCGTTTCGATGCGCAATGGAGCTTTTTCGAACTAAATTGTCTTTGCGCATCACAAACGGCTAACTTTGCGACTGCCTAGATCCGCCGAGAGTACTATACTTGATTGGCTACTTTTATAATTTGCTGGTAATGGTTGATAGAGTAATAAAATGTAGCAAATTCCTAACCAATTTTTAGATAGATAGCGCACCAAAGATGAATACAATAAAATTTTAGTAAAATGGTGTGTTTATTGCGTCTTTGGTGTGAATTTCGCTTTAGTAGCACATACCTGTAATAATGAAATAACAAAACCACAAATTGTCTCTTTATAACTGTATTACACAATCCAATCTTGTCGGGCGATTTGGTTGGGTGAAATATTGCTCGTCACTATGCGCGTATCTTTTGCTCTGAAGGGCAATTAATGCTTTTATCAGCTTCGTTACAACATTACAATGATGTAATTTCAACAATTTATTGTCATATTTATGTAATTTTACGAAATCAAGACAGTGACAACTTAATTAATTAGTTTACGGCAGATTGTGACAGAAAAGTCACAGAAGCCCTGAACGAAGAAGTGAAGTGAAGATTGGAACTAGAGTTTAACAACTTTTTATTATACGAATTGCCCTGCTGGCCGTTCAGTAGTCAGAAAGAGGCGGAGCGATTAGCTCTGTCTTTTTCTCGCTGGGCTAAGCTTAGATAGGATTGGACTGTGTGTTTCTGTTTAGTTTGGAAGAAATGCCTATAAAGCAGTGAAGAAAAACTGCGATGAATGGCAATTTGTTTCTAGTGACTATACTGTTGGTTAACAGTGACTATATTGTGACAAAACAGTAATGTATCATGCGACTGTGTTATATTAAGGTCCGCAGTACATTTGACGTGCAAAAATAAACCATATACCCACATATTTGGATATATTTTAAGTGTTTGATAAATAATATGAAATTGTTTTGAATGTGTATGTTATACCCGGTTTTCTATAGACACAAACTTTTTGCCCGTCAGTGTATTATTATCACCCAAAGATTGTTATGAATTTATATAAGAAATATTTATGTTGATAAACGAATAAAACTAACCAATGTATTATTTATTATGACTTTTCTGTTTTGATTGGACTACAAAACGTTTTTTTGTGGCGCGCGACGACTGTGATAAAGCTATATATTTTAAAAACATAGTTAATGTAATGACTTGGTCTTTGATAATGTATTTTCTACTAACGCGCATGCTTAAAGGCGCATGCATATGCGAACTAATTTACAGACAACACAACAGTGCCATTACTCGGAAGAAAACTGCTGTGCTCTGTGACTTTATGCCTCGTCTACACGACGAATATAACGCGTTGTAACGGCATTAGTCGGCAGTGTGTTTATATATTGAATAAAGACAAACCGTGCCACAAAAAAATATGTTTATATATTTTGACAATATTCTGTTACCGTATGGGCGGATCCATTGATTTGAAGTCATCAATCAAACTAGCCCCACGGGAGCTCGCGTCTTTAGAACCGAACAGACATCACGACGGACCGGCTTTCCTACGAGTTTATACGAACTATTTCTGTCTACCCTCATTTTCCTTTTGCGGCATTTTGTGTCGCAACTTTCAATGGCAAATACCTATGCTGTAATAAAGTCTTATTGCGATTATATCTTTACTCACGTTCGTATAAACTCGTTGTTTCTACGTATAGTTGATTGATGACCGATAATCTGGAAGGCTGCTGCTTCGTGATGCCTCCTCTATACTCTGTTCTGATGACGCGGGCTACCCCAACCCCTTAACGTTAGATAGGTGTGGACGAGGAGGCATCACGGTGAGTTCAGTTTCTTTATTATTATGACATGGCAACGAACGTTTAACATGGAAGAATGTACACATATTTGTATATGTATATTCTTTGTTTTTATCATTAACTTCTCCTAAGTTGTATTTATAAATCTATTTTACGCTGTATGGATACAGCAGTCGGGATAGTAGAGAGTCCAGTAAAATAAACTCGAATAACCCTTACAAGTAACTTATTATCATGTAAAGAATTATTTTTTTAGTAGATAATAATCGTTCGTTACCATGTCCGAACAATGAAGTAAATCCGCACACAACTGTAACTAAACCGTCCGTATCTCAAACAGTGTGCGGCGCTAAGTACAAGACCCGCCCCGGCCTGACGTACCACTTCACGCACACGCACAAGGAGGCGGCTGCGGCGGCGGCGGCGTCGAGCGGCGGCGCGGCGGTCACTTCCGACGGGGATTCCCGCGACAGCCGCGGCGGCGCGCACACACCCCCCGTCTCCTCGCTCGGCCCAGCGACCGAGTATCAAGACAGTTACGTCACGTTTTTGAATAACCCGGCCGGTGCGCCAAGCAACGGTGAGTACTCTGTACTGCGCCGTATCATACATCGTTTAGTACTTGGCGCGTTGCTGGTGCGGATTGCGGGATCATACAGGTACATTCTTTTTAATGTGTAATGTCCTCTTTTAGTCACGGGGCAAGTTTTAATGTTATCAATTTGTTACGTTTAAATGTTTCTATTGAGACACTGATGATGTTAGCATTTGATTCGAATATTACACATGCAAATTTCCTGATTTTTCCTTTAGACTCATGGAAATGTGAAATGTTGGAAATTCTGAAGTTAAAAAAAAATCATACAAAAAATATACATATGAAATTTCTTACATTAAATTATGCTAAAGTGTCATATTATTTTTCAATCCAGACAAATATTAAAATGTCCCTATTTGGTCACAGAAAACACATTTAAATGTCTTCAAAATGGTTAACCATTTTAATATTACCATAATGTCATAGAGCATAGCATAACATTAACACCCACCATTCAAATTAAAATCCCTTCATAATTCGGTCACATTGTTCCCATTTGGTTACACTATATTCAAATGCATTCATTTAGTCACGATAAACGCATTCAAATGTTTCAATTTGGTGATAGTTTTCAAAATCAGGTTGGTCATATCTATGAAACGAGGACTACTCCTAGGAAATCAGGTATTATCTGTGGTGTTGGGTTTCTTTGCAATAACTTTGACATACTTTGATCATTTTTATTAATGTGATGGTAAAAAAATAAAAAAAATAGTTTTGTAAATACTTCAGAAGTTCAAGAGCGTAAGAAAAGTACTCAATGTTAATACTACATGTCTCCATGGCTGCTTTACAGCATTGTTGGAGTATCAAAAGTGAATTTGTTACAAATTAAATGTCATTGTCGAAATTCTGTTCACATTCTACAAATAAACGGACCAAGAATGTTGACAATTCAATTCAATTTATTTCTCTTTTGGCACTACATAGACACGTCGAAACATTACAATAAACATTGATACAACAAAAACATTTATACTTGGCTACATAAAATGACTGCATTGTCCTAAAACCTCGCTACTAATCTAGCTATAACCGCTTGGGTACTAATTGGTATCGGCTCGCACCCTCCACTACAACGAAGTGTAACCGTGCGATATCAATACAGCTGGGGTCCCGGGCGTGGTGGTGCCGCGTCGCCCCTCGCCCCCGCCGCGGCCCGCGTCCGCCGACACGTCGAGCTCGGACTCCGCGCACGCGCCGCTGGTGCCCCCCGCGCCTGCCCCCGCCCCCGCCCCCGTTGCCCCCGTTGCCCCTGCCGCCGTCTCGCCGGTAGCCACGCCCCCCGCGCCCGTCGCCACCGTCTCCGCTGACGTCTCTAAACCTGAAACGAAACCGGCTCCGGGAGGGCATAGCAAGGTACAAGGCGATCTATACTAATATTAAAAAGTATTTTTGTTTGCTTGTAAAGTAAACTCCAAAAACTACTGGTCCGACAAAAAATATTTTACAATTAGAATGCTACATTATCCCAAATAAGCAACAAAAGCGAAAAATCCGACACGATCGCGACGATCAGTCGTAACCATTACTTAAAATTTAAAGAAACCTAGCAAGAAAGAAAAAAAAAAAGCAAGACGAACTCTTGCTGAAGATTCCACCTTCTAATCTACTAACTGAAAACCCACTCACTCTTAATTGAATACCTAGCACAGCGATAGTACCCACCAAGACGGACACTTGCTGAAGAGTCCTACCACCTCATCTTCTAACTGAAAACCGACTCTAAACCGAGAGTGATTTAACAACCTTACACATTTCCAGGCATCACCATCCCCGTACTGCGATTTCTGCCTCGGCGACGACCGCGAGAACAAGAAGACCGGAACACCGGAACAACTCGTCAGCTGTTCGGACTGCGGTCGCTCAGGTAACTGTTACCACTTCGAGAACCGCGTCTGCGACAGACACAGACATCTCATAGACAACGTCCGGTTGAACGGAGTGGTTGAGATACTAACCTCTATGTCTTACTCGGCTGATGCTTTCGACACTTTTGCGACGCAGACGAAGTTGCTGAAGGATGATTATGTTAATGCGGTGTCGCCGCCGTCTAGACAGAGTCCTACCTTGTAATGTGATAGATTGAACTCTAGATCGAAGGATTTTTAATGTACTGTGTGAATCTTGCACCAAAAGTTTATAGTGGTCCTACATAAGCGATAAATGCGGCAATGCGACGCGATGCGTCGAGTACCGTGTTGAAGAACTCAAGCATATAATTTTTTTACAGTTTTATTCATGTGAAACCTTCATCAAATCGATGTTTGGGTCTTAATTTAAAGTTTTATTAAAATTTGGTTTCTAAAAACACTTTCCTCGCTACATATTCTCGCACAGCATTGGTGGAAACTCAGCCTTATGACCCATTTACACCATACCAATTAGCCATTACTCTTGAACGGATCGGTATTACACAACTATTGGAATATGACATTTCATGACAACCTAGCGCTAAATTTAACCTTGTTTCCAAGAGTACAAACATTTTACAGCAATAAATTAGATTTGGGTTGAAATCGAGATTGAGATTGCGTTGAAGAGTAAAGCCCCTGACATACCCTCAAATAGGGCACAACTCGCATCGCGTCGCGTTATCCGTCGCTCACCTAGGACAATGGGTTATAGCTATGAATACAAATACTTGTTCTAGAATCATCTAGAATTTATACAGAGTTTATCGGTAATTTTGTTTTTGTAAATCAAGCAAATATGGCTATTATTGCTGTATAGACTTGGTGACACCACGTGTGTGTTATTTCAGGTCTTATTGCAATTAGCATAGAGATGATAATACCGCATAACAGTCACAACATATTACTAAGTGGTGTGATTCGCTTTTCATTTTACCAAAGTTATTCAGATAAAGATACCTAATATTTACATTATATTGTTATATTATTTGGACATTCCATATTATAGTTTAAAATATATTATTATCGTTATATGATATCATTTTAGGTACATAACTAACATACTATGGTTACTGTTGATGTTTTAAAATTTTTTGCATGACACATTTTGCCAGTAATTGGCGAAAAATATATTGTTTCAAGATTCTTATCATATTTTTAAAGTTGATTTTGACATAGATATCTTATACAACAACCTATATAATAAAATACTTTAGATTAAAAGGTTTTAAAGAAACCCTTTTTGACGTTGTAATTCGTCATAATTGAAGTATGCGATTTAACTTAAAAGTGATAGTAAAAGTCATTGTTTTATTTAAATTGAAGAATGCTTTTTACAATATTTATTAGAACCTGCAAGAAATATTAGAAATTCACTATAATTTAATTGTTATTTCTTTCAATTAATTTACATTCTAAATCGTGTGTAAGAAAGATATTATTATTTTAATAGAATAAGAGGGTAGCAATGTCTTGTCATCTCCTTCTAACATACGTTTTATGGACTACTGGAAAGAAACACATCGCGTTTTGTTATTTTTATTTGAATCGTTTAATCAATTTAATAGGTTTGTAAAGTATGATGTATTTAGTCTTGGTGTTGCCATGTTGATTGATAACTACGAGTGATGCCAAATTATCATAGTTTTTACCATTACCACATTCATGATTTATATGAAAATGTGCCTTAAATTTCCATGAATTCATGATGTCAGATTTTTTACATTTAATTATATTTTATAGCTTCCGATTGATATCGATATTTAGGGCTGGTTAATAAATTATTGAAATTGTTGCCAAACGATTATACATTAAAATTAAGTAATACTTACATTTAACAGCGATTACATACTGCTCCTTTTTGCTGTACTGCAAATAAGTTGCAGTGTATAACCGCTATAAATTAGTTGCAACCGAGTCTTAATTAATGATTATTATGAACAAAAAAGTCATCAATTCATTCAGAACTATCGAATGTATGTAAGTCAACATACAGAAAATAGAGAATAGATACTCTTTTAGGTTTTTTTGAAGTCTGTTACATTAACATAATCCTAGCTGTTCTAGTCACATCAATTATATCGAGTCAAGTATATGTTAAAAAACACTATGACTGGTTTCAGAGCTGATGTCGGCCGCGTTGCAAAAAACATCGTATTTGTGTCATATTAAGGCTGAATTTCCTTTTATACGCGCGCCGTCATTTTCTCTCGCTCAGTTAGCACGCTAACGAATCGAAAATAAAGGAAAATGCAACCTTAATATGTGACAAATAAAATGTATGTTGCTATGCGCGACAACGCGGGCGACGACTAGAAGCAGCTAATTTCTAAAGCTGCTTCACTAAAGCTGCATGACATGCGACCGACTTGACTAACACTTATAAGATCGAACAAGGATCACGCTTTTCGATACCTATTAAAACACCGAAACACGCAAGTCAGTTTATAACGATGCCATTGCGTATTCTACGCTAACTTTAAGACGAAGACATAACATAAATATAAGCTCTCATGTTTGCGTTACAATTTATATCGTAGTTATTTGTTGGCGTTTACAAATAACACGGCTCTTGTCACGCACAACTTAACTCATCTTACTAACTATAAATGCGGAGGTTTTTTTACCACCTAAGTAATTGCACCCTATTGAACCTTTGTAAGAGGAAATAAATAAAGATTATTATTATTATTATTATTATCCCGGAAAAAAATAAGGTTTCCGTGTAAAAAAAGTCGCGGGCACATCTAGTTTCTTATAAATATGTGTATTCGCCCACTTATAGATATAAAAGATGTTGCTTTCCATCAGATAGATACTGATATAAGAGGTTATCTCGGGATTATGCTGATTAAAAGTCGTGGTCATATTTTATTTCTTTTTATAAATACCCGCACGGTTTTCGAATAAAACGCCACTTGATAGGCAAAGAGCGGGTTCAATGCCCGCACGTTCCTTTATATTGGATCGTTTGTCATTTCTGTTCAATCAATCCAGAGCTTGTTAGTGCCTTTTGTGATTTTATATTTACCTTAGAATAACCCTTTATTATGGTTGAAAAATGCCTTGAATATTCCTATATTTATGGTTAAAAATTGTTAGTCTTTATTCAAAAAATGTTATACTAAATGAACCCAAAGAAGTTAAAACAGATTTTTATTTTAAATTAAAATGAAACTAACTCGTTTTTATTGATTTAAATAATAATTATATCATTCCTATAGTTTAATATTTGTTTTTAAAATCCAGAAATTTAGATTGTGTTAGAAAAATGTATCTCTTTATCTATAAATGTTGATGTTTCTTTCAATTTATATTATAGTTAAAAACATATTATTATTAGTTGTAAGTTACCAAATTTTAATTTTATTTTTTATTTCATTAGGAATGTTCTCCAATGTTTGGTGCCTTACATAGTGCTATATTATGTATCACGGCGAATATGTATTAGGTACATACCTATCTTATAATCAAGTATGTAACTTTATAAATATTGTTAAAACATGTACAGTAGTACGATTTAGATCAATTGCATTGGCTTTTTTCGTCAATCATCGGAAACAAACTCCTTATAATGGTATGTATTTAGGGCAAGAGTAGTAGAGTTCTTTGTGATAGAGCTCGTCCGGGGAAGGACTACCACCATACCTATTTCTGCCGCCAAGCAGTAATGCTCGCATTGCTGTGTTCCGGTGTGAAGGGTATGGTTTCCGGTGAAATTACTGGCACATGAGGCTTTCGATCTTAGCCTCAAGGTGGCAACCCGCGAGTGATACCTCTGGTATTGCAAGCGTCCATAGGCTGCGGTAACCGCTTACCATCTTGTGGGCCGTACGCTTGGTTGCCACTTCAGTTGAATAAAAAAAAAAAAAGGGCAGAATATAATATATAGAAATCATTTTAACTTGATGATATAATTTGACAACCTGTGGATGGTAATAGCACGAATCTAACTCGTTAAAACACGAAATTTGCTGAAGCATCTTAAATAAATCGTATCACTGAACTGGTTTTGATGAAGAGTCATCAAATATTTTTTGCAATAGAACAAAATAATAATGCTTAAGTTATATGATAATAATAACTGAAATATTAGTATTTTTCATGAGTAGGAATTTGAATTTTACACATTGATTTTGTGTAATAACTATACAAATCACAGTGGCAAAGTTAGTAATTGTTTTACAAATAATGTGTATATTTGACGCAATGTTGTCTTATTAATAATGTAAAGGCCTGAATCGATCAAAGTGCAGCGGATAAGATTCAACATTCTTATCGTCTGCAGAAATCGAGATCTCATTTAACATAATGGCGATGCTTCACTTGGTATAGCGATATTGCTTGTCTTTATATTTTATTGCATTTGCTATTGCAATGCAACCATGCTATTCACACATTGATTGAACCAGGAGTCGGTAAAGTGTGTTGTATTCTAATTTTCGTATTTGCCTTATTTGTGCAAATAAACTAAATACAAACGAATATGTTCTTTACACAGTGCCGCTTTTGGGCAAATACAAACACGCTACACGAAGTAAAGTGGAAGTGAATTTATCTCTCCGCGCCGCTTTGGTGGGCATCAGGCTTAAATATTCAAAAGTATACCTAACCTACATATCTAAGTACATATTATACACTAATGGCGGTGCTTAGAGACGTTTAATTTAAATGATTCTTTTGGTCTTTTGTTCCCAGAACGTAATTCAAACTAAATGTAAACGGTTTTTTTTAACATTTCACGTTCTTTTCGAAGTGTAGATGCTTATATTATTGTAATATTTTTTTTTTTAATTAAGATTTTAATGAACCATTAGAATCACTATCGTCTCTGGGTGCGGCCACAACTAGTTGATAAGACCAAGTCATTTCTTATTTTTGTTTGTTGACAAAAACCAAAGTATGGAGAGAATGCGAGTTTGGAAGTGCAACTGCTTACGCCCAAAGAAAAATCTGTTGTATGTTTATTCCATGTTTAGAGCCTTTTCACATTATCCGACACGATATCGTCTGTCGTTAGCATACGATGCGACAAGTCATTGGAAGTAAAATGTATGAAAGTATGCTTTTTTAACACTATATTGAACAGTCGTGGTCGTGGACGACACTTTCATACATTTTACTGCTGGGTGTTGTTGACGATATCGTGTCGGGTGATGTGAAAACGCTCTTAGCGTAAGAACAAGTTACATACCGTTTAATTTTGTATAGTGTTTTAGAATTAAACTGAATTATTCAATGAAATAGTTTCATTTAGCTTGTGCTGAAGAATAGTGAATGCACTTCCATACAACATTGTCTATTACTTTGTACTTTGTATGAATCTGAACTATTGTACTTCTTTTTATTTTTTTATTTCACTATTGTTCGGCACATGGCAATAAATACCTTTGAATTTATTAAGTGTTGAGTTGCTGTAGAGAAGAATTGGAAGATTTTAAGGTAAGAATGTTATGTGCCTTACAATAGTTGTTTATTTAATATTTTAAGATGTTTTAGTACTTTCGTAAATATCAAATAGTACATAATACTTAGGGTATATCAAACCTTATTAGTTAAAACATAGTCTAACACTGCTAGGAACACATTGACTATATTTTTATCAAACGAAATTCGTAAAAATGAGATTAGATTTACAATAAAATTTAAGATTTCATTCATTTAAAAATCAGATTTATTTACATTATCGTTGCTTACTTGGCTAGTTACACCATTTTTTTCACCATTTCGTTAACCTCTAGTTAGTGTGTTGATAACTATACGACTTCTAATGCATTGTTCGCATGTAGGTCACCCAACGTGCTTGCAGTTCACGGATAACATGATCGTGTCAGTGCGGAAGTACCGCTGGCAGTGCATCGAATGCAAATGCTGCTCTATTTGCGGTACCAGTGATAATGACGTGAGTACTTTATGGTTCCAGCCTCCGATTTCGTAAATCGGTTTCAATCCGATTTCAATCAGCGAACTGTCAATAAGCTGTCACATTCATACAAAAGACGTGAGTTTTTGATTGAAACCAAGTGAAATATATTGTAACCCGAATTACGCAATCGGGGGGTTGTCCTTTAACATGATAGATATCTTTACATTTACGTAGGTACTACTAACACTGCCTACTGTTACCTAGCTAATGTTATACCTATGTACCTATTTTACTTTTCAACCTGTATGTGTGTCATAATTTGTCAAAATAAACGTTTCCTCCTGTTACCTCAATCAGCTCAGTATGACTCGTCCAATTGATGGATAAAAAAAATGTCCGCCAATATTTATTATTTACTAGTAGACCCTGTAAACTGTAAACTCTGTCACCAGACTTGGCCACTGACTCATACGAACTTACTTACTTACTTACTAGTAGCCCGGCGCGGTTTCACTAGCGTTCTAATTTTTTTTTAGCAAATTTTTACAGCTTGTGGATTTTCTGACCGTTTAAACCTTTCCTGAACTTTTACAAACATTTTAAGACCACAATTAGCCAAATCGGTCCAGCCATTTTCGAGTTTTAGCGAGACTAAAGCACAGCAATTCATTTTTATATATAAGATTTATGTATAATAGGATCAGCTGCTGTTTTGCGACGACTGCGACCGCGGCTACCACATGTACTGCCTCGCGCCGCCACTGGAGACGCCGCCCGAGGGCTCCTGGTCCTGCAAGCTGTGCATCGAGCACTTCCACACCAAGTGAGACTCAGGTTAGTGACAGTTCCCATAGAAAGTGTCAGTTCCACAAGATGTGGGACTTTTGTGAGTCTCATGCGAGACTTATGCATGTACCACTGTTTCCATAACATTGAAAATTCTACAAGAGAAACAGTTCTCACAGAGAAGTGATAGTTATACTAGTTGTGAGACTTATGTGGTTCTACTGTTTCTATAGAACTTTAGAGTTCTTAAAAAGTGGCAGTTCTCACAGAAAGTTCCACAAAATTTGAGACTTTGGCGAGTCCCACTGTTTACATAAAATGCATAAGTTATTAAAGAGTGACAGTTCCCACTGAAATTTTTTACAGGATGTGAGACTTAATGCGAGTCCCACTGTTTCTATAGAACGTGAGAGTTCCCACAGAAAGTTCCACGAAATGTGAGACTTAAGCGTGTCACTAGTGTAATTATAAAAAAATGCTTTGTTTCAGATGGCAAGGAGAGTGAAAGAGAAGGGTAGATAGCGTTAACGAATTCGCGATGGCTGTTTTGGTACAATCAGGTGATCAGGTGTATCTTGTCATTTTCGTAATAAGGTTTTATTGAACTATGTAACAGTGTTGCCATAGATTATAGAGTGAACGGGGTTGGGCGTGGCTTTAGAATGCAACGGTCTATGTAAATCTTGGGTAAGTGTTTTTAAATGGCAATAAAACAGCTATATTAAACATTCGTTAAATTCTCTCGAAGACCTCCGGCATGGCCTAACTATAATAGCCGAGACCGATAGTTTAACGTGCTCTTCTTAGCACAAAAGCGCTCAAATGGAAATACAACTGGCGGGCACCCATCCAAGTGATGCGTGCTGAACGTCTCTCGACATGTAGATAAATTCACTGACTGAGTTACTCGTTCGTTCGTATGAGTCAGTGGCCAACTCAGTGGTGACAGAGTTTCTAGGCCGCCCGAAGGCCTCTGTCATGGCCTAAAAACTTTGAAAAAGCCGGGACCGACTGCTTAACGTGCCCTCCGAAGCACGGGAGCGCTCAGTTGAAATTGCCACTGGCGGTCACCCATCCAAATGATGACCCCGCGGAACAGTGCTTAACTTCGTTGATCTGTTAAGAACTACTTGGCCAGCTACGTCACAAGCGCTCCTGAGTTACTAACGGATCTTATATTACAGAAACTTGAGACATTAACAGAAGTTGATGAAAGTGCCATTATTATTATATTATTATTTATTCTCAGATTTTAAGTACCTAGTTGTTATCTTCAAGCCACACCCAACGTCGCATTTTTGTAGTAACGTATGTTATTGCCAATAACTCTTGGAAAGCTCATTTTAAGCGTGTTTATAGTTTGCGTGTCTATTTATTTGTCAATTTGTCCATCGTAGTTCATATAGATTGCTCTTGTTAATAAACTACCCTCTTAAACGCCATTTTATTTTAAGCCAGACTATTGTCTACTTACAAAACAATAGTCTGGAAAACTTGAGGGGGTATCTTATTCCAACAGCAGGGCGCAGATAATTACAACAACTTACAATTAAACCTGTTATTGGTTAAATATTAAATCTTAAGTTTTCTTTGATATTATGGTAATATTATTAGTGTTTTAAACCAAGGGCATAATGCTACAAAAGTGAAGTTGTATATCTTAAATCAAAGTTCGATAATACTAGTGTAATTTTGCTATGATTATTTTGAAGCATTGTCTCCTTCTATAATAAAAAATATAAAATAAAAAAAGATTATGTAATTCGGTTGCAATCGATTTCGCTTGGTTTCAATCAAAATTGACGTATTTTGTATGAATGACAGCTCATTGAGACTTCGCTCTGAGCGATTAAGCAACTCGGTTGCAATACGATTTCAATCAGCGAACAGCAAATTCATCAAAATAAAAATAAGCAAAATCGATTACGACTGAATTACATAATCCGCTCCTCATATAATAAAGTTGTTCAACGTTGCTATATAAAAAGTTGCTGAATAAATAGATGCGCAACACTTCGCTCTTCTACCTCTACCGGTGCTTGTTTTAGTATTCTCTTAATTTATTTTGTACACACGCACGCGTTTCTGTATCGAGATTTATGAATAAATGTAAATAAAACACCCGACATTCATAACCCTGCTACAGTCATACATAATCCTACCTGACTTATAACTTATTGTAGCCGCACACGGACCATGGGTAGGCAGTTGTCCGACCGCCGACGATGAGCGAGAAGCGAGAATCGCTGAGCGAATATTATCTTTGACAGCTCTTGCCGCTCAGCTACAAACTCAATACAAACTATTACTAGTTCTCGCCAGCATTGCGGCAGTGTGAACAATTGGCGATCAGCTAATAATATACACCGCGGTCCGCGTGGTGGATTAAGACCCAATCACTCTCGCCTGAGAGTAGGCCAGTGTCCCAGCAGTGGGAACATTAGAAGGCTGTCATGACTAATAATATACAGGGTCATTCATTATCAACCTGACAAACTTAAGGGATATGTTTCCACACATAAAAAAAAAAGATATGTACCTATAATTTTTTTTTAATGTGTATTGTCTTAAAAATCCCAAGTAAACAAAAAAAAATCGATTACGTTTTTCTGCTCAATTATTATTTATTATTGTTGGGAATCGAGTTAAACGGCGTAATAATGAAATATTCGAGTGTGCGCGCCCCGTAGCGGGTCATTGACACGCGCAGGTCAAGGACGCGCGGGTTATTGACGCGCGGGTCACTGACACGTGCCGAGCGCTGCCTTTTCGATTTCTAACAAGGATAACTAATTATTAAGCCGAATTACGTTTATTATTAATTAGTTTTTTTTTTGTGTGGAACCTATCCCTTAATTTTGTCAGGTTGATAATGAATGACATTATATGCATCTCTTGTTTACGCGGAATATATTATATTGTGCGTTTCTTGAACTAGAAAATTGCCGATAGTCGCTTTCTCGCTAGTAGTCGGACACTTGCCTAAAGGTGTGATTCCCCGATCAGTGGCAGACCGCAGACGGCGACTTTCCTTTTACTTTGCAATATTCATTCGTATGAGACCGATTCCGACATTATGACTGCAAATTCTTTACAAATTAACAGCTAGACGATAAGTTTACTTTTTCGATTGTGAGATTAGTTTTTCGTTTTATTTACTTTTATCTGTAACTCTCGCGTTACAATCTCAGCCATAACACATTGTATAATACGTAATCATACGTAATTCACTCTTCATCTTGTACATTCTTAGGAGCGTAGTCAGTCTAAAATTGTACAGCATTACCCTTTTTGTGAAACTGTACAGTCGGGTAAAACTAGGTCCCGTTATAATAAACCAATCAATTGAATAAGAGCCTACAAACTACAGTATGGTATATAAGTAATGTGAAGTTGTCATTTAGAGCGATTTCCACCGGGTAGCGGAGCCGAATGAACCAATCGAATCGTGTCAAAATTGCGCGAATCCACGTGACGCTGTTGTGATACGATTCTATTGGTCCGTTCCGTTTCTGTAAGTGCTCTTACTCGATATAACCTGTTTTATCTAAACTAAATTAAGAAAGTAAGAAAGTATAATTTTTTTGCTATCTTTTCCTAATGAACTTTCTTTCCTTTTTATTTATTTATTATTTCTTTTTATTTATTATTGTAAAAATAATTATCTAAAGCAATAATAATATGTTCTACACTGACTAGGCTCCTTTATTCACTATTCTTTGATTGCATTTAGGATAATAATTATATGTATTGAGTATACTATTATTATGTGGTCTAGCAAAATTATTGATGTCATCAGAAACTATAGATTTTAAGGCGTGGATGTTTAATGAAAACAGTTTGCGGCTAATTGTTTGCTTTCAGTTAGCGGCTCATACATTTTAACAGTTTTATTTTACTATTGAACGGGTATTTAGAATGTTATGATAATAATATTATCTTAGTACTATTATTATAATATTCTAACTAATAATAATCTTCTGCTTGGAAGTGTCTTTTCATATTCCAAGTTTGTCATCATTAAAGCTGGATCCAAACGAGTAATGTGTAATGTAATCTATCATGTAACGAAATACGAATTATACGTGTAGACGACACATCGAGTTTTACATGTAACGCTCGCGGGCCGTCTACACGTAGGATTCGTCATTACATAATATAATACATTATCATTAAATAATTTATTGTTTGTGAATCCAGCTGTTGTAAGAGTTACATTATGGTGTTATAAAAAGTATGAATCTCTAGATTCTGCTAATTAGCATACAAACATAATTACCTAATCATTAAAAGATTACATTACACTTTACATTCGTCTGGATCCTCCCGCTTGAATCTTAAGGGGGTAGCTAAAGGCACGTCCAAATACTTAACACTTTGTTTCAAGTCTGGATCCAAGCATATCGCCGCTTCTACTAGTCTGTTGTCAGTCTTACAGTAACTTTGCTAGTCCACAAATAATGTTAATGTAAAAACCATGTCTAAATAAGTACATTAGGTTTAATCGATCACGGTCTATGCAATGTGTGACATTGTAAAAAACATTTATCGGTTGTAAGGTTTTTTATTATTTTACTAATCAAATCTCCGACGTGTCACTGGTTCTTTTACGGTCACTGTCTATCTGTGTATCTTTTTTTTTAAATTTATGTTATAAGAAGTTCAAATTTGGGTGGTAAGCACGTGTGCCTCGACTACACCTCAACTTACGTTACACGAGGCGCAATGGAGGCGCGAAGCAGAAAGGATTGCGCAACGCGCCTTTTGTCTGTCTTTACATGACATAGACATGTTACGCTCATTCATAAAAAACGGGAGTTCCGAGCATCAGTGCATATTGTGTCTGAATCACGCTTCGATTCTGCTTCGAGTGCGCCTCGATCGCGCCTAAAAGCCGTGAGGGTTCAGCCTTGATAACTTAACATCTGTTCGCGTCCAAGCACAAGCTTGAAATACATTCGTATTGAAAAGCGGCTTGTGATAGTAAAAGAACCAGTGGCCTGGAAGGATGAGCACTAATCCAATGAGTTAGCTTAAACCGCTCATATACATGAGAAGCATTCCAAATCACGGTCTATAGATACTTTTGTATTTTTCTGTTGAAGCTTACATCTTACATATATTTTTTTAATGAAAGTATGGTTTGTATACTGACCATATATACATACATACATACATACATAACCACTAATAACACGCGTTCTTGAACATTAAAAATGATTGTCGTAGAAATTATCATGCTTATGTATATTTAAATTGAGTCTTGTTCTGTTCTTTAATTGTGTCATGTGATTGTTCAATACGGTCGGCGGTGAAATACCAGTTGTTTGTATAGTTCTCTCGACGGATCGGCCATCGTGAAGTTAGCCGTTTGTGATGCGCAAGGACAATTCAGATCTTTCGAGACTACTTCACAATGCATTTTACAGACTACGGTTAAAGTTAGTCCAATCAATCCGCGCTTAGCTTGTTAAGCGCAACACACAGGGAGCGGGTGCGGGTCGGGTCGTGTCCGTCGCGGGTTGTATTTTGTTTAATTTGTATGGACGGACAAGGATGACAACACACTGACCCGACCCGACTCGCGCCCGACCCTCGCACGCGTTCAGTGTGTTGTCATCCGTGTCGTCCATACGAATTGTCCTGATATTGTTTGTTAATACTAATTCAGAACACGAAAATATTCGTAGTGCTGTTATTTAAATTTAAATGCAAGTCAGTAAAATCACATCGAAATGGTTAACTTAATTTGTATCCCCACCGACCGTGCTGGGGTTATACTACTAATATTATGACCATAAAATTAGTTTCATTGAGATTGGCTCTTTCACGTACGTAACTGGTACGTAAGTAACGTAAAAGTGTAAAAAATCTGCAATGCAACTGTAATTTGATGTTATTGTATTAGTAGAATTGGGCCGCTGTATAATACAAGGGAAGGAGTATCTACGGCCAGTAAAAAGTTTTACAATTTTTTTTTTTATTAGGGATTGAACAAAATTGTGTATATCTTAAAAGGTGCGTTCTGATATACCGTGTATTGTAAAAAACTTAAGCTAAATACTTACCCATAATCTATACTAAAACTGTAATTTCAGAGGCTTGCTAAGGCACTGTAAATGAACAAAGACAATGCTATATTTGAACATTAGCTACTGTTAGCTAATGTTCAAATCTAAAGGTTTATAGCACGTTTATGAATAAGGCCTACAGTCTTGACCTGCAGGACTCCGAGAAAGTATTAGAAACTACGAGAACGCATCAAAGGGGCATGCACGAAAAACTTACGTAACTTTAATGTAATGTATTTATGTGCAAGTTAATTTGCACGTATAATGATGTACAAAATCTCGTGCAAATTACTTGCACGTATATACTAGTACGTACGTCATTGGAAAAACTTTAAAAATATTCTTTCTTGTCACATCAATTAATATTTTGATTAAGTTTTTATGAGTGTTTACCATAATGGTGAGGATTTAGGGGTCACTGGGTTCACGTAGTAGAGGCACTAACGTTACGTTATTGTTAAGCTCATTTTACGTGCGTGAGCCAAATTTAAAGTTAGTATGTAACGCAACATTGTAAATAAAGCTGTGATCAGACTAGGTGGTTGTGAGTAAAGGTGGGTTTACATGATTTTTGAATGCTTTTTTTATTTTTTTTAGGTAATATTAGTGCCGAACAGAATTGCTTTAATTTGTACCTATCGATCAATTCTGCTAACTTGTAACGCTGTATTTGTATTTTTGTATTCGAATCATGTTTGTGTTGGTGTGACTCGATGCTCCCAGATATTATATACACTAAAGGATCATAATTCAAAACATCTACTGAACTGAAACGATATAATCGTGACTATGGTTCAGTTTATATCAGTGATTGCTCTGAACTAAGTTATCACCGACATTAGCTGAACCACTAATGACACAATTTATCGTTTGTCGCTTTCAAGTGTAAGTTTACTTGAACGAGAATCGAGAAATCGATTTTGTGATAGTTTCACATGAAGAGCTGTAAAAAAATTAACCAACTTATAACCTAAAAACTTTAAACTGTGCGTTGTTACTTTTCGATCTGGAAGCATTGAGTTGCTAATACCATTATGTTCGCATCGACTGATGCAAGAAGATCATTAAATGTAATATAACAGCATCACTTCTTTACGTTTTGTATATTTTGGGTCGCTCTCAGGCTATGAAAAATGATAACGTACATAAATAGCATAAATAAAGTTAGCTTGGTTTAAAAAAGCCAGCGCTAAAATTTGAAGTCCAAAATAGAGCTTGATCTGACTAACCTTGACATGAGCATCTTAGACAAAGGTTTTTTCAACAAAAGTTTTCTTATAACTAAGTATTCAAATTAATTAAATTTAAAATAGGTATGCATGTGCTTTGAAAAAAATGCCATTTTTATAAACACTCCTGCAAAAATATCACTGTTTAATATTTATTGTGATCATGCTATTCGGTATGAACTCACGTAAGTTTTTACTAGATCCTAACTCTCTTACGAACTATTGTGGTAACTCGTTCCATTGCAGTTCCATTGCAGCACTGAGTTAGATAGCAATGTATCTGTCACTTTTTTGCTCTTGCATTCAACAGGTTGTCAGACCAAGAGAGAGAGAGAGACTCGAGTTGAGAGGTGTTGAGTTCTTTATCTGGCCACAATAAGAATCAAAATATGTATCTGAACACTGGTGAATAGATTATTGTATCTATGTTGAGAGCGACGGTAGAGTTTTGTCAGTTTTGTAACTTTAAGATTTCCATCCTGTAATGTGTGTCATACTATTCGTGGTGACGTAAGAATAAATCGAAATGATGTAACTTTTGCGTTTTATTTTATACCTAAATCTTGTCGTATCTACACACTTGCAAACGGCAGTGTTTGATAAATGAGAGTAGAACTCTGTAGAGAGCTCTGTAGTCAACTCATCCCGCTCGAACTTATCCCGCGGGATCAGTTGACCTAATGAAATTATTTTGAATCGGGCAACTGATCCCATTGATACATTATATGATTTGTATACCAACATAAAAAAGTTCGAGAGATTTATGAAAACAACAATGCAACAAAAACTAAACAAAACTTACAACTTCAAACGCCTATATCTCGGGATCTACTCTTCTCAGTCTAGCCGGACCTAGCTCGAATGAGGCACACTAATGGCACTAATAAAGTGCAGTACGAAAAACTTATTTGACAATCGTATACGTTATCGTATCGTCTATTCGTTTACGATTGTCAAAGTTTTTTTGTGATTCGCCCTCTGGTCACTCGTGTTGTGCTTTCTGAATTTGACGTTGAAATGTTTTTATTGGGAACTGGAGCCATACAAATTCATAACAATGCCTAACTGCAAGGTTCCCTCCGATCCGAAACTTATAAAGTTATGTGTAGGTAAATTAAAATAAATAAATAAATATTAGCGGATATTTTACGAAGCTCCATCTAGCCATCTCTCTCTATATCTAGCTTGTTGTATGAAAAACAGATAGCTGATAGAATATTTATATAAGTATGTAATATACTTAGGTACAATTTGTTTTGTAAAACACATCTACCTTAGTTCCTAAGAAAAAATATAGGTAAATACATGTTGAAAATCAAATAAAACTAGTATTCAACTAAACTTTATTTATTTATCGGAACATTCACTAATTTGTATCTATACCAAACATCTATTTTGGCGTTAAATATCTTTATCTATTGCACGTTCTACCTACATTTTAACTCTAATAATTACCTATCTACTACAATATTTAATTTTCTTAGAATATTTTCTACATCAACAGACATAACAAGAAAAGTGAAACTGACAGAAAAGTGACATTATAGAACAATGAAAATTTAAGAATAATAAAAGTGAATAAACATTATGAAAGGAATACCTACCTTGGTAGATATACCTACACATACTTGGTACCCATTTTCTGATAAAAAATATCCTTGTGAATTTATTTATAGCTAATATTTAGAGGGGTATTAATAGTTAATACCCCTGTCACTGTTATTCAGTATCCAATGGTTGGTTAGAGATCAAAGCATTGATTTAATTTTAAGTGATTTTTATAATTCATAGGTACATAAAAGAGCTGTCACCTGTTATTTCTGTCAGTTAAACGCTTAAAATAAAATTAATAAACTTTAAAGATCGAAATATAATATCACTGGACAAATAAACAATTTTGAAGTAAAAAAAGTAACATTATTTATACCTTATTATATTAAAATTTAGCTATTATACTTTAACGTAACAATCCTTTCAATACCTAACGCTAAGCACTGCCAATATTATTGTGATTTTTTTTGTTTGACTATGTCATGGTTAAAAAGTTTTTAATTTAATACTACTTATTAATTATGTTATGTGAAAATAATGCAAGTAATTTTTACACAACAAAAATATCAGAAAAACAAAAACTCAATAACTACGATAATTATGCATTTCAACAACTTTATATTGGACTGTACACAACAAACTACATAAAATATAATCTTATATATTTTCTCTGGATAAAAACATTACTTATTATATTTTCTAAAAACGTCATAACCCGTTAATATAATATCATACCTACTAAAACATTGGAAGACATTTCGATCTTGTTGTTTTCTTTAATAATTAATTACAATCTATTTAACTAAAACACTTTTGAAGTTTCACTAACAGGTTTTGTCATAAATAGAAAAAAAAACTCTTAAATATTTTATATCCTTACCTTTAAGAATGTTTTTAAGCTTTGGACAATGAAAAAACTATTCATAATCTAGAGTTAAAATCTAAATAGGTAATAATGATCATAAGGATTTATTTCTAAATTCCTGTAAATCAAGGGGCTTCCAAAGTTAGTTATTGTCATGATCGAGAAATTCGATTAGCTTTGCTGTTTAATTTGCTTACTTGGAGCTGTGTACTTTTCACTAAAATCAAAATATTAACTTGCGTATAAATAAACCTATTCATAATATTAAGTATGATAATGCTTCGAGATTATAATTGGCGTCTACAATTTTTACTTATTCTATTTTCGATTAAAAGTGTCTAATATCTATAAAACAAGTGATTTGAGTCACTGTTTTTTTATTAAGTATATTTCAAATACTAATATTTTTTTATAATATAACTATAGTACCTACTTAATGCTTTTTTTTTTTAAATAAATGAGGATGACAAATGTCTAATCATAGAAACTTTAATTAGACTAAGTTTTACTCAAGCCAAATTTATTGCAGTAATATCTACTGGCCTTTTTTTTATGGGCAAGAGTAAAAATTTTTTTATAAATTATTTATTATCTAAATAGGATATCAATAAACTTAGCTTGACCTCAAGTTTCTAAAATTAAATGTGAGCAAATATACCTCACGTGAGCAAAAAGTGTTTCATTTTACCACCGTTTAAAAATAACAACTTGTTAGCTTGGCAAATGCTCACGTGATTAAGCCTAAACTTAAAAATTATGGCATATTTATTTATGGTTTTGTACAGTCAGACAGCATGCATGCTTTATAAATTAATGTAGTTAACGGCCAATTAGTTAGATAGTCAAAGCTAAAGTTGCATAAACAATGTCTGGCTGCACTATCTTCTTGTAGTAAATAAAAGCAGTACGTTTCCAATATCAATAAAAAATAAAAGTAAATTGACAAAATTTTAACCACTACCTTTCATTGAACACTCTTAGAACAAATGCTTAAAAATATATATAATATTAGTAGCAAATTGTATCAATAAATGATATCACATTTTGTTTATTTATTTAATGGTTTCGTAGTTTTTTTGTGGGTATTTACATATCTAATAAAACCGTGGCCCCGTGGTTCGGTAAATTCAGGTTATACTTCATACCAGAATAGAGAACTAAGCCCCATATAAACGTGAACACATCACATAATACATATTGATGATACTGCACATAATTAATATTGATAACTAATGTGTAAACAAATATCTCGAAACAATTCGCTTCGCAATATTGTTAATAAATAAGTACTTCTTCAGTGAGCTAATATTTTGTCAATTATTTTGCTAAAATCAGTACAAGAAACGCATCACCTTAAATAATCATAATTATAACTAATTGAGCTTCGATCTACTTACCGTCTAAATGATTTAAACATAACAATAGATATATTTGGTTTAAACTCTACACAAGTTATAAACAACAGCACCCTTTTATCACTGTAGCATTCGTTGTTTGATACCTATAGGAAGTTAAATAAATATTTTTAATTCGAGCGCGCCAGTTGAACTTTAGGTAAAACTCGCCATAATAAATACAAAAATCCCTACATCTATATTATAAACCTACTACGGTTCGTCAGGATAGCTTATTTAAGGCAGACTTCGTTAGTTATCATTTGTGTACGTGATCTGGCTCGAAGGACCAATGGCCGTGAGAGTATCACAGTTTGATATTTACCCTCTACACAGCTTACGATGGGGTACTTTTTAGATATAAATACATTTTTAATCAATCATCCGCAGTAACTAATAAAATATATCAAATCACTAATCAAAAAATAAAATATATTAGGTATAATATCTGTAAGATAAACGATGTTAATCGTCATGAAAAAATAAATAAGCTTGATGAATCAATAAACAAATTATTTACAAAGCATTTCTAATAGAAGGCAATAAAAAGATAAGTCTACATACCTACACAATGTAAATAGGATCTATATTAACAGCAAACGATCAAAGTATGCCATTTATCGGTGCCATCGAGTGGTGGGCGATTAAATTTTTTACGAAGTAGGTATAAAGATTATATATTTACGTAATGGATTCAATCGCCCGAGATGAACAAAATCTAGCTGCATACAAAACACTCTGCTTTTCATCATTACGAGGACAATCATTTAGATAAATCTTGGTGACCGTTGTTCGTGTCGTGTCGCGCGCGGTTGGTAAAAAGTGATAATCTAGTGGGCAATAAGTATTTATAAATAGCCTGAAAACAGCGTATCTACATAGGATGCTAAGAAGCCTGTTCCCAGTAAAACTGATTTGAACAAAAATTTGCTATGTCGTGGTGACTTTAGAATTGTATTGATTGATTCCGAGATGGATGCCATTTTATGATTTTCAGTCGTTAGATAGGTACCTACTCGTGAAATTTAAAGGTTTAGTTAACCATGAAAATTGGCCATTCTGGACACGCAGCCGGTGGTGGTATGGGGATAGGAGAACCACCATTCACGGACATTACTTCAGGCATCTGTAAGTAAAATAAAAAAATTAATCCATTATTATTATACCTATCAGCCATTAAATAATCGGGACATGCAAGGAATTTGTTTTGTACAAATAAAATTAAATAGATTTAGATATTTATTTAATCAAGACATTATTGTCACGTTATTTAGCCGGCTTTTACCTAGGTAGGTACTGCACGCAAATTTATAACAAAAACAAATGCTAATGTGGTAACACAAAAGTGAATACCTATCGCATCTATGATTATGGCGTGCTATTATTTTAAAATAACAAAAGTGTAGGTACCTATACTTACCTAGTACCTACCTACCTACAGGGTAGGTAGATATACCAAAAGCCAAAAGTGAATAATCACTTGTGATTAAAATAACTTTTTTATTTTCTTTACTTAAATTTTACCTACTACTAGTTTTAGCATAAACCTACCTAGGTATTCACTTTTTGATTGAGTTTTTAAAAATAAGTAAACTGACCATGATAAATAAGAAATCTGTTATTATTTTTGGCAACCGATTGAAACTTAACTAATGTTTGTAACAGAGTTATTCTTTACTTACAATAGTTTGCGGGTGGTGCGGAGAGTGGTAATAATGCGCAGGTGACACTGGGGGTGTAGGGTACCCCCAGTAGACCAGTGGCGGCGGCAGTGTCGGCCCCATTGCAGGGTAGTAATACGTTAGTGGACCTAAGATATAAACATACGCTGTTATAATTTTATATTAACCTTCAAAAATCTTAAACAAATTAAGAATAACTTTACTTAACTTATATTAAGTATATAATTTATTTAACATACAATTTATTTTTTATATAGTAGGTACCTACCTACTTTATTTTGAAATGAATTAAGGTAAATATTTATTATTTTGTTAGAAATTATTATATTAATGTGCAGACAATTCACAATGTTTCACTTAATTATAATCTATACCTAAATTAAATCTGTGTGCCTTATTTTTTTCAAAATTGCCACTTAAGTAAGGTATATGGTACACTAAAACACTTATCAAAACTCAATGATAATACTGATTTACTATTGATCATACAAAACCTAATAATATCCCAATAATATTTCATTCATGCATGTTGTTAGTCACACTAAACTCATTAAAATACTTAATATAATATACCACTATGCAAGAAATTGAGGATAAATAATCCATTTAATATTTTATTTAGACCTTAATCCCAACAATGAAATTTAAATGAAATCCTATTCCATACCCCATGACAAACCTGTTTATAAAAGTAAAAACTGAACAACCGAAAATGAATAATTTAAAAGGTTCTGAATTAATGTGTCATACATTTCGGTATTATGTTTTTAGGACAATTTGTTGTAAGTAGGTATCGTGTCCGTCCAAATCAATATGTCTTGAAGTGTTGTAAGTTTTTAGAGAATGCTTAGATTCACCTCAAGTTACAGTGCTATGCACCTTCTACCGTGGCATTAGGTAAATACAATACGAGGTAGGAAAGACGTACACAATAATGTAATAGAATTATAAGGCATGGAAGCTAACAATATTTATTTCGACAGATTTATTCAACTTGCTGTTATAATAGTAACAAAATAGCAAAACCGAAGAGAGCATTATAATAATTATTTAAATTAAAACGCCCATAGTATTTTTATTTCTACAGTTTCATTTTTATTATTTTTATAGATGAAAATGTCACAAAAAAATATTAAGATCACTGCTTTTCGATGCCTTATAACGCTGTGTAATATTAAAAACAAGATGAACACTCACCAGGGTCTCAGAACGCATTAACAGTCCACCAAAGCAGTGCATTTACACCAATACTCAGTTACACACGTCGCCGCTGCTGCCAACACCAAGCTGCGGACTCTAGCAAACTTATGCTCGCCTAGTAACCCTATTACTATAGCACCAGTAGTTGCGATCTCAATTAAAAATTATAACTCCCAGACTGCCAGAAGAATTCTATGTCTAGCTACAAAAGTTATAATTGAGGGCGCAACAGTTATAGGTAATATAAAATGCGATAAACTGAAGAGTAAGAAGATATTTTATGTGATCCCACAACAATGAAGAAAGTACTTACTCTTGTTATTGTTGTCTGTGGCACTAACATATACCACAGGCCTTAGGACTTTACCCATGATCGTTCAAGCACAAATAACTGGTTCCTTCTACGACACACTAAGCTGTCCCATAAAAGACGTTCTCTTTCACCTGTAGTTTCCATGCATTGAAAGCGGAATTATGTAGTTCGTACTGGTTGGGGCGAGATCTCTAAGTTGTTTGAAAGTAATTCAAGACATTTTTTAGACAGGCAATTTTTTTAGTTTAAAATGATATATTTTTATTTCAAAAAGGAAGAAACGTACAACCAAAAAGTTTCAATTCAATTAGGTATATGCAATATTGTTGTATTTAAGTAATGTATGATTTAAAAATAATGTTGGTAAATAAATATTTAAAAGTTAAATTAAAAGTTTCAATTTCAAGTTAAAACAATTCTAAGCTTGAATCACTATGAAAAATTGCTGTTACTTGAATTACTTTCAATAATTCAGCCCCAAACCTTGTTAAATAAATGACGAAGCTCAAAGTGCTTTTAAGAAACCGTTGACGTTCACTTGTCATGAGTTTTTACAAGTCCCATACATTTAACATAACTTAGGTTAAAAGCTGTTAGAGGAGAGGGATGATTGTGCTAGGTATCTAGATGTACATTGTGAAGGAAAGTTATACTAATAATGAGTGTGTGTCTTTGTTGCAAATAAGAAAATTTTACCAGATGGCTACCAAAATTATAAGTAGTAATCTCTTTGTTTTCATTTAATTTAGTTTAAAATAAAATTGTATTACTGTTTTGCCATGAAAGTCCCAGTTTAAAAAAACACACGTACTTACAATAACTATAAAAGCTGTATTCAGCATTTAGTAAGAACCTAAATTACCCAGTTACAGTGGAACCGTCATTCTTGATAACATTTGATAGAAAGACAGATTTGATTTAGCACCCTGAATTTTATCACAGTTTTATTATTCTAAACTAATCATCATTGTCAATTTGTATCCACCCACTGCTAGGTATAAGCCCCCTCCATTCTAAAACCTATAAATATACCCACTATAAGTATTTTGGAATTTCTTAAGTTTCATAATAAAGGGGTGACTCTTAGATGCAAAGGTAGTAGGTATTCTTATTAACTCACCGTGTATATCTTTCCCAACCACCCAGAAATGTATGTAATATGAAGTAGAGTTAGTACACATAATAATATACGGACAATACGGTAGAAATAAGCATTAGTTAGTACACCCTCCTTCACAAGATACCTTAGTATTCTACAAATATAATAACAATAGATACGATTGCACAACCACATACCATTTAAAACTCGCAATGTTATTCTAACACGTAAATTACTGATTTATTTTTAAGTAAAATTAATCAACTATTAATAACTGTAAATCTAAAGAGAAAATAAACAGTTTAATTCTAATCAATAAAACGTTTTTAAAAGTTTATCAAAATGTGTCGCGTAGGTATGATTCTATTTCACAGCAATGAAGAAAACACACTTAAACTAAACACATTGAAATATTAAAACAATGTAATAAATTGTGACCCCGAAAATGTTAAACGCTTAAAAATGTACGAAGTCCTCACACCACATCCCCCAGTCACTAAAACACCAGATATTTCAATAAAGTTTAGTACCTACCTATCGTTTTAGTTCCTATATCATCTGTAAACAAATATAATTAGGTACCTATGTTAGACGGGTGCTTAGATTTATTAGTTTCTTAAACTAGTTTCTTCGCAATCGAAACTAACTACCTACTTACTTCATTAACGGTGATCTGGTTTAAAGTTATAAGTAATTAACCTGAACCATTTTTGTAGTTGATTTCATTTGATGTTTTTTTTTTTTTTTATAATAAATTCTTATTGAATTTTATTCGTTTTGTAATAAACACGATAATTAAATCCCAAAGTGCTAAATTGCGAGTTACTAACGAGTAGGTAACTAAAAAAATTTAACATGCACTAAACATTATTGAAATACCAGCTCGATTTGAGACATCAAAATAAAAAGCTTAAAGATAGCTTTATAGTCAAGAGCGTAGAATAGGAAGCTGAAAGAAGGGCATCAATGACTGGAGGAAGCCTACATATCGTTTCTAGATGAAGCTGTGTTCAGTTTATCGATTACATTATTAAAATACGGAATCTGCAATCCAAAATCAAAAACAACATTATAATATCACGAACAAATTTACATAAATAGTCATAAAAGTGATTCACTTACTTATTGTTAATACAAAAGTAAATAAAGTGAATACCCATGATCATCTTCTTTTGATCTGTTTATGACATGATAGCTGTCATTTGATTTGGGACGGTCACTAACTGTTGTATCCGGGCGCGCTTGTGCTGAAGAAAACTGTAGTTTACACCAAGCGATAAAACAGTGCATGCAACAAATTCTCGAAAAAGCACATGCTACCAAATTAATAAAAAAACATTTATTTTAGTTTTGTTTAACTATCCTCCATTCAACATTAAAAAGATACCATGAGTGAATATAGACTTATCCACTAAGTATATATTTATTTTGTCATACGCGACACCAAACACCCCGCCGAAACATGCAATTTTCCAAAACACAAACCTGTCCGGATACACCATCGTAAAACTATTATCTTGCCAAAATGAACACAATATTCATTCAAGGTAGGTATTAGATAGGTACCTACTAACATTGATTAAGCAATTTCATAATCTTGCTCTTGCAAGTTACTAAGTAAAATTAGTAGTTGCTAAGTCAAATAAATTAGGCATATTTGATTACTGTTCAAGATTTTACAAAAATATATTAATAGATCTCCGTTTTAACTTTAAGTTATTTTGCTATCATAATCAAATTGTAGCGGAATATATAGTAAGAACCTGTTTTTAACAATAACACCGATAATATAATAACAGTTAAGTAGATAGGTAATATTCAGAATGACAGAACAAAGATTAGCCATTACACCGTGTATTTGTGACTGAAGCCCCATAAACCTAGTTGTGAAATATTGAGACGATGGCAACACCATAAAACAATGAAGTTAACTTATTTACTCTATCTATAAACTGGTCACCCAAATTTGAAAATATATTTTCGAAAAAGCTGATAATATATGTAAGTATTCGGGCGAATTTTGAGCAAATATCTCGAACGATAATATATTTTCAAAATTGTATATTATTATATTAAATAGTAAACAATGACTACAATATTATGTGGTGTGAGGTATAATAACGATGACGTTAAGCTAGGTGGATATGCGTTGTTATGTGACTGTCATTACCAGAGATCAGGGGGTCAGGACGGGAATGAATTGGGAAAATGTTGCCAACGGAAATATCTTACCCTAATGTGCAAAAATGCTAACAAAAACAACACACTACACTTTCTTATGTTATAAAAGTATCTAACAGCAATAAGTGCATTGTACTGAACAAATCAAACGTAATAAGTATCTGCCTACCTAGTATTGATTTCAAAGTTGTTGTAATTTTTTAAGTAAATTTTCAGACAAAAAAAATATGTATCTAAATATCATGGAACACATTGTCTTTTATCATGGAATGTCTATAGTTAACACTCACAACGAACATTAAAACATAACCTACCTAAGTACATGATAACAACCGCTGATTCACTAACGAATAGTACTTACATAATTAGTAAAATATGAGAGTTTAACAACTTTATAGTCAATATAAATTCAACAAAAAGTTTTTAAGTAAACATAACCTAATGGAATATCTGGAGCTGCTAAATAGTTGCCATAATAAAATAACAAGTAAATACGATTTCAAAAATCATCACAAAAAGTTATATTTATTGATTTATATATTTATAAAAGTGATTTTAGGTATACCTAATAAGAAAAGTGATTTATCAATAATAAGTGATATAAGTTTCTTAGTAAATTCATAAATGGAATAGTATCCAAAATGCATAAAAGGCACAACATAGCTCTTTAACTTATTGTTATATTTTACCCTGTTTTTTACAGCTGCCGAAATACTAATCATTTGAAAGATAAAATTAACTACTATGAATCAATAATTAAAAATTTTAAAGAATCCTAGGTAACCGTAGTTAGGATGGAAATAGACTTATTTTTAAATTAAGAGAAATATATTTTTATGCAGGCAATAAGTATTCTACCGTGAAATTTTGACAGGTACTTTTACAGTAGCGCTTTATCTACTGTATTGTCATTATAAGCTTCAAAATACCTACAAAATATTAAACAGCAAGTATGACGTAATTCCCCTTTTGTCTTAAGTATTTTTTGCCAATGACTTAATAGGTTTTATTTAACAAGGAAAAGGTAAGAAAGCACCTATTCCTACACTCCAGGGTAATATGGATAAGTTGGAAACATTGACAGCGGAAAAGGGCTGCCCATAGACGCCATAGATCCTGGCATAGCTGCAGACAATGCCGCGCCGTAACCCGCCGGCAAAGCCGTCGGCACTGCCGTGGGTAACGAGTAACTGTTTGCGTAAGTAGACAACATCGGACTTGTGTTCGCGTAAGAGAATATAGGCGCAGATGTACCGTACGAAAGCACCGGAAGCGACATCGGCGTCATGGACATCTGCTGCGGGACAGTGTATTGACGCTTCGCGGACGTCGCTTCCGGCGTGAACGCGCGCTCGTAACTCCGTTTGGTTGGCAGCATTGTTTGCAACTGCGGGAGAGCGTACTGCTGCGGGGAATGGGAGCGTAACGACGCGTAGGTTGGCAACATTGGGAGCATTGGCGGGCGGAGAGAGGCTAGGAGGAGGTTCTCGTGTTGACGCGCGAGTAAGCTCTGGTGGGCAATGTGCTGCGCCAGCAGGCGGGGCGCGGGCGCCGCGGGGGGCGGGGGGGACATCAACGTACCGGGGGAGAGCACCTTGGGAGACGTGGCGGGGGTGACGCCGCCAGTCAGGACTAGGTTCATGTCTTCGCCGGAGCATTGGAACACCTAGAACAAATCACTGCTTTGGACTCCTGCATCATTATTATAAGCTTTTCTTCTCCATTGCAGGAACGCTGGTCAATAAGTCAAAAAGTCAAAAATTATTTGTTTCAATAAAATCACAAGGATCATTTTGAAACGTCTTACAAGCTAGGGAAATTTATACGGTAGTTCCAACGCGCCCATGCCGTAAAAGAACTGGCAACAACACTAGCTGGGTTCCTATCGCATTTTTGGCATGACCCTTGCTATTGTTATGGATCCTGAGTAGAGTTGGAGCACATTCGTCCCAAGCTTTTTTATCATCTACTCTCAAGCGAGAGTGATTGCAGCATAGTATAACAAATAACTCTGTATCTCACGCCCTGCGCTTTTGTAAAACTAGCAAGAACATGAGCTATTTGGTGTAAGTATCTATAGTTCTTGAGAGAGTTTGGGATTTGTAGATGTAGAACGTTTGGAAATCTGGGAAAACGGTTAAGAAAATCTCCTCACCTCAATATACCGCTGCTTCTTGCCAAAGGTCATGTACCGGTGATGCTTCTGCTGCGCGCAAAGGAACGCGCTGGCTTCGCTGTCCATCTGGATGAACGCTTCGCCGCTGGGGTGGCCTTGAGCGTTGTACACCATATGGACCCCCTGAACCACTATGTTCTTCGCGAACTCATCCAGGAATGTTAGGATATGTTCCACCTGGATAAAATTATTGAGGATGCCATTTGAAATTGCGGAAATTTTGCTTGAAAATTAACGTTTCAACTGAGCCGAAAGACAACGCAGTCTTACAAAGTCCTTGGCAGTTCCGGAGGCAGAGCTGGTATTGCTCGTCAACTATAGTGTCTGTATAGTTGTCTGGACAATTGACGACTTACCTGAGCCCCATACCGAAAACCGCGCTGTCTTCGGTATGGTCAGTCCTTGGCATTTCCAGAGGTGAAGTGTTGAGGCATCAAAACAAAAGAAATAGTAGACCCCTCATCAGCTAGTCATTTATGAGATTTGATGGACTTACCTGAGCCTCATACGGAAGACCGCGCAGTCTCACACAGTCCTTGGCAGTTCCGGAGGTGATGACGTGTTGGGGCACCAGCGCCACCGGCAGCAGACCCTCGGCGGGAGCCGGCGCGGCTGCTGGCGTGCTGTTCTGACTCGTTCGCGTCTCTAGAGATCGGTTGAGGACCTGGAAATTAGAATACTTTCCTAAAAGATCCTGTGGTAATGGGTATCGCACGTCCAACTGGTTGAAACCAAGGGTTTTTTTCTTTACAGAAGCACTAAATAATTACGCATTAGAAGAAATCACAGTCATAATTTGGAGATGTACCTAGAGATAATAGGAGTATTTATCTAACCATGAATGTTTACTGTCCAATTGTCCATATGTATTATAATTACAATTTTATCATGAACAAACTACATGACTTTGTTATTATCAAAAACCATAGGTCGAATCACTAAAAACTCGTTCGACAATCGTAAGCGTTAACGTATTGTTTATGGATTTTTTTACATGGGCTCTATTGCGTTAAATGAATCACAAAAATCCCATACAAATTGACAGCTATATAAGGTCATTCATAATCAACCTGACAAACTTAAGGGATAGGTTCCACACATAAAAAAAAATACTTGTATTTTTTTTCAAATATTTTTTTTTATATTTAAAAAAAAATTACGTAATTCTGCTTAATAATTAGTTATCCTTGTAAGAAATCGAAAAGTGTCAGTGACCCGCGCGTCAATGAACCGCGGGTCAATAACCCGCGCGTCCTTGACCTGCGCGTGTTAATGACCCGCTACGGGGCGCGCACACTCGAATATTTCATTATTACGCAACTCCCAACAATGATAAATAATAATTGAGCAGAAAAACGTAATCGATTTTTTTTGTTTCATCATCTTCATCATCCACAGCCCGATTTCACCCACTGCTGGGTATAGGCCTCCCTTTGTATGTGCCACACCTCTCGGTCCTGTGCTAGTCTCATCCAGGTTCGGCCCGCGATTTTTGTTATTACTTATACTTATTTTTTTGTTTACTTGGGATTTTTAAGACAAAATATACATTAAAAAAAAACTTAGCTACTTATATATTTTTTTAATGTGTGGAACCTATCCCTTAAGTTTGTCAGGTTCATAATGAATGACCATGTATAGACAATACACCATCTAACGTCTCAGGGTGGTAACACGCAAGTGATATCTATGATGTTGCATGCGTACATAGGCTACGGTAACCACTGACCATCAAGTGGGCCGTACGCTTGGTTGCCACTTTAGTGGTATAAAAAAAAAAAAATACACATGGAATTAATAATGTACTACCGTACAACACTCCATTCCATGACGATACGTTACTGATTTTCGTAATACGCCCTCAGCATGCTTGACGTTTCTATTGGATTCTGGATTAGTTAAGCTATCTACAGATCGTTTGTTACGCTCTTTAGATGGGTCGACTATTTTGTATAACTATTACAAGTACCTAAATACTATTTTGTTATGTAAATAAATGGTCAATAGAAGTAAATTCTCAGGCGACACACTTACCGCCGGCACTCAAGGCTTGCTAGGAACATTAAAGAATCATAAAGTAGGTACAACAATCACATCTTTTGACGCTGTGCTGATAAGTTTTTATGGATTTAAAGCGTTATGCAGACGTTTTTATGTCGGAAGAACAATAATATTATTCTAGCTAGAGGTTTTTGGGCGGTTTTAACTCCATCACCGGAATTGGCCACTAAAAGTAAATAAGTTCGTATGAGTCAGTGCACTTCTGTGCGTAAAATGAACTAGTAAAATCTTATACGTTTGACAGCTGAATGGTACGTTAACGATTGTCAAAAGCATTATTCCGGATACGGCTTCTGATAAAACTAAAGTTGAACTGTATACTACGATGAAGATGAAATAAACAATATTTTTTTTCATTTACATAGTTTTAATCACAAACCAGTAAAAAAAAAATTTTTATTTTAACTGGCCTACTGTGGTTAAGCATATATTTTTAACCTCTTTAACGGTGTCTAGGTATGTGGCAACAAGATAAACGAGCTTGAGAAACCATCGATGTTATAAAATGTTTTTATAGTTTTCGATAACATCTTAATACGCATGAAATTGTAATACGGTAGGTATTACAATTCTACATAATAATTTTCATTTCAAGATATATATTTATTTGTTTTAAAATACAAAACGGGTTTAAATGTGGTTTTCATCAATAGATAAAGTGATTCAAAAGGAAGGTTGCACATCATTAAAGCACGCGTGTGTCCCCGTGGTAAGGTTTTACTAGCACCTAAACCTCACATACCTGTTGAACCTCCGCAGTAGTAGACCTGAAGAGCTCGATATACCGCGCTCCGATCAGCTTCCTGTGCCGCGAAAGAGCCTTCGGCGCGTCATCCTCCTTGGAGAACAGCACGAAGGCGTCTCCCGTCGCTCTTCCGTCTGCGCGCCGCACGAACAGCACTCCCTCAGCCCCGTCCAGCACCTGGACCGCCTCGTCGCCGGTTGTGAAGAAGTCCAGCTGATGGTGGAAGTGGAAGTCAGTGGTTAGAAGACCTCTTTCATGGCTTATCGGTTTAACTTTATTTTTAATCGACTTTAAGTTTTTATTCGAATGATAAACTCCTTGTCGAAAATGTCGACCAATCAAATCTCGAGGAGATATTTGCACGAGGAGTTTATATCGAGTTTTATTTTGCGCAAGAAGGTTGTATAGCATTAAAATGGAGATCGATTACGATTATATTGGTGTGTTCTAAATTAAAAAACCAAATTATTTTTTTTGAGAGGAATGGTGTAAAGTTTATTAACAGAAACTATTGTATTTTATATACTTATCCAATAATATTATATCAGCTAGATATCAAAAACCTTGAAATATAAAGTTTTTAATATAATAGCATATTTTAATAGCATAGTTTTCAGTAACTTCACTATAAAGTTAGATTAGATACCATTAATACGAGTTGAATTATATTATTAATGCATTGGAGGTAGGTGTAAGTAATAATTTACTTATATAAACAATACCTAGTAAATACTTTGATTGTCGTAAATATTTGCAGTGGCGTAACAATTGCTCAGAGGAAACGATATTTCCTTTCTGATGATTTTCGCACGACAAAACGTAAACAGAGCATTCTGTGAATTTAAAACATGAAATTTCGTATAATCGTAAAACAACACACAGACATACAGATAAAGTTTTTTTCTTTTTTATCTGTACCTTATACGTAGTCCCATAATCAGAATCCGTTTATTTAGGTACCTAACACATCCGGGTTAGCGTCACAGGAATTCACATTAGTACTAAATTAATTCAGTAAATTCAGAACTAATTAGCTGTGAGTGACAGACAAACATGGCCGTTTTTTTTTGTAGGTAAGGTATGGAACCTCTTTTATCATTAATTAAAAAAAAACAAACTCGCTTTCCATTTCCACCGTTTGTCCCTTAGCGCAACAGATATGAATGCTTTTCATGAATAATAGTGATTCAAGAAGAAGGTTTATAAGTAGGTAAAGTTTATGCCCTGTGCGAAGCCGGAGCGGGTCGCTAGTAAAATAATTAAGTACTTACCACTTGTTTGGGGGTGGCATCGTAGGGCAGTCCGCGCATGCGCACTATGACCTGCGCCCCCCGGGACAGAAAGGCGGCGGCCTCACACGTCGCTCCGCCAGCCACTGACAGGAAGTCATCCCCACTGGCCCGGTACACCTGGATACGACGAACATTTAAGTATGTATGGTACTGCTAGTGGATCTCGACTTGGTTGTCGTGAAGTAAGCAGTTTCGATGCGCAATAAAGCTTTTTCGAACTAAAGACAATTTAGTTCGGTAGGTAGGTATTGCGCATCAGAAACGGCTAATTTCACGTCGGCGTCGGCCGAGATCCGCCGCTAGAACTATAAAAAGAAAGAAAAAAAGTATTTTTCTTCTTCGTTTATTGCATGTGGCTTTGCTGCTGTGGCTTGTTTGCCACAATTCTGCCAGTGTCAGTAATTAAAATCGTCACCAACGTAGACAAACATTGAAGGATGATGACGTTACTTTCAAAACATTTTGAGGAGAGTCTACGATTAAATTACAAATCAACATTGCCCTTCCATTTCAATGACTTACCTACACAAGAAAACATTCGATAAGCTGCCACGAAATTTACACAATAAAACATAAAATAACACGAGAAAAACAATATCTTACTTATTGAATTGACAGGAAGTCGACGCGATTTATCTAGACAATTTTGCCTGTAATGGTTGGCCTACACGCCTACACATACTAAATGTATTGCATATATTCTCTTGGCATCATACCTCGATGTACCGCGGGCCGATGTGGTGCTTGTGTCGTTTGAGCGCCATGTCCCTGTGCTCCTGTGATATGAAACGCACCAGCGCCTCGCCGTTGCGTCTCCCTTGCGGCGACAGGCACAACGCTACACCCCCTCTGGAGCAAGCAAAACCAGGTGTTACAGGAGTTCTAACAGCAAGTGTAATAAAAGACTATAACAAATGTAGACAGGCACAACGCTACGCCTCTTCTCCATCAAGCAAAACCATTGCGATACAGGGTTACTGCAGGTGTAGACAAGGACAACGATACGCCTCCTCTGGAGCAAGCAAAACCATTGTAATACAAGGCTATAACTGCAGCCACTGCAGGTGTACCTAGACAGAGACTACGCTACGCTACGGTAAAAGTAACAAGCGCGTTGAAGTCTTTTGTATGAAAAAGTTGAACCATCTGAACTGGGTTTTCAAGAATCCATAAATTCCATAACTAAACAGACGAAGGTACTTCAAAATCCATTCGGGGCCATGTACTTGGTGGTAGGACTATTTGACTGGTTCGATAACTACAGAAAGAAGACAATTACGTCTACTTACTTAGACACATTGAGTCCTCTGAAGAATTTGGCGATGTCCTGATCTGACGACTGCCACGGTAGACCCCTCGCTCGCACTATGCAATTCCCGTCTATTTCATCGTCTTTTGAGCTGAAACAAACAAACGTATGTTAGACTAAGTCTCATCACATTTAGAACACAACAAAAATCGGACGGGAAAGATTTAAAATCGCGTCTTTTGCCTTGTGCAAGACTGGAATTTCATTGTTATCAAAAGACATTAATCGCTAAAAGCGCCATCTTCATATTTTTACTAAAATACTTAAATAATTATAATCTATGGATATTTTCGAGCTAATAGGTATGATTACAGTAACTAAGAATCACTAAAATCACGCCTTCACCTTATGAAAAAAGATTCAAGGAATTTAAAAACAATTTTTTCTTTTTACATTAGATACGAGATTGATAGTATTTTTAATAAAATAAAACTACAAAATACAGCAATCCGCCATAAAAGGTTGAACACCAATCAGAGCATCTTATAGTTCTCTGCTCGGTGGCATGAAACAAAATGCCCAATTTTTAGTCCTTTCTAGTGCGTCCTTCGCGGCCCGCGCGTTTACGAGCTTATAATCAGCTGGCGGTAAATGTGTTGATGTAATTACACCAGTCTTATTAGTATCTGTTATTGCAATCAACTTATAAATAAGTCACTTTTCCTATCTCGACGCCATATCGTCATGACATAGGTCAAGACCTAGACCCCAACTAGTAAAACAAAACACTGTTAATGGCAAATTAACTTCCTCCTAAGGCGCACGGACATGGCGCTTGAAACGCGCGCAGTCGCGCATGTTGAAGCATTTTTCATGTAAACGATCGACCGTCAATAATCAAATGGCTTAAATTTAGGGGTGTGGCCGGTTAATGATATTGAGTAAAGCTGGTGGGAGGTGAGGTGGGGACTGGCCAATCTGTACGTAGTACTAATATATTTTCTGTGCTTCTGGTTCAAACCAGTAATGGAGACAATGTGAACAATACCACCTAACCGTAGGTATATACAGAAAGTAGGTGAGTACCTACAGAGAACAGACGGACAGACCGCTGTGAATCAAAACACGACTGCACAATCAATGTTACGACATTCACACCTGAAAACATTACAATAACTTGCTATATGTATGCACACGCTTAAGAAAAAGGTTTGTTTTATCAGATTTGAAACTTCATCGCAGCCCCCCCGATTGCGTAACTCGGTTTCAATCCGATTTCAATCAGCAAACTTTCAATAAGCTGTCACATTCATACAAAATACGTCAGTTTTTGATTGAAACCAAGTGAAAGTTATTGCAACCGAATTACGCAATCGGGGGGCAGATCGCAGGTCAAAAATGCAAAATAAAAGTCGTAGAATCAATTAACAGCAACAGTGTCACTCAAAAAGTCATTTAGGCTCAATGATTTCACTTGCTACAGCTTACTTTCAGAATAAATGTTTGTCATTTTTCTCCGAAACCAAGTTGACCATGAACCGTGTAAATGGGCCTTGCTTGAAGGCATAATATCTGACACTGCGGTGGTGTGGTACGAACTCTTGCTGAAGAGTCCTATCACCAGGGTAAATTACCCACTTAAAAATTACTCCTGTGCAATTTCTTTATATTTTCCGTTCCATTTATTTGAATATTTTGTAATAACTGAAATAATCTAGCACGCAACCTACAAAATAATCGTAGTACCTATCTATGTTAGTATCATAATTAGGAAATAGGTGGGCAGCTAAATTAGCTTTATCGTTTTTCTCACCGATTAGCTAGTAAGATAACGATTACTACCTGAACTACCTACATGCATACTTTAGACAAGACACATAGACAAAACTCACTCACCGCGCGTGAGTGAGTTTGTCTGGTTATGGGGAGTCGATAAGATTCGGAATCGATACCGGAGCTGAGGAGTCTACTCTTCAACGCAATTCTAATCGATCGATAGGTATTGGAATTACCGCATTTCATACTCTTGAGCGCAAGCTTAGCACCAAACGTGGATATGGAATGAACTAAACTCCGATTGGAGTTGAAATTGTTTAACTAATCCATTACTGGCTATGGTGGTTCCGGCTCTAGTATTCGAACCCCTCGTATCCTCCCGTGAATGTCCCAGGAATATACCAGGGAATGGGCAGCAGAATTCTCCTGAGGATCGATTACCGATACTGCGATCACCAATCCAAAATTACAAGCACAGCAGTCAACAAAAAACAGCAGTAAATTAGAATTGAATTGAAATTGGGATTGGATCGGAATTGCCATTAAATTCTGAGACGTCTAAATATTCGCAGTTCGTCCCAAAAATTGTCCCGCGCTAAGGAAATACCGTAAATTTGCTGACAGTCTGCTTGTTGATAAAATATTATTTCAAAACACTAGGAGTAGGTTGTTTGTGTATGAAATTGCAAATTGCAACACTTGGATAAGAGTTTTGCACGTGTAAACACGTCAGAGACGATGTAAAATATGAATTTTAAAAAAATATTGCTATGAGGTTACCTGAATAATTGTTCTCTTTGATTTTACATTTATCAGTGGTAGTTGGAAGCCCGCGGATTCTTTAGCAAGTTAACGTGTTACGAACTAGCCTTTTTTTGGGAGTGACAGGTAGAACTTTTTTATTACCTTTTAAAGTTTGATCTGTCACCCTATTGCTTAAAGGTGGTCTACTCTCGAAAGCGACAAACGATAATCGTGGCAAATATCATAGTTCAATTTACATCGGTTTTCACTTAGTTCGGAGCATTTACAGACTTATGTCCGCTTATGCTGAACCTAGAAAAGTGACACAATACATCGTTTTTTCCGCAAGAGTAGAACTTTTGGCCATCGCTTTTTACAAACCAGGCGTCAAGGTCTCGAGTTACGAGCAACCTATTAGTTTAAGTTAAACAAAAGAATTTCTTTGAAATCCTTTCGGCCAGCTCAGCGAAGCGTGTTTTACCTTTGTAAAACATTATTTTTTCTCATTCTTATATACAGTTGCAATGTATTTAATAATATCTAGCCTTATGTTTAGGCTAATGAGTAATTTAATGTTGACCTAGTTTTATAGAATAATATTATTAGCTAAGATTGTGTCCACTGGCACTTTTCTTAATGTCTGTGTTCTTTTAAGTAGACACTTTCACTACTTTAAACATTGGTAACGCTCGATGTTTTTGTATTTGTGAATTTATAATGTCACAAACATTACAATAGTTGTATCATGAAATAAGGTTTATAAGCTAGGTTGCAAATATATCTGCGGTAGATATTATCACGTTGTATGGCAATGCTAGTAATTTATTTATGCATAAAAGGTACCTGTTTTTATTTGACAAGACATCGTCGGAATCTGTGAACACACGGCAAAGTAATGCCCGGACAAATAGTAAATAGAAACATCCGAATTTGAGCAGGTTTTCCTTTGCTAATAACTCAAGAATCCGTAGACACCATGCAAGTATCATACACAGGCTAAGCTACATTCACCATGTCCGTCCATGCATGCGCCTAGTGCAATGACAATCAAAATGTATTATATATGAACCTGCTCAAGAGGGTCACGTGAGAAACCTTAACTTTAATCGACTCTCTTTTCATCATCGATATTATTATTTTACTCTCTAACTCGGTCTTTCGAAAATAACTTGTCAGACATCTGCAGAATTATTGTAGTGAGGTAAACCCAAAGATTTCTATGGTAGATAAACCTTATTTATAGGTCTCACGACGGATCTCTTCCGTAGTGAAATTAGCCGTTTCGATGCGCAATGGAGCTTTTTCAAACTAAATTGTCTTTGCGCATCACAAACGGCTAACTTCACGGAAGCCTAGATCCGCTGTGCGACCTATACAAGTACAACTTTTTTCTAAATAAGTAGGTTAGGTAGGAAAATAAATGTCTAAGAACTAAAGTAATCAATGAGGAGGGCAAAGAGTGAATCAATTATGACGTAACCGGCAATACAGAAGATAGCACTATCGTGTAGTTTGCACAGAAAATAATGAACTAATCGAAGCGTGCAAATATTTGTTTACGAAAGGTGATATTGCACGGATAGATTCCGACATAGTTATGCTGCGTTTTCAAGGCGGGGAATAAAAACCGGATGACGTGGAAGATGGTGAAGGCTCTGAAGGCTCAAGATTGATCGTCATTGCACTCTTTGGCGGAGGCCTATGTCCAGTAGTCTATTGGCTGATATGACAATGATGAATTCGTGCTAGCTAGCTAGTGCACTAGATAAGCAAACGTGACAGACCCCATACGCACTAGATTGGATCACTGTGTAACTGCCTTTAAACAATACAAAAGCACGCTGGCTTACCTAACGCTTTGAGGGACTCTTGAAAGCGACAAACGATAATACTAGTGGCAATCATCGTAGTTCAACTTAGGTCGGTGATAACTAAGCTCAGAGCATTAACGGACATAAGCTGAACCACGAAAACCTTCACGATATATCGATTTTATCCGCAAGAGTATACCCTCTGTTCTCAGTAACGAAAACCCCTGATTGGATAATCTAATGTCGCTTTGTACCTTCTTGCAGAGATACGTCTAAATTAAATCGTTTGCCTAATCATGGTTCTATAAATTATGATGTTTGAATTACCAAGGTAGAAGTAGCAAAGTGCCGTGGCATCTATTGGTTCAGTTTATGCCAATCGCTTGCGATAACACGATTATGTTTACTGTTTCCATGCCGAAACCAGTAAAACTTGGTTATAGCTGCGGACTGCGATAGTACCTATCAACCACCACACCATACATTTATATTAAAGTAACTAAACATTATAACTTATATAACAGATTACAAAGTTTCGAAGTGATCCTTGTGATTTTATTGAACAAAACTATTTTGAATTTGAATGAACTAGGTACATTCTAAAATAAAAATTAGAAGCTCATGAAAATATCCAAATAGTTCAATATTACGTGGTTCCCTGCTCTTGCCACTAGAAAAGGTTTTATAAATACCTTTAAAAAGATAGTTAAAAAAACAACTTATGGGCATAGAACGCACTAGAGTTAAGGGTTGGTCCAGACATTGCGCAGTATTTTGATACATTCCTTAAATTATTTGTCTTTATATTTTGTATGTTTTTCTCATACTCTATATTTATTTTCCTTCCGTTCTTCGTTTTTTCTAGACTCAGTACAATGCTTTTCACAATCGAAACGTTAACATTTCGTCCAGCTGTCAATTTTGTATGAGTTTTTTTACAGCGCCTCTTCAGTGCGTAAAATGAACTACCAAAATTCTATACAAATTAACAGCTGGACTATACGTTAAGGTTTACGATTGTTAAATTTCACGTGATTCGCTCTCTGATTAAGTTAGCCAATGATATGCATATTTTTTAATTGCTAATGTAAAGCAAGTAGAACGTAGGTTGGTAACTTGGAATTAAACTGTGACCACAAGTATGACCATCGCAGTGCTTATCGTAATGTCCTCTCGTGCGTAAGCAAATATACTTACGTACGTCGACTTATTCCAATTTACTTGTAAGTTTGAGGGACATTGACAATACCTAGTTTAAAGGTACCTACATACACACTAGTATGACAAAAGTGAGTTCGATTCAGTGGTTCTGGTGTCGTATCTTAGCAAGGCCGCGAGAAAGCCTCCGTTGATTGAAACCACTTTGAAAATATTGCGATTTGCGGGGGCTGATGTAGCGCTATACCTAAACTACTAAGAAGTCCTAGCCTTAACGTGCCCTCCGAAGCATGGAATCGCTCAGTTACAAATATTACTGCTTATCCATCCAAATGGTGATCTCGGGGAAGTGCCTTATTTCATTTAGAGCCACGAGCGCTAAAGCGAAAAGAACATTAATTAACGTTTTTATTACATCAGTACATGTTTTGTAAATCGTAGTAGCTTCGATTTGTGAGCTGTTATTTTTAATTATCGGCTTACAAAAACAAGTCATACGCTATCTAACACTACTTGTTATCAGTAGGGAATTAATCGTTAGACAATCGTAAACCTAAACGTTTACTTTACGTTTTTATTCTTCTAGCTATCTATTTAAGGGATTTTTCTATTTCATTTCACGCCATAATGTAGCACTGTAAATTTACTATAAGTCCCATAAAAATTGACATCAGGGGCCAATTCTACTAATACAGTGTATATCAAATTACAGTTGTATGTTCGAATTTAGACACTTTCTGCAGATGTCAAAAACTCACAATGCAACAGTAATATGCTATCATTATTTTAGTAGCATTGCCCTGGGCGATAACCACTAACGACCACGTTAACGATAATGAAAGTAAGTTCCTGCTAAGGGTACCTACCCACCTAGCATGTTTTGTAAAAAAAATCAAGAAACATACGAAATAAAACGTCTTACACTCGTCTTAGAACTAAATCGCAAAGAAAACATCCCTGCACATACGAATAATCATAAAGCTATCACCTCTCACCTTCTTATCGGAAGTCGCAGCGGGGACCGATAACACTCGAGTTCCAAAAGCACACTTATCACAAGACAAACAGTCAAACACTTGAGCAGAACGCAGAGCCAGGACTCCTTATCGCTTTTTTATTACACTACGATTTATTTCTTCAAAGTTACAGGCTTAGTTTTAGATTATCGGTTTACAAGACGTCCGCTCCGCGCGGTTGCCGACGGAGGAATGCGGGGTAAAGTGAGTGACGCCTTGGTGACGATTGCTGCGTTTGCGCTTGATTTGTGTTGTTTTGTGATTTGAGATTGTGTTTTGTGACTTGAGTTATAAAGTTACTTGAAGTTGAAAGTGAGAAATTAATGAAATGAAATATGAAATATTTGTTCAAATGTGATTAAAAGTTATAGTAACCTGCCTAACATAATGTTAAGGTTTAGGTTACCAGTTACCACATGTGGACACGGTTTTTATTGCTGACCAAGAGTTTCAAATTACATAGCTAGGTGGGTCGACTGGATCCGGTAGTTTTTGCAGTCGTTTCAATTTACTTTAGTTTCTCTGTATTTGCATTTTATCGAAATCACCTCTAAATTTACCTAGTAAGTATAATAAATAATCAGATTTTCCTTTAAGAATCCTATCCATGATAGCCCGTGAAGATCGAACACGATTGTGGCTCGTGTGTTGGAGATATTTTAACGAAAATAAAAAAATATTAAAGCTTCATCCCTTAAAATTTAAGTAAGTAGGACAAATATTAATAAACTCAAGACACAACTGATTAAAAAAATAATTAGTAACGCACATTTTCGTAAAATGAGCATTTTCAGTCAACTTTCGATCATGATATCTATGAAACAACAAGGTCTAACATATTTCCAAAAATGTAATTCAAATAATCATAGTTTTAAAATTTAAGTAAGTAGGTAAAAAATATCACCTTAGACCAATATTTTTGAAAAAAAAAAGGTCTAAAAACGCGTACTTTTCCCAATTTTACGCTCGTTGTTTCTTCGAAATTAGAAAGTTTATAATAAAAATATACCTACTACATTAAAGTTTTGATATTTATTTACAAAATAAAATTTAAAAAATGGTCTAAAAGTTTTAATTTATTTTTATACGATTTTTTAAAGAATCCTCCGAATCCACTTTATAGCTTGATGCAAAACGCGGCTGCTCTCACTACGCGCTAAGCGCTCGTGGAGGGAGGACGTATCGCTGTTTGTCGCGCGAGCTGTTACGTATAATCATAGGGAGCTTATACAAATTATAAAGCGATCGTGTGGTTTTGATCCGTGATAGTTAAATCTCTAAGTAAGTACCTATGATATAATAATGTAAGTAGTAAACCACACTGGTTCTAGAGAACTAGTGATACGAGTAAGTAGCTTAGAATGTAAGTAGTAATACATAGTATACTAGTAAGTAATATTAGTAGTAAACTTTTATGACATTATTAAAATTACCTTCTTCGTGGTAGGTACATAATCTAGCACTAAGTAGTAGGTAAAATTTCTACCTAGATACAGATACCTACCTACGTACCTACTTAGTAGCTAAATCGTGGGTATCAGAAACTCTAGTACCAACCTACCATGGTAATACAAGACCCAGACAGAAGAAGCAATTACGTGTCAAGTAAAAATATTTATTTCATTTCAAGTTCCTAGTAAGTTCCTAGGTGTTTGCAGGACACGTAAACATTTTTACCACTGCAGAATTCGAACCCGCACTTCTTGCATCTCAGCTCAGTTCAGCTGCTCAGCTGAATACTTGCCAGCCACGCCACCAAGATCGTCAAAGTACCTAGGCTCTGTGACCTAGATCAGGTACTAGGTAAATTGTTTTACGTAAGTTTACAAAGGGCACGGATGTCCCTACGTAGATGGGTACCTATACCATAGGTACTTACACAATCTAGCTACCTACTAAGTAGGTAGACACTAGACCTAAACTAAACTTACCAGACCTACTTTGACGATCTCGGTGACGTGGCTGGCGAGTGTCCAGTTGAGACGCATGAAGTGCGGGTTCGATTCTTGCAGTGGTTATTATGTTTGCGTGTTCTGCAAATAGATACCTAGGAATTTGAAATGAAATAAGTAGGTACCTACTTTTCTATTTGCGATACAATTGCATTTATCGATTTACTAACTAGAATCTAGTTAGGAGAGCTGGTACCAACTTTATATAAGTACAGGTAGGTGTATCTGTAGGTAGGTATGCAAAATAATGAACCTACCGTAACTATACAAGTACCGATAGGTATGATGAATAACACGTTATTCGAATGTTAGTTTTTAGACATAGGTACTGTACCTACTGGTTTCCTCACGATGTTTTTCTTCACCGTGTGAGATAGATCATTGAGAAGCGATTCTAAGTTTTTATCTATATATGGTTTTTATCTTTTTATGGTAAGTAGGTAAAGATAGACAATTAAATTCAATGTCATTCCAGCACCGCTGGACTTAGGTTGTCTTTCAAATTTGGACTCTATTGTCACAGGTTATGGTATGTTATTATTTGCACTTACCGAGCTCGCTAACTCTTGATAAAATCAAAACTTTGAATCGCCTCTTTAACCTGATGGCATTGCGCACATTATTATTACGAATAAAAAAATCCATTGGTGTGCGACCAACCGTCTTCAAACCTACGACCTTATGGTCGTCGGTCGGTTCGAAACGCAGCGCAACTCTGTGGCGCAAGCCAGAAAAAAGCGACCGGCGCGCATCGGGCGGGCGCACCACTTCATACAAAATATAGGAGAGGGAGAGGGACGTGGTGCAAAACAGATAGAAGAATAATGTGCGCTGGCCGATGGCGGGGCGCGCCCCCGCGCGCCCGCGCGTCTTCTATCTGGCCTGCGCCTTGATCACAAGACAGGGTCACTCACTACCACTAGAACACCAGTGCTCCGGCCAAATTCTATGTAAAAAAATGTAAACATAGAAACGACAAACTCGGGTCAAACCCGTTTTTTTTTCACTAGCTGGGGTCTCTTTACCGTAAATCATGTAGGTAGGTATTTATTTATTATTATATACTTACTAGTAGGTACCTACCTACCTATTTAATTATTATTAGACTTACCTACCAAAGTAACAACTTATGTAAGTATCACCCTCCCTATGTACTTACCTAGGTACTAATAAAATTATTGACAGGATAGATGAAGTAGTTGTATAAGTAGATAGCCTCAATTTCTTTTGAATCTAATAGAAAACAGAATCCTTTATGGTAAAATGCGAAAGTTTGTGAGTTAGTGAGAGTGTATGTTTGTCTGCGCTTACTCCGTAACGGCTGAACGGATTTGGCTGATACTTGAAATACACATAGTTTATGTCTTGGAATATTACATAGGTTATGGTATGGTATGTTTTGTTTTATGATGGTGTATGGTATGGTAGAATGAATGAGAACACTTACTTAGTTAGTTTAAAAAAAACATAAGCACGACGGTATGGTACGGTATGATCTAGTATCATAGACGTGTAGGTAACAAAATGTCCCCATAAACCCGAAAGGGGGATATCCCGCCGAAGCACGTATAATACACGTAGTCCTCGTGTATACTTTGACGTGTGCAAAAGTTGAATAGGTACATCATAAATTCGTAATTCATTCATTACCTTACAAAAATTAATGTAACATTATTAATTAACTTGGAGTTTACACAGATAATTTATTTATTATTAATTTATGAATGAAAAATCGTCGTCGTCAAAAGTCGTTGAAAAAACATTGTTCACCAAGACCTGTGGAATAGCCTCTTTTTGAGTTTATAGGGACATTATGATACACCGTGTATGAAGTGAATACCTACTCTCGAACGCCCTTTGTGAGTAAAATCTAAACGGTTTAAGAGTAGTAGAGTTCTCTGTGATAGAGCTCGTCCGGGGAAGGACTACCACCATACCTATTTCTGCCGCCAAGCAGTAATGCTCGCATTGCTGTGTTCCGGTGTGAAGGGTATGGTTTCCGGTGAAATTACTGGCACATGAGGCGTTCTTAGCCTCAAGGTGGCAACCCGCAAGTGATACCTCTCTGGTATTGCAAGCGTCCATAGGCTGCGGTAACCGCTTACCATCTTGTGGGCCGTACGCTTGGTTGCCACAACAGTTGTATAAAAAAAAAAAACGGCTATAGATATGGAAAAATGTTGTCGTTTAGATTTTACCCTCAGCGGGCGGTTGAAAGTACTCACTCTGTAGATAGTAAAGCAATAAAAGCAAAAAAAGTATAGCATAGTAGTGCATCAAGTAGTAACATACCTATAGCATAAAATATTAATATACATAAGTACTTCTTTCAATAAAGTACAAAGCAGTTGGTATAATGGATATAAATGAAAATGTAATAATATAATGGATATAGATGAAAATAATTGTCATTTTCTTTGTGAAATTATGTAATTACGTAAATAATAACATATTTATGTTTGTAACTTTCAGATTATTCCGAAAAATTCGGTTGCGTTAAAAGAAAAAAAAAGGTTTGAAAAACATATTGAAACTTTTTTTTTTATTTTCAATTTATTTGTTATGTACTTTTCGATAATAGTTCGCTGTAGAAGTAGTAGCACTTTGGTAACTTTTGTAGTTCAATAAAGTTTATATCAACTTCACAAAAAAAATATGGATCATCATCCAAAGCCCATAAACCACAGCTGAGCTTCCCCATTCATTCTTGGTCTAGTGAGTGCCCAATGCACTTAAAAGCTGTAGTGACCTCCGATCACTTCCAAATTTTCGGAATTTCAGATATTGTACCTAACATTTCTGTAGAATTATAGGTAAAATTATAAAACGAATGTTCCTTTATAAAATGCTACTTGTATTACAGACTCTTGGCCCCTGATACTGTGAACTCTATAGCCAGAGAAAATGTGCGCATATTGACAAATGAAAACGTCGATAGATTGATTATTCATGAGAACAATGATGGAATGGTTTATGAGAACGACAGTGGATTTATTCACCATAACAATATTGGATTAGTTCAGGAGAAAGATGATGAAATGATCGATGACACGGATGATTATGACACAGTTATTTCGGATGAAGTAATAATAAATTGCATAATACAAGTTGATAGTTATCTGTAATCAGTATATTAAAATCCACTAAGCAAAGGTTTTTTTCGTGTCCTCGATAATATTTTCCAACGTTTAGGTTTCTTCAAGAAACCAACATAATATTGCGTTTTAATAAATACGTTTAATAAATACTCTGTTTATATAAATAGTCTGCGACACAGATGAGGGGTTATTTGATTTTTTGTTTTAGTGTAAAATAACCTTATGAAAGTACAGTCAAACTGTTCTTGTTTATTTATTTTTGCAAGAAAAAAATTCATAATTATTATGAGGTTACCTACTTATTAGAAAAAGAAAATACTCAAGATACAAAATACACAGCGTGTAAAAAAACGACTAGAGATAATTATAAAGTTGTGATCTTATTTTGTTGTACTATGTGTATGAAACTAGAAAAAAACGAAAAGGACGTAAACAAGACAACATTATTTTTTGCGTTTTTTTCCGCTAAATATTTTCAGAATCATGGTCTGATCTTTCACACCTGATTAATCACGGTAGAAGTCTTTTTACACCCTGTATAAGTACATGGTGTAACCTAATGTCCCTATATGCCCGAAAAGGGGGTATTCACAGGTCTTGCCAAAATTTGGCAAGATCTGTGGAATACTCTGACAGCTTTTGATCTGGACAGCTTTTCACTCTATACAAAGCACAAGTCCGGTCAGGTATGGAGTATTGCTGCCACCTATGGGATGGTTCAGCTCAACACCAGCTGCCTTAGACTCGATTGAGCGAAGGGCTTTGAGACTTGTGGGTGAGCAACAAGTTGCGGAGACTAAGTTCCAGAGACTCGAGCACCGCCGCAAAGTTGCGTGCCTATCTATCTTCTACAGATTGCATTTCGGTGAATGTGCCCAGGAACTGCATGATCTTATCCCACCATCTCCTTTTCATCAAAGGAGTAGCAGACGTACGGCGCAGTACCACCCGTACCTTGTCAGCATACCACCCATTCGCACCAAGCGTTACAGCTCAACATTTATTATGCGAACTGCCAAGGTGTGGAATACTCTGCCGTTTTCTGTTTTTCCTGACAATTACAATCCGGGCCTCTTCAAGGCTAGAGTGAATAGGTGTCTCATAGACCTTCGTGCTCCACCGTCGGCCACATCATCGCTTTCCACCAGGCGAGATCGTGGTCAAACGAAGGTCTATTCTCGATAAAAAAAAAAAAAATACCCCCAATGTTATTTCAATTACTTTTTTTTTATACAACTTAAGTGGCAACCATGCGTACGGCCCACAAGATGGTAAGCGGTTACCGCAGCCTATGGACGCTTGTGATACCAGAAGTATCACTCGCGGGTTGCCACCTTGAAGCTAAGATCGAACGCCTCATGTGCCAGTAATTTCACCGGAAACCATACCCTTCACACCGGAACACAGCAATGCGAGCATTACTGCTTGGCTTCAGAAATAGGTATGGTGGTAGTCCTTCCCCGGACGAGCTCTATCACAAAGAACTCTAATACTCTTTTATGCACTATGACTTTTGAAATTTCAAAGTTTTTCATTCATGAAATGCGTACTGTATGCGTAGGTAAATGAAATGAATACTTACTTACTAATTGGACTTTTTAAATACGATATACTAATTTAACTTTTGCACCGTCAAAGTGTTCACGTGCATGGGTGGAATACCCCCCTTTCGGGATTATAGGTACATTATGTTACACGTTTTAAATAATTAGATATCATACATCATCATACCAGATTAATTAAATTATTACTAGCATCCGTTCGCGTACCTACCTGGTTTATGTGTTCTTCCAAATCATAAATTATGTCATGTGTATTGTAAAACATTAGTAGGTACTTAGATAATAATCAGTACGATTTTGTTTTTATCAAGCGCATCATAAAATAGGTAGGTAGGTAATGAAAAACACTAACTCAAATATTTCATGACCATGTCTAAAACTGCACTCTCTCAAGAATTGGACTACCAGCGATTCCAAGCTCTATCACAGTTCCCCGAAAGTTTATATTGCTCCGCTCGCATAGTACAGCGGCTATAGCACCCGCGCTTTTCAACCGCACTTATTTACTATGCTGCCGCCCTGGCAGGCAGTTGTATACGCTTCAAACTATTTTATCTCGTCTCGTCTCGTCGAGATAAATAGTTTTAGGTAACTACCTAGGTACTTACTGTTAGTGTGATTTCAAATTAGCCGCAAAGTGCCGCGCGGGCACTTTCATCAAGTCACCCTTATTTGTACCTCTAACCACAGAACAGGTATTAGTACTCTCCAACCCCAGCCCTGCCTGTATGGTAGCCGCGCGCTACACGCGCTAATACAATCAAAAGTAGGTAGGTATCATGTGCTTGTAATTTCACCGGAAACCATACCCATCGAACTAGAGCACAGACGCGAGCATTACTGCTTGGCAGCAGAAATAGGTACTACAGGGTATTACCTACCTACCTACCTACCATGTAATGGTTCCTGTTTGAGGACAAAACTGAGAGTAGGTAGGTATAACGTTGAAAAGAGCGTGTGGTCCCCAGTCATAATAATAGGTAAGTAGGTACCTAACCTAGCTAGAGTAGGTACCTAGGTTTTAATAAAAAAAAGTAAGTAGGTAGGTACTTATATATATTTAAATGTATACCTACCTACCTATTTTTATTCACGTCATTATCTGTTCAACAAGTAGAGTTAGGTAGGAACATAAGAGTATGCAGTAGACACCTATTTTTAAACATAATCACCCAGTCGACATGACAAAGGATCAAATGTATTTGTCCTTTACTTAGTTGTGTAAGTTACTAACGCACACAACGGTGAGCCGCGCACACGTAGAGCCTCGCGTCGCGCGCCCGTAAATACCTAAACTTGACAGCGCTGGATCTTGGAACGGACTCTTAAATAGTTTACACAATTACCTATACCTATGTTAATTTATTACTAATTTATAATGAAATCTAATTACTAATGTTAGTTTTTCGTGGGTAGGTACCTATCACCGCAGTGTCAGATATATTACCTCCAAGCAGTTGTGTGGAGGCGTTACTGTTTTTATCTTTGAAGGGCACTGTAGCAAGTGAAATTACTGGGCAAAAGATATCGCTGAGCTTTAAAACTTAATTTTAAGGTGATACTGCAGTTGTTACGGTCAGGCGTCATCAGGCTAATCATTAAGCATCTAGTCGTTTGCCAACATAAAAAAAAGTTACACTATCATGCCATGCCACAATGGGTTAACCATGAATTAATGAAGAGGGATCATAAAGAAAAAAAGCTAGGAACCCAGCCGAGTTTGTTGCCAGATTCTTCTAGGCTGGGGCGCGTGGAACTGGCGTAAATTCACCTAGCTTTAAGACGTTTCAAAATGATCCTTGTGATTTTATTGAAATAAATCATTTTGACTTTTGACTACTCGTACTACTGTCACTTGCGAATCCGGATGAATTGGGTTGAATGGGGAGGCACTCACAATGTTGTTTATTTTTAAACCGGGTTTTATTTTTCGCGTAGGTACCGATATATCCACAGACATGGATCTAGCGTATATCGGTGAAGAGGTATCGACACTGTTTCGACTCAATTTTGAGAGTATTACCATGTAGTTTTTTTGGTCATTCGGTTGTTTGCTGCCAAGTCCGGCAAAAATACTATAAATAATATATCTTGATCTACTTCAGTGGTGACCTTTCAAATTATCACTGATAGTAAGCGACGACCAAGGTAGAACTTTTTTTAATTTTTTTTTATGTCAGCAAGATGGTCAAGTCACCTGCCTGATGCACCACGCTTGACCATAACAGATGCAGTGCCACCCAAAGTTTAACGTTTTTAAGTTCAGCGTGGCACTGCACTGCGCTCATCACCCCGAGACATTGTTGTTGAGCCTCTTTTGCCCAGTAATTTCACTTGTTACAGTGCCCTTCAAACCTCTCTGTAATGCTTGCACACTACAGTACTGCTTGGAGATAGAATATCTGGCACTGCGGTGGTACCCACCAAGACGGACTCTTGCTGAAGAGTCCTACCACGTGCCTTACGCTCTACTGGTATCTTATTTCTTATCAGATTTACCTAAATATAGGAGCACCTTACTAGTAATTAAATACTTTTAACGTGATTATTATATTATGTGATTAGATTATAAATTTGAAGATGACTTTATATTATTTATTAGACTTACTTTATCACATAATACCAAGTACTATGCACTTATATTTTGTAACTTTTGTTACTAAGTGGGAAGGTAATGATATTTTCCCTTCAAAGGGGATTTGGGGATTTTTTTATGTCAAAATCCCCTTTACACTGAGTTTGAAGCTTCAAAGGGGATTTTGACACTAACCCTAATCTAAGGGTGTGTCCAATCATTGCACGGCATGCGTGCGCGGTAGTTATAGAACACCAAGTGTTCCTGCCGAACAAACACTCGAGTTCTCGGGGTGATAAGCGCAGTGCAGTGCCACTTAAACACTTAAAAACTTTAAGCTTTGGGTGGTACTGAACCGATTTCGATAAAATTTAAATGGGATCTATTCTGAAGTATTACCTATGAAACAAAAAAAACCATCAAAATCAATTCATAACTGGCGGAGTAATCGCACAAAAAAAATATTGATAACCTCCTCCTTTTTTGAAGTCGGTTAAAAAAACTAGGTTGGTTTGGTACCTACGTTGATCGTTAAAGGTAGGTACTACTCAAACCACTTCATCATAAATCCGTTAGTATCCAAAGATTATAAAGAGTTCTGGTTCTATGTATAATAAAAAATAACTATGTATTATATTGTAATAAGTACCATTTATCTAGTACCCCTAACAAAAGTCTAAGAGTAGTAGAGTTCTCTGTGATAGAGCTCGTCCGGGGAAGGACTACCACCATACCTATTTCTGCCGCCAAGCAGTAATGCTCGCATTGCTGTGTTCCGGTGTGAAGGGTATGATTTCCGGTGAATTTACTGGCACATGAGGCTTGCGATCTTAGCCTTAACATGGGAACCCGCGAGTGATACTTCTGGTATTGCAAGCTTCCATAGCAACCAAGCTTGCGGCTCATCATACTATCATACATCATACATACATACATCATACATACAGCTATTACCGTAGCCTCGTTGCCACTCTGAGATGCAGGTAGAAAGTCTCATTTGCTAGTAATTTCAATATTTAAATATAAACTTTTGAAGCGGAGCACAGCAACGCAAGCATTACTGCTTGGCGGCAGAAATAGATGATATTTATATCCCCAGATGAGCTCTATCACAAAGAACTGTACTACTCTTACCTACCTAGGAGTAAGATTTGTTCCTTTTGTCGTTTTCGCACTCTCAAACAATAGTATTAAAACAAAACTGCTTCCTATAAACACGTGCTGGCAACATGTGTCCAAGCTTTATGGCGCGTATGTAACTATGTATACCTACCTACTAGACGAGTTTTGAGTTTGACTTGAACTTGTAATAATACGATCGACTGTCATCATCTGTGATCATTGGTAATTTTTGTTTTTAAAATGTTAAATATCACACTAAACTAAGAGATTACTAAAGATTATAGTATCCCAAAATATTTCGCCTCAATCGGGATTTGAACCCGCAACCTCCTCTTGATACGCGCGCGGGTGCTACCGGTTGCAACCAGAGCGGCGGCGCAAGGCGCGGCGCTTCGAGCCGAGACATTCCAAGGATAATTTCGAGCAAGCGAGATATGTCTCGATCGCTCAATTGGTAGAGCACCCGCGTTTCAAGCGAAGGTTGCGGGTTCAAATCTCGCTTGAGGCGAAATAACTCGTGTCTAGCTACTATTTCTAAATGGGACTGGCCCAAGAACTTTTAACAGGTCATTCAGAACGCAGTGGCGTGACCTTAGAAAAGAGGGATTCATTTCTAAACATGGTGGTCCAAACATTGACGTTAAGGGTATATTGAAGCCTGAAATTGCGACGCGTTTCTTTCTTACGTTCTATTGAGTGTCCAGGGTGTAGTAGTGTGTAACTGGGGAGTAGGCATTACCAAAAAAATATGGTAAGTACCTTAAATATTCAGTTGAAATTGCCACTGGCACTCAGCCAACAGCCATCTAAATGTTGACTTTTCTAGATAAGCGTGCTCCATCATCACTTAACATCAGGTGTGCTGGTGGTCAAACGCTTTGTCTATATTCAATAAAAAAAAACAACTTAATCAGCTTCGTCACGAGCTCTTCAGAATATAAGTGGCATGACAACTATTTCACCACAGCCACGGCTAACATAAAGATGGCGTGACCCTACTAGAGTAACGATTTCCAGTAATGATACTTGGGTAATGATATTAATGATATATGACCCCGTGGAATCTTTGCAAGGTCGACGGAGGACGACTGAGCTATCATCAGAATTATCAGATGACCACAGAACCACAGAGCTAGAACAAACAGCTAGCTCACTTATGTAAATGTAATGTAATCACTACCACCCAAATACCACCCAAAGACATTTGCTCTGAGAACTCGAGCAAACCTCCATAAGTTGGATTCGACAAAACTCGAATAGGCACTTTTTTTATGTCTCTACAGTGGCAACCAAGCGAACGGCCTACTTCTTCGGCCTTTATTCTCCGAATAAATCGTAGTTATTATATATATATAATAATATATATATAACTAACAGTTTACTTGTATTTGTGAATATAAGAACATTTTTTATTCCGCGTAACAGATATTCCAGAAGTTGGTTGAATCCAGCCTTACACATCAAAAAATAATTTACGCGGCTTGGCTCATTTCAATTTCAATTTTAATTTCAATTATAATTTCAATTTATTGCATCATGTCAATCTTGTCTAAGGTCTTAGTAATACAATGTTTTTGTCAGGTACATGAACCCTGTAAGGGCGCTGCAGTTTGAGTTTGATTATAGTTTAGGCACGAGTAATTTTATAAATGTGTATGTAAAATTAATAATATCAAGTAATAAAACATCATTTACACGGGAACCGTCATTGTTGATTCATCGAAAAACAACGAAAGAAAAAGAAATGTTTTTGCCGTATAATCGTGAAAAATCACGACATGGCAAAAACCACGAATCGTCCTCGGCGTGTGAAGGTGCGAATGAGCTGTAAAGGTTTTCCTTTTATATGTACTTTGCATTTAGTTATAAAAACTCACCAAATTCTAGTTTCTAAAACTAAGTCGACAGTCTCAAAGATTTAAACAAAATATGTTTAGTAAAATGTATAAATTAAATGAGTCGTAGATAAGTAAGATCGTATAAGTCAGTGACAAACTCTGGTGACGAAGTTATTAGAGCGCCTCATGGCCTCCGCCATGGCCTTGAAAAAGCCAAAACCTTAACGTGTCAGTCAAAGCACGGAAGCGCTCAGATGAAGTTGCGTGATCACACTGGTCACCAATGCAAATGGTGACCACACGGAACGCCAGCTACGTCATAAAGCTTCGTAATGAGAGGTTTTCGCTTCGAGATTAAAAAAAAAAGTAGTTCCGATTGCTTTGACAGATGGCGCTATCTGCCCTACTGCCATACTGGGAAAGGTTATCAAAACAAGAAAAAAGTTGGTAACTCCGTTTTTGTTTCGTCTCGTGTCAAGCGGAAAGTTGTGGGTTCATGTCCTGCTTGAGGCAAAATAATTTAACTCCAGTACGACCAAGTTAATGTACTACGTAGTACGTACTATGACTTTGACACCAGCTAGAGGTATGACAGACAGTGACAGCAGGAGCAACCAATGTTGAATTCCCTACACATTCACCATAGCTCGCCAAACTTAGTGCTTACATTCTCTTGGGCTGGCCAGTTGAGCTACCACCATCTAAATAGACAGTTTTTATTTTTTTAATAACTTGAGACGATAACCCCTAATTGTGTCGCGGACTTCTAAACGATACATTCATCAATCGCGCTCTAACTGCTACAGCTAACTGAAAGAACCAACTATCGTTTTCTTAAGCTGCGGCAGAGTAAATTTGTTTTGACATAGAATAGGACCAAGGCGCATTCAATGTTACAATGTATTTAAAGATGATTGTGAAAGATTTTTTATTTTATATTATTTTGCAATGAGATATGATCGGAAACAAAAAACGTTGTACTCGTAGATTAGGATGACTTGTAGTTAAGTGAGTAGATATACTGCTTCGAAAACACCACAAAATCTATACCTATTACCTACTACTCATCTATAAATAGTATTTAAAAAATCATAGACGCTTCTCGCCTTCCGTTATCGTCGTATCGTCTTCCGCTGTGTTTACACGAATAACAAGTCGCGAAAAATTACGATACGGCATAGGTAGAACACTTTTTTCTGTTTTTTTGGTCGAGTTGTCATTGACTGATCCCATGTAAATGAGCCATTACTTACAAGGCTGCAAGTGAGTTGAAAAACGAATTCAATCTATTTTGCTACTAATCGTCAAACACAAACAAACCAATCAATCAGTTAAAAGGGCAATCAATATTACCCAGTTGCTTTTAATTTCCACTAGGCGTCAAAATATGTAGGTTCATTCATTCATATAAAAAGCGATCCGAAATTTTCAAAAAAACTGCGTCATTTGCCTTGGGTCGGTAAACGCTATAAACCAGTAGGCCACCGCCCGAATACCTTTTTTTTTATACGACTGAAGTGGCAACCAAGCGTACGGCCTACAAGTTGGTAAGTGGTTACCGCAGCCTATGGACGCTTGCAATACCAGAGGTATCACTCGCGGGTTGCCACCTTGAGGCATAGATCGCAAGCCTCATGTGCCAGTAATTTCACCGGAAACCATACCCTTCACACCGGAACATAGCAATGCGAGCATTACTGCTTTGCGTTGCGGCAGAAATAAGAATAAGAATACCTTACAGCTCATTTCTTGGGTGCTATAAACTTTATAAAAGTATGGAGCAAACATTTTTGGTAGAAATCTTTGTAAAGAACATAATATGGAAAAATTTCGAATAGGATTTCAATCAGAAACATTTCGTCGCTCTGATGTGGCGATCTATCATTAAGTAAGTAAGTAAGTAAGTAATAGCCATTTATTTCAGACAGTTATTAAAAACAACGAATCTAACGTACAAATACTAGGTAGATATTATAGTTTTATTCTTGCTCAAGTACCTAAGTACTTATATTATTATCTAAGTATAAACTAATTTTGTTTTCTTAGAAGCTACTATGATTTATAATAAAATGAGGTGTTTTCGACAAAACGACCAAAGATATGACTATGACTTTGACACCAGCCAGATGTATGACAGACAGTGACAGCAGGAGCAACCAAAGAATGAAATTCTCTACACATTCACCATAGCTCGCCAAACGTAGTGCTTACATTCTCTTAGGCTCGCCAGTTGAGCTACCACCCTCTAAATAGACAGCTTTTTTTTTTAATAACTTGAGACGAAAACCTCTCATTGTTAATCGTCTTCTTCTTCTTGGTTTGGGTCTGTGTGCTTTTCAGCATCTGTCATTGCGTATTAGTAATTTTATTATTATAAAACAAAACGTATGGTAAAAAACTCACCAAATTCCAGTTTCTAAAACTAAGTCGACAGTCTCAGGGATTTCTAACCGGAAACCTGAAAAGAAAACATTTAAATTAGAACAAAAAAAAATAATGAAATTCAATAGATCTAGTTCAAAATAGCTAAAAACATGCTTTTTTTTATGTCAGCAAATGATTCATTAGACGGTCAAGTTGTTGTAGTGTGCCTTAAAGTGCCATGATTGACCGGGCATGCTGGTTTTGCACTATGTATTCCTTCACCGAGCTCTGGCATAACGCACATAAACTTTTCTAATAAAAAAATCCATTGGTGCACGACCGGGTTCCAATACACGACGGGACGATCGGAAGGAGGGATACCTACCACCTAGACCGCCAGTCTCATTGCTCATTATATATGGAAAGGGGCTTACCATCAGACATTATTCGTTGTATCACACTCGCCATATCTTTTACTTCCGCGGCATAGAAGTTGTCACCCGTGTATGGTGGTATACCTAAATCTGTGCATGTATAGGAATAATCATTGCCAGAAAAAACATAGTAGATAAGTAAAACAGGCAAATGTGAGCGCGACCACGAGATTCCCGCCCTGAAGGTTTCCTACAGTAGGTAGTATAATGTATGATACTCAACTGAAGGATAACATTTCAAAATGGATGGAGCCGCCCGAAGGCTTCTTCGTCATGGCCTAACAACTTTGAAAAAGCCGAGACCGACTACCCTTCGAAGCACGGAAGCGCTCTGTTGAAATGAAATGGTCACTGGCAGTCCCCATCCAAACGGTGACTAACAGTCCACGTGGAACAGTGCTTATCTTTGTTGATCTGTTATATGAACAACTTTTTTTTATACCACCAAGGTGGCAAACAAGCATACTGCCCACCTGCTGATGTTAAGCGGTTACCGTATAGCCTATGAACGCTTGCAATACCAGAGGCATCAATCGAGCTTTGTCGACCCTTTACAAATTTACCGCCCTTTTTGAAGAAGCTCATGCTCTGGTCTCCAGAGAAAACCTTAGCAGGGAGATCATTCCACAGCCTAAGTGTACGCAGGAGGAAGTTCCTCTGAAGCCTTACGGTGCGCGACCAACCTGGTTCTAGTGTGTGGATGGATCCCCTGCCGATGGCGAGCAGTGCGATGGTAGCACAACTTAGTCAGCTACGCCAAGAGCCTATGTTTATTCACAGAACAGATATTAGTACTACGCATAGAATGGCCACTCTCTACCTCCCACCGGTTTTACTTACCTCACCCGGTTGCAAGTTTGCCGGCATCTGTTTGCTAGCACTGAAGCTAAGGGCTGAGGCACGCGTTAAATTTGATTTTGTGTAGATCCAGCGAGCGCATGCCAGAGCGAGAGAAAGTGTGCTTCTCGCTCTTGCTATAGTTAGGTGGGAACAACCATGACACTCAAAAAACAGGACCGTTTACGTACACAAACTATGCGTGTGGTGATTGCGATTTGTTTGCTTCATACATTTTATTGAGTGTCCGGGGTTATTACTCTGTGCCGGGGTGTAGTTTATAGTAAAGGATACAAGTTAACATATCGTGCAGCGACTGGGGGTGGTCCGGGGGCGGAGGGGGCGGCGGCGCGGGGGCGCGCGGCGGCGCCACCGCCCGCAGTGTGTACGCGCGGACATACTCCTTGCGGACGTCGTGGAATCGCGCGTAGTACGTCGGCAGACTGATGTCTTTGCTGCACGCTTCGGGGTGGAGGCATTGTCTGGGGAAAATGAAATAAGTATATTATGTTATTTATTATGATATACGCGTACGTACTAGCGGTTTCGCAACTACACCCACCACAGAACAGATGTAGGTACTCGTACGTATAAACCTATTTAAACCTAAACCTATTAAGAGTAGTAGAGTTCTTTGTGAGAGCTCGTCCGGGGGAGGACTACCACCATACCTATTTCTGCCGTCAAACAGTTATGTTTGCATTGTTGTGTTCCGGTCCGAAGGGTATGGTATCCGGTGAAATTACGTGAAATTACAGGCACATGAGACTTTCGATCTACATCTCAGGGTGGCAACCCGGGAGTGATACCTCTGGTATTGCAAGCACCTATAGTCTGCGGTAACCGTTTACCATCTTGTGGGCCGTACGCTTGGTTGCCACTTTAGTTGTATTAGAAAAAAATCCTTCTTCTTGAATCACAATGCAACGTATCAAAATTAATTGAGTATTTGTTTAAGCCAGCAAAGTGACAAGACGGTCAAGTCGCTACGCTACCCTTTTCGTCTATCTATCCCATCCCTGCTTACCGTAGAACTACGTCACTTTCGCCAACCAATCGACTAGACGCTGGAAAAAGTGGTTCGTGCTGCCAACTTTGTTATCGTATCGTCTCGGTTGCGTCTGCTCGAAACCTTTACGAGACGAAAGTCAGTATTGTTCCGGCTAAAGGCTTGCGCCACGCGCTACGGACCTTAGTGGCAGTGGTGTCGTTTCTGTTGTAACATTTTATAAACTTGACTAACTAAAACTATCGCGGTCCTTTGTATTTTAATTCATAAGGAAATAACGGCAATAATTTTAGCTAGTTTAGATTAGAAAATGCTGCAACAGAGTCGACACTAGTGTCACACAAATCTTTAAGTTTTAAAGATCTGCGTGGCAATGCACTGAGCTTGTCATCCCGAAACGTTGTTCTTAAGTCTCATTTACTAGCAATTTCACTTGCTACAGTGCCCTTTAAACCTAACCACAGTGCAGCTGGCCCACTACTGATTGGAGGCAAAATATCTGGCACTGCGGTGGTACCCCCCAAGACGAACTTTTTCTGAAGATGCCTACCACCAGAGTGCCACCATCTATTGTCAATAGAATTAGATAACCATCAAAATCAAAATGACAATAGAAACGCTTACACGCTTAAAATTATAATAATTCCCAAGTCACAACAGGACATCCTATAGTTATATTGTATTATTATCCAAATCTCAAATTACAACTCGGGAACGAAGTGACCTTTTGGATTAACGCGGGAAATAGGTTCAAGTATTCATGATTCCGCGTTTGTATGATCTGATTTGGATCGGGTCCCGTTTCCATTGTGACACGGTATAAATTCGTGCCCAAAAAATGTTTATACCATGATATCAATTAGACAATCATGTCACGGTATAAATTTTTTTGACAATTTAGTTTAGGTCTCATTTGAATCGCTCTAAGAGTTCATGGCTCTGCAGGAAACACCAGTGGGGTCTAACATTATTATTATTATTAATAGGGACAATATGTCATATTTGACCCGATTATCATTTGTCAGACTTGACCGTTTCGTCATTTGCTGACATAATAAACATTAAACGATACCTCTATTGCCCATACTCTTAGGCGACTGGTGTCTAAGAGACACAGAAACTAGAGTTTTTAAAAGTAGGTCCACAGCTTCATTAACACAATATCCTAACATAAAGTCAACACTCACATTATATTCAACCCTTTTTCTTTAAATGTTTTGGTAGTTTTATATCATCATCACAAAATAATAGACCTAAGCAAGAGCAAAATCTCTTAGGACAAGTATATCATTAAAAGGAGATTTTATCATTCATAATTTTATTGTACCTAGTAAGTTGTATGGAAACAGGCACCCATAATTTGTGACAGTTCCACCGGATGTACCCAGATCAGTATCGCACTGAATAGCAGTAAGCTGATTTTAATATTTAAATGCACATATTATTCTATTGAACGTTTATCACTATTAAACTTTTAGAAGGAAGCACTATCAATGATACAATCTTTTGGTTCATCATTCGATGGTGATATTTGGACTAGCTGACACGGCGGCGCCGGCGCGTTTTAGCGAAAATCAAATAAGTACTTACCTGCTTTTTTTTTTCATTATTACTATCAACAGAACTATTTATGATAACTTTTTGCTGGCCGTAGCTTTACTCGTGTTTCTGGATGTACGTTCCTAGTGGATAAAAAGTAGCCTCTGTCCTCCCTCACACTTTATACTATCTCCGTGCCCAATTTCACTCAAATCGGTTCAGCGGTTTAGCCGTGAAAACATAACACCTCATTCACACGGCGGCGCGCCGGCGCGGCGGCGAGACGGTCATTGACAATTCGTAAAAAAAGTTTCTTTGCCGAATCGCCGTTTTTCACGATAAACGGTTCGTGTGAACACGGCCACATTTAAAAACTATTGCCGCCTTCAAAAATAACACGAACCGTCCTCATGTGAAAGAGTTACTTTCGCATTGATATACGGTTTATAATATATTAATATCTGTTCTGTGATATTTCTATTTATCGATCTGCAAACATTTTTCTATGTAGGTATAATAAAAAATATCTATCTATGTATTGTATGAATAATTAAGTAGGTACCTATGCATCTAGTACTCATAACACTAGCTCTGCTTAACTTGGGGCTGTAGGAAGCTGTGTGGATTGTCCAGCCAGCATTATTTATTTAGTATGGAACTATGGATACGATAATCCAGTCGATCCGTCTCGCCACCGTCAATATGGCGTGTGTAAAGTGGGAACTCAATTAAGTTTTCTTTCTTTTACTAAAATGTTTACCTTAATGGTGGCTGACCATCAGTGACAAGCCTGAAGAGAGGGGAGTAGGGGTCCACTTGTAGAGATCGCACGAAGTCATCGAACTGAAATGTAGAAAACAAAAATTCATTACTGTATTTTATTATATTTTAATAGAAACAAAAACTACTGGTCCGATTTCGATAATTCTTTCATCATAATGCACTATTATCCCTGTGTAACATACAAATTCGGCTGGGTTCTTAACTGATTTTATTTTTCGATGATTTCTTTTCATCATAAAGCCGAAGACGAATCAGCTGCCCACGTAGTCCTGGAATGCGTGGGAGTAGCCACTCAACGCACACAAATCCTTGGAACACCAAGGTCACTCCTCGAAGCCAGCGAAAACCCCAGGAAACTTCTGTGCTTCTGGGAGGAGTTAGGCTTCATGCATAGCCAGCTCCCCACGCATAACGGACCAAATGCGCGTCCAAATGCAAAAAAGGGAGTCCACATAAATAAATAAATAAATAATTCATCATAAAGCTCCAGTGTGGTGCCAATCGAACTAGCCTCGCCTGGCTCATGCGTAATAGCATCAGCAATTGCTCTTCTGATAACAAACATGAACACTTATCAAACAAATAGTTGTAGCCGAAAACTTATCTGGCGAGCACTGTATCCGGATTATCGAAAACCTCCAAAGGTCAAAATGATTTTTCAAATTAATCGAAATCACTGTGCTGTTTAAATGTAGCTATCAAATATTTAAAATTGACGAAGCAATCAATATATTGATTGACGTAGGTAGGTATTAACTACAGTGGGCTTATTGCGCTAAACGTTAACGTAACGAAAGCTTTTACGCAGAGCTGTCATAAAAGCGCTCCAGCGAAACGCATTCTAATTTCAACTTTGGCTCAACGATGCATGGTATGTTCAAAAAAACAAAAACAAGGTAACGCGTCGACGAGAACCTGCCTCCGTTTTTTATCGGTTATAAATCAGTAAAGATAGTGTCATCGCGTACAAACTTTGGAAGATACGTTCGACGATCGCAATAAAGCAGTGACCTCATGTTGAATTGAAACACTACCAATGTACCAATAATGAGTATAATTTATAATACTTATTATCTACATCGCACCTTACAAAGTAGTTTGTGTATAGTACCTATACCTACTCGGTCTAAAAGTGTTACAAACTTTGTATTATTTTGTTAAAACCAGCGGGTTCTCTCTATCGATAATCGTAGCAAATATCGTAGCTAAACATATCGGTGACAACTGGACTAAGAAAAGTGCCAATGGACACATTCTTAGCAACTAATTTATTTTATAAGAGTAGGTCAACTTAAAATTACTAATTAGCCCAAACGTAAGGCTAGATTGTAATATTATTGAATACATTATTTTAAAATGTATTCTTAAAAAAAAAAGGTATCGGTGACAACTAAGTTCAGAGCATTCACTGACATAAGTGTAAGTGGTCCTTGATTCTAATTATTCCAATAAATAAGCTGAGCCACGAAAACTGCCACGATATATCCCTTGCCAGCAAGAGTAGACTCTCAGGAGTCAGGATCTAACGACCACTACCGCGAAACGTCGCAAAATACCTCCGATAAAATAAGGTTACAATGTTAAGGTTAAAATGTTGTGCGTTGTTCGTACAATATTTACTTTAAATACATAATAGGAGTACATAAAAGTAACGAGTTTCGTTCTAAAATAAAACACAATTTATCAGACTCTAGGCTATTACGGCAGTCTTTAAGCGGCCTCAACTTCGGAGAGCCACTAGCTTAACGAACTCTCACTCGAAACTGTATGAGATTATACCGTAATCTTTGAGAACATGACATGTGTGAATTTATTGTGCTGTTAAGAATAAATATATTATTTAAAAGTAAATTTAAGTATTTTCGATATATTACTAGCTGTTGCTCGACTGCGTTCACATAAGAGAACACGGGAACATAATTTTTTCTTATGTGCTACCCAGTCAAACTTTTATCTCTATGCCAAGTTTCATCCAGATCTGTTCAGCCGTTCTTGTGATTGAGTAATAAACATACATCCATTCAAACTTCCGCATCAATAAAATAGATGAATAGATGTAAGATTGATTTATTTACCCTTTACCCTTTACCGTAGTAAGTGGGTTAGGTACCAATATATGGTTCGCGTTCTGTGCCTTTGCCAGAAGAACATCTTCATCTCTTTAGTAGATATTAGGCCACCGATGATGAACTCAAATACCTTATCCTGTCTTACTTTCCTTTTATGTGTGTGTGACAAATAAACAAATTCTTATCCTTATTATTTTATTAAATACCAATCATTAAAATGTAGTTGATAAATTCACACTTTGGATCTTATTAATTCTAGCCAGCATGTTGGTTGGGAACGCTTCCGTCTGGTACTGATTTAGATCAATTGAGCTATCTGTAGATCGTTTGTAACGATCTTTAGATGACACATCTGTTTCATTAGTGTATAAGTAATGTTATTATGTACATATTTGTATCTTAGAAACTTCGAGCATTTGCTTAGAAAGTATTAAATCCTGCAAGCAAAGTTGCGTTCTAGTAGTATTTACTTTTAAATACATGCTAAAACCATTACCCCTTTTAGCTTTCCCGTAGTCAGGCAATCAATAACAGTTATGCTCAAATTGTTATGCGGCAAATATTTCCCCGGCTCTCAGCGGGCATCGAACCCGCGTTATGCAAGCGGTACAGTTAGAAACAGGTTCTCGCATCCCAGTCGCGGTCTGACTGTGTGTCTGCACCTTCGTAATTATAGGAATGCACGATGTTTTCTTCCATTCATGCAATTGCATGAATGGAAGAAAACATCGCAGTGCACCGAGCATATTATCATGGGAAACAGGACTTGTAATAAAGAACGCGCCATATCGTATCAGGTCACATAAATCGATGTAGAACCAAAACTAATAAAATAATAAATAGTTATTTTATTACCCAGGTCTACCCATCAAAGTGACAGTCATCTTAAAATACCCTACCATAGGGTTCGATCCAATTCAAAACGTGCGCAAAACTACTAGGAATTTTTCATATATTTTTTAACGAGAATTTTTTTTTAGAGTTCACTCACGAGAACACAAAGGTTATATATATTTTTATTTTAATATTTTATAATCCCTATGAGTCACGATCATTAAAAGAATAATAAAAAAAAATGAACATTATAATTAGAAAATATTCTCAGGGTCTCAGGAACCCTATGGTACTTATTTCAAAATGATTGTCACTTTTATGGGTAGGTAACTAGGTAATAATAATATTTATTTGTTTCCTAAAACCTTACATGACATTACTACCACGCTGAAGACAGTCTGAACTCATAACCATTATCTTCTCTGAATTTAATAAGGTTTAATTGATAAATTTTCAATTTTGAAGGTGTGAGAACCTAAAGTGGTTGGAACCACTTTAGGTTCATAGTTATCATACATTTATGTATTTGTCATCAAACAAAAAAACCGAAAATGCAAAAAAAAATATACGCAAACTCACTTTTTTACAGAAACCGCAAATTACCTAATGTTTCCTTTTTTTATGCAGATTTTTTTTTTTTAAATCGTGCGCCTAACTCCAGACATATAACTTTTCGATAACTCTCACGGTTTCAGATTTCCCCTTAGCGGCTCCAAAAAAAAACTCATCATGTATAGTTCGCACAGCGGATCTAGGCTTCCGTGAAGTAAGCCGTTTGTGATGCGCAAAGACATTTTAGTTTGAAAAAGCTCCATTGCGCATCGAAACGGCTAATTTCACGACGGCCGAGATCCGCTGTGAGAACTATACTATACATATACAGATACATTATTATTACTATACATTTACATAGATATGTATAGAGGACAGACAGCGGAAAGCAACTTTATATTATACTATTGGATTAGTTAGATTTTTTCAATATTGCACCTTTATACCTTTATATATTTTACCTTTAGAGAAATAATTTCCACTTAGCCACAGATAACATAATACTAGAGCTAACTTCTAAAAATATTAACATATAATTATTAAAATTTATTTATTTATTATTATTATTATCATCTGAAGTCTGAAATCTGATAAATGTACCTACTCGTAATAGTGGTGTGGACAATTAGCTTTTAAACGGTTTTTATACGACTTTATCTAAGTCTTGAAGTATTAAAATTAATAATCGTTTTGAAAACAGTGTAAAACTTGTTTTGACATGTGCGCAAAAACTGAGCGTGTAATTATTATATTTGAATGCATCTAAATGCATAATAGAAGGTCGTTCGCAAACCCGTTTCGAATGGGACGAGTGGAGGGCGAGAGCACATTGCGTTGCTAATGTAATGACGGTGGCAAATTCACTTTTGTTAGAGCCCCTAGGTGACCCGAGACTGTTTTTGTGTACCTACATCAAGGGCCAAAACACTTTTTTGCGTATCAGTGACAGACACTGACTGAACAGATCAACACACAGCCACACAAGTCACACAACACAACAGAGTGCTTAACACGATAAACTCGTTTGACAATCGTAAACGTAAACATATCGTCCAGCTGTCAATTTGTATGGAATTTTAGTAGTTCATTTAACGCACTAAAGAGGCGCTGTTAAAAACCCTATACAAATTGTCAGCTGGACGATACGGTTACATTTACAACAACATTGCACTCAGAACAAATGTATTTTTAAGTTCTTGGTTCACAAATCCCATTAGATAATCCCCCGCGACAAGTAGCGGTTCACACGTCAGCGTTTTTAAAACGGCTTTTTTTTTTATCGTGCCGTGCTCTTCAGCGTTGGGCGAGAGTTGGATTTTTTACGCTCTTACATCGAGAATCCGCCAACGCCGGGTTTTACCGCGACGGATAATTTCCGTTCATAATTTCCGAGCTCTAAACCAGCCCTGAAACATGAAATTGGAACGATAAATTGCTTTTATGGTGTGCACCAAGGATGTCCGAAAATTCAACTCCTAGAGGACGCAGCGGGAAAATGAAGTTTGCACAAAAACTCACGCGAACAAAGTCACGGGGCGTTCCATTAGGTTATAATAAAAGTACTCCGGGAACTCCTAATAAAATGTGTGAAACGAACGTGTCACAGTAATCATGTATATGGTTCTCGTGTCGTGCGTAAATGGAGCCTTTGCGGTCCAAATGGTGACTGTGCGGCCTGGCAATATCTGCTGGGCGCTTTCGTGCTTCGGAGGGCACCCTTTAAATGTTGTTAGGCCATGACGGAGGCTTTTAGTCGTCGTCAAATACAAATACAATACATATAATGTTTATTTTCAAAGTATAAGGTACAAATATAGATAGAGCTCTGCTTCAAGGCTACTTTTTTTATACAACTGAAGTGGCAACCAAGCACAAGATACCAGAGGGCAATACTCGCGGGTTGCCACCTTGAGGCATAGATCGGAAAACAGCAATGCGAGCATTACTGCTTTGCGGCAGAAATAGGTATGGTGGTAGTACTTCCCCAGACGTTCTATCACAAAGAACTCTACTTCTCATTGGCCAAGATCCGCCGCTAGAACTATAATAATAATAATAATAATGCTGGACAATCCACACAGCATCATCTAGCCCCAAAGTAAGCTGCTGTTAAACAGAGCTGTATTATGGGTACTAGATTACTGATATATATTTAATACTGTACAATACATAGATAGATATTTTTTATATATAGAAAATACCCAGAACACCCGGAACAAATATTTATAGATCGTACAAACATTTGTTTCACGCAACCTCTGAGTCGCAGGCGGACCTGCGCCCGCTGCGACCCATCGGTCGTCAGCTAAACCTAAATAACTAAATAATAAACTATACCTAAAGGTAAGCTAATCAGGCATCGATGGTTACAGAGATAAAGAGACAGTTGACAGTTTCTTTCCGTGCAGGTTGAGATTTTTCTCAAAAGTTTCGTCTCAAACTTATAACAACGTGGTTTAAATTTCACAATGATACAAGCTACGAATGCCAAACCGGACGCTCCGTGAAAGCGGGCGATCGACTTTTGGAACCCTTCATTATGTCCGATAACTGTATCTGGGCTTGGGAAAAGTAACGCAGTCCCAAGAGGCCTTTTAAAAAGTGCAACTTATAAAAGACAGACAAGTGCGAGTGAGACTCACGTGGCACGTGTAAGGTTCCGTACAGCAACATGATATTTATGAGATAGTTCATAGAAACGTCGCGTCGGGTCTTTTTTTTTATACAAATGAAGTGGCAACCAAGCGTACGGCCCACAAGATGGTAAGCGGTTACCGCTGCCTATGGACGCTTGCAATACCAGAGCTATCACTCGCGGGTTGCCACCTTGAGGCTAAGATCGAAAGCCTCATGTGCTAGTAATTTCACCGGAAAACATACCCTTCACACCGGAACACAGCAATGCGAGCATTACTGCTTGGCGGCAGAAATAGGTATGGTGGTAGTCCTTCCCCGGACGAGCTCTATCACAGAGAACTAAATCTGAAAAGGGTCTGATTCGATCTCCCCCATTCCCGTATTCACCCGGCCCGTTATCACCCGAATTTAAAGCTAGGTAAATTGACGCCATATCATGATCGTAACTAACTATCCATCCATCCAATTTTTCGCATTTATAACACTTATAGGTAGCAGTAATATAAGATGTGTACCTGGTGGTAGGACTCTTCAGCAAGAGTCCGTCTTGGTGGGTACCACCGCAGTGTCAGATATTCTACCTCCAAGCAGTAGTGTGCAAGCTGCACTGTGTTTAGGTTGGAAGGGCACTGTAGCAAGTGAAATTACTGGGCGAAAGAGACTTAACAACAATGTCTTGGGGTGATAAGCGCAGTGCAGTGCCACGCAAACACTTAAAAACTTTAAGCTTTGGGTGGCACTGCATCTGTAATAGTCAGGCGTGGTGGAGGTAACATGAGGTGGGCGCCTTGATTGTCTTGTCACTTCATCATCATGACAGCCTTCTAATGTTCCCACTGCTGGGACACTGGCCTACTCTCAGGCGAGAGTGATTGGGTCTTAATCCACCACGCGGACGCAATGCGAATTGGTGGATGGCACATGCCTTTCGAATTTTTAGTTCTTGAACATGCCGGTTTCCTCACGATGTTTTCCTTCACCGTATGAGAGCACTGACATTGCGCACATACATTTTTAGTTGGTGCACGACCGGGTATGAACCCACGACCTTAGGATCGGAAGCCGGGTCACTACCACTAGACCACCGCTCTCTTTTCACTTACTGACATAAAAAAAAAATTATGTGACCGAAGTCGCAGGCAAAAGATCGCTTTTCAATTCTACAAGATCACGTACAAACAACAGCCCTGACCCCTGACCGCGTATTCATAATGCTAGTTCTGCTTCGGTTCTCAACAGGCTATTAGCTATGATCCTGAGTAATGAATGACGTGTGCATAATCATAATATTCAAATTACTATTTAATTGCTGGTACATTATACTAAGACCCAATGTTAGAGTCAGTTTGTAAAGAGAACTATCTTGAATCAAACTATTTTGATTCTTAAGTCAACGACATAAAAAAACATCTGACGGCGACATACAGTTCTTATAGGTCTAGGAATAGAGCGACATAATCGTGGCAGTTCTCGCGGTTCAGCTTATGTCCGCGAATGCTCTAAATTTAGTTGTTACCGACTTAAGTTGAACTACAATATTGCGCATCGAAACGGTTAACTTCATGATCGAGATCCGCCGAGAGAACTAACGTTCTATTCATGTTTAACTCTTGTTTAGTTCCAATCGAGTTTTCGTTATTTATTATCAAAAATTATTACCATAAAGTTATTACTCTGTGATATAGTTTAGTTGATACTGAGAGCTCGTCCGGGGAAGGACTACCACCATACCTATTTCTGCCGCAAAGCAGTAATGCTCGCATTGCTGTGTTCCAGTGTGAAGGGTATGGTTTCCGATGAAATTACTGGTATTGCAAGCGTCTATAGGCTGCGGTAACCGCTTACCATCTTGTGGGCCACTTGCTTGGTTGCCACTTCAGTAGTATAAAAAAAAAATACTATTGAATTTACAAGCAAATTAAACAAAATCTTCAACGCAAGCTGGATCGCTGCTGTATCCACGATTCGTTTGCAATTGATTGAAATGTTGGTTATTAGTCTCATAAGAAGCTAGCAACTAAAACGTCGAAGTTAGTAGAAGTCTCTAGCAGAATCTTAACGGAAAACATTGAAAAAACTTTTCCGGTTAACAAATCTGCGCAGACAAGTGTACCTACGTGGTAAGAATTTAATTGCACAAAACCATAAAAAATACTTCGTTACCTTGAAAGTTATATTTAAAATAGGTTAAATTGATGACTTCACAATAACTGTTTCGACGTACTTAGCACATAATAATATTTGATTTATATTTCCTAGCTTGTGTTAATTAGTTGTAAATACGGACGAGCACTGGTGGTCTAGTGGTAGGTGGTGACCCCGCGTCTTTCGATCTTAAAATCGTGGGTTTGAAACCGGTAGTACACAAATGATTTTTCTTTTCAAATAATTTATGTGCTCTCAGACAGAGAAGGAAAACCGGATAACCAGCATTTCCAAGAACTGAAAATTCGAAAGACGTGCCATCCACCAATCCGTGCCGAGGATAACCAAATTACTATCGCTTGAGAGTAGACCAGTGTCCCAGCAGTGGGAACATTAGAAGGCAGTCATGAAAAACACCCACTAAGTACCAATTTTATTGTTTCCTCAGCTACTTCGGCTTACTTCTTTCGGGATATTTTTTTTTTGTTACATTAGTTAAAATATTTAGTTATAAGAATCATCTGCTCAGGCTTACCGTTACTCGTGGTTGCTAAGCTGAAGAAAAAGATAATAATAATTTTAATTTTTAACACAATTTAATTTAAGAACGTAAGTAGCCAATTACAAAGATAGCGATCTAGATTTGCTATCGTTTTAAATGTTTGTAACTAAAAGGAAATGTCATTATAATAATTATTACAGAGTATAGTTAAATAGTTAAACATTTTTGTGTTAAGGCAATACCACCTTAAATTGGACAAGAAGTTGTTGATGATTGAATATAAAAATCCCGTCAAACTTTATTTTTTAAAATACACACGCTACGCAGAACACACCCTCCTAATTTCAATATTATATATAATTATAATTGTATAATTGTTTTTTAGCTTAGCGGTTCAGGCTGCGTTTCCACAAGAGATGTGCGAGGATGGATGTGTTTGCTAGGAACCAATAGAATCACTTCATTTCGCTCTCGCTCTGACAGCTTTAATGAAGTGATTCTATTGATTCCCTAAAACACTTTCCTCGCTACACATCCTCACACACATCTCCTCGCACATCTCTGGTGGAAACGCAGCCTTAGGTTCCACATTATATTATAGGTCAGTAAGTCAGCAAGCCTTTTATTTTATAATATACTAGCGGCCCGTCCCGTCTTCGCACAAGTTAATAAAATATAGCTCAAGGTGGATAATGTAGCATTCTAATGATGATGATAAAATAATGGTGAAAGAGTTTTTGAATTCGGTCCATTTTTAATTTATTCGTTAAACATAAAAAAATTCAAATCTTTTCACTTTATAACATTACGTGTTTAGATATTGATGTGGGTGTTAATTGATGATTCCGTCAATAAAATACTACACGATCAATCTCGATATTGCTTAATGCCGATGGCTCACCTGTTGTACAACTATATCTAAGGGCTGTCCGGTCTGTAGTTCGTCTGAGGGTCGTCTTGTGGGCCGCACTGCATATTCTCTTTCTCCTATTATCTGAAACAATACAAATAATGATTAAATACTAAATTTGACTGATCTTCATTATTTATTGGAATAATTATAACGGTCAAGGACCACTTACACTATCTAATTAAATGCCTTCATAAAAATAATTCTCAGTAAGTAGGTAGAGGTATTATGAATAAAAAAAACAAATAACAATCAATAATACCCAAAAGTCAACAAAATTAATTAGATAAAAAAATAATGAAACATGGCGAAACCGAACAAAACAAGTCAAAAAAGTAGGCTTAAAAGTCAGAAATGAATTAAATCAAAATACTGGTAAGACTAGGTACCTACTCGGGAAGACTACTGGGAATAGTCCAATTAGCCAGACTCTTAAGAGACTGGAAGGAACATGGAAGCCCACAAATACACTCACACTCATTCACACACCCACCATCACACCGACTCAGACAATCTCACTACATGCACACACACTAACCATTACACTTACATAACTAATGGCTCGGTTCTGGCTACATTTAATTTGTATAACATCTTATATTTTATAAGTATATATAAGTATAAAATGGAACATAATATCTCTGGATATGGGCGTTGATAGCTGCATCACAGTCATATTTGTAGACAAATGTAGTTTTTGTTATCGTACTTAAATATTCTTGTACTTAAATGTTTATGTTCCTAATAAAGCATTTTTGATTTGATTTGAATTTGACTGAGTAGACACAGATCTGGAGCCTTAATCTTGAACGCGATCGATATTGGAATATGGAACAAGTATTGGAATATGACATTTCGTACTTTTGACAACAAACCTAGCGCAAAATTCAACCTTGTTTCAAGAGTACAATTTGACAGCAGTAAAAAGAAATTGGGATTAGATTGGAATTGGCATTGGATCGAGTAAGGCACCTGTTGGTTGGTAGGTACGGTAAAAAAGTCACCAAATACAAATCTAGGTAACACTAACTACTGAAATTATTATAAACTGAATTATTTTGAAAAATAGTTGTTGAGTAGTTATTTAAATAAGTCTTTCTAAAGAGAAAAACACCTGGTAGTATCACACCCATATAAATCATGTTTATATAAGCTTTTGTTTGGCTGCTTAAATAATAAGTACCCACATTTATTAATACTTACCTACTTGAAGATCGTTTCAAAGTCGTATTTATTATTTATTTGTTCATTGTTTTACGTAAATATGCATTTACCTACTCACTTATTAAGTATCTACTTTATTGTGTTAGTTAAGTTTAAATACTTTTACGTTTAAGTTGTATTAAAACGCAAACCTGAAAAAACTCTAAGTAGAACTAAGTAGTTCTACTTAGTCAAACTAATTCGATCAATTGTCTTCCTACTCAGCTTTAAGTCATGTGTAAAGCCGAAACACATACAATACTACTTTATGTAATAAGTATGTGAAAGTTTGTGTTTCGGCAAAGTGTAAGTATGTATTTACAAAAAAATTTAGTTTATAAAAAGAAAATAAATGTATGTGTTTTCAAACGGTGAGCTATAAAATATCTAGGTAGATACTATTTCAACAAGATTTGTAAGTATATCTTATATAGTATATTGATGAGATCTAAAGCCTTGTCCGCGCGGCACAATTTGATTGGCGCGATTGACTCGAATTGTCAATCAACTAGCTTCAGAGAGCAGTATGTTGGCGTAAGGTATTTTACAAGTAGGTTTAGGTACCTTAAACAATAATTTTATGTTAGGTGATAATGTTCTCCTACCCCCAATTAGGAACACCTCATTAGAGAAGTATCAAGGAGGTGACATCTACCTCATTAGGCACAAATGTATGAAATCTGTTTATGACTATGACTCCACATTTTATGTCAGTTATTACGACAAGCGTAAATTATCCAACTCACCTACTTGAGACACTGCTACCCCATTTTCAACTTTATATCAATGAAAAACGGTTCTGATTACCGCAAATTACTAGTGAACTCGCGGTATCTTATTTTGAACTTTATATCAATGAATAACGGTTCTTTATAGTCTGGCAGTTTGTGTGCTTATTCTTTAATGGCGTGTGGTTTCTCAAAGCTTTTGGTCAAGTGCTTTGAAGCCACAAAACAGTGAGAAACCAAAATGTCGTCATTAGCACATTGCAAGAATGGAAAGTAAAGTTGAGTTTTAATCTGACTTCTGAATAAAAGAGATTAAACTATAACTTTTTACGTTGACTGTGGTGATAAATGACAATTTTAATATGTACCTAGGTAGGTAAGGTACCTACCTAACCGAAACATTCATGACGAATGCTTGGTTGAGAAGCGAAACATTACGGGTTCCGTTCTCACTGCGAGGCAAATGTTTGCATGATAGGTAAGTAATAACACGGGTAAGTACCTAAACTTATCTACTGTACCTACTCTATCAGTTATCTGGTTTCCATAATAAAAGCTTTGTTTAATATAGAGCTAGATGGCGCTGTGTAAAATGTCCGCCAATATTTATTTAACATAACCTACTGTCCAAAAGAATGATACAACGAAACAGTTGTATTTGAAACTGTAGTGAATCATTTTGCTTTGCTATTTTGTTTACAAAACGAGTGGATAGGATACGTCAATCGACAATTCCCAGAGCAACCCACACGGTTCTAATTTCGAACTGGGACGTGCTGCGATCAGCCAATAAGAGAACAATGCGATTAGGCATTCAAGGTTCAGCCAATCGGGTGATGGGAACGATTAAACAATAATGGCGGTATCATTGCGAGAATTGTTTACAGGAATGTTATTTTAAAAACTTCATTGGGAAATTGTGTAAAATAAACCTAATCGTTTAAAATTAATAAATTGTTATAATAACACATAATAGCAAAGATATTATAATCATTACTATAAGTAGGTATTATGTAAGTAGGATGTTGTCTATTTTGTACCTACTATAGTAGGTTAGGTTAGGTAGGCAGGCACCTATTCTAAACTTCTCGAAAAACACAAAATAAATACAAATCGATGGCGACAAATTTTAGTTACTTGAGTTTAGATACAAAATAATCATCCCCACAGTTTACCTGCTACCTGCCTAGCTACCTATAGAACCTTTAAAAATAAAGATAATTTCAAAACTAAAGATAACAGCATAAAATTAGACGTACAACGTAATGTAAGTCGAACTTCAGTTTCATTGTATGTAAAATAAAGGTCGCGACACACATTGCGTATGCATCGGTCAAATGTCACTGACAATGACGGGGAAACGGTTGGTTTGGTTGACGTTCTCACTCGTAGTAATTTTAAACACGATTCAATAAATGATGGCAATAATTGTAATCATTATGTGAAAGCAGGCCAGTGATCCAGCTGTGGGAACAGCAAAAGGCTAGAATGGTAATCAATAATTTATTTAAAAGGAGTATTTCTTTCTTCGTGTTTGATTGTTGATGTGCAAGTATATATTTGTTCCGGGTCTAGGTGTTTCTATATTATAGGTAGGTATACCTACTACTTATGTACATATTTACAAAACAAAGTAAAGTGCATCTTGTGGCGTTTGCCGATTAAAGCGAATACGATCGATGCGAGATCGACTTGCTTCGCTCGGGCCTGATTCATTCGGTCGAGGGCGAGCGAGCGAGACGGTCGCGTGCACGTGTTTAAACAATAACAATCGTTTATATTGAAGCCCCATCCCCTATCCTGTAGGATACGAGTGGAACTTCACACATCTTATCAGTAATCCGCCCTCCGATTGCGTAATTCGGTTTCAATCCAATTTAAATCAGCGAACTGTCAATAAACTGTCACATTCATACAAAATACGTCAGTTTTGGATTGAAATCAAGTGAAATCGATTGCAACCAAATTACGCAACCAGGGGGTTGGTAACCATAGTACAACCTTCGAAATTGGATCTCACAAGATGGAGATTACCCAGCAGCCCCCTTTTTGTCCCTTTTTGGAGAATAGTTCTCAATCAAAAATCACCAAAGAGTAAAAAATTCTATTGTCGTAATACGACCTGTAGAAGAGTATCAAACTGACAGACGAAAGCAAATTTTTCCAGACTTGAAGCAAAGACGCAGGATTCTAGTCACCGTAACTTCTCCTTCTTTTAATTTGTGGCGTCTGTTTAACGTAACAAAATGTTCAACGGTTGGAATGTGTTATCAAAATGTCTATACGAATCGGCCACAGAAATAATAAACGACAAAATGCGCAATGGTTAAGAAGGGTCCAACACCGCAGCTCCCTTCGCTCGCTCAGTCAATAACTCAAGCAAACATACCTAAAGTCGTGTATTTTTTCAGAATCCGTTGTTATTCATGACCTTGCTATTGTGATCACGGATTATTTTTCGAAATGTGTGGGAGAGTAGGTTACATTGTATTGTTTTGTTAGCTTGATGATTTTAATAATTAAATATTGCCTAATTAATCTGTAGACACTATTTTTTTTATTATTTCTCTATGTTATCATCACAAGTAATTGTAATAATTAATTCGTTTTAGCTAGACTAACTCATGTAAAAAATTATAATGTTAACTAATAAAATCTACCTAATTTCAAAAACAAATATATATAATAATATCAATCCTTGATGGATTGATATTATTATCCTTGATGGATTTATATTATTATTATATTATATATTATATTATAATTATAATTATAATATATCTATCTATCTATTATATTTATCTATCTATTATATTATAATTATAATTATAATATATCAATCCATTATTAATCAACTTTAAACTTGTACTATAAGGTTCAAATAAGGCTTATTGGGTATTTATATTAATAACTTAATAGCCAATAAAATAGAAATAACAGAAATGTAATCTACTAAATAACAAGTAGAAATCTAAAATTTCAAAAAGGTTTTCGTTGCTATAACTCTTCAGTGCTACGAAACAACGCAGCTCTTACTACGGTTGCTACGTTGCTATGCTACAAAAGACATAAACGCGTAACTAAAATTTTCTTTTCTAAACTTTTGTGGTACTATAGTACCACGGGACGTTCAAGTGGATAAAAAAAATGTTTTATGAAGTTTCTACAAGCTATAAGAACTCATAAAATAAAACATTTTGTGTTACTATTATTTGTATTTAAACGACTGCTTTCAAATTCTTTAGGACCCCGTGCGACATGAATTAATATTGTCGGAATGACAGTTTGTTTTGTAAATAAGGGGGTTAACCCCCTGATTTACTGAACCTATATAAACTAAGTAGCACTCAGTAAGACATATTTGTGTAAAATAACCGGGAAAGTAGTACAGACAGGCCATCAAAATACATTATGTGAGATCATAAATATTTAAAAACCTCACTATTAAATATGTAAATAGTGTTTTACATAGTGGTTTAGTATCTAGACCCAACGGTCATTGACATTGAAGGAGGCAACAAAATATTTAATAACCTCATGAAAAGAAGTCATTGAAATACTATCAATTGTCTATTAATAAATATATTCAAATCGTTATATTAATATATTATAATAATATATATATATTAGTCGTTATATTATTTTTAATTGTTATTACGTTCTGTTGCCCGTGACATCGTCCGCGTGAAAACTTTGATTTGTTTGAGCGAGTAGGTTAAAAATAGTCTATTTGCCATTTTTTTTTATTTACAATAAGCTTGCGCTTGACCACTATCTCGCCTGATTTTGTTTGAATTTGGACTATAATCTATGTTTGTGCTAAAGGAGTCGTTTCACGCAGTATGGAGCCGGGCCCTGGTCCTTTGTAGGGGTCTAGATAATTAGACAATAATTAAAGAAGCCGTTTATCACTGTTTATTTATTTTATTTTGGCTTCTTTCATAATCTAAATTATCTTTATGAAGGAGTGCCACACAATGCAAAACAACATGGCGGCGGGTTTAACAAACAACTGGGTTATTAGGTACTGTCAAAGTCAAGATGCGTCACGATCATTGGCTAATAGCTGTCATGGCGGACCTCTAGTGTTCTCATTTTAGAAAACTCAACACAATAAACATTTTTCCTTTATAACTTTGTTTGTCTACTTAAAAATTAAATTGTTTGTTACCTACTTTTAGTCTTATATTTTTTCCAATTTTTCTATGGTGTTACAAAGAGTGACCACTATGAAATTGGTCCTTTCATTCAGATCAGTTCAGCTGTTTTAACGTGATCGAGTAACAAACATCCATTCAAACATACAAACTTTCCAATTTATAATATTAGCGTGATTAGTGTACTAAAAACCTTACCATCATCTTCGATAATGATCAATGATCATCAATGATCAATGATCATCAATGATCAATTGATCAATGACCATCAGATATTCCAATTAACCAGGTAAGTTATAAAGACTAATCTGTTTATTGTGAAGATGATCATCCGACATCAACGTGGACCGCAACAAAATGGCGCCGATTATTACGAGCTATATGTTTTGTAGGTGAATATTACACAGTGTATGATGAATATAATAATGAATATAACCTTTACTGAAGTATTCTCTAATGGTAAATATGTTGTTTAAGTGATTATTACGCGGTGAATATTAAAATTAATAAATATAACCTTCTAGTACTGAATTATTCCCTAACAAAAGGTACCTACCTACTTAACTTATAAATAAATTACAAATATTGGCGGACATTTTTACACAGGCCTAGCTGCAAAATAAAAGGATAGATATACTAATAGGGACCTAGGATATACATATATTATATCTTATATTCATATAGGACATCCAGAAACACCCAGACTTGGAACAACTATTTGTAGATCGTGCAAAAATTGACTTGCTGTAGATTCGGACAAAATTTATTATTGGGATACTCGATTCGGACACCATAAAATTTGCCCTGCAGCGAGACAAACCAGCAACCTTTCGTTTCCTCGCCCACCGCGCCATCGAGTCGTTAATTCCCTAAGAGGTTGATTCCATATGAAGTTATGAGTGAAAACAAAATCAAAGCTTCTATAGAAAACACGTAAGCGAAGCCGCGAGCAAAGAACAGTTTAACATACAGTAATATTGCAATTTTAGTGTATTATCTTCGATACAATGAATCTCGGATGAGCTGAATAGCAATATAAATATTTGCGTTGAAGATACAAATCCAATTAAATGAAACTCAAGCACCTAAATCATAATAAGTTTTTTCAGACCTCCCTCTATTCACAGATGTAACTTTTTACACAGCGCGCGTCTAGGCGGTTCGCCCATCTCGACAACCGACAATAAAATGCCAACTTACGACTATCGATTTATATTAGTCTTTCCTATGTCATTTGAAATTCAAATTCTAAAATGAATTAAATAGAATCACAAATACACTTTGAAACGTCATAAAGCTAGCAGAATTCACGCCAGTTCCATGCTTTCCAGCCTAAAAGAATCTGGCAAAAACCTCGGCTAGCTATTTTTTCGACCGAAAAGCTAGATAAAGGAGTTGTTTTACGCAGTATGGAGCCGGACCCTGATCTTTTGTAGGGGTCTTGTAGAAGAATCTGGCAACAAAATCGGCTGGGTTACTAGCTTTTTCCTGATGATCCTTCTTCATATTTTGTAGTGTATCATAAATGAGCGAACAGCCAAGATAACTTTGACGAAGTGAGTAATAAACATTGTAAGTACAAAACACAATATCAACATTACAAGATGGCTACACAAACATGTCTAAGCATGTCAACAGGTAGAGTGCAGCTCTAGGGTCATCACCAGCTTCAAGGAAGTGGTATAAATAGAATTGCTGGTGTTATTACAGTGTAGTAATAACAGTGTACAGTCTTACAATGACGCAATGCTAACAATGTCATTGTAAAAGGAATCTTTGCTTTGTGATCTTTAAGAGTAGATTGCAATAGATTATGTGCTGTTTTACATGCATGCAGTATTTGATAATGATAAAATATTTCAATAAATTATATAATGTCCGATTATTAGTTTGATTATAGACAAAATTAAGTCATTCAATTCTAATCGGAGTTTAGTTCACTCAATATCCACGTTAATGAGATTAAAATGGCACTGGTTTGCACTAAAGATTACGAAATTTCTTAGTTCCAATACTGATTAATTTAGAAATTGCGTTGATGAGTAAGACTCCAGAAAACCTTTAGATACCGAAAAAAATAAGGTTGTTGTCACAGTGTATTGCGATACTGTCGGAATTTACTATACTATGCTTAATTATTATTGTAAAACGGAATGCGACAAGTACGCTCAGACAATATGTACTCAATCAGCTCATTAATTTAATAGTTTCTGAGATCACTTGAGGTTAGAATGCTGTTAACACTACTAGTAATGTAAAGGCATTTAAGGCCCAGCACGTTATAAGACCCGCACCCTTACTATGTAAGTCTATCGCTGTCGAATTGCTGTCGGTCGCTTAGCCGTCTCTTTCACACCTACAGTGCGTACCATAAGCGTGTAAGGGATCGACTAGCGATCGACATCGATAGACTTACGTAATAAGGCCCGGTTCTAATATACGCACTGTTAGTGTCTTTAATAAAAAAACCGTCTGGTAACTTTTAATACGTTGACATAAGAATCTAAATGGATTAATTCAAGACAGTTATCTTTTCGAACACTCTCGTGCGTTAGCCAACTTTACATACACAGGATTTTATTATAATTATGGCTTTATTTTTGACGACCGATGCTGCGCAGCGGGCGCAGGTCCGACCTACAAATATTTGTTCCAGGTGTTCTGGGTATTTTCTATTTATAATAAAAAATATCTATCTATGTATTGTATTGTATTAAGTATATATCAGTCATCTAGTACCCATAAACACAGCTCTGTTTAACAGCAGCTTTACTTGGGGCTAGATGATGCTGTGTGGATTGTCCAGCATTATTTATTTGTTATTTATTTATAGTTCTATCAAATATCTGGTTCCTATGAAACAAGCTTTGCTTATTTTTGCGATAAGTAGATAAAAATAACTGTGTAAAAATGGCCACCAATATTTATATTTACTTATTTATTTACGTAATCTTTTTTTTACTTTTCTATTTTAACTTCTATCCTTATGGGCCTAGTGCAAAAAGGTCAGATGTCTCAACTGTTTTATCTGTGTTTTATGTACAAATATCTACTTAGTGCATGCTAGTACTATTTTATTGTTCTGTAAATATGGTTTTACTAGTAATTATACAATTCTTGTACAATCCTTTATTTACCAGTTCATGTTATTTTGAACCCATCAGGTAAATAATGACTCGAAAAGATTACATTATTTACATAATACAAAAGAAATGAATATATTGGCGGTTGGCATTTTACAAACTAAGCTAAAATGTAATAAATATTTTTTTTTTAAATCACGTTTTTGACTGTTTTTCGACATCGTTGCGAGAGTAGGGTTCATGTAGTTGCAGAGTTAACCAACAAGTTTTCTCGAAGGCTATCAATTTTGACCTTTTTCTGTCAATCCTCTCTTCAAAAAGCGACGGCCGCTACGTCACGACATTAATATAGCAGTAAACGCGATCTTTATCTAGAAAGCACCAGAAAAAATATCTTTCATAATGAATCTTTAACATTCACTGCCAGAGGAGCACTGATACGGCATGTCTTTGCACTAAACATAGGGTCTCATTCATAAACGTTTTTTTTATACAACTGAAGTAGTAACCAAGCGTACGGCCCACAAGATGGTAAGCGGTTACCGCAGCCTATGAACGCTTGCAATACCAGAGGTATCACTCAGGGGTTGCCACCTTGAGGCACAGATCGAAAGCCTCATGAACTTATTTTAAACCTCTGTTGGCTAGTGTGTCTTTCTTTCTAATCATGATTTTTTCTTGATAAGAATGACAAGAAAAGCAAGCCGCTAAAATAACAGTTATTCTTATGAGTAAGTCAGGGCATTAAAGACATGTGCTTTGACTTTAACTTTAGTATTCCCCTGTGATAAGTAAACAATTGAATAAGCAATGCGACTCGTCAATGAACTAAATAAACTATAGTTGAAAGGCTTGGATAACTGCAAAGTTTCCCCTGCCTGTAGGTTGAACTATCGGCGCTACGAGCCGAAGACATCCAAGGATTTTTTCGAGCAAGCGTGATGTCTCATTGGCTGAGGTAGTAGAGCAACCGCGTATTAAGCGCAATGTTTTTTTATGTCAGGAAGTGACAAGACGGGTAACTCCGGTCAAGTCGCTCGCCAGATGTTAAGCGCAACGCCTGACCATAACAACTGCAGAGACACCCAAAGCTGAAGGTGTGTGTGGGATCAAGTACAACACCCGCTTCAGGGGAAAGCATTTTTGGGATGTTATAACTACAATCACTCTCGTTCGAGAACAGTTATCGTTATTTAGGTGAGCAAGGTATAAAGGTGCTCGGATGGCGGTCGACTAGTCGAATTGTCACCTACTTACAGACATTTTAAGAACTGTTTATGGGCATATTGGAGAAGTAACTTTACGAGGTTGATGAAGTGAGTAATTATAAAGAAATAAATAAAAATTGGCTAAATGTTTATGCACCACCGCAAGCACACGCAAACCAGATTATAACTGAAATAATACATAAATAAATATTGTTTTTGTATATAGTATACCTACATAAATGAATTAATAATGACGTACATTTTTACATAATTATTATAATTTATAAAAAAGCTCAGACCAGGTACTTGCAAGTATTTTGTAAGCTAATGTCCCGCTGCGGGGATCGAACCCGCAACCTCTCGCTCGACAACCGAGCACAGCCAGCCAGCCAGCCAGCCAATATTGTAAGCGTACAGGCTACGGTAAACGTTTACGGTAGCCTACGCTTAGGCAGCAGAAGGGCCGTAAAAGTAAACAAGAATCATTGCATTGGGTCATAGGATTTGACGACCGATGTGACGCAGCGGGCGCAGGTCCGCCTGTGGCGCAGAGGTTGCGGGTTCGATTCCCGCCTCGGGACAAATGTTTGTACGATCTACAATACTCAATACTCAATTCATTTATTGCTCTCATATGGTTGGTTCATTTACAGTTGTTATATAATAGGTTGTAGTTTCACATATGAACCCTGTAAAAGGGTATGACAACATGGAGATAGGCCGAAGTTTAATTAAATAAGTAGGAAGTACCAAATAACAAATATTTATTCCGGGTGTTCTGGGTATTTCTATATATAAAAAATATCTATCTATGTATTGTATAGTATTAAAAATATATCAGTCATCTAGTACCCATAATACAGCTCTGTTTAACAGCAGCATCAACTAGCCCCAAGGTAGCTTGGGGCTAGATGATGCTGTGTGGATTGTCCAGCATTATTAATTTATTTATTTATTTATTATTTTATTTATAGGCTCGCTTTACTATGTATTACTTCTGAAAAGTACTTAATAAAGTACTTCCATTGCGTGATAAATAGGCACCTGTAATGCAAGTTAATTACTTTGACAGCTGACACTAGTTCACAGAGGACTCGGGGCAAACCTTGACTCTGTAAATGATAGGTTTGTAAGCACTAATGAGACACTGGAATACCCTATTAGATAATTAGCCACTAACTGATCTACAGATCTTCATGACAGCCTTCTAATGTTTCCTCTGCTCGGATTATGGCCTAAGAGTAGCAGAGTTCTTCTATTCAGTTATTCTATTCAATAATTTAGTTATTTTATTGAAAGATTTCATAGAATAGTAAATAAGAATTACCCTTCAAAGGGGAATTAGGAATTTTTGTTTCAAAATCCCCTTTAGACTGATCTTGAAGCTTCAAGGGGGATTTTGACACTAAAACTCCCAAAATCCCCTTCAAAGGGGATTTTCAAAGGGGATGGGGGGGCCTATTCTCAGGCGAGAGTGATTGGGTCTTAATCCACCACGCGGACCCAATGCGGATTGGTGGATGGCACATGTCTTTCGAATTTTTAGTGCCGGACTTGAACATGCCGGTTCCTCACGATGTTTTCCTTCACCGTATGAGAGCACTGGCATTGCGCACATACACTTTTCGAACAGAAAAATCCATTGGTGCACGATCGGGTTTGAACCCACGACCTTAAGAATAATAATAATAAACGATATTGAACCAGCATTATCCATCAACTTCTTGCTACTATGACGTCGGTCCATCGTGTGGAAGACCTTTTTCCGTTTCGTCTTTATTGTGGTATTCTTTGTTCCGTAGTTTTTTTTTTTAAGTTTAGGCATTTATTTTATTAAAGGTTCGTTTAGCAGTTGAATGAGAAACGATTAATTACTTAATTAAAACAATAAAGCATATTTTAGCAAATATGTTAATAGTCTAAACTTCGCTTTTTATTGTTACACAATCAATTAAATTATATTAAACTTCTATAACTATGTAGGTGCGAGATTTTAAAGCTAAATAAAACTAGGATATAAAAAGTTACATGGAATTCCCTTAGTGGCTTTATAAAAAAAACTCAGAGCCAGTTTAGTTAGAAACGAGTTTCATCCGGATAGCAGTTTTCGTAATGGTAATATTGGTAATAATACACGGTTCAATCAAATTGAATCAACTTGGTTGAATGGAGCAGAAATGGATGTGCTGTTGTTGAATGATTCACTTTTATGTTTACATGGATCAATTTGGTTGCTTCATCCAAAATAAAAGGCAGAAGTGACATGAGGCTTTTTTTTTTTTTTTTTTTTTTTATACTACTGAAGTGGTAACCAAGCGTACGGCCCACTTTATGGTCAGCAGTTACCGTAGCCTATGTACGCATGCAACATCATAGATATCACTTGCGTGTTACCACCCTGAGACGTTAGATGGTTAGTCTCATGTGCTTTCGATCTTAGCCTCAAGGTGGCAACCCGCGAGTGATACCTTTGGTATTGCAAGCGTCCATAGGCTGCGGTAACCGCTTACCATCTTGTGGGCCGTACGCTTGGTTGCCACTTCAGTTGTATAAAAAAAAAAAAAAAAGTGAACCTTTTATAAAGGTAATACTCTAATAGGTATAGTTCACTTCTGATTTTTAATTTTATGAAGCATAACCAAATTGATCCATGTAAACATAGAAGTGTATTGCATTCAATGACAGCTTAACCTTACATAATATCTACTCAATTGAATTACTTTGGTTGAACCGTGTATTATCATGTATAGTGAGTGTCGCGTCAAAATTATTTGAAATGAAAATGAAATGAAATGAAATTCGGTTTATTTGACAAACACACAGAAAGAAAAAAAAAAAAAAAACAAGAGACTTAAATAATAAAAAGAAAAGAAAATAGGTAGGTAAGTAGGTACATAGGATAAACAACATGACATTTTTTAAGCAAGATTACCTACTAACTGGTGGACTGTGCCTTTCTGTGCCAATTAGTTTTCTGCTGTGTTATTTCAATAATATAATTACAAAATGTGGATTCTACTCTGTATTTTCGAAAGTAGGTACTTTGTAGTAACCATGTTATTGAGTTATCTAATTAAAACCAAAAGATAATAAAATTGGTTTCATTTTTAGTTCAATTTTCAATTTTTGTTCATTTGAACGCTTAGATCTTTCAAACTATGTAAAGGATTTTTCATACAAAGCCGGGGCGGGTTCGCTAGTGTTCAATAATTAAGGTCTATTTTTCCTTGCTCCCTTTTTAAAATGCAATTCTATCGTAACCTTGTTACGATAAAGTGGCATACCATTTATAGTGCGTACATTACTTAAATTATAAGTAATGCCTAAATAGCGGTAGGGCTGTGCTACTAATAAAAAGCTGCATGGTAAAAAAAGTTATATTAAAAACCTCAATAAAAACTCTTTCTATACGCAATGACATTTCATATTATAGAACTTTATATGTTCTGTTGGTGTCGGGCTCTTTGTTCAAAATCAGCACGACCAATAGCAATAAGGTAAAGTTCGCGAACAAGGTAATTAACTAACATCATGCTAAAAAATCCTATGGGTAAAAATTGCATAAAGTATAGTTCGCACGGCGGATCTAGGCTTCCGTGAAGTTAGCCGTTTGTGATGCGCAAAGACAATTTAGTTTGAAAAAGCTCCATTGATGCGCATCAAAACGGCTAACTTCACGACAGCCGAGATCCGCTGTGAAAACTATCTAACCTGCTGGGTATATATTTTAATCGGACAAAAGTTTCAAAAGTTATTTGGTGAGCAATTTTCCTTGGAAAACCGTTAACTATTCCACCAGGGAAAATTACACTTTTTGCATGTCATGTCAACTCTATTAACCCATGTTTCGCAAAATTAATAAATGATTTGATTTGATTTGATTTGCACATCAGCCCCGGTCAGAAGCAACCAGGGAATTCAGCATATCAGACCGACATACACATTGATCGATTTCGCGGATGTCAAGAATCAAGATGTCTGGAAGAGATCGCTTACTTAGCGATAAGACCGCCCATTGTACATTGTCTTTCGTTTTTGTTGTCTTTCTCATTGTTAATCTAGTTGTAAGGTGAACATGGTACAATAAAGAGTTTTCATTCATTCGTTCAAGATGCGTCGATATTTCGAGAACCATCTCACTGTGACATCAAATTATCTTTTAACTATAACATAGTTAAAAGATACATACATATTATGTAAGTATATTATATAAATAAAGTAAAAGATTTGGTTTCGATTTTGTCTGAAAATATTTAAAATAAGGTAACGTTTTTGAATAACAATCAATAAATGATGCGGCCCACTACCTGGTTACAATTTTGCTACGCCATTAATCTTTTGTTATCTCAGCTAGCTTATTCAGCTTGGTTGTCAGATAGCCTAAGGATAAAACCACGCCTCAAGTTTATTTTTATAAGTTTATATATATTTATTTTTTATTGCTACAGCAATAATTAATAGATTCAAGCATTACTTTTCGGAAATCCGTTACAAGATAAAAAACAGACGAAAAATCTCTAGTACTACTACTTACTTTGGTTCCAGCGCTCGACAGAGCAACGCGTCTGCTGGAGAACAGGTCGATGGTCCTGATGATGTCCCGTGGGGGGATGAAACATGTGTCGTTTATCTTTTGAGGATAACTGTGTTAACTGTGTGACCTCATTGGTCAAAAGGTTAAGCGGAGTAGTCTAGAGATTTTTTGCTACAGCAATAGTAAGTCGTCTATGAGTAGGAAATATCTTAGAACACCTATGTTAATCACTACATAGTAGTACAAAGTCGCTATCCGCTGTTTGTCCCTATGTATGCTTAGATCTTTAAAACTACGCAACGGATTTTGATGCGGTTTTTTTTAATAGATAGAGTGATTCAAGAGGAAGGCTTATAGCACCCGTGCGAAGCTAGGGCGGGTCCGCTAGTTCAATAAAAAAGATGAAGAAGATTGATAGTATAGAAACAAAATGTAAGATTCTAATATATTTTATTTTCTTTCTTGCATACAATTGAATTAGCCTTCAAAAACATCTGTGCAAAACAAAAACAGCTGAAAATATAAAGTGAACATGTAGATTGGATTAAATATCTTTTGGTTTTAAAACACACAATTTAAAGCAATATAGATAGTTGCAAGTATGTTACGAATACTAAGTACCTAATATTTTTTTTACAATTATAATTATACAATTAAAGTTTAAATTATTATAAAAGAATCAATTTTATGGCTAGCCATGAGTCTTTTTTTCCAAAAACTTATAAAAATAACTTTAATAAGTAACTAAAAATGTACGACTGTTTGTTGTCCCGAATATATCTTAAGAGTAGTAGAGTTTTTTGTGATAGAGCTCGTTCGGGGAAGGACTACCACCATACCTATTTCTGCCGCCAAGCAGTAATGCTCGCATTGCTGTGTTCCGATTCGCAGGGTATGGTTTCCGGTGAAATTACAGGCACATGTGACTTACCATCTAAGGTCTTAGGGTAGTAACACGCAAGTGATATCTCTGATGTTGCATGCGTACATAGGCGGTAACCGCTGACCATCAAGTGGGCCGTACGCTTGGTTACCACTTCAGTAGTATAAATATATATATATATATATATAAAATAAAGTGTGAACCCTATGAAAACATCATTGTGTAAACCTCACTTATCTACTGTACCTACCCTAATAATTTAGATATCTAGTTCGTTTCATTAGATTATAAAGCAACTTCGTTATTGCGAAATGTGAAATTAAAACTAAACTGTAATCTATTACCAAAATGACAGGCCCACATGTTGGTTTCAATTTGTAATGTTATGTGGAGCTTTTTCAGTCATCTTATTAATACGACAGAGGTTTTCATAAATTTAGTGATTCAAGGGAAAGTTTAAATACGTACTTATAGTTCGAGCACCCGTGCGAAACTAAATTTCGGGGTCTGGGGCCCAACCATGAACTATTATAGCGATTCAAATGAAGACTTAAACTAAATTGTCAAAAAATTGTATACGTACCTTGACATGATTGTCTAATTGATTTCATGGTACGAAATTTTTAGACAATTTAGTTTAGGTCTTCATTTGAATCTCTATAAGAGTTCATGGTTGGGCCCCTGTTAAGTCACTGTCTTTAATTAGATGAAATTTTGAGAATGCTTTCTAGGAGATTAAGAATTCTCTAAACAAAACAAAAAACTTTCATTACAATTTACGAAATACTTTGTTTCCTAAACACAGACAAATTATGGGCAATATTTTTTTTTTAAAAGTGGCAAAATCTACCCCTGATCGGGTCGCTAGTACCTACCTACATACTATAAACATCAAGGTACATTTTTTTTTTATGTCAGAAAGTGACAAGACAATCAAGGCGCCCGGGCGGCCTGACTATTACAGATGCAGTGCCACCCAAAGCTTAAAGCTTGCTACAGTGCCCTTCAAACCTAAACACAGTAATGCTTGCACACTGCTGCTTGGAGGTAGAATATCTGCGGTGGTACCCACCGAGACGGACTCTTGCTGAAGAATAGAATAGAATAGAAAAATATTTATTTAACGCCACACAATTAACATAAAAATAAAAATAACAATGCAAATTAAAACTTAACTATTGTGAATAAAAAAGGCAGCCACTCAGCATGTGCTGCAGACATAATGTGTCTGTAGCGCTGGTTTTCAGTGTAGCTTTAAGAGGCCTTTCCAAGATTTAGCGGTATAATTCATGAAGTTCGCCTGAATATATCTCTATATAGTATAAGTAATAGTGCGCGCGACGAGGAGCGATACATCCTCCCTCGATAAGCGCTCAGCGCGGTTTGAGAGTCGGTGCTTCGATCGATATGATTATAAGTGCGCTAAGGTGTGATTTTAAAAAATTCGTATTAAAAAAAGTCAATGCTATTAGACTATTTTCTTTGTTGTATTTATTTAATAAAAACTTGAACTTTAACTTAGTAGGTGTATTTTTATTGTAAACTTCTTACTTTAGCAGAAATAACAAGCGTAAACTTGGGAAAAGTACGCGTTTTTTAGACCGTCTTTTTTCAAAAATACTGAACTAACATGTTGTATTTTTCTCTGTACACTTAAATTTTAAAACTGTGATTATTATAATTGCATTTTTGGAAATATGTTAGACTTGGTTATTTCAGAGAAAACATGATCGAAAGTTGACTGGAATTGCTCATTTTACGAAACGTGCGTTACTAATTATTTTTTTAATCAGTTGTGTTTTGAGTTAATTAATATTTGCTCTATTGGCTTAAATTTTAAGGGATAAAGCTTTTATATGTTTTTATTTTCATTAAAATATCTTCAACACACGAGCCACAATAGTGTTCGAAACTTCAAGGGCTACAAGAAAATTCGAGGATTATCAAGGATAGGGCTCTTAAGAGTCCTACCACCAGGTATATAAATAGGTATATACCATAATCGTTATCAGCTTATCAATGCGATCACAAACTCGATTGTATAGCAGTTATCGGGTTAATATCACTGTGTGTAAACTATCTTATTGACATAACATCTACTATCAACTGTGTGAATCCGCGATCGGTCGTTGTCCCTTCATATTGGCTTAAAAAACATCAAAACGCTGTTTGAACGTGCTTTGATTACCCCTTGGACACCTTCAAGAGTTTTGTACAACTATATGTACCATATGACAGCAATAAATGTATTGAGTATGTAGATATTTAAAAGAATGTACATCGACGAATTTAAGAAAAAACCGTGTTTCAGAAACTACGTAGCATAGTACCTAACCTACCTACCTAGGTACTAGGTCCCCACCCATCCTTATTCAACAAAACCCAGTTTAAATATTTAAAACCGCACTTCGCTTCCTATTAAATATTTGAAACCGTACCACGCTTCCCAGCTGAACTATATTGAAATTCATAATAAAGAAAATAACAAAATGTTTATTCAATGCAGGTAAACTTTAATGGCCAATGAGCATGCCACGATTTAATCATTAAATTTACACATTAAGTACTATAATATAATATCTGTTCTGTGATTAGCAAACTTTAATTACTAATTTAAACTCTCTTCAATGACATTACGTGACCAGAATGGCAATTCCGTTGTTAGTTTTTGGTACCTAACCTACTGATAGTTCCTTAAAATTATTTATTCACAAAACGTCAAAATTTGCATTTACTTAATTCTCAGTTCTAAAGTAGGTACCTACTTAATAAGTTACACTCAAATACATTTTTTGTGAGATTGTTTGGTGGGATCAATGTGATCTTCTTACATACAGTCCAATAAAGTTCTAGTCCATTGTTTTGATGACCGTATTTAATTGAAAACTTTATAGGTACCTATTAAAGAAGAATAATAGGTACCACCTACTTAGGTATGTATATATTTTACACTCAGAGAGATAAGTTCCCAATTCATAATGGCCGAATCAATTTTCAAATCGTGATTACACACATCTAAAAATTACAACTTATTTCCCAAATAGGTGTACCTATATCCAACATTTCAAGAAATTTCTTTGCGATATTTGATTACATTACTATTTGATTATATTATTGATTGGACAGACTGCACAATAAAACTTAAAATATCATGAGAAAAACAATTGAAATGGGAGTACCTATGTCGTATTTGCAAGATGGCCGAAAAACTCATAAACAAAATACGCTACTATAGGTAACTTGAGATGACAACCATATTATGTACATATAAGTATGAAAGGTGAGTGGGGGCCTAGGATGCCGAAATGTCAATGCCCCGGAGACCAAGTTATGGCAACATCTACGAATATAGACGGGAATTACGTCAGACAGGTTCAAAAGTGACGCGTAACCATGTTACATGGCAGTTAATCGTTGCAAAATTTTAAAACTATAAATAATAATTGTTTGATGTCAAATTATCTATTAGATATAATAAATAATTGATATATAGAAAGAGACAGCGTTAGCATCGTGTTATATAAAATTGTTGGGGCGAAAATTATCAAAAAAAAAATGATTTTCATTTTTTATGTACGTTTGCCCCAGTAGGTACAATGAAAGGTAATACTGAATTTTTTTATTTGATGAGCCTGATTTATTTGACTGAAAGCTTGACCTGAGTGCTTAGAACGAAAAGCTCGTTTGACAATCGTTAATGTAAACGTATAGTCCAGCTGGGAATTTGTATACGATATTTAACAGCGCCTCTTTAGTGCGTTATATGAACTACCTAAGTTCCATACAAATTGACAGCTGGACGGTACGTTTACGTTTACGATTGTCAAACGAGTTTTTCGTGCTAAGCACTCTGATGGTAAGCGGGAAACTTTGTCGAATTTTTTATTGAGTTTTCTTTAAAATACTTCTGTTTTCTGGCCTTGGTTGATCTACCTACCGACAAACTTAAAGAAACATCAACAGACTTAAAGAATCATCTCTCAAACCACAGAATTCCTACATACCTATTAGTGATATTATTATACGTAGGTTTGGTACATAATACTCAAAAGTTCAAATTGAAATACATTTATTTTACATAGGTATATATTATGTACTAAAATACCTACTGTTACCTGTATTAAGCTAATAAAATAGTACTTACTCAGCTAGCTTAGATTTGTTAGATTTAACTTAGAGTTGTTGATTAGTTGTTTGGTTTGAGCCAAATTAATTATACATTAGTAGTGTAGTGGCCTTGTCCAATTGAAGATCTTTATTAGTGTTGTTTTAGTAGAGGATAATAAAATTAGGCGGCTACTTTTAAGCTGTACCTACTACTTACTTACACTAGTAGTAGGTAGTTTGCCTCGAACCAAGATCTGGTTATGTTTGAATCTTATTATTTATCATATAAAAATACCTACTTTTATGTACTTATGTGTTATTACCAACTTAACAAAAATGGGAAGGTTCGAAGATTGGTTGTCTGTCATGGCGTTTTTGGGAGGAGGTTAATATCTGAGTTAGTTTCGTTCTCCCCCAGTTTCGTTTTCACCCGGCCCGTTCTCACCCGAATTTAATAAAGTTTTTTTTTCCTCTTTTGCATTAATTTAAAAACTAAAGTGCTTTTATTCTTAATTTAATTAAATATTTGTTTTAACTTGTGTTAATTTTAATATTTATCATGTCGAATAGCAGCTTCGTGGACGTCTGTGTGCTTAAAAAAAAATACTGCAAGATATTACAAAAACAATCATAACGATATCTTTAATAGTTTAGGATTTATGACCCGATTTTATTTAGCATTTTTGTAATCGCTCTCCTGAAAAGTAGTAAAAACACACTTAACACCTTATGCCTCTATGGTCGAGATACGGTAATGACGATGATAATGATGTTGATTAACAAGTATTCAAAGAAATTACATGTTACCAGGAAACTAAATTCTAAAGTCATTGCAGTAAAATTGTAATCGTAAAGCCGCTGGACAAAGCCAAAAAATTACGAAGATAGTCTGAATGTTTGTGAATAAATGTTCGACCGTTGTTGGTTCAAATTCCGGCCAGTAGAATGTGCGCATTATCACGTGCTCAAAACGTTGAAGGAAAACATCGTGCGGAAACCAGTTAGTATTCTAATAAGGAATGTTCAGCAACCTGTCATGGTGTGCTAATTACCTATGACTATAGACGTGCTAAATGTGTTTGGTAAGACATCGCTTTTTCTCTCATCTGCTTTTTCTGTTTTGCTAAGAAACATTAAAATAAAATAAATATACTTATAGTTTTTAAAACTATCATAGATTATCTATGCATGTCATAACTGTTAATGGTCATTAGTTTTAATTTTTAGTATAAGTAGTTATTAGTTTTTAAGTACTGTTTGTTCCCCAAATAAACGTTGTTGTTGTTGTTGTCAGCCTGCACTGTCCCACTGCTGGGCAAAGGCCTCCTTTTGAGTTTTCCAGACTTTGCGGACAAATAAACAAATGAATATAAATTTTATATAATATATATTATGACAAATAAACGTACCTAAATAAAATAAAAATAAATAATTTTATTTTGAAATTTGTTTTAAATGTTAATTCGATAACTGATGGAATACATAACGGTTAAAATACTGAAGATAAATAGAGTAAGTGACGTTTCGTTCGACCGAAAAATGTTAGACCGATTCGGGCCAAATGACACTTTCAATTTTAATTTATGATAAATAAATTTAAAGGAATTCAAGCTAGAACTGATCAATTTTTGTCAAGACTGGGAGAATAACTCTATTTTGTCCGTATTTCTCTTAGTTTAATTATTGTAAGTAATAGGTAATACAGGATAGAAAAAATTAAATAAAATTGCATGCCTTTTGATTAAAACCGATGCGTAATCCGGTTTATCGGGATTAAATTTTTATACTGATTAAATTTAGCATTGAAACCTGTTGTAAGTATATCTTACTAAAATTATAACAAACTCCAAAAATTAGAAAGTTCGTATAAGCCAGTGGCCAACTCCGGTGACGGAATGTATTGCCCAAAGCACAGCCCAAAGAAAAGCCGGGACCGACTAACTGTCCGAAGCACGTTTTTTATGTTACCTATATATAAGATTGTAACGAAAATTTGTTAAAACGAATTTACAAAATAATGCGACACACACATCTTGATCCTTGCAGTGTTTTTGTGATTATAATCTATTTTAATAATTGAAAATTGCGAGTTTTAGAAATAGAGTATTCAGGAATTAAGGTGGGGATATAATTATATCTAGTATCATAATATACAATTATATAATATCGTTAGTACGTTACGGCAGCTTCCCTTTTCTAATTTAGATGATTTGGATATTGCTAAGATTAACACTGATATTGCATTCATTACATAATATGAGCGACAGGATAATTAATTTACTAATTATTGGTAACTAATAGTAGCTTCTGCTCGCGTCTACGTGCGCGCGGTACCTATAAAAAATGTAGTCTTTAAGCTTTTCGAGTTCCACAATTTATTATCTAATAATTCATAATCACTTAATAGGTACTGGTAAAATTATCTAAATAAATTGACAGACGCTATAAATAAAAAAAAAGATAGGGACAGGGCAAAGCCAAAAAATAGAGAAGTGGAAGAAGAGAAGAAGAAGTAAAAAACAAGGAAATAATAAATAGTAGGGTAAAAGCACCAGTTATTGGCTACCTAAGCACCTTGGTCAATTTAAATCGCTATAGTTTCTTTAGGCGTCATCCAAATGATGTTTTTATGGTGTTAGTGGAGACGGAAAAAGTTCTAGTATCATTTTAATAACAATAAAAATAATTAACATTGTTTATAAAGTTTTTATATCCATTTAAATAAAAATAGTGTTACTGGCACCCCAGAATTAGTTACTGGCATGTTTGGTTTCAGTTATTGGTTGTAGCATTTTTTACGAAACACAGCAGATTATAGTAATTTTTTTTAAGAAATACAAGGAACATAATTATCGAGTTCTTAGCTCTGGTATAAACGAACTTTTCGAAGCTCTTGTATAAATAATTACAGTATAAAGTTCACCAGACAAAATGAATTAGTATCGGTTTCGGCACAAGTTTATTTCAGGCAATCGGATCTTGAACTGATCTCTGCATGCGGTGGTTACTCAACTGGCCATCTATGCTGTGCTCTTCAGCAAACGTCAGATTGGCGGAAGAAGGCCATTTTCGCCAAATTTGACAAATTATAAATTGAATTCGTAGGTGACTGGCGGTGATGTACATGTGTGGTCAGTAACTTAAAACTTAGTTTTTTTCGTTTCTGTTATTGGCTATACCATAATTTAATATTTTAAAGTAAAAAAATAATAAAATACATTTAAATTAAGATAAAATAACTTAAATAGTAACGAAATATGGATCAACTACAGAGATATGAGGTATGAGACAAGTTTCATTCGAATTGTAGTCAAACGCAATCGTTTTCACAACAAAACCCCACCATAGTAGCCGGATTGCCGATTGTCAATCAATTATGATTTTTTTTATACGAAATTATTCGAAAGGTGGATCAAATCGGCACAAATATTAAAGCTAAATATGTAAACTATTCTCTAGAATGAAGGGAGATATTGTACTTAGCATCAGTAGCTTTTAAGAAGTGTTTGAGTATGAAGTAGCCAATAACTACTGCCAGCCAATAACTCATTCATTTACCCTAGCTTATATTATACCTACTTCAAGTTTATCGTAAGATATCGTATCAGTAGAGAGATATAAAGATTAGTTTGTAAACACCGTTCAACTGACCAATTGACACAAAGACAGCAGTTTAAACGAAAATAAATTAAGCCTGTTTGTCGCTTGCACAACGGTATGCAACTTGCAGATATTTGACGATCTCCGTGGTGTGGTGGTCAGATGCCTGGTTGGAAAGCGACAGGTTGTGAGTTCTATACTCGCTGACGCACAAGTGTTTGCATGATCAGACTTGATTACTCAAATTTAAAAATGCAAATATTTCAAGCTGTCATTCAAAATAGCCAAAAAAAAGTTGTTAAAATCTGTTGCCGTTTTTTTTACTTATGTTTGAATGTTAAGGTTGACTGGCAGACTGTACTTTGTCGAGAATAAGCGACACGCCCCGGTTTCGCACAGCTGCTACAAGCCAACTCTGTCTGTCAATAAAAACCGCATTAAAATCCATTGCGTAGTTTAAAACCCAGCAGAGTTTGTTGCCAGATTCTTCTAGGCTGAGGTGCGTGGAACTGGCGTAAATTCACCTAGCTTTAAGACGTTTCAAAATGATCCTTGTGATATAATTGAATAAATATACATTTTTTTACTTAAAAAAAATATTTAAGCGTAAAGCCGAGCTAATAAGCTCAGTTTGAGAACTTACTCAACCACACTACCTAGAAAAAATATGAAACCGACAAACGTTATTTAAACCTTTCTAAGTTACTGAGAGAAGGCGCAATTTTTCTTTCAAATAACTGTGTTATCTAAATTTTATTGTAGTTACAACTTAATTATAAAATATTTTACGATAGTTATTAAAGTTTACGATATCCTTAGTCTTTTCTCAGGAGAACAATAGACACCTTGAAGGACTCACAGACACTTTAAGAAAGATTATACCCTATTAACAATGGCACTCGAAGCTCTGACGAAGCAATTGAGACTATTATTTCAGGAACAGGATTAGAAGGTACACATTTTGTTGCTTCTAAATTTTCTGTTTAAGGTACTTATCTGTGAATGAAAACGTAAATTTACAAAATATAGGCACAAATCCTTACCTTCTAGAATAACCATTCTATCTTCAAAATATTTTTTTAATGCTATATTAGATCATTTTCTTGCTTTCAGAATGTCTACTGTAAAGTGGTTTTTCAAGGTTATGCTGACTGTTTTATGTAATGGTCATTGATCAACTTTATTGACGTAAATATCTGCTATAAATTATATAGTATTCGTTTCTTAGTTCAAATCATAAATTATGTTTGCTAATTTGGGTTTTAAAGTAGATAAGTAATAAAATAACAAATATTATGAATAAAAAATAAATAGGTATACACATTACACAGCTAACCTCGCGTTAGCAGGACACGCACGACTTTAAACTAGTTATCAGAAACCACCATGAAGATACCACAACCCCCCAGTAAAACTTCGTATCACATTCACGCAGATTTTTTTTTCGAATAGACAAACTCACTGACAAGAGTGAGTTCATGACTATCTGAATTTCAGTATAGTAGGTTAGGTATCTACAGTAGGTATTCAGAATTAAAATTTTAAATATAAATGAGTCCACGACTTAATTATTATTCTGTAGCATTTGTACCGTTTTAAAATGGTCAATCAAATGGTATTTGAGTACTAGCACGCAGGAGTAATAACGCATAAAAATATTAAAAAATATCAATGACTAAAACGACAAGTTTTGCAGCGACAACTGTTAATGACGACAAGATTCAGCAGAGACTCATCAAAAGACCATTAAATAATTTAGGCAAGGTTGAAATGAAAGTCGTTGTCACTAAAGTAGAGGGCGTCATAATTTTTTATATACACTTACGCAAACATACACCTGATGCTGATCTAAGCTGTTACAGTGCCTGGGAATACCTAAGTTATCTATGACTCGTGCGTTGCCACCCTGAGATGTAGATCAAAAGTCTCATGTGCCAGTATTTCGCCAATGTATTACAGGCAGAAATAGGATGGTCGTAACCATCCTATTTCTGTAAGCATTCTTATGCTTGTCCAGATCTGTCATCTAGATAGAGCTCGTATGGACAAGCATTACTTACTTCTTAAAGGTAGCAACAGCTTTAACTTTATTCCACAGATGAGCAGTGCAATTTCCCGTGACAAGACAAATAATGTCAACGATCTGCAAGTATTTGTTCCGCGTCTGGGTGCTGTGGCCTGTGATATCATGGTTCTCGTTGTTTATATACCCACACATGACACAAGGAATTGTATGGTTTGTCAGTATGAAGATTGAGAATTTAGGTTTACCTAAGTAGTACTTTCTACATAATTATGATTATCGCGTTTATTTTTTATCTCACACCGTCAGAAAGACCCAGATTTATTCGTTATTGGAAGACATCAGTCATCTGTGGGGCCACAATCAACAGTAAACTTTAACAAGCTATGAACTTCGTAAATAATAATTATTAGGTATTAAATGTAATAAAACAATATTAAAGTGTCTTTGTTACTAGGAGAGAAAGTTGGCGTAATCTATTAATAATTGTAAAAGTAATAGGTAGTACCTGTGCTAGTACACTGCATAAAAAAAGAGTTTGAGTTTGTGAATTAAATGCTCGTTATGAGATGAGACACAGCACCTGCTCATTCTGACTCATTTATCTAGATTACCATTATTCTACAAATAAATTAACTTTGTAAATTAAATACGTAGGTACCTGAGAAGATATTCTGAACAAACAAGTTTTTTATTGTTTAAATATGCACTGCGCTATCTCTAATATAGACATAGCTTAAGTTTCTAAATCGACGGATTCGTTGGTATCGGGGTCAGTACCTGCGTTAACCGTCTAATTGTTTATTCATTTATGAATGAATTTCTAGTGTTAGCTTTGACCATGACTGTTTGTTGGATCTTTATTAACATTAACTTCTTCTAGTTATGCCTGGCATATTTATTTTTATATTTACCAGATTTTGAACGTGCCACTTGCCACTATGCCAACATAGCTATTCACTACTAACAGCGATTACATTTTCCATTATTATCTTCATACATACATTTTTCTGAAAAATATTTGAGTCGTGTATTTGTTCTGACTTACCTGATTAGTGAGCACGTCGATAACAACAAACGCGAGATACACTATCTCCTCCTCATCGGAGCCGAGAGCGGCACCGCCGAGGCCGGCGGTACGCACATGCAGCGCGCACACCCAGCCGCCGCTAATCATCGCGCCATGCAATGCAACACTCCAACACAAACCTTCCGCTTCCAACACTTCACACACTGACCATCCGCTTTTTGACAACTTTCTAACGGTAAAGTACCAAAACCACTCCGACGCGCTACACCGTGGGTGTCACGAAGTCCGAATTTTCTTGTCTTTGAACGCGTCGAAAGCACTTTTTAGAAACCTGACGGTTACTCAACACGAATCAAGACTCGCGTGCGGCGCGGACGCCGTTTTACCGCTAGTCGTCTACGTAAGCTGTTTCCGCTGTAGGTGAAAATCTAGAATTAACTTACAATATTGGTTACACGAATGTACAAACAAGTCCAGTGTCTGTTGAAAAGCTAGCTTTGGACCGTGTCGACGAACCACCGATTCCAAATTTGAATTTCTACTGTCTTGTTGCACAAATTTCACTTCGCACGCTCGAATAATCACTGCACTGATTGCTGAGTCTGTATTGCCGTGTAGCGTCCGATTTTTATGGAATATTTTTGGAATAAAAAACGCAAGGACAGCTCGACACGAGCGTGTCTGTCGGATCGGTGGATCGACTGCCGCCGCTCGCTTGCCCCCCTGTTGACACTGCGCAGGTAGCGCCAGGTGAGCGACGGACGCGACGTTGCCAAACCGAGCATTATCAATGATGAGATAGCTGCTTCTACCACGTCATTCCAGAATTCACGCACCGTTGCCACCAGGTAAATTGCTCTTTAGGTTCTGTTCTTTATTCAAATATTTCATTTCGAGGCTTCGATGAACAGCGCGCACGTTTTGAGTATCGAGACTGTTTGGCCGCTGTTTATAACTACATTGCCTCTAATAATTTGGAAAAATGCGAATGTGACATTTGGTTTTCGCTGACATCAAAATACATTGCGTTTGCGTTTTGATGACCTCGTTAGCATAATTTAGAGAAAGTGGAAATAGTTTATGCGTTATGCGATACTTTTGAGTTCATCTGCTGCAGTGTTTATAAAAATGGGCAAGGTCGATTTATCGACAGTTTAGAAGTGTATGTCATTTCGCGTACCATTGCTGGGTCTGCTTGGAAGCTGCTGATTGTTTCCATATATAAAACGGCATGGTGAGGTAATTATACACGTGTTTGTTTTAATCGTGAGTGAGTCAGCTAGAATCTACATCCGTAATGGTGTTTATTTATTGGTTTGATCGGATGTTTCGTAGTATTGTGGTTAAAAAATAATGGTCATGGCGTTGATTTTTGAAGAATAGGTATCTGATGGCTCAATTCTTTTTTACTTTGAATAAAATAAATTAGTAAATAAATGAGGTGTTTTCGAGAAAAAAGTTGGTAACTCTGTTTTTGTTTCGTCTCGTGTCAAGCGGAAGGCTGTAGGTTCATGTCCTGCTTGAGGCAAAATAATTTAACTCCAGTACGACCAAAGTTAATGTACTACGTAGTACGTACATTAACTTTGACACCAGCCAGGGGTATGACAGACAGTGACAGCAGAAGCAACAATTGTTGAATTCCATAAACATTTACCATAGCTCGCCAAACTACTGCTATACTGCCTAACGTGCCTGACTATAACGGAAGAGCAAATTTAAAATTGCCACTAGCGGTCACCCATCCTAATTAGGTATATTGATCTGTTTTTTCATCAGCAAGTGACAGCAAGTCATGGTGAAAAAACAAATGGTCTCGGGGTAAGTGCACTGCGCTCATTACCCCGAGACCATTCGCACAGTAATTTCACTTGCTGCAGTGCAGTGCTCTTCAAACTTAAACACAGTACCTAATGCTTGCACACTACTGCTTGGAGGCAGAATATTTGGCACTGCGGTGGTATCCCCACCAAGACGAACTTTTGCTGAAGAGTCTACCACTTGGTAAATGTATTTTGCCTACTTATGTATTTTTCAGTAAATGGGCACCTAATTGAATTTTATTTCTAATACACCGCTATTTAGCTTAATTTCGAAATATAATTAAAGCTAATTTATAAGTAAGTCAGGTTGACCACCTACCTGCCGAGATTATTATCAAGTGCTATTAACTTGGTAGCCATATTTAAAACCCATAGGTTTCCAAGAAGTATTTAACGTCATAACGTAGGGCTGCCACAACCTGTGGTACTACCAACGGCTCTCGGCTGTCGTGACGTTAGCCGTTTTGATTTGCATTAGATAAAATAAAAAAATAAATAATACTGGAATATCCACACAGCGTCATGTAGCCCCAAGCTAAGCAGAGCTTGTGTTATGGGTAGGTACTAGATAACGTATAATACATAGAAAATACCCAGAATACCCAGAACAAATATTTGCAGATCGTACAAACATTTGTCCCACGGCGGGAATCGAACCCGCAACCTCCTGCGTCGCAGGCGGATCTTCGCCCGCCGCGCCACATCGGTCGTCAATCAGCACAGCCGTCAGCGGCTAACTTCTAACAAACGGCTAACTTCACGATGGTCTTAGATCCGTTGGTAATTATATAGCTGCAAAATAAACCCTTTGAGGAGGTGTGGAGGGGAGGGGTACTTCATCATTAGTAAAGTTCTTTGTGATAGTGCTCGTCCGGGGAATAATTACTAGCATACCTATTTCTGTCAAAGGTGTCACTTCGCTCGTTGAAATGAGTAGCATGACTTGTAGTGATGTTAACTTTGTAGTAATACATGAAGCTTGATTTCAAATTTCTGCCGCCAAGCAGTAATATAAGCATTGCTGTGTTCCGTGTTCGAATGGTATGGTGTCCGGTGAATTACAGGCACATGAGACCTTGATCTATGCCTCGGAGTGAAATAGGCCTGCCCCAAAGAGCGCCATGACGACTGATTTTGAGCCATTGATTTCCTGCAACCGCTTTAATGTCATCGGTCCATCGAGTGGGGAGCTCTCCTTCGTTTTCCAGTTCGTGGTTGCCATTCAAGAACCTATAATGTGAGATCGAAATTCCCTGTGTTTATTTAATGCATTTATTTAGTATTATTTAATCAATGATTCTATGATTATGTGAGTTGACGGTTGCTCTTGAATGAAAAAATAGTTGACAGCTGCAATATGACGTTCCCCGCTTTATAGCAGCTGCGCTACGTGCGTTTGACGTTAAAGGCGTTACACACTACTCTAGCTTGCTTAGTAATTACATTTAGGGGTCTTTGTCAAACTAGGTAACGGAAGCCTTCATGGCCAGTCTTTAATATGTCAGAATACCAGTGCTGTTCCGCTACCTCCTGCGTACGCAGTGCAGCTTTTGCTGAGACAGGACCTTTTGTAACCCTTAAGCGCGATTTTGACTATACATATACCTATACCTACCTATAATACCTAGTTCATAGTGTGTTTTTTATGTATTAGGTATGTTTCCCTAAGTATGATTTTGGGGGTCAATAAACATGTTTTCTTTTCTAATATCCTAATATTAGGACACTGCTTGCGGATCTAGGCCGTCGCCGTAAAGTTAGCCGTTTCGATGCGCAATGGAGCTTTTTCGAACTAAATTGTTTTTGCGCATCACAAACGGATAACTTCACGACATGACTTCCGAGATCTGTTGGCTGGCAGTATATACTTTAGTATAGTTCGCACAGCGGATCTAGGCTTCCGTTAAAGTTAGCCGTTTGTGATGCGCAAAGACAATTTAGTTTGAAAAAGCTCCATTGCGCATCGAAACGGCTAATTTCACGACTTTTTCTAATTTCAGATAATTACGAGATCCGTTGTGAGAACTATATTTAAATTTATTATGGTTGTCTGTCTGTTCAAACAATTTTGCCAGTATCAAGAAAGTAGTACTTAATAGTTCCATGGTGTAAGAAACGTATACAATAAACAAACTAATCAAGTTCGAATTATTTCGATTTTGACAAACAAAATTTTTAAAGAAATGACGGCATTTCTAGAAGAATCTTCGACCAAATAACAAACCAACATAAACATTACCCTTCACATTGTGTAAATATAATATACATGCAGTTGTTTGTATATGAATTTTGAACAAGTAAGTATAAAACATTTCCTTGTACAAGAGGAAAAATCAGTGAAGCGCGTTGAAATCTTTCGTATGTAGGTATAGGAAATTAATTTATTCGACATTTCGTCCATCGAAAAAACTTGTAATTGCCCAGCTGAGTTTGGAATGTAAATTGTTTGTATTTTACAACAAAAATAAAACATTTTAGTATAATGAACGGAATAGGTATTTTAAAATTATTTCAAACCACAATAATTTCAACTGTATAAAAATAAAACATGTTTTTGTACAAGAGGAAAAATCAGTGATGCGCGTTGAAATCTTTTGGTATAGGAAATTCATTTATCTATGCGACGAACCAGCCGAGTTTGAATGTAGTTGTTTGTTTTGTATTTGAACAAAAATAAAACATAGTCCTTGTACAAGAGGAAAAATCAGTAAAGCGCGTTGAAATCTTTCGTATTGGAAATTCGACGTCGACATAGACGACGCCGAATCGAATCACTTAGCTTTGAGACTTTTCAATGTGACCCTTGTGATTTTATAGAAAAAACTATTTTGAATTCAAATTTGACGCTTCTAGGTGACTGTGTTTCTGATCTTGAAGAAAATCTCGGTTACGCCTAAAAATAAGAATTATACAAAGTAACCAAAATAGCCCCAAAGTTTGTTTGTTGTTTCACTTCTAAAACTATCGCTAATAAGGCATGACGACACTATCTAATAATCACTAAAATTATGTGTTCATCATTAATAATGTTTATTATTACATAGATAGAACCCAGATCCGGAACCAACGTTTGTCTCTCAGTGGGGATCGAACCCGCTCTCGCTTTTCAACCGAGCACACGCCCACCGCACAACAGAGGTCGTCAATCATCAAAAATTAGTAGTATTAGTCCATCCTAAAGCTATCATCATACTGAATTTCATCAAAATCGGTTCAGCGGCCGTAAAAACGCAACACAGGCGGGCAGACCTTCGCATTTTTAACCCCACATAAAAACGAGGTTATTTTATAGAATGTAGCTGTGTATAAATCTGTCTGTGGCATCATCATAGTTCCTAAACGGATAAACCAATTTTGATTAAGTTTTTTTCGTTTTGCAAGGTGTTTAATTGTTGCATAGTCTAATCAAGAGTGTTCTTAGTTCTGAGCTTAGTATGTTATAAGAAAATCTACTCAGCCGTTTGAAAATCATCACCATCTTTTAATTAAGTAGTTATAACTTCGGATAAAAGTGTCTGGAGTTTTTTTATTGTTTCTGATTTATGGTTTACTAGCGACCAGCCCCGACTACGCACGGGTGCTTTAATTATACATAAAAACTTTCTTGTGAGTTATTCTACACATACAAAGGAACAGATTAAGGAGCCGTCAATGGCTATCTGACAGCCAAAACTGAACAAATTAATTACCAAAAGATTACTCAAGATGAGCGACTCTATAATAAACTAGCAGTCCGTCCCAGCTTCGCGCGGGTTCAATAAAACCACACCCGTGCAAAGCCGGGGTGGGTCGCTAGTAGTAAATATAGCCTATGTTACTCAGGGATAATATAGCAATCTAATGGTGAAAGAATTTTTGAAATTGTACCAGTAGTTTCTGAGTTTATTCGTAACAAACAAAATACAAAAATACGAATCTTTCCTTATAATATTAGTATAGATAAAGGGGGTTTTCGTGATTTGCCCTTTAAAAGTAAGTAAGTAAGTTAGTATTTGCCCTTTGACTGCCTTTATTATGTAAAGAACCCGCATTTCCATAAGCTGAATCGCACTTCCCAGGCGTCTGTAAGTGGTTGGCCTATAACCTCTGCAGCCATTACATTGGGGGTTCAATGCTGTGACACTACCTTAGCTACTAGGTACCTAACTTCTTGTAAAGTCAGCATCAAAGGTAGCCAACTCATAATCAGCCGATAGATCCACTGCTGGACATAGGCCTCCTCCAGGAAATTTGAGGTCTGCAAAAGCTGTTAATCATAATAACAGTTCCACCATTTTTCTTTTGCTGATTTATTTTTGTAACCAAGTACCTATGTATTGATATGGTACTAATTCAATCGGGTTAGTGTAAATCCTCTTTGAAAATCCCTTCTAAAGGGGATTTTAAGAATTTTAGTGTCAAAAACCTCTTTGAAGCTTCAAGCTTAGTCTAAACAAAAAATTCTCCACTGGCAAACACTGTTGAACACTGGCACATTATTATTGTAAACTAGAGCGAATTAAAGTAAAAAGCTCATCTAGGTTAGTAAGTATTATTGTGAAAAAACAACTGAAAAATAAAAACTTAGCTTGAGAAAAGTCATCAACTTCTGCAGCTGACAGTACTACTTGTTATTTTCCGCTTTGCAAATTGTCTGTTTAACCAACGAAGCGAAAGCAAGGTTAACACTTAGTTTTAACGTTTTAACCCCTGGTTAACGAGAGGGTTACTTCAAGGCTTTGTCGTAACTCGTACTATGTTTCATATGAAACTTCTAGATGGACACTGGCATTGGCATACTCTTGAACAAGAGTAATTGGGATTGGTGGCACATGTCTTTCGAATTAAAAGCTTTTCTTGCGATGATTTCCTTACCGTTTTAGTGCAAATTGGCATTGCGCATAGCCTGCACCTTAAATCCTGCTTGGGGCTGATTTCTGAAGGGTTTAATTAATGAATGAATGAATAAAATGAATGAAAAAATTTTTATTGTACACCGAAAATAAAACTTAAAATTAACAATTTACAAACAAGGTACAATGGGCTGTCTTATCGCTTATGAGCGATTTCTTCCAGACAACCTTTGGATGGAGAAAACTTTTATAATATTGAACAATGGTTGGTGGTGCAATAATATGAATATAAATTAATTACATTAGAAACAAATAAATAAACATACAAGTGAAATAATGTATACATACATAATATAACTCGTTTTAACAATTAAATACATATTTAAATCATATACTTACTTAAATAAATAAATATAATATAATAATAAATACGTATTCATAAAATCATTCCTGCTATACCTATTATGATAAGAGAAAGGAAATAAGTAAAAAAGAAATTAAAAAGTTAAATAAAGTGATGTTACTCAAAAAACTATAGGTGCTTCCAATAATTATTATAACAACGCTTCTGAGAGATAAAAGTTTTTGACCTGCGATTTAAATATGGCTAATGATTTGGCTTTCCTTATGGAGCGAGTGAATGTAGGTGCACTAAGAAAGTAATTCCCAAAGACGCATAAGGACTCATTAGTTTGTAGGAAAAAAACCTCAACGTGGACCAAATCGCGGGGCAAAAACAATGAAAATTTTCGAATTTTGCGAAATTCATTTGGACTGTTCATGTCTCACTTTATTTATTTAAATAAACAACATCAAACGCATATTTTTTTATTTACAAAACACAGGTTTTGTGATTGTAAATTTTCTCAGTTTTGCTAGGTTTATTCTCAAACAATAATAATGATGTGAAGCCGTCACGGATACATTATTATCTCATTGTCCGAGACCTTGGAGATTAAAAATGTCGAATTGGACAATGTCGTGCGAAAGAGTGCCTGAAGATTTCTACAAGTAGATAGGTACCTACATAAATATCTACATAAACTTAAAAATATTTAGCAAGTCAACCTTTTGTAGTTACCTACCTCGTTTTTCTCGTCATTTGAGAATTTTTTTAAGCTTACATAAAGGTAAGTAGGTATTATAAGTATGTTGTATTTTAATTCATTAGAAAAGGACGGCAACAATTTTTGTTAGTTTAGTTGAGAAAATGTTACATCAGAATCGACACCAGTAGGTAGGTACCTACCTAAGTCATTTAAAAGAGAAACTTATCAATTACTAGCAGTCCGTCCCAGCTTCGCGCGGGTGCTATAAAACCACACTCGTACGAAGCCGGGGCGGGTCGCTATAAAATATATAGTCTATGTTACTCTGGGATAATGTAGCATTCTAATAGTGAAAGATTTTTTGAAATCGGACCAGTAGTTCATGAGTTTAATTGTACCAAACAAAAATACAAACATACAAAAATACAAATTTTTCACCTCTATATTATTACTAAAGTATAGATGAGTCAAGTGACTCTTTTGTCTTTTTACAGGTGTTTTAATCACTCGCGTAAAAAAGCCTTTTCTAGGCAGGGATGATTTCCATATCTTATTCAACATTAGGGGCTACTGCAGATTAAAGCCTGAGACTTCGATGGAATTTAGGTTTCTTATTTAAAGATTTCACAGAATAGTAAATAAGAATTACCCTTCAAAGGGGATTTTGTGAACTTTTTTGTGTCAAAATCCCCTTCAGTCCAAGCTTCAAGCTCCAAAGGAAATTTTCACTAATTATTCATAATAAAAGGTTAAGGATATCATAGAACTAAAGGAAGGAAGGTATTTGTCGGAGTCAACGAGGCAACTAATTTTATTTACCTACTTATCTTCATCTTTATTGAGGCGCAATAAAGACGCTTAGTTTTTGTTAGCGATGCGACATGCCATGCCATAAAAATATTTAGTCTTGGAAGTTACAAACAAGAGTTTTCAATTTTCAGAAACAAGCAGAATGTCAAGCGCATGCGCCCGCCCCCTATCGCCATTGGCGCGCTCATTATAAAATCCAAGATGGACGCCCCTCGTTTCAGGTTACCACGTGACTACCATCCCAGACGACACGATGACCTATTTCACTTACAATGAGTAGTTTTATGGTGATAAACTTTTTTTTTGTAACTGCATGCTAAAATATTAAGCTTACATGCCCCCGAAGCACTGAAGCGGCAGGTACCTAATGTTCAAGGTGGGTATTGGATGGGTGTCTGCCACTGCACTAATGTCTACTGCCTTGTTCTACCTACTTATATAAAACGAGTTGGTAAACCGGCAAGCTACAAATCATTGCGAATTATTCGCTGGCTCGCACGTCTTGTAGATTCCATCATCTCTCACAAACATAATGTATATTAATTGGTAAATCTTTAGAACCATGGAACAAAAACTGCTGTTTATGTACTCACCTACTTATAAAAGCAAGTATAATAAAAATATTAAGCATATAAAACACAAGTAGGTACTGTGTTCTTTTATGTGGTCGTGTTAGAGGACGACAGGTTGTTATTTATTAACTTGTGTTTTTGTTAGATTCTGTCGATCGATACGTCAACCAAAATAGTCACTGACGTAGATAAGTACTAGGTTACTACGTAACCTTAAGCCTTCGGTACCTACTTAACTAGGTAGGTTAGGTACTTAATTTGTTTAAACATCTACACCATTCACTACCTTATGGAGGTAGGGTAAAAGCACTAGTTACTGGCACCTTAAGCACCTTGGTCAATTCAAATTGCTATAGTTTCTGTACGCGACATCCAAATGATGTTTTTATGGTGCTAATAGAGACGGAAAAAGTTCTAATATCATTTTAAAAACAATAAATAAAAATAAAAATAATTAAGATTGTTTATAAAGTTTTTATATTCATTCAAATAAAAATTGTGTTACTGGCACCCCAGAATTAGTTACTGGCATGTTTGGTTTCAGTTATTGGCTATAGCATTTTTTACAAAACACGGCAGATTATGGGTAGTCTTTTTTTAATAAATACAAGGAACATAATTATCGAGTTCTTAGCTCTGGTATAAACGAACTTTTCGAAGCCCTTGTATAAATAATTACAGTATAAAGTTCACCAGACAAAATGAATTAGTATCGGTTTCGGCACAAGTTTTAATTCAGGCCATCGGATCTTGAACTGATCTCTGCATGCGGTGGTTACTCAACTGGCCATCTATGCTGTGCTCTTCAGCAAACGTCAGATTGAGTTAAAATTTAGCATTGAACCGATTGACCAAAAACTAACTAAGTCGTTTTTATTTATTATTGAGGAGTAAGGTTCCACTCGTTCGCATTACTTGGAAGAATTCACCAAATTGAATTGAATTTTCACCAAATTTGACAAATTATAAATTGAATTCGTAGGTGACTGGCGGTGATGTACATGTATGGTCAGTAACTTAAAACTTAGTTTTTTTCGTTTCTGTTATTGGCTATACCATAATTTAATGTTTTAAAGTAAAAAAATAATAAAATACATTTAAATTTTAATAAAAAAAATAACCTTGTGGCACTAAAAGAAAACTTCCAAATTCAAATTTTTCTATGTTGCTTGTAACAAATTAGAATATACTCCTTGGACTTGACCCGCTTCACAAGACCACTCGGTGAGATTTTCTATTCGAAATTCAAATAGAAAAAGTTCTAACTCCGATTAGAAAAAAAGGTTACCTACCTGGATTATTCCCATCTGTCACCCAGTTTTGTCCCCTCGAGGTGACAGATCGCACAAAAAAGTGCGATCTGTCCCTAGGCCTGCCTAGGCACACGCTTAAAATTGTATTCTATTAAATAATCTACTCGTAGGTAATATACCTTTACCTCAAACATTTTCTTGTTTATTTATGCAAGTTAAAATAGAAACAGACTCACGATCTGTATTTATACAATGTATGTAGGTACGATTATCCAGGTTCAATTTACTGTGTCGAAGTGAAGAACCGTAATTATTTGTTTTAATGACTGCCAACTGGTTTTAAAATTTTTAGCCATTCTCAAGGCCCGATTTGATTGCCATACAACGGTTGTGCTGTATGGCATATATGTCCTGAAAAGGGCAAATAAGTTCTAAGTGCCATATTACTTTTAAGACCTTTTGTAACACTTATTTGTGCAAATAAATATCTTGAAATCTTGTCTGGAAGAGATTGCCAGGTATTTACAACAAATACACAATACGTTTGTTAACTTAGCAGGGTTTAGCCTAGAGTAGCATTCAGAGAAATCGTAATAAGTATAGTTCGCACAGCGGATCTAGGCTTCCGTGAAGTTAGCCGTTTGTGATGCGCAAAGACAATTTAGTTTGAAAAAGCTCCATTGCGCATCGAAATGGCTAATTTCACTACGGCCGAGATCCGTTGTGTTCGCACAGCGGATCTAGGCTTCCGTGAAGTTAGCCGTTTGTGATGCGCAAAGACAATTTAGTTTGAAAAAGCTCCATTGCGCATCGAAACGGCTAATTTCACTACGGCCGAGATCCGTTGTGAGACCTATACCTACTTCCGATTTCTGTGGTAGCATTACACGTTTTCCACTCCCGGCAACTCGAAACTTCAAGCCCAGTTTAGGGATTTTGACACAAAAAAAATCCCAAAATCCTCTTTGAAGGGTGAATCTCATTTACTATTCTGTGAAATATTTCATAGCTTACCTACAGCTTCAAAGGAGATTTTGACGCTAACCCACAGAAGTTGATCTAGCTAACCCGATTTTTTTGGAATGAAACTCCACGTTCCTCATCATGAATCTGCATGCATGCCCGTTTGCCATTGCCCAGTGTAAGAAGACTTACCTAAGGTTTTATTATAGCATCCTATCCTAGTAGGTAGTAGTAGTATGGTAGGTATTCCTACCTTAGTTACTGTGTTTATCTATATCTATACTTCTATACTAATATTATAAAGAGAGAAGATTTGTATTTTTGTTTGTTACGAATAAACTCAAAAACTACTGGTGCGATTTCAAAAATTCTTTCACCATTAGAATGCTACATTATCCCTGAGTAACATAGACTTTATTTTAAAAAATAATAGGGATCCCTACTAAAACTTCAATAATGTAAACCAAGGTGTAAAATTTTTTGCCATAAAATGTCTTTCATCACATGCGCTGCGGAAACTATTGATGATAGAACAAAAAAATGTTCTACAATATTAAAGAAATAAAAAGGTAAATTACGCGATAAAATCCCGCAAATATTATAAAAAACTATGAGTTCTGATCGCGAAAGTTTAAAAAAGACTAATATTAAAGAACATATTGATATCTACAAAAAAGGTACCATGTGTCCAACTGTTGTAGTTATGTAACTATAACTACTTTTTTACATTTTAAAAGTTGATAGAAATGCCGACCAAAATCAGACCTTTATATTAATCCTTATCCAAATAAATCATTTAATTTTCAAGACTGTTTCAATACCTGTAGATAACTGTTTGAATTATTGAAATCAGACATTCCATTCAAAAGTTAGGACGAATTATAAAAATGTCAATCTAAACAAAATACTAAAAAAGCCCGCGCGCGCGCCGTGCCCAGAGAGGGGCGTGCACATGAACTATGAGAGAGGTAGCCGCGCGGCTAAAACGTGCGGTCGGCTCCTACCTTACTAATGGCTAGCGACCCGCCCCAGCTTCGCACGGGTGCTTAAGTTTTTATTGCACCCGTGCGAAGCCGGGACGAGCCGCTAGTTTTTTAATAAAAGCAACAGGTAAAATAAGGTACTTAGGTAATGCTGTTTCGAGTCGAAATTACGGCTCTACCTTAATTTTCCTGTTGCTATTATTATGCGACAACATTTTAATCTGTAGAGTATTCAAAAGCAGAAATACTTAAAAATGTATTTAAATTTATCGGTTAAATAACGTAGGTACATACGTCTGTGTTGCCACTTAAGAGCGGCGGGTGACCATAACGCGTATAGTTTTAGTCTTACCACACAGGCACAGGTATTACTACTAGGCACCTTTCTCTCGTTCTTTGCCCTTATCCGTACACCTACATTGTACTGTACGCATGCAGCATTATAATTTAAAAAAATATTCGTCGATGCATGACTTAACCGGTTCCCTTCCTGCTCGATACGGCTCACATATTTTTTAGGGTACAGTGGACAAAGCAGAAAATTTACTGGTCCAAAACCATGAAGTAGAATCTTTCACACGAAAAAAAGAAGAAGCAGAAAACTGTTTTTATTTGTCTGTCCTTTTGTTCTCTAGGTTTTTGTATTTATTGAAGTATGAAGTGGATTTGTTGGTCTGAAACTTTAAACATGGTTGCGAGGGTGTGTGCTATGCTACCTGACTAGTGATCAGTTAATTAATGTCTTAAGTTTAAGTTAAGTTATTCATTAAATAAACTGTCATTAAGCATCGGTGGTCTAGTGGTAGTGACTGCGCCGCGCCATCCGATCCTAAATTCGTGGGTTTAAACCCGGTCATGCACCAATGGATTTTTTTGTTCGAAAAATGTATGACAGTGCTCTCAAACGGTGAAGGAAAAAATCTTGAGGAAACTAGCATAACTAAAAATTCAAAAGACATGTGCCATCCACCAATCCACATTGGTCCGCGTGGTGGATTAAGACTCAATCACTCTCGCCTGAGAGTAGGCCAGTATTAGAATTTACTTACTTATGCCAGTATCCCAATAGTGGGACCATTAGAAGGCTGTTTTGATGAAGCAGAATATCGCTTGGCGAAAACACATAGAAACGCGCGACGGCCTCGTTCGCACGAGCGTATTTTTACCCCGCGTCAAAAATACGCTCAATTAAAACAAATGTATTCCTGTTCGCACGTCAGTGTTTTTAAAACGTGACGTATTTTAGAGCAGTGCTCTATTTTCAGCGGGTGGATGGGAGGGGAGTTGGATATAAAACGCTCTCACATCGAGAGTCCGCCGACCGACGGATAATTTACGTACGTGCGAACGAGTTTAAATAGTTTGAAAAAGCTCCATAGCGTTGCGCCTCGAAACGGTTATCTTCACGACAGCCGAGTTCGATTTGCAATTCTACTATATACCTATCTACGGAACCCCTATAGAAGCGTAGCCTTACACGCCCTTATTCTATTTGATTGAAGGCTTTTTGTACCTACTTTAGGGTTTGCCATTTTAAAATCATATATTTCCAAGCTGCTCCGGTAGGGTGATCCTTTACTTAGGTACACCCTTACCTACATATTTGTTTTTTTTGTAAAAAATACCGGTTATTTTTTATGAAAAAAATAAAAATACACAAGACCTAAATGTTTAACTCACTCTAATCCCTTAGAAGGTCGAGTTGGTTAGTAATTTTACTAATTACTTATCTACGTAGTTACGGTAATGTTGTTAGTAATAAGTAGATTGGTAGAGGCACTTCCTATTGCAGTAGTAGTTAGTAGATACTAGGTAGGTATGTAAGTAATTACATTAATAAAAATATCCAATAATAGCCACCGACTTCAGCTAAAAATTCAATGTGAAATGACGAATGCTAAAAGATCGTTATTATGGCAGGCAATGGTCAAATGGCAAATGGTCATTTTGATATGCGAGGCATTTCCCGCCGAGTCTGAACTTACCTAGCGGAAATCCACTTTTTCTTATGACACGTAAGCATGGCGCAAGCGACATGCACAGGATACTCACTCATGTAAGCTGCTCGCGCTAGCTTTATTCGCATGTAGAACGCTAACGACCGACATTTTATATACAAAATGTAGAACGCTCATGCCAACACAACAGTAGTTTCTCCATAGATTTCTATCTACTTGTTGATTTATTTCGAAATCACAAGGCCGAAACGATAGTAAGTCGTAAGTAGGTACTTATGTACTTACCTATATTATTTTCAAATGTAGGTAAATTCATGGGGTATATCGATGATGTAGCGTTTTGATTCTACGAAATACAGGGTCATTCATTATCAACCTGACAAACAAAAAATATATGTACCTATAATTTTTTTTTTAATGTATATTTTGTCTTAAAAATCCCAACTAAACAAAAAAAAAACGATTACGTTTTTCCGCTCAATTATTATTTATTATTGTTGGGAATCGAGTTATGCGACGTAATAATGAAATATTCGAGTGTGCGCGCCCCGTAGCGGGTCAAGGACACGCGCAGGTCGCGCGGGTTATTGACCCGCGGTTCATTGACGCGCGGGTCACTGACACGTGCCGAGCGCTGCCTTTTCGTTTTCTAACAAGGATAACTAATTATTTAGCAGAATTACGTATTTTTTTTTTAAATAAAAAAAAACGTTTAGAAAAAAAAAAGTATAAGTATTTTTTTTTTATGTGTGGAACCTACCCCTTAAGTTTGTCAGGTTGATAATGAATGACCTTAAATAAAACGAGAAATTGAAATTACAGCCATGTCACACAAAATTTAACTTCTAACTGGGCCTAATAATAATAATATTAATAAAAAACGTTTATTTTGTTAACAACTAAAAACATTACCTACAGATAAGTGACTAAAAATATAAGAATAACAAAAATGTCCACCACTCAGCATTTGCTATGGCTTGTAGTTTCGAAATAAATATCGATGATATTATAAACAGCTATACCTACTAAGTTTATCATTCGTTTATCATTACAAGATGCAATGATCCAGCTTGTGCATGTATGCATCGTGTCTACGCACCATTACATCAGCATCGTCCGATGGACGCACTATGTAGGTACACACACGTACACATGGATAGGTAATTATGACAAACATAGCGTAGGAAGTGGAGCATAATTACACGAGTTCAATGGATGGTGTGCTTAGTTACAAATGACTGGGCCAAGACTGGGCATAGTATTGAACTCATTTTTATATTGATAATAATTATTAATCACCTCGTAACTAAACCTTACTTGTACCTAAACACCTACCCAAACTCAAAAAAACAAACAATTTTTACAAACTGTAAAATTTCTTACCTACTATTTTTTTTGTCGATTTATTTGTTTTTAAACTTGTTACGAAATATTATAAAGAAGGTCTAGTCTGGCTCAGTGGGACAGGTCCCGATTTCTGACCCGTCGTGTGGGTTCGAACCCCAGAATCCGCACTTGACAACTTCGTTTTTTGTATATATTTATTAATTTTGCTACCTCTAAGCTCTGAGCGCATGTTACACGTAAAGTATTTACCGTGCTCCATCAGTACAGTATTTACTGATTGATTAATACACCAGACACACGTACTTAAGTATAGTATTTATCACGTCCATATTTAGTCCGATTTCTTGCTGAATACACATTAAAATGGACAAACCTATTATTTTAACAATTGGTTTAAAAAAAAAGTTAAAATAAAACGATGGTCAAACTGGTATCTACAAAGAGAAAGGTACACCCATTTGAGGATCAGCGATACGGAATCAAGATAATATCAAGAAATCCATCAGTAAATACTGTCATCAGTACGCTAGTTATACGTATAATAAATACCACGATACATCAGTTTTTACTGACGGATCACAGTAACTAATTTACGTGTAACATGCGCCTTACAAGCATTGATCTTTGATTGGATTTAGAGAATCAATGTTTTACAAGTTTAAATGTTACCGCCAATAAAAATGTTGCAATGCTTCACATTTTTTTTCTAGTTTTCTTCAGTTCACAATATATGTTTTTACGGTACTATTTTGTAAAACTTTTTTTTATTGTCAGACCTTAATTATGTTCTTTGGTATGTATAGCCTATATAATGCTATTTTAGGGGACTCATTTGATTGGTTGACGACAATATCAGTTGTATATTTCTGCTAGCAACTCTGCCAAGTCACAGGTGACAGGTGTTTACGCGCCAACGCCAAACAACAATGGTTGCTCGTCTTGCAAAATAACGTCTTCGAAGTTCCAGTTTACTGGTTATTAATTAATAATTCTCGATTACATTACATTAATTTAACGTGGCTTTATTCTGATATTAATTATTTACTGTTCTCAAGATAAAATGTGTCAGCGTCGCAGTGATTACGTCGCAAAAATCTTGGCAAAGTAGACCTTGCCGCGCTTACGGAGTTACTGTATTGTGTAGCATCGTATATTTGGACTTTTTATTCATGGACATAAAAGCCATGGCTGCGACAACTCCTAGGCGGTCCTCGAGGCATCCTCATAATCATACGCCGAAGTTATCAGATCGGAAAAAGGGGTTATTTCAGAGTGAGTTGGAGCCTCCACGAGAGTCACTTACAAAGCACAGAAAGCTTCCTGTGGTAGATAGTGAGAGTGACAGTGAAGACTGTGACCTTGGCATCATCAGTACCTTGGAGTCCAGCTCTGACGAAAATGACCACAGCACACCGAAGACTCCAGAAAGATCTCAATGGCGTAAGCAACCACATTCTTACAAACTTATCAACTTGAACAAGCTTTAGAATTTAGGGGTAGGTCTGGAGATATTCAAGATTACCTTTTTATCATTGTGTGTTACAACATCTTGAGTATAAAGGGAAATTTCTCAATATGTAAGGTCCCCAAACAACAAATTTATAGCAACAACTCAACAAGCAAGAAGCAAACATTCAACTCAATGTAAACACCTGTTGATTCAGTCGCTTATTTATAAAATAGAAGATGGATAAGTGTTTTGAAAGCTACCAATACTTGAAAAGCAACTAATGCTTTCAAACAACATTATATGCAGCTAAAATCATGGGTCAAAACAATACATTTTGGAGCATTTTCTGTTATAAGGTTGTCAAACACACAAAACATTGTCTAAGGTGACAATTGTCGTGATGTTATAATATTGTTTTTGTCCGCTAGATACCTACTGAACTGCATGGTAAAGTAGTTGAACAGAACTGCTCATAATAGATTTGGAACTAGGTTATGACTTCTATAAGCCTTGTTTATAAGTCAGACATCATTGACACATTTCATCAATCAGCTACATATAAACAATTTTAGGTCAAAAATGTAACTGATTAGTTCATGGCTTATTTGTGTCACTGCACTGGTATCATCTTTATATAGAGTGAAGTATGCTAAGAGGATTATTATCTCCAGTCAGCCGGCCAGTTGTTATCAACAGGCCAGTTGTCAATATTTGCAGATTATGCAAATATTCGTTCCGAAGCTCTGAAGACTCCAATAGAAAATCATCAGAATTTAAAATCTAAAATTACCTGGATAATTGAGGTTATTTCCACAAAAAGAATGAAATACTTCTTTCTTTTCATTGGTTGCTAACTTGCCAGTCAGTCAGTAACATACCAATTTTATGATACTTAATAAAGTACTAGTTTACCTTACGATTTGAACACTCAAAATACCTAACAACATTCATTTATTTAGCTTGTTACAAAAACTACTCAGATCTCAGCTTGTCCTTGCCTTCAATGAGAATAAAAACTGGTTACACTAACAACCTAAAAAAGTGTTAATCTTGTATGTATGTATGTATGTACAAGATTAACACTCTTGTGTACAGAGATACAATTATATTTAATAATTATTTTTTGAGATTAGAAAAAAAATTTTTGCATCTCTCCAACCATGTCTCTCCTTCCTATTCTTCTTCCCTATATCCTTCCTTTTAATATCCTTCGTCTCTCCAATCATGATGTCTATCCTGCATATTCTTCCTCCCTATATCCTTCCTCTTCATCCCCTTCATCCCTCCAACCATGTCCCTCCTGCATATTCTTTCTCCCTATATCCTTACTCCTCAGCCCCATCATCCCTCCAACCATCCTTATTCTTTCTCCCTATATCCTTCCTCTTCATATCATTCATCCTCCCTCGTTCATAAGTATCTAAATTTACTCTAAAGGTATCTAAATAATAATAAAGTCAAATATTGGATAATGCAAGCACTTGTCCTTCAGGCAGCGGGAATTGATCCTGTTGTTTCTCAGCAGGGCTCGCTCACCACGCCACTATGGCGTAATTTTTAAATTATAATTACTGAGAAAACCTAATTTAATACTTCCTGTAGATGTAAAGTATTTTTTGTTAATTATGTACTGTATTGTATTTAAATTATCTGAAACCAAAAACCTATGTGATGCCTAATTACTACAATGCGATACTAGATGTGCCTTGCGGTTTTACTCGCGGTTAAACGTTTTTTAGTTATCCCACGGGAACATTTAGTTTTCCGGGATAAAAGTAAGCTATGTGTTAATCCAAGGTATAAGTATCTTTTTCTTATAGCTTATCGTTGTAAATTTTCATCAAAATCCGCCGTTTGAGCGTGATGAAGTAACAAACGAATATATAATATTTTCACAATGTATTTAAAATACCTACTACCTACGGCTTCGCTCGCGTGGTATATCTATATGAAGTTTCCTATGTCCTTCCTCAGAATTTAAACTATCTCCATGCATACAAATCGATTCAGCAGTTTAGTCGTTAAATCGTAATAGACAGACATAGTTACTATCGGATTTATAATATTAGTATGGATTATTGTGATAGATAACCTTTTGTTTAACACATGTTATATCTTTATGCAGATGAGACACGAAGCCAAACACGGAAGTTTCTGAAAGAAAACAATGACTTGAAGAACTTTATCAAGTCACCATTTACACTAAAAAAGTACCAGAACAGATGCTCATACCCGGACACAAGATGCACAGGTTCTGTCTCCACTCCTGTGACTCCTCATCTCCAGAACCACCCTGGTACTCCGTCTTCTACACACTCCTGCACCAGCGTTCATACCACCTCATCAACTTCAAGCCGAGCTCGGAAAAGCTTGGCCAGTCTTATTGCTGATACCGAAAGCTGCAGCAGCTCTCTTAAAGACCTGAACTTCGACACTGATTCTGGCACGGACTCAAAAGAAAACACTCCAACCAAGTCTGTGAGACGGTCTAACCGCACCTTAAAACTGACGCCTAAATTCCAAAGCTTCAAAGGCATATTACTAGAGCAGAAACGGAATATCTCTCCGATAACTTCAGGCATTACCCCGATGAAAACAGCAGTTGTTTGTTTGACGAAGATGGATCTGAGCAGTGTAGCATCTCCGACTCAAATACTGAAAACACCAGAGAATATGACAGAGGCTGACTCCCCTCCGAAAATCGGCCACAATCGTAGAGCTGTGCTGGAAATAGCTGAAAGCCCGGAATCGACATGTGATAGTGAGAAAAGCTACAAAAGACTTCGTAACGACAGCATCACAGAAAGTGGTCCTAGTTCCAAATATCCTCGTTTAGAAAACGCTCCGAAAGCGCGCCTATCTCTCTTCAACAGTGACAGACTTAAAGAAATACTCTCGACAAAATCTTTCTATGGAAAAGCAAATCCAGAACTGAATACAAATGTCGCTGCAAAGATTGCAAATGCTATAGAAGTGAGCACTACTCATCACAGAAAGCCTTTCCACTCTCACACGAGCAGACGTAAGAGGAAACCTGGCCAGATCAACTTAGGAGTCAGACATAGGATCAGGAAACCTAAACACAATAAGAACAAAATAATCTTGTACAAAACAGGCAAGGCTTATAACAATTCAGGCAATAGTACAATCATAAATTCAACTATGAATTCAACTATGAATGCTACTGTGAATTCAACTATGAATTCTACTGTGAATTCGACTATTTCTAACGCAACGAAAGACGCGTCGATGGTCAGCCAAAACTCGACTCAGGAATTAGGAAATGGTGAGTTTTCAAATTTATACATATTCTTTATCGTTCATTATATGTTATACATTCATTATTCTTCACTTCGTAGATGTTCTTTAATTAGTTAAAAATTCTAAGTTTCATTCATAAAAAAACATCTGAAAGTTGCCTGGTCCAGTCATCAGTTACTATCACAGAGATTTTTGCATACCTACAAAAACCATGAACTTATCAAACTTTTCAGACAAGCACGACCTATTTGACAAGGAAAAGCAAACAATAGAAGCACTCCTCAGCCAATGGGACGAGGAAGACATACCAGAAACTGAACTGAGCTACTCCAAACCCAAAGAACTTCCTTGCTTCAGCAGTTCAGTCATAGAGGAAACTCATCAGATCTTCCAACCGGTGACCGCTGTGCATGTGACGTCTGCAACCATGCCATGTGATAATGAAGCTGTTATAACTGAATTGGGGGGTAAAGTTAGCCTACCAAACAATCTACCACCACTAGTTACAGTCTCAACAAACATGTCGCAAGAATTGACGATGACTACGTCTCAAAATGATATGACTATGGCGACTGTGTTGCAAAATGGAGCGACTATATCCCAAAATGGCACAACAATGTCCCCAGTGACGGTAACAGATGGATTACAAGACATAGTAATGGCCGATATGGACAGCCATGAAGCGAACCATGGCAGTGCAAAGAATGGCCAATTCTTACCCGTGGAAGGAGGTTATATTCTGGTCGAGGAGAATAGCGCTCCAGGTAATAATGTAGTTCTTTTTACCACTAGAATAAAAAGTTTCTATAAATAAATAAAAAGTAAGTAAGTTTGTATGAGTCCGCCCGAAAACCACCGTCATGGCCTAACAACTTTGAAAAAGCGCGGACCGAAAGCTTAATGTACCTTCCTATATAATAAGTACGGAAGCGCCCAGTTGAAATTTCCACTGGCAGTCACCCATCCAAGTGATGATCTTTCCGAACGTGCTTAACTTTGTTGATCTGTTAGAACGATTTACGTGCCACAAGTGCTTCAAAAGTATCCTTATTAAACCGTTAATCGGGACTAACGACAAATAGTAACATAGTATAAAACAGTCGCTTTTCGCTGTTTGTCTGTATGTCTGTCTGTCTCTTTATATGTATGTACGCTTAGATCTTTTGAACTACGCAACGGATTTGAATACTGAATTGGATTTGAATAAGCAGGGATATCACGGTTTTCATGAATAGCCTTTTTTTATTTGTCAGCAAGTGACAAGACAATCAAGGCGACTGATGTGAAGCACCACGCCTGACTATTACATATGCAGTGCCACCCAAAGCTTCAAGTGTTTGCGTGGCACTGCACTGCGCTTATCACCCCGAGACATTGTTGTTAAGTCTCTTTCGCCCAGTAATTTCACTTGCTACAGTGCCCTTCAAACCTAAACACAGTAGCTTGCACACTACTGCTTGGAGGTAGAATATCTGACACTGCGGTGGTACCCATCAAGACGGACTGAATTTAAATTTAAGTTAGTGATTAATTGAGTGTTAATTAATTTCAGAGCAAGAAGAACTGCCCGATTTGGATGAGATCGAACGCGAACTCCGAATGTTGGACGAGCAAATACTTAAAATGGCGCACACCAACAATATAAACGCAGAAGCTGTGCTCGCTTCTACCGATATTGTCACTGGTTCGTTATTCTAAATACCTTGTTAGCGGGCTCGTGACGTAACTAAGTTGTTTCTAACAGATAAACGAAGCTAAGCACTGTTCCGCGTACTCACTATTTGGATGGGTGATCGCCAGTGTCAAGTTCAACTGAGCGCTCTCGTGCTTCGGAGGCCACGTTAAGCAGTCGGTCCTGGCTTTTTCAAAGTTGTTAGGCCATAACAGAGAACTTCAGCTGACGAACTTACTTACTTTATCTATTTACTTGTAGAATACCCGCTTAGTAAGCATGTGGTATGCTACTTGTGATAATAATCTATGAAAAATCTCGCTTTCTATTCCTCTGTATGTATGTATTTACGCTTAGATCTTTTAAACTACGCAACAGAACGAATGTTTATATATACCATAAGTATAGTTTAAGCACCCGTGCGAAGCCGGGGCGGGTCGCTAGTTAATAATATTTATTATTGTTTCAGGTACTCCAACTAAAACAGACGATGCAAAATCTAAACTGTTCCCAATATTCAGCAAGCCTAACACAGGAGTGACCACTCCTACTACTAAAGGTAAGTCAAATTACTAATATTATAAAAAAAATAAAAATTGTTGTATTGAATGAACTTAGAAACTACTGGTCCAATTACAAAAAACTTTCACCATTAAAATGCTACATTATCCCTGAGTAACTAGGCTATATTTATTATTAGCGACCCGCCCCGGCTTCGCACGGGTGCTTAAGTTTTCATTGCACCCGTGCGAAGCCGGGACAGAACGGCTAGTGTATTATATAGATAGTCTTTTTTTTTTTTTTTATATACAACTGAAGTAGCAACCAAGCGTACGGCCCACAAGATGGTAAGCGGTTACCGCAGCCTATGGACGCTTGCAATACCAGAGATATCACTCGCGAGTTGCCACCTTGAGGCTAAGATCGAAAGCCTCATGTTCCAGTAATTTCACCGGAAACCATAACCTTCACACCGGAACACAGCAATGCGAGCATTACTGCTTGAAATTTATTTCATTGCTTTTAAAATGCGTAGAAACAATCAGACCCCTGATAAAGTATTTTCAGATTATGCAAACATTTGTCCCACAGTGGGGTCGAACCCGCAACCTCTAACCCAACCCGTCTACCACGCCACCAGGAGCCCATTTGCATAATAAAATACAAACTCATAATTCTAGTGATTTTGTACGGAAAAACGCTCTTTAAGCTTGTATAGTTCTCTCGGCGGATCTAGGCATCCGTGAAGTTAGCCGTTTCGATGCGCAATGTAGCTTTTTCTAACTAAATTGTCTTGGCGCATCACAAACGGCTAACTTCACGGATGCCTAGATCCGCCAGAGAACTATACTTTATTTTGCAATCGGCCCCCAGTCTTATATATTATTAATATTTATTTCCACAGGTGACAAAAGCAGTAAGAAATCACTAATGAAGACAGGTCTCGATCAATACGTTATCGACGCGGGGCAGAAGAAATTCGGAGCCACGCAGTGTGCCGAGTGTGGAACTATTTATCAGGTAAGCTTGGACCTACCAAGATGTGAAATGCGCTCCCGTCTGATGTCTCCCCATTGGGATTCAACATGGGCATATTTAAGAGGAAAGTTAGCCCTTAAGGCTTCCTAACAGGTAAGCAACGCTTCTGTAACACCTAATATAGTGTTTTTTTTTTAATAATATTTATTTAAGAATCTTTATTATTATTTACATGTCGGTTCTATTGTATATACAAGTAAGTAGTGTTTAAAAGGTAAGTACATGAAAAATACAGTTACTTGTGGCATCTAACAGCTCCGAACAAATCCGTTGCTGCGTCAGAAATCGGGTTAGCTAATATGTTGTTGAATATACCTACATCATATTTATTAAGGTTGTAAGTCTGGCGACTTACAACCTTAATTAATATGCAAGTGCCTCTCTTTCACACACTCCACCAATAAATGGTGTAATAATATATAGTGTTGCAATGTCTATAGGCGATGATGACCGCTTACCATCAGCTGGCTCGATAAGGTAAGATTTTATTTGGTTAAACGCACAAGAGATACACATGTTTTTTTACATATAAAAAAGTTACATTGAAGCTTTTTTCTATTTAATTAATATATTATGATTATCCAAAATAGGTTTTATTGTGACTTTAATAACTTAGGCTTGTTTGTCAACTTGTGAAGTTGTGACATAAAAAAAACTTATGGTGCACTGTAGCAAGTGAAATTACTGGGCGAAAAAGACTTTAAAACTACGTCTCGGGGTGACAGTGCAGATTGTTTGAGGTAAATAATTCACCATAACAGTTCACCCCAATTATTTCTAGAAACTCTGTCACCAGAGTTGGCTGACTCATACGAACTTACTTACCCCAATTATTGGGGTAAATTGTTATAGTTAGGCGTTCATTAATATATTTTCATTAATTGATAGTTGTGACGTGTCGTTTAACATCGGAAGTTTCCTCATTTGATTCGATCGTGTATACATTATCGCAGAGATGTTAGACAAAGACTGCCACTTCATGGAGTACTGGACAAGAGAACATATTATGCTCTCTTGATCATAATTTATTTTTTGTTATTAGTATTATAAAAAAATAAAAAATAAAAAACAGACGAAAAATCTCTAGTACTATTCCGCTTAACCTTAGTTAGCTTAGTACTAGAGATTTTTCGTCTGTTTTTTATTTTGTAATGGATTTCCGCAAAGTAACGCCTGAATCTATCAATTATTGTTATTAGTATTATTTTAATATGGACTATAAAATTATGTGTAGTCTAAAATAAATAAATTAAATTGTAATTGAATTGTTTATACTATTTGCAGATTGGCGATCCTCAAGATGAGCACGACCATTTGGTTCATCACAATGCAACAGATGTACTTAGGTTCAATGTAAGTACAATCACACTAGTATTATAAATGCGTGAGTTTGATTGTTTGTTCCTTTTAGAGTACTACTAACCAATTTACCTTTTTTTTTTTTAGTTGTTTTGATTATCCGTGATCAGTTGGTGGACTTTAAGTGGATGAGTTGGATGTTTCTCTGGCGTTTGGGATCCGGGCTCATTAGTCCTTCTTTGGAAATTAGATAATAACCGAGAATAGGATATAGGTACTTTGGACGGAACCTCACCAATATAGAAATGTAATAAAATACAATTTCTTTAATGTTTTTTACTATTTCGTAAATAAAAGCATAATGCAGAGCGACCACCAAATGTGCTGTGAAGCTAGTTCCATCTTAAAAACAAAAACTTTATGATATCGAGAGATACATATTTTCTTTAGTTGGTCGTCTGTTGGCAAATGCCAACAAAAATGCTACCAGAGTTAACCACCATTTAATGCCATCTTACTTTAACAGGGTTGTTAGGCCATAATGGAGGCCTTCAGGCGGCCTATTACTTTGTCACCAGAGTTGGCCACTGACTCATACTAACTTAATTTCTTTACCAGGGTTGGAGAGATGAGTGCGTGATAGAGCAAGCAGACACGTGGCGCTGCATCCGTGTCCGGGGCGGGGAGTCGAACTGGCGACGCGTGGAGACGCTACTTCGCCGTGTCATCCATCCACAACTAGGCTACGAGGGACCGCTCAGTAACACGCACGTGCATAGTATGACTGTAAGTATATTTTATCTCGTCGACCTTGAAAGCACTGGTCTGGTAGTGAACCCGCCTTCCGATCCTAAAGGCGTGGGTTCGAACCCGGTCGTGTTAATTATTTTTTCTATTCAAAATCTTTGAGCTCAATGCCAGTGCTCTTGTACGGTGAAGGAAAACTTCGGGAGTTTCCTCCGGTATGTCAATGAACTAAAAATTCGAAAGGTGTTTTTAGTTCATAAACATGCCGAATTTTCGGTGCTACAGATGTCAAATTCAAAGGTCCGCCTGCGACGCAGAGGTTGCGGGTTCGATTCCCGCCTCGGAACAAATGTTTGTACGATCTACAAATATTTGTTCCGGGTGTTCTGGGTATTTTCTATATATAATAAAAAATATCTATCTATGTATTGTATTGTATTAAATATATATCAGTCATCTAGTACCCATAATACAGCTATGTTTAACAGCAGCTTACTTTGGGGCTAGATGATGCTGTGTGGATTGTCCAGCATTATTTATTTATTTTTATTTAATTGGAGTAATATGGAAAAGATATCGCGCAATAAGTCACAGAAACAGAATCATATCCCCCCTGTCACCCCTACCATGAACTCATAAAGCGATTCAAATTAGGACCTTAACTAAATTGTCAAAAAATTTTGTACCATGACTACAATAATTATTAATTTCATGGTAAAAATTATTTGACAATTCAGTTTAGGTCCTAATTTGAATCGCTCTAAGAGTTCATGGTATGGGGGCAGTTCTGAGCATTTCAATCTTTTTTTTTTATACAACTTAAATGGCAACCAAGCGTACGGCCCACAAGATGGTAAGCGGTTACCGCAGCCTATGGACGCTTGCAATACCGGAGGTATCACTCGCGGGTTGCCACCTTGAGGCTAAGATCGAAAGCCTTATGTGCCAGTCATTTCACCGGAAACCATACCCTTCACACCGGAACACAGCAATGCGAGCATTACTGCTTGGCGGCAGAAATAGGTATGGTGGTAGCCCTTCCCCGGACGAGCTCTATCACAGAAAAATCTACTACTCTTACAAACTTACTTTTTCAGGCTTACCTCTGTATAATGAAGAAGCAAATTGTTGGTTGTCTGATCGCTGAGACCAAGATAAAAGCTTTTAAGTTGATACCGGGCGATCCGGACTGTTGCAGTGTCGAGAGCTATCCCGTCAAGTGAGTATGCCTATCTGCACATTTGTTCTTTTAATGCCTCCTTATTAATTATCATATGAGATTATTTATGAACATATGAGCTGTCGCCCGCGACTTCGTTTGCATGGAACTCAAGTACAGTAAAAGTACAAATATATGCTGTTCCCGATCATCATCGATCTATGTTTTTCAGCCAAATCGCTTCAGTAGTTGTCGAGTTAAAGATGAACAAACATCCATACATTCGCATTTATAATATTGAGTGTAATTAGCAGTTGGTTCCGGCTTTTTCAAAGTTGTTAGATCATGACAGAGGCCTTCGGGCGGCCTAAAAACTCTGTCACCAGAGTTGGCCACTGACTCATACAAGCTTACTTACTTTAGTGTAATAGTGGGCATGTCATAGTACTCGTATCATTGGACCTCATAATTTCATTGATTTCCCCAGATGTGGTATATCCAGAATATGGACGCACATCAACCACCGCCGCAGAGGCATCGCTCGCCGTCTCCTCGACTGCGCGCGCGCGTCCTTCCTCTACGGCGAGGCGCTGCGGGTTGAGGACGTCTCGTTCAGCGCTCCCACCGCGGCCGGCAAGGCGTTCGCGACTCGGTACTGCGGCACTGACAACTTTTATGTTTATTTAGACTGAGACAGATAGAAGTGGCTCAGAAGAACTGTCCCTGTCTCTTTCTAATACGCAAGAGGGACAAGGATAGTGCTAAAGCTGCGGAGCGCTACCCTCTAAAGACATCTCGTTTAGTGTCCCACCGCGGCTGGCAAGCCGTTCGCGAGTCGGTACTCATAACTTTTATGTTTATTTAGACTGAGACAAATAGAAGTGGCTCAGAAGAACTGTCCCTGTCTCTTTCTAACACGCAAGTGGGATAGTGCTTAGGCTGCCAAAGTGTGAAGTATGATTTACATTGAATCAGTGCTGACCCGCTATTAACTTAATGTAAACGCTTTCGACTCAGTATTGACTTTCGTGTACTGACCCTTTGTAAACAGAGAAAGTCAGTTCTCTATGTCAGCACTGACTTCATTTAGAGTCGGTCACTGACCCAATGTAAATGGTACTTTATGCGTCGAAGATATCTCGTTCAGTGTACAGTGGCTGGCAAGGTTTCGCGAGTCGGTGCTGCGGTGCTGACAACTTATATGTTAATTTAAAGTTTAGACAGACTTAGAAATGGCTCAGAACGCGCTTAGTTTGAGGCCTGGCTCTGTCTGTTAACGCAAGAGTGACAGGGCAGTGCTAAGGCTGCATTCTATTCGAACCTGAAGGCCTACTCTTAGGCCCTTTTCAAGAAACATCCTTGAGTGTGGATCTTGATACACGATTCACTCAAGTAGTTCTTGAAAAGGGTCTCAAAGTTCGTATGAGTCAGTGGCCATTTCTGCAGGTTGATTACATAAGCGATGACCATATATGATGCTCAACTGTCTTAGACAGTTTGAGATGGAGATCAATGGAGATTGTTTGCTAACAGAGTTTTGTGATCAACCCTGGTGGCGGTGTTATAGGCCGCCTGAAGGCCACTGTTATTGAAAAGCCGAGAGTAAGCAATGAGGCCCATAAGTTGTTTGGTTTAAATGAATACTGTATTTTTGAACAGTATAGTGTATATTTATATTTTGGATACACGATTGTATAAGTTTGTGATACGAAATGATGATATGATGCATGTATTTTATAGAATTTTTTGAATTTCATAATATTATGTGAACTGTAGTTAGCATTTATCGAGTGACCTCGAAAGGGCAAGTCCCAGTTTAAAAGACATTACGCTTTATTACTGCATGTTGTATTTCGAGTATTTTATTTACTCAATATTTTTATTATGTGATTTTGAGATAAGCTCTCTAGGCGGTAATTTTATTATGTTTTAGCTAAATATTTGAGCCCTTATTCATAATTATACGTTAAACATTATGTTAGCTGGTTAGAAACTAAGATCACAGATTTTAAAATAACATTAAAATCTTTTATCACCTTTGTTCATTGACATAAAATAACAAGGAAAGATTGTACTTTAGCAAGCCGCTAAAATAACAGTGTTAATGAATAAGGGCGGGCATACATATTTTCCAAAATTGCTATGCAATTGAATGTGTTGCTAAAACAAATTAGGACTAGTATACACCATTACGTTCGGGCTGTTTAGTTGTGGTGAATGTGGTGATAACTAGTCAAACCTGTCATTAAAGTTATATGTATTGAAAAAAACTTGTATAAAAAGTATTTTTATTATAAACAGTGCCAATGTTTGAGTGCCTCAATTTTAAATTAGGATTAGATTAGGTTTACTATTTTTGGAAACTTTTAAAGAAATGTAACATAGTCATTTGTTTGAAGTAATGTAACATAGATAAGTGTTTTTAAATTACATTATGAATAAGTACTTTGGTTAAGTACCTAGATACCTCATTAAATAAAGCGAACACTAGAACTTAGAGCGCCCTGAATCCAAACTGGATTTTGGTTATTTCATACAACCATTTTAATTAACTAAAAATACATACATACAACCTGTATTAAAAAAAAACAAAAACTTCAGTCATATAATATAAATCCCATATTTCTTCAAAATTGTATTCCAATTGAACTGTATGAAATCCACCCTTAATTAATTATTGTACAAGCTTATTTTTATATTAAATACTAGTAGACCCGGCGCGGTTTCACTCGCGTTATTTTCTTTTTTTAGCAAATTTTTATTTTAAATATACAGGATATTTTCTCACCGTTTAAACCTTCCCTGGACTTCTACAAACATTTCGAGACTTAAGTTAGCCAAATCGGTCCAGCCGTTCTCGAGTTTAAGCGTGACTAACGCACAGCGTTTCACTTTACTTTATCTATATTTAGGAATATCTTTTTTGTGTATAATAGATATTAAATGTGTCTGTATTGTGTGCTAATGTGGTAAATAAATGAATGTCAATGTACGTAGTACTAATATCTGTTCTGTGGTCTTTGTATGGGACGGCTAAAAATGACAAAAATTCAGGGCGCTTTTTATTTACAATATAAGGAAGTGGTACTTTTACTTACTTACTTTATTTACAATAGAACTCAAAGATAGGTTTGAATGAACTACTAAGACATTGAAATAAATAAAGAGAATATATTGGTTTTGCTAAATAGTTATTCTAAATTGTTTAGGGTTCGCTAAATAGCTCTCTTAATGTCTGTTTTACGTTGTACGCTTATATTTATAACTAGGGATATATGAAGATATGGGGCCAAAACAAAGTGTTTACTAATATTTTATAGAAAATGTCATTCCTCTTGTTTAATTATATTTATAAGTGAGTGTCCCTCTAATTTTATCTTTACAAATTCTAACGCTTAAATTATGTCACAACTAACTTTTAAAACAATATTTTTGTAGCACAACTTCGTTCGCCCATCTAAGAAGCACCAAGTCACGTGGTATATCTACTTTAAATCTTTAGCTGTTTGTTCTATTTTCATTTATCGAACACTGCAATGACAAGCAGTCGCTCTACACTCTCGCAAAGTGGTCCATGAATGAAAATAAAACTTAGAGCCTTTGATTTAAAGTAGAGATTTCTGTGTCGGGTATCGAGCGTCATTATTAGTAGAAAATCTCTGGGTATTTACTGTGTTAGTAAATTAAAGTGTGCTGGAGTCTCAATTGATCTGAATGTCAATATTATGATCTTATTCAATATTTTTTTTTTTCTAAATACAACTAGAAAGATCTTTCTAAATTAATACTTGTCCCTATTCTATGTCTAGTATTTGACAAGTCAAATATCACATATTTCTTATACATCTTGTCAATGTTAACGTAATAGATAATCATCAGTCAATGGTCATTCTCTTTCATCTGATATGTGATATGTCAGTTGGCAACATCTCTGAATTCAATTTGAAAAAGTCAATCCCTTGTGGTGTTTTCTTTTACCGTGGCATTGATTGCTGAGAAAGTTGCTCCCAGCATAAGATCAGCTTGTCTGTTGCTCAATTCAGTCAAGAATCTAGTCACTTCTTTGTGGATGATCTTGCTAGCATCATGTGATGCTCCTCTGTAATTCTTGAAGCTGGGCCTCATGAATCTAGCAACGGCATATGCTGCATCGATGATAAGAGGGATTTTTTCTCTATGCATCACCTTTGTCTGCTGTGAAGTGTACAATAACTTGATGAATGGTCTGTCAGGTTCAGGAACTTCAGCAATGAAATCTAGCACTTTCTGAAAGTTTTCTGTATTTTCTCCTTGTAGAATCCTGGATTGAAGAACTTCAGCGTAATTGCAGATAATATATTCAAATATTATTTGAATATGCCCCATTTCCGTGTAACTCAACAGCCCAAGTGCAATAACTGACATTACTGATGTTCTGTCATCTCCAGAGCAAGATCTCTGCAAAATCCTGAAACAGCTTTTCTTGACGTCATGGAGAGAGCTTACCCTGCTATAAATTGCTCTCACCGCTTGAATATTTGGTTAAGGAATCGTAGGTATGGATGGTTTTCCCATTGAAGCACAGAAGTTTTGAACTCTCTTCTGAAACCAAATTTGTACTGAATTCTCCACGAGATTCTTTCCCATCAACAGAAGAATGGTGAAAAGAAGTCCTTCAAGGATTTTTGTTTCATCTTCAACACCCTCTAATTGGGTAAGCTCTCCTAGGTTACATGCTTCACCAATTTCATTAATTAAAGCAAGTCCAGCCTCAGTAGCTACATCAATCTCCTGGAAATTTACTGCTATTCTTTTCTTCGTGAGTTCTTTGGTAATATTACTATCAGTAAGAGCTCATTTACCAAAAATAGGCCATGGTCTCCAAGTAGATAGTCAGAGCTTGGCTAGGAGTTAGTTATTCTTCCCACAGAGGTTCAATAATACTAGATGCTATAATTCTCATCACATTCCCAGAGATTTCTTGTTTCGCATTTAAAACTTTTACTCGTATAACAGCAGGCTTGAATTTTTGCGGAATTAATTTTGCTTCTGAATTGTTGACACTGAAATCTGCATTCGCCCCATCATACATAGCAATTTTCTTAGAACTTGATACCAAAGATTTAAGCTTTGACGGTAGCAATTTCTTTGCTTCTATTGCATGAGAACACATGATGAAGGTTTTTTAGATCTACTTCTGATCTTTATACCTGATAATATAAATTGTTATCACTTAAATGTATAATAATGATTCATGATACTCTTTAAAAAATATACATTAATATTATCATCTTTAGCATTCTAGAACTAAGTATATTACGTACTTTTCAATTCTTTTTTTAATTCCCTATTGCTATATTTTTACATAACATTTTGTCGGCCAGTTATACTCGTAAGTTTTATTTGGCAACCCAAAGATATTTGTACCTTTTGTATTGCCATATGCAGTGTAAATAAGTAATATTTATTTATTTTAGGTATGTAAATACTTATTTTTGAGACTCGCATGCGACATTTTCTTTAATTGTTTTCATTTCGAAGTGTTTTGAATTGCACAGATTGTGTTCTTTGGTTTTAACAATAAAATTGAATTTTATAAAATACTTGTTTTTCAGTATAATTTATATACTAATTTAGTTTATCTAACACTTTCTAATACCAAGGGCCTTATTATGTAAGGATATATGGATAGTTTGTACGTCTGGTAGGCAGCTGTTCTAAATCATTCCAATCTGTCATTTCTGTTCATTAACATAATAATGACAAAGAAAGACAATAAATACTTAGCAAGTCGCTAAAATTACAGTTTGATATTTAATTGGCGTACAAAGTAGGTAACCCCCTAATTCAAATATTCAATACTTACTATAAAATATTAGGGTTAAATAAAAAAAATACAATTTTAAAACAACATTTATTTTTACATACATTAAGTCTGATTCAAAATGCCTGAAACATACTGATTTTTGTACACATCAGTTAAAGAATTATTTTCATGGACAGTAAAATTATATTCTTTTTGCACAAATCTGTGGAGACAATAAAAAATAGAAGCATTTGTATTAGATCGCCTCGCACTTCACACTATACACATAATATTAAAGATTTCATTTATATTTTTAGGAATTTTATAGGTTTATACTAAATTAAATTTGTTAAAAATATAGACTTTCAGTGTATATTTTAAACGTTGGTATTACATGTTCCGTCGGACATGCTTGCAACGAACAGTGCTTTCTTACCTTGCTGCTAAAGAACCGTGTGTCGAGCTAGGCTACGAAATATCTATTCAAAAATAATGTTATTACGAAAAAATTGGCCCGATATAAGTATTCCATGATAATTCGTTACATCAAGTTGTACTGAACTATCATGTTGTACATTAACCGAGGTCGAAAAAATAGACGAAAAATATGACTGTGCTATAATGAGAAGATATACGAGCACTAGTTGAATGCCGTCAATAATATCTTTATTTAGACAGGTTTTATTGGTGATAGTGCCTTTTCGTGTCGGGTACAGACCAGCCACCTAATTTCAAATGGTGGGTATCACAACATAAGAGTCGTACTATGTCCAAATTATCTGGGTAATAAACCTACCTAAACTTTCTCTGAATAATATATAAATTCTTGCTATTTACGACCTCATCCATTATTGCAGTTGGAATCTTATATCAATGGTACTAAGACTTTACTCCACAAATTATGACATCATAGATGCGAACATGGCCATTTTACTTAAAGAAGCAGGAACGAACAAGCGAATATTATCAAAGTTTTACGCCTTCTGAGCACCATGACTGAAGAAGCGAAAGTGTTCGTACCCTTTCGCTAAAATGATCACATTCGTTCGCTGTCGCTTGTATTCGTTCGTTCGTAATCGCTCGCCTGTACCCGACTATAAGGTATAAATTACCGAAAAATATTCGCAGTCATACACTGCATTTGAGAGGTACATGTACCATACATATTGTGCGCGAGTACATCACTTACCTACTACGAAGATTTATTAAAAGAAGGAATCATTTCAATACTATTTGGTTATTGGCAACGGTTACAATCTACAAGAATCATGTTGCGAAACTCCCACCATGTATGGTTTCGTCGAGTATTCGTGTTGTGTGATAAGTGCAGTTATATGATTCGTCAGACCAGTTAGATCAGAGATCAGTTAGACATAGACAACGCGAACTATCGCCGAACCTAGCATGTTCTAAAGTTTCGCAACTTGCGCCGTGTCACTACGCAAAATAAAGGCGTATCTACAATTACGACACTGGCAGTATTTCGTCTAAATATTCAAAAAAAATATAGAAAAATGTAGTCTACACTACTTTTTACACTCACTGAATTATTGCGTTTTCTTACACTGTAGGTATCTGCGGGGCCGGACATTATTATACAAGGATTGATGTTCGAAGGCTCAATTGGAATATAAATTGATAAGCATAACTATACATTAGTTCTAATCTAACACGTTCATTCGAGTTTAATCATAATTACCACATTCCTTTAATACTAAATATCTCAATTTATATAACAAAAAGAGCCTTAAATTAAGACGGTTACACTCGAAAACACTTTACAACGTACGGGCTAAAATGTAAAGACTTGACATGCTTTTTATTTTTAAAGGGGGTTCATCCGATAAACCTACAACATAATAATTCGTTACAGTTAAAGATAAGTATGAATGTTTAAAATCAATCTTCATACTTAACCTTAAAATGCAATAAATTATCATAGTAATTGATTACAATTTGAAGTTAAGTATGAAAATTTGAATCAATTTCCATATTTAACCTTAAATGTAATGAACTATTATGATGAACATTAACCGGACTCGTTTAAGGCAAGTGTGCGAAAGAAAAATAATACAAAATAATTTACGTATTCCTAAGTCCCAGAAGTAAAAAAACCAAAGCATCGTGAGCGTTAATATCGAGTATTGAGCTACCTCGAATGTAGGTAACTAGTACCTGTTTGAATCGGCTTAAGGGCCTTAACCTTATTCATAAACAAACTATAAACCTCTCTTATCTAATGCGTCTTTCAAATCTACCATCGTCATTGTTCATTGACATAAAAATTACAAGACTAGCAAGCTGCTAATACAGTTTCATTTATGAATAAGGGTGTACTTGCAGTGCAAAAATATCCCTAATGCACGTTATTTAAAATGACCGATGGCACTTTGACCTCTTCGCAAAACAACTGACTTCCTAACGGCACATCCACTAAAGATAGAGGATGCCGTTCGTACCTGACAATAATCGTAGATCGTAAGCTCAAAATGTAGTATTTCTAAATCTGTCACTGATAATTTTAAGGAATTTTAAAGATATGGAGGTAAAAAAATATCAGAGTTGTGAAATTACATTTCTAATTCGTATAATAATAACTTTAAATTCTTTCCTAATATGATAAATTAAGAATCTCTAGCAACTATTAGGGTCATCCCACATTACACAGATCGGAATCGGTAAATGATAGTCTGAAAAAGATTTAAAAACCCAATGTTAACGCTATAAGGTGACTTTACAACTGGCAAAGGACCCCCCACTTTAAATCAATAGCCCTTCATTTATCAAACATTTTGCTAGCGCGTAGACTACACTCTTGTCAGTGCAGTGTTTGATAAATGAAATTAAACTAACGGCTATCGATTTAAAAGTAGGTTTTCTTGTATCGGATGCCGAATCACTTCACTTGGTGCTTCTTAGACGGACCGAACTACCTTTCACGCTTATTATACCACTGACAAATAGCTTTTTCCGACCGGATTAGACCGATTCCGGTCCGAATAATGTAGGATCCTTGTCTGCTTAGTCACATGTCTGTCCAAACATAAAATCCTAGAAGTCGAAGGGAAAGCAAGTTTTCTGTCGTAACGTGATCGTATCGTACTGTGAAAATGCAAGATATTTAGTACCTAGTTCAATTCTAGCACTGTAGTAGCGCAGCTGTACAAAATCTCATTCTAATTATCAGCTTTACAATAACCCAAAATGCTACTTTGGCATATTCGCGCTCGAACCCACAACAGAGAACTAAAACACTTACGACAATCGTAAACGAAAATATGTAGTTATATTTACGCACTAAAGAGGCGCTGTAAGAAATCCCATACGAATAGACAGCTGGACGATACGTTAACGTTTACGATTGTCAAAAGCATTATTCCAGATGCGGTCTTAGAAACTTATCATTTGCCAATCGTAAGCGCATCGTAATGTCATGCTGTCAAAATGATCTACTAAAATCCCATAAAAATTGATAGCTGGACGATACGTTTACGATTGTCAAACGTAGTTCCCGCTAAGGGTACTGATCAAGTACTTAAATACCTAAATAAAGTCTAATATGATTCACGATATATTGCTTTTAATATTCTTCATAGTGAACACGTTTGTGAAACTTTGTTGCGATAGATTTCACTGTTTCAATCAAAAACTAACATTTGTATAAATATGACTGCACAATGACTGGTTGCTAACTTGTAAAACAAATTGGGAATGCTTCCATCTGGTACTGATTTGGATCAGTTGAGCTATCTGTAGATCGTTTGTAACGGTCTTTAGATGGATCAACTGTTTCTTATGATTTGTATATACCTGATGTAATTATTTAACATATCTTTACTTCGGTTCTGTGAATAAATGGCTATTAGCTGACAGATAACAATAATATCTTCCATTAGTGAATATTTAAGATGTTATTTTCTGCATTTTAGCGAACATTAAACGAAATACCCAATCAGAAGATTGTAAAAATTGTTTGCTTAATATACAACACATGTAACGATCCAAACTCAATGACAAATAGTACAACTCCATTTCTATACGCATGTATATTTTCAATCCTACTTACATCCAAAGAAACTTAACGTTAACACAAAAAAACATTATATTATATTAAAAATAACTTTGTTACGATTTAAAAAGCAAAATAGCGTTATATTAATTACACAAGGAAGGAATTACTTGCTCATAATTTGTTGATTTATTAAGTATGGTAACATTATTTATATGGTGTTTCCGCCTGGCAACACTACAATTATGGCACAATATTACAAAAGTAACTCTTACATCATTCTTATATTAAGGACCATACTTCAAACTATAAATAAGTATTTTACCACTGCTTATGTTTTAAAGTGATGTGACAATGACAGATATTTATCGATAAAATTGTTCTGCGAAATCTAATCAGCTATAATGATTATTTTTATATTTTTAGGATTGTTACACTAAAACAAAAAAAAATAATTAAATCGCTAAGATTCATCAAGATAATAACGATAGGATAAATAGAAATTTATGTAGATCATTTTTTATATTAATAAACATCTCTTAAAATAGAACAAGGGTAAGTACATAAACCAATTACTCCATAAATAATAACGCTATTAATAATTATTAAATGTTAGAGCGAATATGTTAGTAACATTTTGTACTTATGGCTAAAACTTGTCCTTACATCGAAACGAAAGGAAACTTATAATCCGAATAATTAATTCTTTGAAAATATTTGAAATTAAAATACTGCTACAATTACGTTATTTCATTGGCCGCATCAAATACGACCCGTATCTTGCATCTTTGGACCTTATATTACACTAAAAGCTCGTAACATTAAACAATATACTAAATAACCTAAGTGAACCTATATAGAAGCATTTGCCTGCAGTTATACTTAATAAAGTTTAGTAAAAAATTGTGCTATAATCAAACGTAGCTGTTACGACGTTCTAAAACAAAAAAAACGTTAATAAAAAATTAAAAACAATATTATTGGAAGACATACAATTATTAAAATTAAAAGTACAAATATACGAATCAAAACAATAAAGTAACAAAATGTCACGAACAAAATAAAATATCGATTCTGTAATCAAAAATATACAGACATAACAATTAATTTAAATTAGTAAACGTCAAAATATAAAACCAAATAAACTGTACAAAAAAATGTATAATCATCTAATAATGTTACTTGTGTGTAAATACATTCTGGCTACTAAATAAATAAGAGTGACAAAGAATTTGACCTAATTTGAGCATAGCATGCACTCAACAACTAACATGTGATATGCATTAATCAAAATCAGAAAAAAACTATTACTAATATTAAAAGCTTGTGTTTTCTACGGAGATGTGAAGACAATACTAGTACTAGCCTCGAGGTAAACCGATTTTAAACGATGATCCTTAATATAAAATGGTATCGACACCGCACGCCCGACACTGGACTATCGATATAAAAACATCGACACTGTCCCAGCACTAACTAGCAATTCAACTAAATAAATATCTCAACAAAATAACAATTGATAATTGTATAACCGAACCGTCACAACCCGAAATCGACTACCACATCACTACTATTCCAAGTATTTTTTACTTAATTTTTACTAAAAAGTACAGACCATTCATTGCCAATCTACCGTGTAAACGAAAAACACTGTTACTTAAGTAACAGTGCTTCAACTTAACCAGGCTCCAATTAAGGAGCATATTGAAACTTAGGCTCTACTAGCTAGCTCCTGCCTAATCATAAACTACGACTTAATGTCGGTTATACACATTGGGCCAAGGTATTGGGCCAAAATATCGGATACCAATTGTCGCTATTTGCACGTTGGCGTAAAATTATTTTGTAACTTTCACTCGCGCGTGACAATACTTTATTCGCTTTCGAATAACACTAACTGAATAAGCTGACAACGTGTGAACACTGTAGACAAAGCACGCCTAGATCCTTTGATAACCAACACTATATGACTTGGCGAACATTCGTTGCAACAAGTAGTCACCAACAGTCTTTAACTACACCCTGCCTGGCTCAATATCTTGGCCCATCACCTTGGCCCAATGTGTACAGCCGGCATACAAAACATGGCGATGCAGTCGGCCAATACAGTGATATATTCGTGGAGCCCTCTGCACCCGTAATGTTATTCTATATTTCATATATTTTTCTACTTAGGTTTGAACTTTTAATAAACATCTCAGTGAGATTGGTTTCCATAAAGTTACATAAAAACAAGTCTATAATACCGTAGTGATGTGCATTTCACTATCGATACAGTTGCCAGCGCTGCGATTAAATAAATCGGAAACACCATTTGTGTCGTATGACGTGAAGTATATCGGTTCCGCTTCTTTGGTAATGTTTCTTTCTATCTGTTAAGGCTATGCATCTGATAAGCTTGGCTAAAATAAAATTCAATTATTTACGTCATTAATCGTCACTCTTACCATAATTACTATTTTACATGTTTATTTTACCATTGTAAGTTGTATTATACAATGGTACCGATCGTGTCGACTCGACAAGGTGACGTTTAAAACGGCTCGAGAGGCTTTTTTTTTTTTAAAGAATTTTATTGAATCGAAAACCCAACCACGTACGAAATATTAGTGTAATATTGTTTCAATAATAGAAGAGCTCGTAATTGCCCCCTCAACGTTTCTCGTCAGATATTGTTGCATGTATTGCCAGTTTTTTAATTTTGGCAAAAAAGATTGGGACGATATGCTCCAACTCAACTTGGCATCGGCATCCTTATCGAATTGGGATCATGCAAGCGATGGGAATCCAGCCGGTGTTGCCAGATCTTTTACGGTATGGGCGCGTTAGAACTGGCGTAAATTGTAAAAGCTTGTAGGACGTTCCAAAGTGATCCTTGTGATTTTATTGAATTTTGACTTTGGTTTATCAGCATCTTAACTCGATAGTAAGAAACATTCGTAAACAATCGATTTTACAGAATATTCGAATGATTTTGGTAACTATCACGAAGCGAAATCGATTCTCCCAAGAAGGTATGTAGTTAATTAAGAATCACAGTTATTATAATATAACTGGCGTCACCGCTGAAGGTCGCAACAAGTGCTGCATTTTGATTCTTATTTCGTACGAGGTAAAGTCACTTTTTGGTGTTTTTGAGACGAAAAAGCACTGAGTTGCGATCTTTATGCCAAAACACAGCTAGACACGGTACAAAACCTTCATGTAACTTTCAATATAATATACTATTTAATTAAACTATTTATAAGTTAAATATAAAAATAATTCAGTAGAGGTATGACTCAGTTATTTAACTGGTGTATATTTTCACTGCGATTCACTTAGATTGTATAACGGTTTATATTGATCCTTGCGATTTTATTAAATCATTTGTATAGTGTTTAATAAGTATCGATCTTTTTTAACTAGAACTCGACTCCATAGTATCGAGTCGTCTCTTTTCGTCGCGTCAGTTTGTCCCTTTCATACATAAGGTATACGCAAAATATATATCAACTAGCGGCCCGGCTTCGCACACGTGGACATAAAATATAGCCTATGTCACTCAGGGATAATGTATTATACCAATGGTGAAAAGAATTTTTGAAAGCGGACCATTACTTTTTGAGTTATGTCGCAACAAACAACGCTTAGATCTTTTAAACTACACAACGGATTTTAATGCGGTTTTCAGCATTAGATAGAGTAATTCAAGAGGAACGTATATACGGAAGACTCCGTGCGAAGCCGGGGCGAGTCGCTAGTATAAATATAAAAAGAACAGTTTGAACAGCGAAATGTTACATGAAAGTAAGTGCCTTGCCCCCGTGCGGCGCAGCGGCGGCCCAATGAGACACAGTTTACAACAGTAATATAAGTAAGTATTGCTGTACCGGACATGCGGCGATTACCGCACCGCTACCTTAGCCTAGCAACGTGTTTGCTCTGAAAATATAAAAATAACATGCATTAGAATAATAATAAATAAATAATGCTGGACAACCCACACAGCATCGCTATCATCTTGTGTTATACTAGATGACTGATATACTTAATATAATACAACACATAGATAGATATTTTTATTATACATAGAAAATATCCAGAACACCCAGAAAAAATATTTGCAGATCGTACAAACATTTGTCCCAAGGCGGGAATCGAACCCGCAACCTCTTGCGTCGCAGGCGGACCTTGTGCCCGCCGGGCCACATCGGTCGTCTCTAGGTCTTCGTTAGAGAAACAATATTTATTAGTGACAAAATAGATAAGTACCTACTAGTTTTTTGACAATTTCTTGCTGCAATTTTATAGCCGCCAAGTTGCCGATTATATCGCTCAACACAGTGCAACAATTGCTGCAATCTTGTAGCCGGCTAGATAGCATTTTTTTAAAACTATGAAATTGTGTGTCGACGTGAAGTGTGTATGCAGTGCAGTATGTATGCAGTATGTACTTAGAGCAGCTCGTACTGGCGCAGGTGCATGCGTTGTATGATGTCGCGGCAGCCGTTGAACACGCGCTTTATATTCTCCGTGTCGACTGCGCACGTGAAGTGCGTATGCAGTGCAGTATGTGTGCAGTATGTACTCACAGTTAGAGCAGCTCGTACTGGCGCAGGTGCATGCGTTGTATGATGTCGCGGCAGTCGTTGAACACGCGCTTTATATTCTCCGTGTCGACTGCGCACGTGAAGTGCGTATGCAGTGCAGTATGTGTGCAGTATGTACTCACAGTTAGAGCAGCTCGTACTGGCGCAGGTGCATGCGTTGTATGATGTCGCGGCAGTCGTTGAACACGCGCTTTATATTCTCCGTGTCGACTGCGCACGTGAAGTGCGTATGCAGTGCAGTATGTGTACAGTATGTACTCACAGTTAGAGCAGCTCGTACTGGCGCAGGTGCATGCGTTGTATGATGTCGCGGCAGTCGTTGAACACGCGCTTTATATTCTCCGTGTCGACTGCGCACGTGAAGTGTGTATGCAGTGCAGTATGTATGCAGTATGTACTCACAGTTAGAGCAGCTCGTACTGGCGCAGGTGCATGCGTTGTATGATGTCGCGGCAGTCGTTGAACACGCGCTTTATATTCTCCGTGTCGACTGCGCACGTGAAGTGCGGGTAGCAGTAATGCTTGCCGTCGCCCGAGGCTGTGCTGATGCGCTGGGAACAAAACACATGTGAAAAGACTTATTCTCGCCTAAGTAAAATAAATGCGATTAAAATTTGAATTTTAAACTTCCCGCCAAAACGCGCTGAATCGCGGATTGACAGCGGTGACGTCAATATGTCAGTTTTCAATGTAAAATTTTAGCAATATGGTTCAAAATTTTCACCACCAATCAGAGAACCAAGATGCTCTGATTGATGTTATACCTTCTTGGGCGGATGGCTGTATTTTGTAGTTTTATTTAATTGAAAATATTATTAATCTCACATCTAATGTAAAAAGATATATGGTTTTTATATTTCTTGAATCCTTTATAAGACGTGATTTTAGTGATTCTTGGCTACTATCATCATGCCTATTAGAATGTGAGCTCCGTATGTAGAGCTACGTACCAGGAACTCGTCCCGGATGAAGTACTTGGCCCTCGCGACCTCGGGGTGGTCGCGCGCGTCGGGCGCGGCGTCCGGCGGCGTGCTGTAGCGCGAGAACTCGGAGAAGTACTCCTCGAGGCGCGACTTGCCCGCGAGCACCTTCTCCGCCAGGAGATCCTGCTTGTTCAGGAACAGGATCACGGATATCGTGCGCAACCATCTGAAGAATACAATAAGTTCATTTTTAAAAACGGGTGTTTTCACGCACCGGTGAAGTGGTACCGACACTGTTTCGACTTAATTTCGAGTCTTCATCAGGGTTGAGTGACGCGGCGCGCTTCCTCCTCCGCGTCGCGATATGCATGATAAAATGAATGATATAGTTCACGATAGTTTTATTAGTAAAAAATAAAATAAATATTGTTACAATTGTAGAGCACCGGTGGTCTAGTGGTAGTGACCCCGCCTTCCGATCCTAAGGTCGTGGGTTCAAACCCGGTCGTGCACCAATGGATTTTTCTGTTCCAAAAATGTATGTGCGCAATACCAGTGCTCTCATACGGTGAAGGAAAACATCGTGAGGAAACCGGCATATCCAAGAACTAAAAATTCGAAAGACATGTGCCATCCACCAATCCGCATTGGGTCCGCGTGGTGGATTAAGACCCATTCACTCTCGCCTGAGAGTAGGCCAGTGTCCCAGCAGTGGGAACATTAGAAGGCTGTCATGATGATGATGACAATAATATACGTTTACTACAAAACTAACGTGAATTGTTAAACTAAATTATGATCGGCACAGATTTTTGACAGTTCTTCATTGAATACTTAATATATTTTGTAAATCGATGCTTGAGTCACGATTCACACTCGGTACAAGGATGGTTTTAAGGCTATACGAACCAAAAACTGCACACCCCACTTTAAAAAATTATAATTGGTGTCACATTTAAATCTATGACAATCGCAGTGGAAAGGCGTGCAGTTTAAGACTGGTTTATCTCGACCAGGGTAAGCAGGGTGGCTGGGTAGCAGGATAAGGTGATGACTTGCCTGTTGTTCCGATCTTGAAGAGGTCTAGCAACTCTCAGTGACGGATCGGTTCAGAAGACTTTAGACCTGGGACTTCAAAAGACCCATTTGGTGATACCAGGCTAAAAAGTGGGTAGAAGATGATGACTTGAATGTTGTTCCATAGGCTCATAACTAAAAAAACCTCCACACATGTAGAAAAGAACTGTGATAATTATTCTGAGCTTAAGTTTCAAAAAGTTTAGTATCCAAGGTAGTTTGCCCATACCGATCTAAAAAGCACCAAGTATCGCGACAAACGACAAACGAATATCTACTTTGATACCCGTTTGTATAGATGTCCAGCGTCTCTAGAAGACTTTACCCAGCAATAGGTGCTACAAGGATACAATGATGACGACTGACTGGGGCAGCAGAATGAGATGACCACTTGCCTGTTATTTCATATGCTCTTGAAGAGGTTCAACAACTCTCCTACATGTTTCAGAATACCAAACCCTGCAATGGGTGATACCAGGCTACAACGAGGACTGGGTACCAGAATAAGGTGATGACTGGGCAGCAAGGTGAGATGAAAACTTGCCTGTTGTTCCATATGCACTTGAAGAGGTCCAACAACTCTCCTACATGTTTTAGAATACCAAACCCTACAATAAATAAATAATGCTGGACAATCCATACAGCATCATCTAGCCCAAGGTAAGCTGCTGTTAAACAGAGCTGTATTATGGGTACTAGATGACTGATATATATTTAATACAATACAATACATAGATAGATATTTTTTATTATATATAGAAAATACCCAGAACACCCGGAACAAATATTTGTAGATCGTACAAATATTTGTCCCGAGGCGGGAATCGAACCCGCAACCTCTGCGTCGCAGGCGGACCTGCGCCCGCTGCGCCACATCGGTCGTCAAAAAAAAAACAATGGGTGATACCAGGCTACAATGAGGACTGGGTACCAGAATAAGGTGATGACTGGCAGCAAGGTGAGATGAAAACTTGCCTGTTGTTCCATATGCTCTTGAAGAGGTCCAGCGACTCCCGCAGCCGGTTCTGCGTGGGGTCCTCGCGCAGCACCATGTTGTACGAGGAGCACGCGGTCACGAAGATGATCGCCGTCACGTCGTTGAAGCACTGGATCCATTTACGACGCTCGTCCCGCTGGCCGCCCACGTCGAACATACTGGAGGAAATGGAATTACTTTTTTATAACCACCGATGAAAAAAGAACGGTGTTATATTTTACTCCTCCTGTCAGCTAAAAAAGAAGAGCTACGAAAATCTGCTCAGCCGTTTGATGATGATAATTAGCACTTTTCTAGTTGATGAAGATAGTGTCGGCAGTTTCATTATATTTTTAACTAGCGACCCAGGAGCGCTCGTGGCGTAGCTGGCTAAATTGTTATAAACAGATCAACGAAGTTAAGCGCTGTTACGCGTAGTCATCATTTGGATGGGTGACCGCCAGTGGCAATTTGAACTGAGCGCTCCCGTGCTTCGGAGGGCACGTTAAGCAGTCTGTCCCGGCTTCTTCAAAGTTGTTAGGCCATGACAGAGGCCTTCGGGCGGCCGAGATACTCTGTCACCAGAGTCACCACAGACTCATACGAACTTACTTACTTTTACTAGCCACCCTTTTGCTAGCACCGGGTTTAGCATGGTGCTATAAACCTATTGATGTAAAAGACCTAAACGTACATACAACTGTACATACAGAGGGACAGACGGAGGGAAGCGACTTTGTTTATACTATGGATAGGTATACAAGACCTTCCGCTGGCTGGGCGTGGAGCTTTAGGCTGCGTTTCCACCAGAGCTAAAGGAAGATGTGTAGCGAGGGATGTGTTTGTTAGGAACCAATAGAATCACTTAATTTACCTAGTCTCGCTCTGACAGCTTCAATGAAGTGATTCTATTGGTTCCAAGAAACACATCTCTCGCTACACATCCTTGCTTAGCTCCGGTGGAAACACAGCATTAAGGATGACTTACGCTAATCCGTGTCGGACCCGAGTCGAGCGTCTGCCGCAACACGGCCAACATTTTGTATGGACCGAGTTGTTCTAATTATGTATAGCGTGAGTGTGTTCATACAAAAAATATAATGTAACATTAGTTGACCGTGCCTTGCCCCCCGATTGCATAATTCGGTTGCAATCGATTTCACTTGGTTGCTCCCCGATTGCATAATTCGGTTGCAATCGATTTCACTTGGTTTCAATCAAAAACTGACGTATTTTGCCTATTGACAGTTCACTGATTGAAATCGGATTGAGAGTGTGAGATTGACCCGGCCGACACCCGGCCCGGACCCGGCACGTCTATATCGTGAGTCATCCTTTATGCAGTGCATTGTCACGTATTTTGCTTATTGACAGTTCACTGATTGAAATCGGATTGACCGATTGAGAGAGTGAGATTGATCGATCGACACCCGGCCGACACTTGGCACGGTCTACAGAAAATCATTTATTATGCAATGCATTGTAGACTGTAGACTGTAGACTCACTGGAAATTGACTTTATCGACGACGAACTGTGTCTCGAAGATGCCCGATGTGAGCACTCGGCAGCGCAGGATGTCCTGCTCGCTCGGCGTGTAACTCGCCAGCTTTATGCTGTGCACCTGATCCAGGAAACTGTAACATAACATATACTTAATCGTAAATCAAAAATAATATTTTGTCAATACATGAAATAAAATAATATTATATATTTATAAATATTATAAATAGTTAAGTAAGTAAGTAAGTAAGTAATAGCCATTTATTTCAGACCAGTATTATAAAGTATAAAAGTACTATTAAAACTTAAAATTTATCATGCAACTACTAAGTTTTTTTTTCCACTTAAGTTAGGTACTCAGTAAATGTTATTATCTATGTATAAACAAATTTGATTTTCTTAAAAGCTATTATGATGAGAAATAAATAGTTACACGCATATAAATGTATATACAGGGTCATTCATTATCAACCTGACAAACTTAAGGGATAGGTTCCACACATAAAAAAAAATATATATTATATGTACCTATAATATATTTTTATGTATGTATAATTGATAGATTCGGGCGTTACTTTGGGGAAATCCATTACAAGACAAAAAACAGACGAAAGATCTCTAGTACTATTCCGCTCAATTACTATTCAATTCAAGCTGAATAGTACTAGAGATGTTTCGTCCGTTTTTAATCACATAACAATAAAACCATTACTGTTTGTTTTGTTGGGGCAAACGTGTTCTGGTGTGGAGACCACGCTTAGGCAAGCAGCGTAGTGTAGGCTAGATGGAGCGATGACTTGCGCATTGTAGCTGGCAGGAAGTGGATGAGAAGAGCCGAAGATCGGGCTCATTGGGAGAGACCTACGTCCAGCAGTGGACTGCATTGATGATGATGATTTGTTTTTGACTAGCGATTTGCCCCGGCTTTGAACTATACGTATAATCCTTCCTCTTGAATTATTCATCGTCATGACAGCCTTCTAATGTGCCTAATGTTGAGACACTGGCATACTCTCAAGCGAAAGTCTTAATCCACCACGCGGACTTAATGCGGATTGGTGGAAAGCACAAGTCTTTTAATTCAAGTTGTGGTGAGAGCACACTTACTACTTGGCGCAGTCGATCAGCTGGTACTCGTTGCTGCGCTCGTATGTGCGCTGCACGCCGCCGTCCTTCCACAACGCCTCCGTGTGCTCGTAGAACTCCATCGGGTAGTCGAAGTCAGGTTGGGACGCTACATCCTGCAAATTAAATTATGCTAACTCACAGAAACTGACAATTTTTCCGGGATTAAAAGTAGTCTATGTGTTATTCCAGAGCTTGTTCTATCTACATTCCAAATTTCATCAAAATCAACATAAACAAACGGTTAAGTTGACGACCGATGTGGCGCGGCGGGCGAAGGTTCGATTCCCGCCTTGAGACAAATGTTTGTACAATCTGCAAATATTTGTTCCGGGTGGTGTTTTGCTATCTATGCATTGTATTGTATTAAAGTCAGTATATCATACATCTAGTACCCATAACACAAGCTCTGCTTAGCTTGGGGCTAGATGATGCTGTGTGGAACAGATATTGGTATGGTAGTACTGCCAACGGATCTCGGTCATCGTGCAGTTTGTGATGCGTAAAGGAAGTTTAGTTCAAAAAAGCTCCATTGCGCATCTGTCTATCTATACATACATACATACATGCAGATGTATGTATGTATGTATAGACAGACAGACACACACACGACAGACAGACGACGGGAATCGACTTTGTTTTATATATTTAAAGATATAGCTTGTTTTTTTATGTCAGCAAGTGACAAGACAATCAAGGCGCCCACCTGATGTTAAGCACCACGCCTGACTATTACAGATGCAGTGCCACCCAAAGCTTAAAGTTTTTAAGAGTTTGCGTGGCACTGCACTGCGCTTATCACCCCGAGACATTGTTGTTAAGTCTCTTTCGCCCAGTAATTTCACTTGCTACAGTGCCCTTCAAGCCTAAACACAGTAATGCTTGCACACTACTGCTTGGAGGTAGAATATCTGACACTGCGGTGGTACCCACCAAGACGGACTCTTGCTGAAGAGTCCTACCACCAGGTATTCAATTCATAACTGTATTACTTTTTTTTTTTTTTTTTGTTCGGAAACAAACAGTATAAAAAACTAAATATTAAACAACTTAAATAACTAAACACCAATAATATGTTTTCTTACCTGTATATAGTCGACGCGCGCTTTGTTTTCCGGTTTTTCCAGTGGTATAGGGGGCGTTAAGGTGCTCATTGCTCCGGTAATTGTCTGAAACATTATGACAAGAAGTCAATGTCTATGAACAAATTAACTGTCGTTGAACTAAAGTTTTAACTCTGAGTTTTTTCACACTCCAGATACTGTCAGTATATGATCAGTCTTGTCAAATTTGACTGAATACTGACTATATATACTATGCGTGTTGGCAGTGATGACTATGGCACTGAGACGTGGTTGCTAACTATTGGTCTTATTCTGTTAGGCTAACTATTGGTCGTCATAGCGATATAATGATGATGACAGACTGTACCCTGTAAACACTGACTGTATATTAATAATATACTTTTTTTTTATACTAAAGTGGTAACTAAGCGTACGGCCCACTTCATGGTCAGCGGTTACCGTAGCCTATGTACGCATGCAAAATCAGAGATATCATTTGCGTGTTACCACTCTGAGACGTTAGATGGAAAGTCTCATGTGCCTGTAATTTCACTGGAAACCATACCCTTCGAACCGGAACACAGAAATGAGAGCATTACTGCTTGGCCGTAGAAATAGGTATGGCGCTAGTCTTTCCCCGGACGAGCTCTATCACAAAGAACTCTACTACTCTTAATTTAATACAAAAAAAAACCTAGAATCGCCTTAGGTTAGATTCGGCCAAAATTGGCACTATTCTTTTTTATTATTCCATGGAATCGCTATTCCAAAAGTTGATTGAATCCACCCTTAGAAGAAGAAGTTCATAAACAGATTAACAAAACATGATGACTCACAAGAATAGCGTCTCGAATGTTCTTTTTGATGTCCTCGATCTTCTCCCGGCGCTCCTTATCCGAGAAGCCGTTCACGTGGAGGATGCGCATCTGCTTTACGATGGTGGACTTGCCGGACTCGCCGGCGCCGAGAAGCAGTAGGCGGTGCGTGGCGCGGTATAGCTGGAACATGAAAACAAGGCTTTTACCATCTGTTGAAGATCATAAGGGCAGTTTATAGGCTTTGTGCACGCGTTTCTTTTAAAGAACTATTCAAATCTATAAACATAATAACAATGCCATTATTGTAGTAGTTCAACAGAATTTAAAAAGCTTGGAGATAGGCATGCACGCAATACTATAAACAGATATAAGTTAGCTTATCCAACCACTAGACTGGCTAAAGTGGGTAGGTTGTTTATTGGACAAGGCGTAATATTTTTGAGATTTTTAATAAGATACTAAATGACATTTGATTTTTTTTTTACTGTAAAAACCCTGCTAACATAAAAGGCTTACTATAATGTGAATGCTTACCTTGAAGACAAAAGTGCCTGGGAGGCTCGGCACATGATAATAATTAGTTATTAAATGCCTATGTTGATATAGTTTTATTTTATATTTTTTATATGAGTAAGTATCATTGCCATTGTAAAATTATGCTTTTACTTTGGTAAATCATTTAGTCACAAGAAATAAACGATTGTATTTAGAAAGCATATTTTTTAAACTTAAGTGGCAACTAAGCGTACGGCCTACGTCACCTGTGCCTGTAATTTCACCACAAACTATACCCTTGAAACCGCTCGGCACGTGATAATAATTAGTTATTAAATGCCTATGTTGATATAGTTTTATTTTATATTTTTTATATGAGTAAGTATCATTGCCATTGTAAAATTATGCTTTTACTTTGGTAAATCATTTAGTCACAAGAAATAAACGATTGTATTTAGAAAGCATATTTTTTAAACTTAAGTGGCAACTAAGCGTACGGCCTACGTCACCTGTGCCTGTAATTTCACCACAAACTATACCCTTGAAACCGGAACACAGCAATGCAAATATTACTGCGTGGTGGGAGATATAGGTATGGTGGTAGTCCTTCTCCGGACGAGTTCTATCACAAAGAACTCTACTATTAACTGTGCATCTATAGGCAAGTTGGTTACTACTCCTGTCGCCCACACTAGATGTATGAATAGCCGATAATGTAGTGCCTGAGACAGGTTTTAGATGAAGTAGACCTGCCCAGCACCTACATCATCCTCTCAGCTTAGCCAGCCTAATCCACAGGAAAGACATAGTTTATGAAAAGCCTTTTTAGAATACTAGTTACTTAATCCTGAATAACAGATCAGTAGGTCTTTGGACCTAACCTTTGATCGGGGAATCATACTAAGGTGATTTAAAACTATACCAATTATATATGTAATTAAGAAGAAAACCACAAACTAATTGTTTTTAATATAAAGCAAGCTTTTATAAAATGACTAAGGACCTCATGCTATGTGTGAGTAACTCCTCCACGCAGACTGGGATTGCCCAAAGGCGAATCAGGGGAGTGATATAATATGTTTTGCCGTTGGTCAATTTAATAAACAACGGTATTTGATTATAATTACTAGGTTTTGCCATTGGTCGATTTAATAAACAATGTTATTTGATTATTAATCGTTGTTTATTTGTCACAGTTAGTGCAAAAACATCAAAACGAGAAAGAAATACTCGGTATTTGGTAGCGTTTTCTGAAAGTGTTGGTAATTGGTATTTTTTACCAAGTATAGATTTAAACCTGCTCTTTCTAAATTGAAAAATACCTTATTACCGCCATATTGGATGATATCGAAGTTGGAGATTTGGAGCTTGTTTTCTTTTTTTTTTTCAAAGTTGGCGTGTTATCACAGAACAGATATTAGTGTGTTATTATTAGGTTTAAAGTATAATAATGGTATATAAGTTTGGTGTGTGTTTATTTTGTAGCACCGTACCGACCGTCCTTCGCCCGCCGCGCCACATCGATCGTAATGGAAGACCTGTTGTCTACAGGTCTTCGGTGCTTACCTGCTTATCCTTCTGCAGTTGTCTGGTGATGGCGTCGCTGCGGCGCTTCTGCGACTTGATGTCGTCGCCCTCCGCGCCGCTCTTGCCGCCCGGCGAGCCGAAGCAGCCCATTGCCGACCACGCCGCCCACCTGGAATCAACGGGAAACCTTCTTTCAATCGAGAGAGAACTTCTTACCAGATAAGGGGTTGACGTAAACGTTCATGCCCTTATTCATAAAATAAACTTGAGAATTGCCGACAATCCCGAACTCTTTTGTTATGGTCAGGCGTGGTGCTTAACATCAGGCAGGCGACTTGACCGTCTTGTCACCTGCTGATATAAAAAAAAAGTGGTATTGAGCCCTTAAGTATGAGGAGAAACTTTGCCTCCCTTTGTGTGTTCTACCGCTTGTACTACCTATAATGGGTTGGTTGTTTTTACCATCGCACCGCTCGCCATCGGCAGGGGATCCATCCACACACTCTAGAACCAGGTTGACCGCGCACCGTACGGTTACAAAAATAGCGGGTAGAACTTTTATTCAGACATCTGTAACATGAGCACTATTTACTCGTCAGCTCAGACTCTCAGTCATTGTAACCTTACCCAAGATTGACAGACTTTTAGCCTACATGTTAACTTTATTTAATTAAAACTCGATCTACCGTTGGGCTGTCAATCTGGCAAGAGTAGTGTGTTCTGAGTGTGTCCGTAAGAATGTTCCTTGTGAGTGTGAATCGTGCGTGACAAGAACAGACACCGTAACCTTATCATCCTAAGCTCGGCCGCACACCAGGCATACATTTCTATTAATCAATCACGCCGTGGTCGGATGAAATTGAGGAAAGATAAAATTCTGGATCCGGAACAGCATAAATGTAGGTAGATAAATGTTAAATGTTATTTGATTAGATGACGGCAGTAGCTTGCCTGTCACTTCCGTCATCCATTAAATTAATGGTATTGGTAAGTTTAGAACGAATTCTCAAAATTCAACTCTTGGCCAAGTACAGTATGGAAGATACAATTATTTAGCATTTTACAGAACAATTAATTTATTTCAGTAAAATATGGCTAGTTTACAGCATACACAAAAGGTGACTACTAAAGACTATAAGGGTGAGTTGCATTAACGTAAGATGGCCTCACCCTAAGAATAATCATTTGTTTATATGCTCGAAGTGTTAAATTAAAACTTAGAATAATGTTAGGCTGGATTCGACCAACTTCTGGAATAACTATGCCGCGGAACAAGAAATGTCAAATACAAGTAAACTGTCAGTTTACTCGTGAATAACTACGACTTATTCGGGGAATAGTGCCTATTCAAGTTTGGTCTAAACCAACCTCAGAGGGAGGATTAAAAACAGCACATTAGACCACAATAGATTAGTCAAAGTAGAAATAAGTACATTGCGCGTGTGAATTCACGAGAATTGTCACTGATTTGTTAAAAAATTATAGGGTCATAGGGCTTACTTCGTCTCCTGAGTAGAAACACCATCACTTTTACCTCCCATTGTATCTATGTAAGTTATTTTTAGCGTTCATTATTACCTCGATAAAACTAATTCAATTATTCCACAAGATCCTAGCCGAGACATACAAATTGACATACAGAAGACAATAATATCTCCGAAACAACGACCTCACACGTCTTTCGAGCGCTCACATTGACGTGACCATAGAAATATTCCACACAGAAGAACAAGTCATTAGAAACTTAAATAATACAATAATCTTTGGTTTTCTTCATGTCGATGGTTCCCTGAGAGAATAATAGATAGATAGATAGATAACGCTTTATTGATCACCACACAGAAATAATACAAAAGCAACAAACTTAGATTAAGAGGTAATACAATTGGCGGCCTTATCGCTGAAAGCGATCTCTGCCAGGCAACCTATGCACGGAGCGGACTAAAATTTAATTGAGAAGGGGCATGTTGGTGTGGTGTGTATTATGTATAAATATAATATAAGAATAATACATACACACATATGTATAAATAGTTTATAATAAAATATTTAAAATAAACATAAACTAAATATTAAAATACATACATACACTAATGTATATAATGATATAATGATATAATTAGATAGGTATTATAAAGTATCCTAGTGAAAAATTTACATAAAACTATACAAGTAGGTACCATAAATAACAATTAGCAGATAGATAAGTAATGTTGTACGACCATGTTTTTGAAGATAGGAAGAGACTTAGCTTTCCTGATATCCACTGGCAACGCGTTCCACAAACGAACAGCTTGCACTGTAAAAGATTTCGTGTAGAAAGTAGAGGTATGAACGGGAGTCTTCAGCTGATTGGTGTCAGAGGAGCGTAAAGAACGAGGGTTTGAAAGGTGCAGAAACTCAAATCGTTCCTTGAGATAAAAAGGAGAAGAGTGAGAGAACAGAATGTTGTAAAGGAGATTTAGAATGTGAGCATTCCGACGAAAGCGAATTGGCAACCACTTGAGTTTACTGCGAAATTCAGAAATATGGTCATATTTGCGTAAACCAAATATGAACCGTATACAGTAGTTTTGGAGGCGCTCAAGCTTGTTAAGTTGCTCTTCAGTGATATCTAGATAGCAGGCGTCAGCATAATCAAGGATTGGAAGAAGGAGGGATTGTGCCAACGCAATTTTAGTAGCAGTGGGAAGAAAATTCCGAAGCCTTCTGAGCGAGGCACCAGAAGCAAACACTTTACGACTGATTTCAGCTAAGTGCGGTCGCCACGACAGTTGGTTATCAATACGGACGCCTAAGTTTTTGACCGAATCACTCAGCTGTATGCATTTTCCGTCGAAGATTACCTGAGGGAGATGAAACCAATCAATTTTAGAAACCATTCTGGAGCTGCCTATAACTATGATCTGTGTTTTATCCGGATTGACAGAGAGACCATAGGCTTTACTCCAGTCCAGGATGCGACGTAAATTGGTGTTAGTGGTTTCAATCGCCTCATGTAGCTCAGCTATAGATGTGTGGGTATAGATTTGGAGATCGTCTGCGTATAGATGGTAGGGTGAAGAAAGATGTAATATCGTAGATCAACTTATGTTGGTTATAACTAAGTTCTGAGCATTCACGGTCATAAGTTGAACTACCTAGTTAAGTACCTACGACAATTGTCACGATGTTATGTTGTCCGCAAGAGTAGACCATCTGTATAATCATCGACACGAGATGAAGAAGACCAGAGATTGTAATAAGAACAGTGCTGTCACTGTGCCTATAACTCTATACACGCTGAGTTTTTTTCATAAAAACTTCAACTTCCTTCTGCGTCCTCTAGGACTTCAATTACGGAAAATCCTTTCCACGTTACTATCGTCTTTGTGCATCACAAACGGCTAACTTCACGACAGCCTAGATCCGCTGGCAGTACAATAAGCCTACTGATCGACGCTACGCTACGTATGGCCAGGTATAGGGCCATTCTAACAGCTTACGCGCCAGTAATGCAACAAAAATGCTAATGGGCTCATTATGTGGACTCCTTTTGTACCGCGAACGTATGCAAAGTGATTTCGGTAAACTCACAACCACATCCGAGTCGAGATGGTTCTGTTGACTATCTGTTTTAGGATATTCCAAGTTCAAGTTGTGAGTACAATCGTCTCATTATTTGAGACTAGCTGCGCCCGCGGTTAAACAGTATTTATCCCACGTGAACTGATCATTTTTCTTGGATAAGTAGCCTATGTGCTATTCCAGACTATAATCTATGCCTGTGTCAAATTTCATACAGATCCAGTCACAAACATAAATTTTTCCGATGCCGATTTTTCATTTTCAATTATACTGCCCTTACATGTAGAATTTTGAATTGAAAAATTGAAATTGAAATGAAAATTTTAGCCCAAAACTTTTTACTTTTTACTGAACAAATTATAAAAAAAGTTATTATATCTACTAGAAAAGAAGTTCCAAACAAATTTTCTATGACGTCACCGCTCTACAGACCAGGCAATAGTCGATAGAATCTGCTCGAAAGGCAGTAGATACCCATAGGATTACATACAAGTATCAACTATCTCGCGTCCCATTCGTTAATCTCTTAATGGACTGGAACTACCGTATCCTCTAACGCTATGCATATTTCAGGGGATGAGCCTTTTCGCCGAACTCTGTCCTTTTCTTTACATCTAAAGCCGGTACTGGAGATACAGCTTTTTGCGAGAATTTCTATAAAATTGTACTTTTAGAATACTTTTTAGATCGTTATAAAAGAAAAAAAAACTTGTTAGCTTGGGTTGTTGATTAGATTGAATCTCTAAAACGTAATCGATTCAGACATTACTCAGTTGGACACAACGTCGCCAGCCCGACTAACGAACTTAAGGAAGGTGGCAGACATTTTTGAAAATCTGTGACGAACAAGTGGCGCGGTCGGGGTATTGCTTAGTTCGAGGCTGAATTGAGCTGTGTGAAAATGTCCGCCAATATTTATTTATATTATTTATATTTAATTCAGAGCTGTTCTGAATGGTCTACTTCCACTATTTACCTAGTGGTAGCCATAAAAAAAAACTAGAAGCGCTCACACCATGAAACACTTGGAACAAATAAAACAAACCAGTAGAATCAAGATAAGCGTGATGCAATGAAGACAGACTTTCCCGAAAGTGGACACAAGGAATGCAGCATACATCGTGACTATAATACCATCTGTGGTACACTTTCATCGGACACGGTGTGGATATCTTGTCCCATTGTACCTGCGCGGCTCGAAGGTGGAATTTAAATCAGTTAACACCATGCTTCGTGTGTTACAGGATACTTGAAGATACATTACAGAAGATTACAGAATTGAAAATGTTTTTAAAAATCTTCTCTTTATTTATATACTAAATTAAACCCCTACAATTGTTCGGTTTTGGTATTTTTCATACGACAAAGCTTAGTAGACATTAACTCTGTAATTCTTTAAAAATTAAAAATGTTTTTGATCAAGATTTATGTCATCGTCGAGGATTTTTGATGAAAACCCAGAAGGGGTTTTAATAAGAGGGGTCCTTCTAAAAGGGGTAAAAGGAGGCTACTGGATTTCTCGCCTATAGATATGAGATGAATTTCGTTTGTTCTTTTTTCATTCGAAAGGCAGTAACTTCTCATAAATTTATGAATGATCTGATGGATCTTCGGCATGAGTTATTTACCTCTATTCGAAACCGTACAGCGCTCCATATATAGCACTATAGAACACCTGAAGGCTTCATAAATACAAGTTCCAAGTTACAAGCAAAGAATTAAAAAGTCGCGCGAACTGTCAATTGGCAATTTCCGGTGTTTCCGGGGTTCCACAGGCAAGACGAACGCCTATCAAATCAACTGGTGTTCGACTGGGCTTGCTCGGAAGTGGATATGTAATAGGGCAAGGCTTGCACAATCGGTAGATTTCTCGATCGGTAATGAAGTCCGTGTTCCAGTGTTCCAATGTTGGACTTTAGAACTTCGGGCATGCAAATTCAATAATTTTCCCGCTCCGGTTTCGTGTTTCAATGTTGAGCTTTTAAAATTAATTTGTCTTGCAAAAACTCGAAAACGGCTGGTCCGTATTGGCTAATTTTGTTATTGAAATATTTTTGTGAGTCTATGGAAGGTTTAAAGCTAAACGATGAGTAAATATGAAAAAATAGCGAAAGTGGAACCGCACGGGTCAACTAGCTTTTACATTAAATGGAAAGAGGACACTAACTTACTTTATTTTCTTATCCTGTGACCAAACGCAAGCAAAAGTGTGCTAATTAAATCAAAATTAACCTTAGATAGGTTGAATAAGGGCTGATGTGTTAAGTCGTTATTGTCACCATCCCCTGCTAACATTGTTGAGGGTTAAAGTGGGTGGTAAAGTGAGGGGTACTCTACAAAAGTTTATTCCTGCACCCGCACAACGGCACAACCCTCCCAGCTCAAATTAGCTCATTAAGCAGTTCGGTAAACCATAAAAGTTATCTATAAATAGGCGGGTTGAAAAAACAGGGTCAGATGAACTTGTCAAATAAAATGATGGCAAAAAACTTTTGCCGCCTGTAGATTAGATTCACGGCGAGCATGGTCTCTCAGTGTACAACTCGCTAAAAGGGATTTTAAAAGCCCGAACCAGTGAACAGGAAAACTTAAAAAAACTGCGCATCTTTAGCTATTTATAAATTGTAATCAGACGAAAATAGACCGAATACGAAATCTAACTCACTTTGTAGTTGGATTCGTAACTGTCAAAATCTTGTCTTGTCTTGCTCCGCGTCACGCCGTTTCATCCATCAACATTGAAAGACAACCACCTAAATCCATGAGGGTCTACTCTTGAAAGCGACAAACGATAATCATGACAAATATCGTAATTCAACTTATGATAAAAGTACAGCGGGTTGATCTCCCTTCATCTCCATAGCTCTATGTCTTATTAGAAAGTTTTAGATGGAGATCAATGGAGATCAGAGTTATTCGATCAACCCGCAGGTGTCTTAATCTTAATTCCAATGACAATTCCGATCCAATCTCAAATTCAATTTACTTGTAAAATTGTTGTACTCTTGAAAACAAGATTTAATTTGGCGCTAGGTTTGCACTCAAAAGTACGAAATGCCATATTCCAATACTTGTCCAATACCGATCGCGTTCAAGAGTAAGGCCCCAGAGCATTCACTGACATAAGCTATCACGATATATCGCTTTTGTCCGCAAGAGTAGACCCTCTGAGAGTTTGAATAGTTCATAATATCATGAAAATAAACTGAAGTGAGACGTATTCTTTTATTATTTTATTATTATTATAGTTATTTATTCAGACAACTTGTAGTCCAATGGTGTTAGTGAAGCTTACAAACTATCTTAGGCTAGGTTAATTTTTGACACAGTGACAGATGTACACAATAAAAGCATAGGTACCTACTTTATTACATTAAAGCTGCTTAACATCAGCCCAGCTAGCATGAGCACTTTTCTACGGTTTTTTAACTTTTCCCTACGAAATGTAGAGAAAAATTATAGTTCATAACAGTTGCGGTGCAACCAAAAAGTCCGACGTGGCTCTTCGATGCGCCTGAGATGTAGTTATTTGAGTTAAAAGTGTCTTTCGCCTAATAATTTCACTTGCTACAGTAATGCTTGCACACTGTTGTTTGGAGCAGAATATCTGGCACTGCAGTCGTACATACCAGGAAAAAGTAAAAAAAAGAAGCCCTCTGATTTTCTCAATTTATTTTGGAACATTAAATAGAATGAATCGCAGACCTTTTCCCCAGCATTAGTGTTGATAAAACAAAGTTGTAAAACTTTGCTATTCTCGCGGCGCGTCTCAAGTCAAACATCGACATCTGAGGTAGGGTCGCCGGTAGCCACCACTTAGTAAATAGTTAATGCGTGTGTGGAGCACTGGTGACCTCGTCTTCCGATCTTAAGGTCGTGGGTTCGTAACTGGTCGTGCACCAAAGGAATTTTTTATTCGAAGAATTATTCAAAGTTAAATTAGCTGCCTGCTACTTTAATTTTTCCGGGAAAAAAGTAGCCTTTAAAATCTATCTCTGTCACAAATTTCATCCAGTTGTTCAACCTTTCTGGCGTTGAGTTGATTGTTGTTGTTAATTCAGTAATAAACATCCATCGATTTATCCGAACTTTCGCATTATACCTAATAGAAGTAAGATCAGAGATTATTTACGAAAAAATATATCTTTGAGAGAGCGTCCATCTCTGTTGCATTAAAGATTTTTGACACATTCTGAAGAGTCAATATGGCATGATAGTAATGCGTCATAAAACTGCAAGCCGCAGTTTCTTCAGCTATCTTGCCATACGATAGATCGTCCCATTTTATTTGCTTTTCTCGTTTTCGTTTTATTGTGTAAATTTGGTGGCAGTTTATCTAGTATGGCTCGTTGTCTTGGCACAGGTGTAGGTGATGAAAGTGGATGGTGATGTTGGTTTGTAATTTGGGTGAAGATTCTCGTGGAATTTTTTTTTAAAGAACGATGTAATTTCTTTACAAATTTTTGTTTGATTGTCTACGTTAACATTTACTTGACACTGGCAAAATTGTCGTAATTTTACAGAATAGCATATAAAAAACCTACAAGCCTACTAATTACGTCCTCCAATCGGCATTTATTAACTAAACCGATTACGGACCGAGCAAAAACAACAATACAAGTTCTGCCGTGAGAATTTACGTCCCTATTAGCTTGGCTATTTATAGAAGCAATTTCATTTTTATCCTAATGCCCACAGCTGGACATTACGCCCACCTACCTGATTCAGAACACAAGGTTCAGTTTTATTGCTTTTCAGTATCGAAAAACGATTATACTTTCTACATAGCAGGGTTTATACATTCATGAAAAAAGCTGTAATTCATTCTTATGCCAAAGGCAAAGACGGTAATAGATTTGAAAGACATAATCAGAAATCAGATAATTTATTTGCAACAGAACTACTATTTAATTAGTTAACAAAAGATCTGTTATGTTTAAGGCTCTTAGTTTTGTTATTTTGATTTTGGGAAAACCTAAAACAAAGCGCATCTCTCATCCTTCACAATGAGTAAACTATTTTCCATCTATTTTAATTAAATTGCTGACATTACTCATGGTGATCTCTTCAGCAAGAGTTTGTCTTGGTGGAACCACTGCAGTTACAGATATTCTGCCTCCAAGAAAACTTTCTGGGTTTCGGTTTGAAGAGTAGGTACTCCAGCAGTGCAGTGACACGCAGAACTTTAAAACTCAAATTGGGTGACACTGCAGCTGTTTGGTCATGCGTGGCGGTTAATATCAAGCGAACGACATGACCATCTCGTCATTTACTGACATATAACAGCCATGACCGACACAATATTACTTGTTGAATGATAACTTATTTAAATATGTTTATCTTTTACTTATTTAAACCTCTGCGTTTCTACATGTTTGCCATACCCTAATAGAGGGTGAATAAATTTAAAAGGTACTACGACTTATTCTGTGACAATTACATGTAGGTATCACATGACAGCAATTTATATAAAGTGTATTGAATACGCTCTAATGCTTGTCACTCCACTTGGCATATTTGCTAAAATATTTGCGTTATTCCATCAAATACAAACTAAACTTTTTATAATACTTTCATAGAGTTGACTTTGTATTGACGATAAGCAAATACGCCAAGAAAAGTGCCAGCATAAGGGTGCGTTTCCACAGGATGCGTAGCGTATATGAGTTTTTAAGAATCAGCCTAGCTCAGCGCAACTCCTGTGGAAATGGCGAGGCGGAGCGTGATTTTGTACGTACAAAACAAGTGAGTGCGAAAGCTGTGTGCAAGGCATGTGTGCGAGAAATATGTATAGGTCTCACAACGGATCTCGGCCGTAGTGAAATTAGCCGTTTCGATGCGCAATGGAGCTTTTTCAAACTAAATTGTCTTTGCGCATCACAAACGGCTAACTTCACGGAAGCCTAGATCCGCTGTGCGAACTATACTTACTGATGGAGGCGAGTAAGAAACTAATAGCTGTCACTAGACGCTGCTTATTAGTAACACCTCTATACCTGGTGGTAGGACTCTTCAGCAAGAGTCCGTCTTGGTGGGTACCACCGTAGTGTCAGATATTCTACCTCCATGCAGTATTGTGCAAGCATTACTGTGTAAAGGTTTGAAGGGCACTGTAGCAAATGAAATTACTGGGCGAAAGAGACTTAACAACAATGTCTCGGGGTGATAAGCGCAGTGCAAAGCCACGCAAACACTTAATAACTTATTTTTATTTTATTTTATAACTTTAAGTTTTGGGTGGCACTGCATCTGTAAGTCAGGCGTGGTGCTTAACATCAGGTGGGCGCCTTGATTGTCTTGTCACTTGCTGACATAAAAAAAAAACCTCACCCCGTTCGCTTTTATCTGAAAAGAGCCCCCTACACATCCGCACTCGTCTGCGAACCGTTATAAGCTTCGTTACGCATCTTCGCACCGCTCAGTTACCTCGCACATCTCTAGTGGAAACGCACCCTTAGGTTGGTTTAGTCTACGTTCATCTAACCGCGGATTCAGATGTTTATTGTAAACAAGTAAACAACCGCACAATAATACAGTCCCACGCACGCAACACGCATGCAAGCAAGGGTTTAGCTACAAATACCATGCGTCATGGTGATTCACTATATATGTAACCATAACATTATCAATCGTTACAGCAATTACACAGTTTCGTTACATACACAACCTGGAGGGTCTAATCATGAAAGCGATAATCGTGGCAAATATCGTAGTTCAAGTTATGTTGGTGACAACTAAGTTCAGAGCATTCAAGCACATAAGCTGAACCACGAAAATTGACACGATATATCGCTTTTGAGAGCATTCATGAGACTCTCAGTTGTTACACTTGAACTTAATTAAATAAAAAAAAATTTAATGGTAATAAAACAGTGGTCTGATATGGTAATGTAGGTAGGTGGATGTTATTGCCGGTTGACTTATATCTAAGTAATTACTTAAAAAATTACTTCAAAACTAGCTTTAAGCAACTAACTACCCCCGGTGATTTTGCTCACGGGCCAAATAAATAAAATGTAGCCCCTACACCAGATTTTAAACTATCTCTGTGCTGAATTTCATCTAAATTGATTCAGCGGTTTAGTCTGAAAACGTAACAGATACAGACATAGTTAACCCTCGCTTTATAGGGATAGTTGGATTATTATGGATGAAGTTTGGTCATGTTTTTGGGTCATAAATGATCCACCATCATTTATTTATTTAATAAACGGACCCAAACATTACTTTTTTAGTTCTCGGACATGCCAATGTTTTCCTTTACCATTTGAAAGCTACAATTAATGATTATCCTCGTTGATTGAATATTAATAATAATAATGAAATGTTTTATTTATCACCAGACATCATATTGCATTAAAGTGTAGTATCAATTTATACATGAAAGTTTACATATTTATAGGTAAGGTAGGACAACATAGGTAAGGTAAGGTAGGATCTAAACTAGGAAAAATCCTGAGTGATGGCATACCTACGCCCTCCGCTGGACAAAGGGCGAGCGGAGCAATTATAATAGGTAGGTACTTAATTATTATTTTTATTTTCGTAGGTAGTAAAGACCACCGCAGCAAGCAACTGAGAAAGCTAGAAAAAGGGAAGAGTCTTTAGCTTTGCATTGGGACATTAAATGCTGAAAATAAATAAATATATAATAAGATAAAAAAAAATAGACTAAAATTAACATGGTAATATGGTAATAAGGAGGATATAGCTGGATTTACTCTCAATGATATTCTGAGAGATAATAATCTATTTTTAGGTTGTGTGCATAACATTCTAGTAGGTACCTGGGCAGGTAGGTACCCACTGATTGTCATCATTGAGGATAATGTGCCCAAAAACCATAGCTAGATTTTTTTCCTTGTGGTTAATAACATTTTACCTATAAATACCTACATAAAAATTTGTTTTTCTCTTTATAATGGGAAGTTTAAGTTGCTTAGGATCATATTCAAGAACCATACTTTTTTTCTTTTAATTTGTGGCGTCTGTGGCCAAAGAACCACACTTGAGTGTGAATCGTATATCAAGCATCAATTTGACAAAAGTATTCTATGAAAAACTGTCAAAAATCTAAAAATACCTTGCATGATTCAGGGGCAATTATATAACAGTAACAACAAGTAGTTTGCACTTGAATTTTGACACTTTTAGTACGGCTAAATCTATGATGGTGTTGTGTATTAAAGTGTTGTTTCTTCTAACTTTAAAAAAAGGAGGTTATCAAATCAACTGTACCTATGAATTTCTCTGCCAATTTATGAATTGATTCGAAATTATTTTTATTTGATCTAGGTAAAACTTCATCTTCCCAGAAGTGTACTAATGAATTTTATAGATATTGAGCACTTTTTGAAAAATCAACTGAAAATACTACAACCTCTTACTACACTATATAAAAAAAGAGAGTTATTGTGGAGATATCTCCACAATTATCCTCTTTAGTTTAAGTTTGTATGTTGTATGGTTGTCTTGAAGTTGGGTTTTAGTTTTATTCTAAAAACTTAATATAAACCAGCATTCATCAAAATAACCCACACTATTGCAAAATTATTTACAGAAACACAGATAAAAAAAAACAGCAAACATTGGTCAGTACACCTCAGTGCTACAGATTTTACGATTGAGTTCTGACAGTTAAATAAATAAACCCTGTTATTCACAGTGCAATAAAGTGTTTTTGTCAAACTGTGCGTGTTGAAATGTACCAAATTTCTATTCCAAAAGTAATTAAATAATTTTGACAGTCATTTTACACAGCAATATCCAGACCCAAATTAAGCATAGCTTGTACTATGGGAATTAGAGTACATTCCTGACAAATAGATACCTCCATAGTTAATTTTTTTTTTCTTGTTAACCTGTTTCGTCCCACTGCTGGGCAAAGGTCCCCCCCAAATCTCTCCAATCATCTCTCTCCTTCGCAATGTCCCACCATCTTCTTTCAAAGGAGTCGAGATCGTCCCGCCAACATCTTGTATGTCTTGTCTCTTCTTCCTTGTAGTAGTAATTTTTTTTTGTTATATTTTTGAAAAGTAAGTTTTACTGTTAGTTTACTGTTACTGTTTAGTTTAAGTTTAATACTATTTTTGTTCCTCTAATAAATAAAAACAGCTAGTAGAGCAGGTATTGAAAGTTTTTTAAATAGACAAATATTAAGTATAAATAATATAAATATACCTAATGGTAATTAATTTATATATTGTGAGAATATATTTTATCTTATCTTGTGAGAACTGTACCGTTTACTGATATCCAAGATCTCAAGATTTCAAGATTTTTTTGTTATCTTTAATGCTCTTGAAATTGTTTGATTGATTTTTAAAATTACTTTTTTACCTTGTTTGTGCAATGCCATCATATTATTGGTTGAACCAAATAAAGTTGTATTTAATTTATTTCATTTTAAATACTCCAATTTGCCCAAGTCTCAGCCCCAGACCAGCAGAGCATGATAGGACAGCTGTCTGGTTTGTGAGATTTGAGGATAGAAGTCAGTACATATTTATAGTTTACATATTATTATTGTCTCTATTAGAGGGTTCTGTAGGGTAATTCAGGAAGCCTCTTGCATTGAAAGCATTCTTCTCGATTTTCTTATTTAACTTATTGTAAAAATTTGCCTCAACGGACCAGATATATAAATTATTCTAGACGACAGAGGTTTTCTATGAGGTATGGCCATAAATTATGTACTCAGGCATGAATAATTGAGTTTCAGTTTAGTTCTGGAATACATCGTTTATTTTCACAATAAATTCACCAAAAATACTTGAAATTTATGTGATTAATTTAAAGGATGGTGTACAATAGACTTAACTTTGAGAGACATTGTATGAGGCGTGTAATATTTGGCTCCGTAACTTTTAACAATTCATTCTATACCAGTATTGTTGAAGTAAAACAATAAAACATACTTGACCATTTGTTATTTTAAGAAGCTACAATGTAGTGTGCCTCATTTAGTTTTTATCACACATATAAACACTAAATGAGGCATACTACATAGTGTTAAAACTATAAAGGTATGACTATCTGTGAGTGGCATACTCTGGTGAGGGGTAATTGGGTACACATTAGGCATGAGAGGTTTCTCAGGATATAGAAGACATTGGTAGACTCACCAGCAGGTGGGTGTGGCGTTATCCACGGTGTCCTGATTGGCCTGCGAAGGAGACTCGGCTCCCCGCGCGCCACCCGCCACTGACGAAGCCGTGGTGACGCTATCCAGTCTCACTGAACCCGCATCATCTCACTTACACCGAACTTCTCGCAACTCAACTTGACCACTCTGACACTAGTTGCATATCTACTTGGAACCACCACACTTCACTTCCACTTCTATCTTGGGTATCACGCTATGTCTACAGCATCCTACACACCAGATCACGCCCCGTTATCACAACACAACGCCAAAAAATCACTGAAAAATGGCAACCTCTCGCGATAGAGAACCGACCAACTCGCGACTCCACCATAAAATACTGTAATATTTATATACTTTCACGGTTTAATTATAGACCAGACGTTACTATTAACGTTTGAACATAAGTAAAAGCTGAGAAAATAATATTTATAAATAGCTTCGGATTATTTTGATACAAATCTATATCGGTCTGTCACTGCATACACACCCCAGGTTCGGGTGGAGAGGATCCTCTTCTTTCCTTTCTCTTTGCGATAAGTTTAACAAAATTTAGCACGGACTAGTTAGTAGGACTACAATTTAATGACCTACACCCTGATAACTACAAAGACATTTTGTAGCAATGACAGCGGAACCGTACCGTATCGGCTTCACAGAACCTATAGAAAAAAATCAACATGTCTCCTGTGATATTGCAAGGTGTTCTATCATTGACACTTCAATTCAAAATCGAGATAAAGGGGCGTGGTCAACTCGAGATTTAATTTATCGATTCTAGTTTTTTTTCGAACTAATTCATGTATTTTTCATTTTTTTGCCTTGATTTTTGTTGGTTTACAGTGTAAAGGTAGCTAAATAATTAATAAAGTACATACGTATTCCATGGGTATAGGGTCTATATTGAGCAGATATACTATTACTTATTACTTTTGGTATTTAGGTATTAGTACTTATTGGGTAGTAAGTACTAACCCTCAGTCTCAAACCAAATCAAATCAAAAGTGTTCAGTGAAATCACAAGGATCAAAGTCAAAGTCACAGTAAAAAAAAAAATTTATTCAATAATTTTATCACAAGGATCACTTTGAAAGTCATCTTACAAGGTACCTAAATAAACGTACGCCAGTTCCAATGCGCCCATGCCTTAAAAAAACTGGCATCTACACCGGATGCCGAGTAGAGTTGGAGCACATTTGTCCCAAGCTTTTTATCATTTAGAATGAGATTTGATTTTAGATAATCGGTTATTTGAAAATTCCGATAAAGTAAATAATATTACTTTTTTAGCGGTATTATTTTTATTTGGATCGATTTATCGATATTTTATTGTGCTTTGATGCGAGCAAACATAGTGCCATCCCTACTGTTTGAGTCTATTGATTGATTGTCTATGAAACAGACAATTGATTGACTAAATAATGAAACAAATGTCAATGTCAAATGTCAGCTGTATTAAAGTATCATTCAATCGTCTGAGATTCAATCAAAAATCATTCTCCATCTTCAATAATCACTTTTTTCACGTGTGAACCCTTGAGTAATAAGTTATTTCTAAGTGACTGTTATTGTCATTTGTCAAACCAACATTCTGAGGTCCAGTCAGTTTCAAAAATTACCACCCCTCTTGCACCGGTCCTGTGTCGGTTATTTATAGTGCTACTACCACACCACGAGTAGGTTCATTGATTTAGAAGAGAACCAAATATTATAATAACTTGGTTAGCCGTTTGTGATGCGCAAAGACAATTTAGTTTGAAAAAGCTCCATTGCGCATCGAAACGGTTAACTTCACGACGCGACGGCCGAAATCCGCTATGAGAACTATACAGTTTACCTACATTCATAGACTAATTTTACTTTAATCGTGTTTAAGCTACATTGTTTTATCCGTAGCTAGCATCGCTATTAGAATGGTCCGTAGATAGCCTAAAGATAGGTTTTGTTTTACTGTACATAACGCACAGACTAATAAACATAACGTGTTACTCCCTCGTTTAGCGGTAACCTTTTTGTGTGGTCTCCCGCGATACAGGCTAGCCCTTGTGCGTGGAACCTTGTAACTCCAGTAAACCATTGTATTTGTTTTTTCTTTTGGTAAATAATAAATTTGATTTGATTTTGATTTAATTTGTTTTTTAGCTATTGAGTATTACCTTATCTGCTCAGACCTGAGGCTCAGACAAATCGTTATCTGTGTTATAGAAAAAACCCACAGATCAGAATTTTGTATTGTTTTCTGTGGAAAAACCGGTCGCGATTCCGCGCCAACTGCCAAGAGAGCATTTTACTACCGCTACGATTCCGCGTTTTTGTTGAACAGCTGTTTGTTGCTGTATATGTTTTTTTGTTTTTAGGAAAAAGGTGAAAGCTAAATGGCAATGGCGCCTCATAATAAAACATTACATATAATAGCCTCCAAGCTTGGGCTTGATGATGAACAAAAAGTTTTAAGGTACCTACCTAATTTACTTGTTATTTTAGAAAAAAATAGTCCAAGTTTACAAGTAAACTAAACGATAACCATTCTTTAGTATTATAATAAATTGGTGGTTGAAGGCTTATGTTATGTTAGTTAAGTAAGCTTGATAATTCTGTCTGCCTGTCTTAAACAATGTTTCAAAAAGCACACCATAACTGTTTTTAGTTGGGTGGTCTGTTATATAAAAAGCTCCTGTCATTATGCATAAACAATAGATAAAAGATAAACCGCGGTTCTGGGGCAGAGTGCAGAGTTTTCTGCCTGTATTCTTGTTACAATTTTATTGTAACAAGCATTGTAGGTACAAAGTCTTTTTAAGAAGTATCATTGAGTCATTATCATGACAGCCTTTTACTATTTCCACTGCTGGGACACTGGCTTAATCATAATCCAGCATGCAGACCCAATGCTAATTGGTGGATGGGACAGTTCTTTGACATGCTGGTTTCCTTACAACACAACAATCGTTCAATGTGTGAAAGCACTGGCATGCATTGATTTATGTTTATTTGATACACTGCACCCACATTTTTTAATGTTTTTTTTTAACTTCGCATCCTCTGTTTCACAGCAAAGCAGCTGAATTTGAAAGGCTCCTGCAGACCAAGTCAATGGCAGGCAGTAACATGACAGATACGAGTAAGGTTGTGATCTGCTTGGACTTGTCAGCAGCTCTTCTAGGAGCTGATCTAGATTTGGTAATACATTTTTTGCAAGTGATAAGACATTCAAGGTTGAAGACTTTTCCTCATAATAACAGTTATTATTAGCTGATTTAACTTAGTGGGTCCTTACAGTTCAACATTTAGCAACATTCTGCATGGTCAGTACCTAGATGGGTGACTGATAGTGGTAGTTTCATCTGAAGTCTTCTTTAAAAAATAGTTAGGCCATGACAGAGGCAGTCCAGAGTTGGCCAAATAATCATAAAAACTTTCTCACAAAAGAATAAATCACTTGTCAAATTAAAGATTGTGTTGAAATATTGAGATATTTTATCAAAAGTATTAGTATCTGTAAGAGCACCGGTGGTTTAGTGGCAGTAACCCCGCCTTCCGATCCTAAGGTCGTGGGTTCAAACCAGGTTGTGCACCAATGGATTTTTCTGTTTGAAAAATTGATGTGCGTAATGCCAGTGCTCTCATACCGTGAAGGAAAACATCGTGAGGAAACCGGCATGTCCAAGAACTAATAATTCGAAAGACATGTGCCATCCACCAATCCGCATTGGGTCTGCATGGTGGATTAAGACCCAAATCACTCACCTGAGAGTAGGCCAGAGTCCCAGCAGTGGAAACATTAGAAGGCTGTCATGATGATGATTAGTATCTCTGTTCCAGAAAACGGCCATAAAATACTCCGGCCTGAAGCCCTCGCTGTACACTAATTGCAAGAAAATGGTGCAGAATCTTCTAGAACTAGAGAGTGATAGACTGACGACGTCAGTGCTCTGCGCTGCACTGCAGTGTACAGGGGTGCAGAGCCTGGCTGACCAGATACTACTGGAGTACCAGAAGCAGGCCAAAATGGTAATTTAGCTTGTTAACTGTAAGTCACTCTGTTAATAAATAAGTAAATATTAGCGGACATTTTACACAGCGCCATCTCTTTTTTTTTATTCAACTCAAGTGGCAACCAAGCGTACGGCCCACAAAATGGTAAGCGGTTACCGCAGCCTATGGACGCTTGCAATACCAAAGATATCACACGCGGGTTGCCACCTTAAGGCAAATCTTGTTCTAAACTAAGATTTATGCAGAGCTTATTTATTTATTTATTTATTTATTTATTTATATGTTCAAGGAAAACCAATATGCTATGGGAACTGGATAACTGATATGCACATCGATTTTTTTCTGTATAAAATTACAATAATCACACTAATCACACTTCACACTATCACATCACACTAATATTAAATGCGAAAGTTAAATGTTGGGATATTTGGATGTTTGTTACTCTATAACTCGACAACCACTGAACCGATTTGGCTGAAATTTAATACATACATTCATATTGACCGGGTATAGGACATATGCTACTTTTATCTCGGAAAAAAGTATGGTTCCCGAGTTCCACGCGAACTAAGTCGCGTGCAACCGCTAGTATATAATACACTAGCGGTCCGTCCCAGCTTCGCGCGGGCGCAATGAAACCGCACCCGTGCGAAGCCGGGGTGAGTCGCTAGTAATAAATATAGCCTATGTCACTCAGGGATAATGTAGAATTCTAATGGTGAAAGAATTTTTTGTAATCGGACCAGTAGTTTTTGAGTTTATTCGTAACAAACAAAAATACAAAAATAATCTTCTCTCTTTATAGTATTAGTATAGATAGAAACACCCACACCGACAAATATTTGGAGACCTTTTTTTTTTTTTTTTTTTTTTTGCTGGACAATCCACACAGCATCATCTAGCCCAAGGTAAGCTGCTGTTAAACAGAGCTGTGTTATGGGTACTAGATGACTGATATATATTTAATACAATACAATACATAGATAGATATTTTTTATTATACATAGAAAACACCCAGAACACCCGGAACAAATATTTGCAGATCCTACAAACATTTGTTCCAAGGCGGGAATCGAACCCGCAACCTCTGCGTCGCAGGCGGACCTTCGCCCACCGCGCCACATTGGTCGTCAAACAATCAAACATTCAAACATTTATCTCTCAGTCGGTATCGAAGAGCGGGTACAGTTAACCAATCAAAATAAAATAAAATAATAAGCCAAATCTTCAACCTCTGCCATTGCTAAATGTATCATTAAATGTTTTTTTTTTTTTTTTTATACAACTGAAGTGGCAACCAAGCGTACGTCCCACAAGATGGTAAGCGGTTACCGCAGCCTATGGACGCTTGCAATACCAGAGGTATCACTCGCGGGTTGCCACCTTGAGGCTAAGATCGAAAGCCTCATGTGCCAGTAATTTCACTGGAAACCATACCCTTCACACCGAAGGAATGAATGTAAACTGAAATGAAACCTGAATTATTCACAGGAAGTGGACCTCAATCTACCTCAGTATGTCTGCATGGCAGTATTCCACGCATGCCGCGTTAGCAAAGTCAAAGTACCCAAAGGCAAAGTAATAGAGAAGTCTCGACTCAAACCCGCGCAATGGTCGAAGCTGGACGCTGATTGGACGAAATTCGTCGATGCGCATTTCACTGTTGCGAAGAAAAAACGGGGAAGGCCCCCAAAGAATGTTGATCGTAGGTTTTGAGCTTTTTATATCAACCTATCTTGTGTCACTGCTGAGCAAAGGTCTCCAAAGTCTTCCATTATTGGGTCTTTTTCTTATTTAAGTGCTTTTCCATTAGAGTATTTCGAGTGAAGCCAGATGAGCGTAATTTTTGAGTTGTGATGTGAGTCGCTGAATTACGTAATTACGCGACCGAAACTATTTGACTCACAACTCAAAAATTACGCTCGTCTGGCTTCTGAGGTCTGGTTATTTGAGGTTGTCCATTAGTCACTTTTCAGTGTATACCTTCAACATTATGACACCCACTGCTGGGACACTGGTCTACTCTTAAACAAGTGATACACTTAACACACTTAAGTTAACCATTTTTGAACAATTTCAGCTGAATCAGAGACAATGGAAGTCGACATACCCCAAAAAGATGAGCCAACAGAACTCCAAATAGAACCATACGAAGACTGGAAGCGTCGCATGCTAGAAACGGCCTACAAAGAACTAAAAGTGCTAGAAGAGAACGAGAAATTAGAACTAAAAGTAGAGTCTAACAAAGATATGACGCCTAGAAGGTCGCCTAGGAAAACCCCGCAGAAGTTTTCGCCGTACAAAAGTCCCGCTAAAATCAATGGAGTAAGACTGCTCTTTCCTGTAGAGTTATGATAGCCTCTAACGATAGATGGCGCTGTAATCAAAATTAACTAAACATGATCATGACAGCCTTCTAATGTTCCCACTGCTGGGACACTGGCCTATTCTTGGGTGTAGTGATCGGGTCTTAATCCACCACGCGGACCCAATGCGGATTGGCGGATGGCACATGTCTTTCGAATTTTTAGTTCTTGAACATTCCGGTTTCCTCACGATGTTTTCCTTTACCGTATGAGAGCACTGGCATTGCGCACATAAATTTTCGAACAGAAAAATCCATTGGTGCACGACCGGGTTTGAACCCACGAACTTAGGATCGGAAGGCGGGGTCATTACCACTAGACCACCGGTTCTCTCTTAATACAGGCTATGAAGTAAGTGGTACAAATTATTCTAAAATAAGTGAAGTATGACTACTTTCTGTTTTAGAGTTATGATCGTTTCTTGCGATAGATGTCGTAATAAACGTTATGTTAATATATCGTATTTTTTAGTAAATTCTGATAATTATTTGCATTTATATAGACATTTTTGTATGTGTTGTGTTTTTCATACTTAAAATAATGCACATATGTCGAATAAAATCTACTTTTTTTATAATAAGTATTTACTTGAAGATAAGTACAACTATATACTTAATGTGGTTTTACTATAACCACAGAGCAGTATATAGTTGTACTTGCTACATAATAACCTTATCTTACAATCTAGTTGACCATGCGTTAAAATGGTGCAACCAAAAATACTATTTTTATTCTTTACAACCGCGATCTGCCAACCTTCAACTACCGATGTACCCGTGCAAGACCAAAGGGTAATCTTCGACGACCTGCGTAGACCTACCCTCGGCTACCCGACTTCACTTGCGTTTCTGTTCATATTCGCTACCCTGCTGGTCGGAGTCATAGTACGAGCATGTATGCTTTGGACCGGACTACTTTGCATCCCCTATAGAGTTATTATGTTCTCTATTGGAGGTTTTCTAGGCTTCTGTGCTTGCAAATATCCAGAATTCAAACCAATCGTCGCGATATGTTATATCGACGTGGATATAATACTACTTCTATTTCTACCGACGCTGATTTTCAGCACGTCGTATAGCGTGGACGCTCACTCGTTTTGGCGAAGTTTTCCCCAAATTTTACTAGTTGGCGTGCTAGGCCCGTTGCTAACAGCTTTGATCACTGCGTTTATGGCTTACTATATTATAGAAACGTCGTGGAATTTCCCTACGGCAGTTCTTTTCGGGGTTGTGTGCACACCGATATATCCTATGGAAGTTGTAAGGCAACTGAAAGAGATGACGAAGGGGAAATACATAAGTGTTTTACTTCTAGGAGAAGGTTTAATTGGCGATGTGACTGTTATGATAGAGTTCACAGCGGTCTTTGGTTACCTCGCTATGGCAGTGACTGGGGCATCCCAGATATCTCTGCTTCTTCTTAGATACGCAGGAGGGGGGTTGCTACTAGGCATAGTGATGGGAAAAATAATCGGAACCCTGCTATCTTTAACCTATTACGATCTTTTATGTGCCGTGTTAGTGACTCTTGCTGGGGCTTATTTGACTTTCTATATCGGTGAAAAGTTCCTATACGTGTCGGGGCTACTGGGAACTGTGATTGCTGGAGTTATAGTCAGTAATAGGAAGTCGACTGTTGCGGGGGATGTGGAGCAAGTTGTGACCCATTTCTGGACGATACTGGCGCATGTGGCTAACTCGTTGGTGTTCACAATGGTGGGGGTGGTGATATTTGAGAAGGTCACGTATGTTATCAGTGTGCGGCAGGTTTCCCTGGTGTTTGTGACGTATTCGACGGTGTATTGTTCAAGGTAAGATTGAATTTGTATTAATAACTGATAGATGAACTATTTACTGTGACAATCAATCATGCAATGGGACATTGCTTAAAGTTCCTTTCGTACACATTGCATAAACAACTAGGTTAGGTACTAAAAAGGTGAGCAAAGCGAGCACCCTTTACATATTTCCGGGTTGAAAAAGTCTCAACAACCTACTAAGTTTGCCTGTTTGTAGTATTCTCCCTTTTTTGCACATTTTAAATGCTGCCTCACCGTGCACTCGCGGTGGGGATCAACCTAGTATTTTTTGATCAAAGCTCTAACTAAAGGTAATAAGGGCTTGTTTGGCTTGAAACAGACTGTTGGTGTACGCCGCGCTATCTCCGCTACTACAGCACACCGGGTACGGCATATCGTGGCGGCACTGCATGGCGTGTGTGTGGGGGGGACTGAGAGGTCCGCTGTCTCTCTGTCTCGCTCTAATCGTGCTGCAGACACCGGCCACGGCAGATGCGGGTGAAGTGAGTACTTTTTTCTGTGGAACTTGTGACTTCGCGTAATATTTTTGCTTGCACACTTTAACTTGGTGTTGCATTCATTTGAGGGTTGAATTTGGGAAAATCTTTTATAGTGTACATTTAGACTTCAAAAGTAAAAGACCCTCGAAGTTTCAGGTTTCCTTACAGTTTAAGTTTGGCGTTGATTGTCAGACAGTTAGTAAAGTCTCAGGCATCTACTGCGCCAGCGCAACTATACACATCTAGTTAATTGTGGCTAAAATAGCCACTAATTTGTCAGACTCAGTATAAACAATCTTCAATATGTAAAGGCTTTTGTTTAAACGCTATTAGACAGTCAATTGTACCTTCCAGATATTCATCATCCAAACAGCTGGTCTAGTAATCCTCTCTCTGCTGATAAACGCGACCACGATGCGCAAGGTTCTCAAAAGTCTTGGCCTCGCGGAGATCTCACTCGCGAAGAAAGCCAATATGACCAACTGTGTAAAGCGGATTATGGTCACGCGGGACCGTTGTATATCTATGCTGAAAATGGACAAGTTCCTGGCTGATGCTAACTGGGATCTGGTGCAGGAAGGTACCATACGACATGTGTGACATACGATGACGTATTAGCCATGTAGCAAAGCTCCGCTTTAAGGCTGCGTTCCACCAGAGATGTGCGAGGATGCGTAGCCAATAGAATCTCTTCATTAAAGCTGGGCAGAGCGAGGTTAGGTAAATATAGGTAATAAACGCAGCCCAACACTCGACGCACCATCAGATGAGTTCTTTGTGATAAAGCTCGTCTAGGGTACGTCACTACCACCTTACCTATTTCTGACGCCATGCAGTAAGTCTTGCATTGCTGTGTTCCAGTTCGAAGGGTATGGTTTCCAGTAAAATTACAGGCACATACGTCTCAGGGTGGCAACGCCAAGTGATATCTCTGATGTTGCAAACATATATAGGCTACGATAACCACTTAACCATAAAATAGGCCGTTCGCTTGGCTGCCACTTTGACGGTATAATAAAAAAATCCTTCATTGTGACTCTCCCAAGGAACAACAATAAAGCACCCCTACCAGCTGCAACTCTCAGGACGCGACGAGGACAGTGATGATGACGCGTACATGGGCTACCATTTCACCACGTGCCCTGACTGCGAGCGGGAGATACCCAATGAGCCTACCAAAAAGGAGTTCGCTGAGATGATGAGGTAACTCTTTACAGTGAAATTACAGGCACATTGCGACTTCAGGTCTTCAGTCTGAAGGTAGATAATACCGGTCACGATTGGAAGTTTCCATAGACTACGGTTAGGAACCTAACCAGCGGCACTACTTACTACGTCTCCGACTAAGGCTGCGTTTCCATCAGACACGTGCGAGGATGTGTTTGTTAAGAACCAATAGAATCTAGTGACCCCGCCTTCTGATCCAAAAGTAGTAGTGGGTTCAGCACTAATGGATTTTTCTGTTCAAAAACTATTTATTATGTACGCTATGCCAGTGCTCTCATACAGTGAAGGAAAATATCGTGAAGAAACCGGAATGTCCAAGAACTAAAAATTAGAAAGACATGTACCATCCACCAATCCACATTGGGTCCGCGTGGTGGATTAAAACCCAATCACTCTCGCTTAAGAGTAGGCCAGTGTCCCAGCAGTGGGAACATTAGAAAGCTGTCATGATGATGATGGTCTTCTTGCAACAGGGAAGCGAACCAGCGCGTACTCAAAGCCATGAAAATTTCGTACTGGCGTCAGTACGAGCACGGCAAGGTTAGCAAGGACGGCGTCCGTCTACTTGTGCAGGCGGTGGAGGTGGCTGCGGACTCTGATGATGGCAAGATCAACCTGGACCAGCTCGGCACGCTATGGAGGCCTAAGGTACTGCTGAGTGAAAGAGACAGATATAGTATAGTCAGCAAATCAGAGTGCGGCTTCTCGAGCAAAAGGTGATAACTGCTGACTCCGAGACGCCAAAATCAACCTAAACCAGCTCAGCACGCTGTGGAGGTTTTAAGTACAGCTGAGTGAAAGAGACAGATATAGTATAGTCAGCAAATCAGAGTGCGGCTTCTCGAGTAAATGCTGACTCCGAGACGCCAAGATCAACTTGGACCAGCTTGGCAGGCCTAAGGTACTGCTGAGTGAGCGAGACAGATAGATATAGATAGAGCAACGACGGCGTCTGAAGATCGACCTGGATCAGCTCAAGATAATGTTGGCTTAGAGTGGTGTATCGTAACTAGTGATAGTATGCTAAAGACCGGTCTTAAAGATGTAGTGATATAACATGTTGGACTACGGATAAACATACATTTTTAGTAAGAGTAGTAGAGTTTTCTGTGATAGAGCTCGTCTGGGGAAGGACTACCACCATACCTATTTCTGCCGCCAAGCAGTAATGCTCGCATTGCTGTGTTCCGGTTCGAAGAGTATGGCTTCCGGTGAAATTACTGGCACACGAGGCTTTCGATCTTAGCCTCAAGGTGGCAACCCGCGAGTGATACCTCTGGTATTGCAAGCGTCCATAGGCTGCGGTAACCGCTTACCATCTTGTGGGCCGTAGGCTTGGTTGCCACTTCAGTAGTATAAAATATTTTTTTTTAAGGTATACCTGCTGCCCCCTAAAACAACCGGTTGGACCACGTATAATTTTACTAACCCGTGTTATAAACTGTTAAACAAAGTTGTTGGACCACGGGTCGATAGCGTTAAAATGTAAGCTTTTATTTCCACTCGATATAGCGTCAAATTCCATTCAAATGTATCCGGATATTTAAAACTACACACAGAAACACGCGGTTTGGCTCCGTCACAAAATGGTCACAATGCTGGCTCCAGACTCCGTCGGTCTTCAGATCCCCGGCTCCGCCTGCAGAAGACGATGCCAAGAGCTCATCTCGTCTGTTTGGTTCGATGGGTTCATCTACTTTATGATACTGTGCAACACCCCGGTTATACTGAGCGAGGTGATGCTAAAGTCACCCAATTCTAGTGCCATCAATGTTATTAAAGCACTCAATTTGTGAGTATAATAAGTATTAATAACTACGATACCTTCTAGATAAAGAGTTAAAACTATAGTGGTTAGAAATCATATAAATTATTAACGGCAATTAAAATATTATATTATATTTATATTATATTATATTATTATTTTTTATACCACTAAAGTGGCAACCAAGCGTACGGCCCACTTGATGGTCAGCGGTTACGGTAGCCTATGTACGCATGCAACATCATAGATATCACTTCAGGTTTAAGAATATTTATTTCTCAATAAGAATAACTTCACTTACATGAGAATTTCTTAAAACTAACGCATAACATTTGAAAGTCTCATGTGCCTGTACTTTCACCGGAAACCATACCCTTCAAACCGGAACACAGCAATGCGAGCATTACTGCTTGGCGGCAGAAATAGGTATAGTGGTAGTCCTTCTCCAGACGAGCTCTATCACAAAGAACTCTACTACTCTTACTTACCATTATGATCTGTATATCTATATATTACAAGATTTACAAGACACTTCTCGCCCCTGTACAGCGGCATAATACCTATTTTTTTTTTTCCTCTTTCTACAGAAACTGTAATTTTATGTAATAGGTTGACGAGTCATAGTTTGTTAACTCTTAACCTCGTTAACCTCGTTCGGAGCGCTCGTAACGTAGCTGTTCTGTTCCGCGGGGTCATCATTTGGATGGGTGACCGCCAGTGGCAATATCAACTGAGCGCTCCCGTGCTTCGGAGGGCACGTTAAGCAGTCGGTCCCGGCTTTTTAAAAGTTGTTAGGCCATGACAGAAGCCTTCGGACGGCCTAGAAACTCTGTCACCAGAGTTGGCCACTGACTCATACGAACGAACGAACGAACTCTTAACCTCAATATCGTATTTTGTTAGGAGTTACACATATTGGCAATAAATATTTTTTCTTTCTTTTCTTCTATGTATGTAGAGTTTATGTGATACCATGGCTGTTTCAGATTCTTCTACATAGTGTATGTATTAGAGATGTTAATCAAGATGTATGGGCTCGGTGTGTGGGGCTACTTCAAGTCCCATTGGAACAAGTTGGATTTCTTCATCATTGTTATGGCTACAGGAGGTGACCCTTTACTTTGTTCATATCATCACCATCATCATGGTCACCTGGCCTTCTCTCGAGAGTGATTGTGAGACCTTAAGCATTGCAATCCTCCATGTTAAAATGTCAATTTTCCAAGCATCTTGTTTGCTATCTAAGTGGTTTAAAAACCACTCTAGCTCCAGTGTACGCCAGATCAGAAATCAGAATATTTATTTGCAAACAATGGTAACATTATTATGAAGATCGTTTTGAAAGAAATAAGTCCATTTCATTTCATTTATTTATCTTTCGACATGGTACATGCACTTAGATATGTCAATTTGTGATTACAATAATAAAGTTAATTAATAATTAAGTACTTACATAAGTCTAATCACATGCATGCATTTCACATTAATGTCATACTTTTAATAAAATAATTTAGTCACGATTCTATTATAATAATTAAAAATAAATAACAAGATTACACACAGATAAAACAAACAAATGTTTGATTGATTGATTGAAATGTCATTAAAATGTTGCCATATGAACAAAATATGATGAATATGATCCAAGACAGTGTTCTGCCAACTATGGCGTGCAAATAGATAGCCTAGGTTATAAACCTATTACAAATATATCATATAAAAATAGCTATTAATAATAAGAATAATGTTAGAATTAGATTAATAAATAAATAAATAAATAATGCCGGACAATCCAAACAGCATCATCTAGCCCCAAGGTAAGCTGCTGTTAAACAGAGCTGTATTATGGGTACTAGATGACTGATATATACTTAATACAATAAAATACATAGATAGATATATAGATTAATTATCATTAGAAGAAAATGATGGCTAGAAGACATGCCAGCCAAAGTGACCCATCATAATGACTCATTTGTTTGTAACAACTTTTTTATTATTATTAATAAACATTCAACTATTACAAAGTATTAAATATTGTACCTTAGAAACCTATATAGGTTTGTCCATGTACTCACATTCGTCGTAATTTTAATTATTTAATCACTTTAAATAGTGAAATAGCGTTTAGCCATCAGAAAAAGTGCAATCTTAATACAGACTTTTAAACCGTCTGAAATAGACGTAGAGGATCATGATGATTAGAAGTAAAAAAAATAATGCTGGACAATCCACACAGCAACATCTAGCCCCAAGCTAAGCAGAGCTTGTGTTATGGGTACTATGACCGATATACTTAATACAATATAATACATAGATAGATATTTTTTAATAGAAAATACCCAGAACACCAGGAACAAATATTTGCAGATCGTACCTACAAACGTCCTGAGGCGGGAATCGAACTCTCAACCTCCGTGTCGGACCTTTACCCGCCGCGCCATTTTTTTTTTATACAACTGAAGTGGCAACCAAGCGTACGGCCCACATGATGGTAGGCGGTTACCGTAGCCTATGGACGCTTGCAATATCAGAGGTATCACTCGCGGGTTGCCACCTTGAGGCTAAGATCGAAAGCCTCATGTACCAGTAATTTCACCGGAAACCATACCCTTCACACCGGAACACAACAATGCGAGCATGCTTGGCGGCAGAAGTAGGTAATATGGTGGTAGTCCTTCCCCGGACGAGCTCTATCACAAAGAACTCTACTACTCTTAAATCTTAAAGCCATCGGTCGTCAGACAACAATTATTTGTTTATTTCAGACTTGGTGCTTGATGTACTGGACTCTCTTACTCCTTGGGATAAATGGAGTAACTTCAACTCCAGTGTGCTGACTGCGACGAAGCTACTGAGGATGCTACGCTTTCTGAGACTCTGCAAGTTAGCGAGGTGGGTTCTGATTACTGGGGCCTTATTCGCTTTTGTCCAATACAGTTATTTTTATTATTACCTAGTTAAGTTGTGAAAAATATGGGTACATGTTGTTTTTTTTTTTTTTATGACCAAACGCGGGCTCGTTACGATATCTGCGTAGAATCGTCGTCGAGCCAAGTTTTAAGGCTCGTCTGACAGTTTTTTCAAGGCCAACTATCGATGGCGAAACTATCGCTATTGAAAGAACACAGATACGCAAAACCATTTTACAATACCACACCATGGCGCTTACAGAACACGTTACTACGCAACGAATAGAGTAGTAGAGTTCCTCGTGATAGAGCTCGTCCGGGGAAGGACTACCACCATACCTATTTCTGCCGCTAAGCAGTAATGCTCGCATTGCTGTGTTCCGGTTCGAAGGGTATGGTTTCCGGTGAAATTACAGGCACATGAGACTTACCACCTAACGTCTCAGGGTGGTAACACGCAAGTGATATCTATGATGTTGCATGCGTACATAGGCTACGGTAACCGCTGACCATCAAGTGGGCCGTACGCTTGGTTACCACTTTAGTAGTATAAAAAAAAAAAAAAAAAAAAAACGAATTTCAATGCGGTTTTCATCAATAGATAGGGTGATTTAAAAGGGTAGGGTAATTGTACGTATTGATTGATTGATTGATTGATCGTACTGAGATAACACTACTGATGCCTATGTGATAATTCCAGGGTTTCAGTGCCAAAAATAATGGCGTACATCGACCGTATGATTGATATTCAGTTGGCGTTCGGATATGACGTGGGAAAGGTACTATAAAATCCGCAGCTCAAAAAAGCACTAGTGGTCTAGTGGTAGTGACCCCGCCTTACCATCCTAAGGTCGTGGGTTCGAACCCGATCCTGCATCAATTTGTTTTTTACTTTTGGAAAATATATTGTGCAAAGGATGCTATCGAACGGTGATGGAAAACATCAGGAACCCGGCATGTCTAAAAACGAATAATTTGTGGCCAATGTCCCAGCTATGGGATCATTAAAATGCTGTGATAAACATAAAAAAACTGAAGTATTCTGTAAATAACGATAATAAAGTCTTTATTTTCGTTATTGTTGATCTGTTAGAAACAACTTAGCCAACTACGTCACGAGCGTTCCAAGAAATAGTAATACTATAATAAGATATCCTGTCACAATTGTACTTTATTCCAGGGTTTCGTGACGGGAGAACAAGAGGTTTGCAACCTTCTACCACAGTTGGTAGATAATAAGCAAATACAGGAAAAACTCTACTCTAAGCTAGAAGCTGATAGGTAAGCTACCTACCTATACCAACAATCTAGGTAGGTAATCCTCAGCGAAGTGAAGTCAAAAGAGTTATTTAAAATCACAAGGATCACTTAGAAAAGCCTTCAAGCTAGGTGAATTTACGCCAGTTCCAACGCGCCCTTAAAAGAACTGGCAACACCGGCGTGGTTACTAACAGCATAGTCCGTCTTGGTGGGTGCCACCGCGGTGCCAGATATTCTACCTCCAAGCAGTTAGTGTGAATGCATTACTGTGTTTAGGTTTGAAGCACACTAGTAAGTAAAGTTATTAGGAGCACAGAACAGATATTAGTTTATTATACATACAGAATGGCCACTTCCTACATCCCACCGGTTTTACTTACCTCACCCCGGTAGTAAGTGAAGTTATTAGGAGCACAGAACAGATATTAGTTTATTATACATACAGAATGGCCACTTCCTACATCCCACCGGTTTTACTTACCTCACCCCGGTAGTAAGTGAAGTTATTAGGAGCACAGAACAGATATTAGTTTATTATACATACAGAATGGCCACTTCCTACATCCCACCGGTTTTACTTACCTCACCCCGGTAGTAAGTGAAGTTATTAGGAGCACAGAACAGATATTAGTTTATTATACATACAGAATGGCCACTTCCTACATCCCACCGGTTTTACTTACCTCATCCCGGTAGCGTTAAGATAGAATTACACAATAAAAATATTATGGTCTGAATTCTATGAATTCATCATAGCTATAAAAGGTTTGCTCAATAAGCCAGCGTTTCAATTTGTTTTTGAACACAGTAATGCTAAGAACCTGCTTTATGGTGTCAGGCAGCTTGTTGTACACAACCGGACCCATAAAATGCGTTAGTCTTGACGACTTCGTAAGTGTCCGCGACAGCGACTCAAGCTTGTATAAAAAAGCTAAACAGATAGATGTGGGGAGATGTCCTAAAGGTCCCATTCTTGCAGACTGGCAGTAACGCGACAGCTTGGGTTATTGCAACGCGACAGACCCTGGACCGCGATCACCGTGAAGACCCGCCAAGCCACCACCTCCACCCTCAACATCATGATGATAGACGCTATGCAACTGAAGGAAGAAGGTGAATAACTTTTTTAGGGCGACCTAAAAACTCATGTGAACGTACTTATAACTCATGTGAACTTATTTTAAGCTCAGGCCACGCCGCCGTCTAACTGACGGCGGCGAGCGAGCGAGCAAAACGGGCGAGCCGGTCGTTTCACCTCTTTTCATAGTTCGGTTCACACCGCGAACTGCAGAGACAAGCTGCGTCATCGTATATCCTACGTCTCGCTTCGCCCGCTCGCTCGTTAGCTAGCGGTGTGGCCTGCGCTTTACTTATACTGACCCATTTTCTTAGTCATCCATTGAACTAGATCAGGCATTACCCTAGTCTAGGGTCGTCCTAGGACGGGGCCTAGGGCCTAGATGACCCATTGTGCTAGGATAACCATTGTCCTGGATGACCCACTGTCCTAGATAAATAAATAAATAATGCTGGACAATCCACACAGCTACATCTAGCCCCAAGCTAAGCAGAGCTTGTGTTATGGTTACTAACTAGGTGACTGATATACTTAGATGACTCATTGACCTAGATGACACTCATAGGTGACCCATTGTCCTAACAATAGATGATTACTCTTTCAACCGAATCCAAAGGTTATCAAGAAATGCTTTTTAGCGTTAAGTTCACCTTTGTACTGGTTTTTAGGTACAGTAAAGTTTTTTTTTTTATTTCATTCATTCATTCTCCTCTTCCTTGCTTCCTAGACGACGTAGAATCCAGATTACTAGTTCACGCGATTCAGGTGTTTAAGTACAATAAAGAACTTTTAATCACTCTTCATTCTTTCATTAATTCATTCATTATCCTCTTCCCTAGGCTTTCTAGACGAAGTGGAATATAGATTACTGGTGCACGCGGTTCAGGAAAAAGTGCAACAGTGCCGGCACAAAGGCAGCTTAGTGGCGCCCTCCTCGCCAGAGGTATAACTAATTATAGTAAACTATAGTAAAACAGTTTATTACGAGTCAGTTGAGTATAAGACGCAGTAGGTAGGTGTAACTATCAGAGGTTGAAAGTATGTTAGTGAATAAGGATCTACTACTTGAGTATATTATAAATGTGTATTCATTGAGCGCTGTTTGTTGTGTTTGTGTCCAGAATAAATGTATTTTCTTTCTTCTTTCTTTCTTTCTATACAATACAATTTAATATTTATGTGTTAAATTTTTTTAAATTAATTATTAACTTTAATATAATGTGTACCTAATATGATGTTCACGTGCCTGTACTCGGGCGAGATATGCAGCTCTATAATTTATATTTTCCACCTAATGTAAAATTTACCATGTCTTTTGTGAAAGTAGGTTTACTGAATACTGAATACTGAATGCATAGTAGGTGGTAATAATATTAAAAAGTGTATTTTAGGCAGTTGAGCAAATACGAGTACATGCAGATCATAAGTCTTTGAAAATGGTCGGACTACTGAAAACGCTGGTCTTCCATTGCGCCAACGGCAACTGCGGAACACTAGTCGCCGCTTTTAAGTAATTAAAATAAAAGTTAAAATTTAAAAATAAATGATAAAAAATGACATTATACACAAACAGAAAATAGAAAATAATCAAATCGTTCGTTCGTTCGTATGAGTCAGTGGCCAACTCTGGTGAGAGAGTTTCTAGGCCGCCCGAAGGCCTCTGTCATGGCCTAACAACTTTGAAAAAACAGTTAAAGCACGGGAGCGCTCAGTTGAAATTGCCACTGACAGTCACCCATCCAAATGATGACCCCGCGGGACAGTGCTTAACTTGTTGATCTGTTAAGAACAACTTAGCCAGCTACGTCACGAATAATTAAATGGTATATTACCTTCTAGGTATATTACCTTCTAGGTAATAGAAAGAAAGTAAGAAAGAAAAGAAAGAAAATACATTTATTGACTCCACAAATAAAAACAAAAGAATAGGCAACAAAAGAAAGCTAAAAACAAAATCCTAACCTACCTAAGTAGGTAGGTACCACCTCCTTACAAATAATAATAAAACAGAAAATAATCAAAAACTACTTAGTACCTACATAACAATAGTTTAATTCTTAAAATAATATGTAACTAAAATATTTATTTATTTATATATTTTAGGAAAACCATCGGCACAAAATACATATTAGGCTCTTAAATAGTTAACTATGAGGCCATTTAAAGGTCTCCACTGATAGACACATAATGGCTAACTAGAAAACGACATAAAATTAGCAAAACAATAAGTAACTAAACTATAAAAAACCTGCTTGTCATGTTTTTAACTTGCTTAAACTCGAACCTTAGTCACGAACTTACGAAACGAAAGTCATTCTTAATTCAAGGTCGTAGTATTAAGTACCTATATCTAGGAACTTATATGTAGCTTTTGTACCTTCATCTTTGAAAATAAATATCTTTTTATCTTTGTTTTATAAATGGTCTCAAAATTAAATTAATTCATTTATGTCCTACCAAAATCTTTGGCATGCAAATATCTTATCTATTTAAATTACACAAAATTAAAAATGTTAAGAAAAATGTTCAATCAAGGTTGTCTAAGTTATAGTTGTCTCTTTCTAACAGACGCAGCTTCGATCAATATCCTGGCTGCAAGGGAACGAGCGAGTGGCAGATTTCTTCTTAGAGAACTCCGAGATACTCAACTATAATTATAATGACGTGCTTATATCGCGAGGTGTGTCCACAGTATTATAATTATTCTTTTTTTTTTTGTCAGCAAGTGACAAGACAATCAAGGCGCCCACCTGATGTTAAGCACCACGCCTGACTATTACAGATGCAGTGCCACCCAAAGCTTAAAGTTTTTAAGTATTAGCGTGGCACTACACTGCGCTTATCACCCCGAGATATTGTTGTTAACTCTCTTTCGCCCAGTAATTTCACTTGCTACAGTGCCCTTCAAACCTAAACACAGTAATGCTTGCACACTACTGCTTGGAGGTAGAATATCTGACACTGCGGTGGGACCCACCAAGACGGACTCTTGCTGAGAGTCCTAGCTAAAAACCCACCAGCTAAAAAAGTAGGCTATAAGAAACTTAAGAAGGTATTATCATCTTTCTTAAGTTTCTTATAGCCTACTCTCGAGCGAGAGTTTTGTTTATCCACCTAACGGTCCTAATGCGAATTGGGCGATTTAGTTTCTTCACAATCAATGTGTTCTTGCACCGTTTAAAGTGTAATGTGGCCTTCTCTCGAGCCAGAGTGATTGGCTCTCAATCCACCACGCTGACCCAATGCGGATTGGTGGATGGCACATGTCTTTCGAATTTTTAGTTCTCGGGCGTGCCATGTTTTCCTTTACTGAATGAGAGCACGACGGACACGTTGGACACATTGGTGCACGACCGGATTTGAACCCACTACCTTTGGATCAGAAGGAGGGGTCATTACCACTAAACCACCAATGCTCTTTATTTATTTAGTTGAATATCCTACTAATATTATAAATGCGAAAATCTGTGTATGTGAATGTTTGTTACCACGTATCTCCGTGACAACTTAACCGTTTGTGATGAAATTCATGGTGAAATTACAGGCACATGAGACTTTCCATCTAACGTCTCAGGGTGGTAACACGCAAGTGATATCTATGATGTTGCATGCGTACATAGGCTACGGTAACCGCTGACCATCAAGTGGGCAGTACGCTTGGTTACCACTAGTAGTATAAAAAAAATTGGAATGTAAATGGCTTAAGTCCTGGAATACATAGGCTACTTCTTATCCCGAAAAAAAATACTGTTCCTGTGGGATATCATAAAATACTGTTCCTGTGGGATATCATAAAAACTGCAAAAATAAATAAATAATAGCACACAGCATCATCTAGCCCCAAGGTAAGCTGCTGTTAAACAGAGCTTTGTTTATGGGTACTAGATGACTGATATTATATACTTAATACAATACATAGATAGATATTTTTTATTATATATAGAAAATACCCAGAACACCCGGGACAAATATTTGTAGATCGTACAAACATTTGACCCGAGGCGGGTATCGCTCGTTTTTAATATTTCCAGGTGATGAGCCCAAGGGCCTGTACATCCTGGTGTCAGGTCTACTGGAAGCTTCCTACTTCCCTCCGGAAGACGAGTTCAACGAGGCCATCCCCAACTACGAGTTCTTAACGGAACTGAAGTACCACGAGCCCAGCTGTGACTATGTGGTGTCTGGGAACGCTGTGGGGGTTCTGGGGGTAAAAAGTACCACTATTTTAGAGTAGTATTTAATTATTCTACAGTGTTTCCTATAGTACATAAAGGAAGTCTTTTATAAGGTAATGTTAAGATACGCACACGTGCCGAAAATAAGTACATGTAATAATAATGAATAAATAAATAAATAAATAATGCTGGACAATCCACACAGCATCATCTAGCCCCAGGTAAGCTGCTTTTAAATAGAGCTGTGTTTATAGGTACCAGATGACTGATTATATACTTAATACAATACAATGCATAGAATTTTTTTTATTATATAAGTATAGACAATACCCAGAACACTCGGGAGAAATATTTGTAGATCGTAGAAACATTTGACCCGAGGCGGGAATCGAACCCGCAACCTCCGTGTCGCAGGCGGACATGCGCCCGCAGCAGCTTACCTTGGGCTAGATGATGCTGTGTGGTTTTTTTTTTATAATGCTGGACAATCCACGCAGCATCATCTAGCCCAAAGGCTGCTGTTAAACAGAGCTGTATTATGGGTAGGTACTAGATGACTGATAAATACTTAAAACTATAGAATAAATAGATACATATTTTTTATTATATATAGAAAATACCCAGAACACCCGGAACAAATATTTGTAGATCGTACAAACATTTGTCCCGAGGCGGGAATCGAACCCGCAACCTCTGCGTTGCAGGCGGACCTGCGCCCGCTGCGCCACTCGGTCGTCAATTGTCTTTGGATTTTCCAGCATTATTTTATTTATTAATGTGATTAAGTGTGATTTCTGTTGCAGGTTCTGACAAACAGACCCTACAGCTACACAGTAAGATGTGATACAGCAGTACAAGCCTACTACATCAGTATGGCAGTGCTGAAAGAGGCCTTTAGCCTAGCGCCCCATCCTATTATGGGGTAAATATTTAGTCCGGTGTAATAAAAGCCTGGGGGCTGATTCTACTAATTTTCAATGTTTAACGTTGGTAACACTAAGGGAATTCCAAAATTGGTAAACAAGTTCTCTAATTTATTTAAATTCTTTAGTCGATTGCGGTTTTTGTTTGGGGTAGAAGTTTGCTGTAACGTGGACCGATTTCAATCAAATTTGAGGCACAATAAGTTCTTCATTCAACACAAGATGTTTGAAAATTATATTGCTAATTTTGAAAAGTTTGTGGCCCAGCGAGGTCTACATCCGGAAAACTAGTCTAATTTTTAGGTGACGACGGAGCCCTAAAGGCGGCCTAAAACTCTTACAAGTGCCCTTAAACGACCTTTATTGCAGGTTAGAAGGAGCGATGTGGAGGGAGATAGGTATAAAGCTTTCTTTGTTAGTGCTGGCCACAGTACCAGCGTACCACGGCTGGCCGGCTGAGAAACTCAGCATGCGACTCGAACACGCCTTTGTGCCCTGCCTTAAGGCATTTAAGGTACACGCACCCCAAAGTAGGCCCTTTATAACTAACCTACCAAGATCTAAGAGCCAGGGGCCTTACTCTTAAACGCGATCGGTTTTTTTTTTTTTTAATACTACTAAAGTGGTAACCAAGCGTACGGCCCACTTGATGGTCAGTGGTTACCGTAGCCTATGTACGCAAGCAACATCATAGATATCACTTGCTTGTTACCACCCTGAGACGTTAGATGGTAAGTCTCATGTGCCTGTAATTTCACCGGAAACCATACCCTTCGAACCGGAACACAGCAATGCGAGCATTACTGCTTGGCGGCAGAAATAGGTATGGTGGTAGTCCTTCCCCGGACGAGCTCTATCACAAAGAACTCTACTACTCTTATTTTCTTATTGGACAAGTATTAGAATAAGACATTTCGTACTTTTGATAGCAAACCTAGCGCCAAATTCAACCTTATTATAAAGGGTAGAGAAAATAGACGGCAGTAAATTGAGATTGGATCGGAAATGTCATAAGATTCAAGAGTAAGGCACCTGTTTAAAGAAAAACTGTTGTGTCTAGAACCGGTATTGGACTTTCGACCGGCCCACTTATTAAGTAAGTCTATTGCTGTTGATCGCTTGTCTCTTACACGCTTGTGGTACGCACTGTAGGTGTGAAAGAGATGGCAAAGCAATCGACAGCGATCCGACAGCGATAAACTTTCATATTAACTAATGGTAGGATTCCTAAAGAGCACTAATTTTCTAGTGGTAGTGGCCCCGCCTTCCGGTCCTACAGTCGTGGGTTCAAGCTCGGCCGTGCATCAATAAATAAATAATAATAAATAAATAATGCTGAACAATCCACACAGCATCATCTAGCCCCGAGCTAAGCAGAGCTTGTGTTATGGGTACTAGATGACTAATAATACTTTTTTTTTATCCAACTGGAGTGGCAACCAAGCTTACGGCCCACAAGATGGTAAGCGGTTACCGCAGCCTATGGACGCTTGCAATACCAGAGGTATCACTCGCGGGTTGCCACCTTGAGGCTAAGATCGAAAGCCTCATGGGCCAGTAATTTCACCGGAAACCATACCCTTCACACCGGAACACAGCAATACGAGCATTACTGCTTTGCGGCAGAAATAGGAAAAATGTCATGATTATAAATTGCAGGTGTTTGTAGTAAATGAGCTGATGGAAGATATAGTGCTGTTAGATGGTGTCTGTCAGGATATGGCTACAAGAGAGATCTTTCAACCACCGTGCTACATCCCGAGGTAATATTTTCAGAAAAGATTTCAACGAAGTTAAGCACTGTTCCGCGTACTTATCATTTGGATGGGTGACCGCCAGTGGCAATTTCAACTGAGCGCTCCCGTGCCTCGGAGGGCACGTTAAGCAGTCTGTCCCGGCTTTTTCAAAGTTGTAATGCCATGACAGAGGCTTTCGGGCGGTCTATAAACTCTGTCAGACTTGGCCACTGACTCATATGAACTAAAATACTTTATTTTGAGTTAAATTATAGTAAGATAAAAACTAAACTAATATTATATTACAGGAACTTACTTATGCCCTAATGCACATTGTGATCCACGATTTGTATTTCACCCTATGTATAGTTCTCTCGGCGGATCTAAGCTTCCGTGAAGTTAGCCGTTTGTGATGCGCAAGACAATTTAGTTAGAAAAAGCTCCATTGCGCATCGAAACGGCTAACTTCACAGAAGCCTAGATCTACCGAGAGAACTATACCTATCAATGTGATAATAAAAATATTGAATATAAAGTATAATGGATAGAAGTAGCTCGTCGGATTCCGATTTGGAAATACTTACTGGGTTTTATTTCTAACTTGCGGTTCGTGGCCAACTCTGGTCACAGAACAGATATTACCTACCTAGTACCTACTACTGGGTGTTTTCTATGTATAATAAAAAAATATCTATCTATGTATTGTATTGTATTTAATATATATCAGTCATCTAGTACCCATAATACAGCTCTGTTTAACAGCAGCTTACCTTGGGGCTAGATGATGCTGTGTGGATTGTCTAGCATTATTTATTTATTTATTTATTTATTTATTTATTTACTACGTACAGAATGGCCACTCCCTACCTCCCACCGGTTTTACTTACCCCACCCCGATCGCGAGTTTGCACCACACGACACCTTTCGCCCGGCTCTGAAGCTAAGAGAGAGGCAGGCGTTTATTTTGATTTTATGTAGGTTCGCAGCGGTCGCATGCCAGCGCTAGCGAAAGTGTGCTATCTCGCTCTTGCTATAATTGGGTGGGGCCAACCATGACACTCACACATACAACGGCGCCGTTTACGTACACAAACTATGCATGTGGTGATTGCGACGCGTTTGCTTTATACATTTTATTGAGTGTCCGAAGTGTGCTCCGTTGACAAAGTTATATAACTTGCTTGCTGTGCGTGTACATTGCTTATTTATTATTTTTTTGTTTTTTGCTTTTATGAATGAAATTAGATAGATGTAGTCTTATTATGTTGTACGATGTGTATGTAACTAGAAAAAAATTCAAAGGGCGTAGATAAGTCAACATTTTTTGTGCGTTTTTTTTTCGCTAAATATTTTCAGAATCATGGCTTGATTGCACCCCCCCAGTTTTCGGAAGTAGTCTTTTTACACCCTATAGCCTAACAACTTTGAAAAAGCTCGAAACGACGGCATAACCTGCCCTCCAAAGCACAGAAGTGAATGAAATAATGTAATGCTTGTACGTACTGAACTAATATATTTATTTCTATTTATATTGCAGGACAGCTCACCGGCTGGTGTTCCCGAAATCGTCCCAGCTGCTGGTGAGCTCCACGTGCCCGGAGACGAAGCTGCTGATCGTGCCGGCGAAGGACGCCGACGAAATGGACATCATGGAGGATGAGCTAGACGACACGCAGTGCGAACTGGTCAGATCTATAATCACACTAATATTATAAATATATATAAATGCGTTTGGATGTTTGAATTCACACTAATCACACTAATCACACTAATCACACTAATCACACTAATCACACTAATCTATACAAGTATTATAAAGAGAGATGATTTGTATTTTTGTTTGTTACGAATAAACTCAAAAACTACTGGTCCTATTTCATAAATTATCTTCGCTTACCATTAGCAGAGAGCACTGGTGGTCTAGTGGTAGTGACCCCGCCTTTCGATCCTAAGGTCGTGGGTTCGAATTCGGTCGTGCACCAATGGATTTTTCTATTCGAAAAATGTATGTGCGCAATGCCAGTGCTCTCATACGGTGAAGGAAAACATCGTGAGGAAACCGGCATGTCCATGAACTAAAAATTCAAAAGACATGTGCCATCCACCAATCCGCATTGGGTCCGCGTGGTGGATTAAGATCCAATCACTCTCGCCTGAGAGTAGGCCAGTGTCCCAGCAGTGGGAACATTAGAAGGCTGTCATGATGACCATTAGAATGCTACATTATCCCTGAGTAACATAGGCTATATTAATTACTAGCGACCTGCCCCGGCTTCGCACGGGTGTGGTTTCATTGCACCCGTGCGAAGCTATAGCAGATCGGTTATAAACCTATCAATTTATGATAGGTTTTTTTTATACCCATAAAGTGGCAACCAAGAGTACGGCCCACTAGATGGTAAGCAGTTACCGTAACCTATGTACGCATGCAACATCATAGATAATCACTTGCGTGTTATCACCTTGAGACGTTAGATGGCGAATCTCATGTGCCTGTAATATCACCGGAAACCATACCCTTCGAACCGGAACACAGCAATGCGAGCATTACTGCTTGGCGGCATAAATAGGTATGGTGGTTATAATAAAGTTAGCCACAAAAAGTATGTTCGTATGAGTCTGGCAAACTCTGGTGAACGAGTTTTTTTATAAATAAATAATGCTGGACAATCCACACAGCATCATCTAGCCCCAAGTTAAGCTGAGCTTGTGTTATGGGTAGTGTGGATGTAGTGATGTAAAGATAGTGTGTTTACTGTAGTAGTAGAGTTCTTTGTGATAGAGCTCGTCCGGGGAAGGACTACCACCATACCTTTTTCTGCCGCCAAGCAGTAATGCGAGCATTGCTGTGTTCCGGTGTGAAGGGTATGGTTTCCGGTGAAATTACTGACACATGAGGCGTTCGATCTTAGCCTCAAGGTGGCAAACCGCGAGTGATACCTCTGGTATTGCAAGCGTCCATAGGCTGCGGTAACCGCTTACCATCTTGTGGGCTGTACGCTTGGTTGCCACTTCAGTTGTATAAGAAAAAAACTTTCAGGTTTCAAACGTATCGTCTCGGTGTCTATACCACAAAGTGGCACGCAAGCTGTCGACCGAGTCGCGTGGCGTGGCGCGGCGCGTGACGCGTGGCAAGCGACGTCGCATGCGACGCGTTAACTACCGCGAATCTGTCTGGGGCAAGCAATGTACGTAAAACACTTACTTACGCGAGTACAACAATAGTTGCCCGCGACTTCGTTTGCGTCGGACTCGGGAACTGTAATTTTTTCGTGATACAAAAAGGTATTCGAGACAAATTGCTTGCATGATCTGCAAATATTTATTGGGGTAGGTGTTTATATATATAAAAAGTTTCAAGATCAAAATTAGCCAAATCGGTCCAGTAGTTGTCGAGTTCTAGCGAGACTAACGATCAGCAATTCATTTTATCAATATAAAAGAAGATTGTCGTCGTCACATAGTGTTTCTTAGATGGGCAAACCGCCTTAACAGTATGTTTTTTTTCAGCTACACCAGCTCTAGCAGGCGGGACCAGCGAGAAAGAAATCAACGCGAAGTACTACAAGCCTAGCATAATAGACTTGGTATAGTTCGCACAGCGGATCTAGGCTTCCGTGAAGTTAGCCGTTTGTGATGCGCAAAGACAATTTAGTTTGAAAAAGCTCTATTGCGCATCGAAACGGCTAACTTCACTACGGCCGAGATCCGTCGTGAGAACTCTAAATACTTCCAACATCACTTAGGATGAGTCACTTCACTTGTTTGTTCATGGCGTCTGTGGCTTAGTTGCCACAATTCTGCCAGTGTCTCTGTCATGCTAGTTTCATAAAACCGAAATGAATAGTGGATCAAAAAAATATTTAAGTCGTTCGCCTGATTACTGACTTACTCTATGTTAAACTAGCGTATCGTCCCGGGGCGGGTCGCTAGTCATCCTTAGGGTAGGAGCCGACCGCACGTTTTAGCCGCGCGGCTACCTATTTCATAGTGCACGCTCGCCCCTCTCTGGGAGCGCGCGCGCTGGCGTGCATAGTATTTTGTTAAGTGACATTTTATAATTCGTCATAACTTTTGAATGGAATGCCTGATTTCAATAATTTAAACAGTTATCTACTGGTATTAAAACAGTCTTGAATACGAAATGATTTAATTGGATAAGGATTAATATAAAGTTATGGAAAACTTCTGCGTCCCGTCCCGGCTTCGCACGGGTGCTTTATTTTTTATTGCACCTGTGCGAAGATGGGGCAGATCGGCTATTTTATACATAAATGTTTATCTTTTCAGCCTGAAAAGTTGGAGCCAGATAAACCACAAAAAGGTATTTTATCATAACACTTTAACCGACTTCACAGCACATATCTAAACTAGGGTTTGATGAATCCCGCCCAAAATCGCATCTAGCTCCCAAACTAATCAAAGGTTTAATGTATAGTTCGCACAGCGGATCGAGGCTTCCGTGAAGTTAGTCGTTTGTGATGCGCAAAGACAATTTAGTTTGAAAAAGCTCCATTGCGCATCGAAACGGCTAATTTCACGACGGCCGAGATCCGCCGTGAGGACTATACCTACCTATTAAGCCAATGTTATGTTAAGCAACGTTATCTATATCTATCTATACTTACTAATATTTTTAAGATGTATTTTTGTTTGTTACGAATTAACAAAAAGCTACTGGTCCGATTTCAAAAATTCCTTTACCATTACAATGCTACATTATCTCTGAGTAACATAGGCTATATTTATTTGTAGCGACCCGCCCCGGCTTCGCTCGGGTGCTTAAGTTTTCATTGCACCCGTGTGTAGCTGGGGTAGATCGGCTAGTAAGTTATATGGTTATCCATTTCACAGTCAAGTGTTTATTGAGATCGTTTTTATATTTTTCATACAATATTTTTATATTTCAGAAGTGAGGTTATTACAAGTGAGCTCCATTTCGTCTGAAGTCCCGCCGCAGCGTCTCGAGTCAGAAGAAGAGGTATGCTCCATTCATATTACATCATGATTCTTCTCTAAGGTTGCGTTTCCACCAGAGATGCAAGTGTTTTTTTTTTGTTTATACAACTTAAGTGGCAACCAAGCGTACCTACGGCCCACAAGATGGTAAGCGGTTACCGCAGCCTATGGACGCTTGCAATACCAGCAGTATCACTCGCGGGTTGCCACTTTGAGGCTGAGATCGAAAGCCTCATGTGCCAGTAATTTCACCGGAAACATTACCCTTCACACCGGAACACAGCAATGCGAGCATTACTGCTTGGCGGCAGAAATAGGTATGGTGGTAGTCTTTCCCCGGACGAGCTCTATCACAGAGAACTCTACTACTCTTCTGTAGCGAGAGATGTGTTTATTAGGTACCAATAGAATCACTTCACTTACCTAGCCTTGCTCTGCCCAGCTTTAGGCTGCGTTTCCACCAGAGATGTGCGAGGATGTGTAGCGAGGGATGTGTTTGTTAGGGAACCAATAGAATCACTTCATTTACCTAGCCTCGCTCTGCCCAGCTTCAATGAAGTGATTCTATTGGTTCCTAACAAACACATCCTTGCTCATCTCTGGTGGAAACGCAGCCTTAAGCTTATACATTTTAATTTTTTTAAAGGGTCAGCAAAGCGCGAGTGATACCTCTGGTAGGTATTGCAAATGTTCATAGGCTACGGTAACCACTTAACAGGTCGGTGATATGCTTGTTTACTACCTTGGTGGTTTCAAAAAACGCACATGACGAGCGATGTGGCGCGGCGGGCGAAGGTCCGCCTGCGACGCAGAAGATTGCTGGTTTGATTTCCGCCTTGGGACAAATGTTTGTAACGGGTGTTCTGAGAACACTAGCATTGCGTAGGTAGAAGGTATATAAGTTTTTCATGTCAATAAACCCATTGGTGCGTTTTTTTTTCTAGATTTACAATACATCATTACTGAAGAACGCCAATGCCAGTAGAAAATCCTTTGATCGAAGAAGTAGACAATAACGAAATAAAATATATTATAATACTTTTATAACTAATGTTTACACTTTTTTAATTAATAAATGATATCAAACTGAATTCCTTTCTTAGTCCTAACATTTAACAAGTCTTCAACAAGTCCTACACACTTGGTTCACATATCCCCTGCGAAGGGGATTTCTATACTTATTGTTCAGAAATTCCCTTACAATCGAATTTAACTGCGGCAAGAGATCTGAGAACAAAATCTCTTAACGTAGGTACGTCTTTATTTCGTTATCCTATTCATTCTGTGCTTAGCCTCAATCGACATTTAGGCACAGAAATTATTAGGGTTAGATTAGAAATAAAAAAACCAATATGGCATTTTATATTTTTAATTTAAAACTAAGAAAAGAAAACTGTGGTCCCATGACAAACCAAAGACCAAGGTAAGGTCTTGTCTACACGATCTTAAAATGCTGCCCGAATATACGCACAAACACGTGTAAGTTAAGCAAGTGAGAAATTAAGAACTAACCAGACAATCCAATCCCAAGAAAATTTAAAGTTAATGATAAGTGTGAGCTTTTGTATTGTGTATCCAATCTAGTAGGTAAGTTCGTTTAAGTCAGTGGCCAACTCTGGTGACAGAGTTTCTAGGCCGCCCGAACGGGAAGGTGACTTGATAGAATTTTGACTCTATGACGCGAGAAAGCCTAATTCGTAATTTGACGTATCTCGAATTTTTTTATCATTTTTTCTTATTTTTTTCTGGGGAAATCGTTGCCCAGTCCAGCGCAACACTTAATTTTATTTGATATTTACGCACACTATGGGAACACTAAAAAATTGCAAAGCATATTGAATAAAATCGCGAACAAGGAATGTTAACAAATGCAAACAATTAAGTAAGTATCAAACATTTATGGCTAGCACCATGTATAAAAATAACTATTCAGACATATCCCCTTAATCATAATTCATGATCATGTTATCACACAATTAAAATGGCGGTAAAACCTGATTCACTGACATTATAATGCCAAGATAGACTGTAAATAGTGTTATAATATGACCAAGTGATTATGAATAAAATGGACATTGTCTTCTTTAACGATTACTCAAAACCAAACTATATATTTTTAAAAAGCAAATTAAACATCAAATCAAATAATATAATAAAATAAAATTAATAAAATACTATGTTTTTCAAAACAGTCTAAGTCCGTTTATTTTAAAAATAGGTACCAAATAAATAGAATTGTATCCAAAGGTACCATGTTGTTTTTGTATGCCTTAGGGTGTGGCCATACATGGCGCAACAAGCTCTTATTAGTCACACCCTTATAATAGCTGCTTACTATTTATTTTTATACATTATTGTAATTTCCACAAATAATACAAACGACATTTACCTACAATGTTATGCATAGAGTTAAACTTTTAACATTATGATATGATAAAATTATTAAGTAGGTAGGTAGTAAATATACATAATGTTAATTACTATCCCGATTTCTACTCTTCTTCACTTCTTCTTCAATCACTGGGATATAAATAACTTAACAATACATTTTACATGTTTATTTGCTATGCTATTAAAATCGCTAGAAAATGTAGTTTTGTAATTTCACGTTATTTAGGTCTCTTGGAATGATAAACCACTTCACTGTGTTTACACAAAAACTGTTATCAAGTTATCATAGTTATCACTGATTATATTTTTGTTATAGAGGTTGATTTTATGCCAAACCAACACTGCGTATCTTGCGCGTACAAGCAGATTCATCGATTTACATAGTATATACCGCACCACGCGGAACGCGTTTGCTATGCGTGTTATGTTTAAAATACGCAGTGTGTGGCCTGGCCTTAACGGTAAACTACATTTATCTCTGTTTATTGATGTTTAAGATACGCAGTGTGTGGCCTGGCCTTAACGGTAAACTTCATCCGCTTAGTGATGTGTTGCTAATGTTGTTAGACCGTGATTACAAGTTAAACGTTATGACATTTTATACGATTTGACAGTGGGACTTAGCCATCATATGTTATGTAGTTTAACCTTAACAATTAAGAACTTCAAGTTAATGTATTAAAGAAATATATCGTCGAAATAAGATATCTTAATACAAGGAAAGGCAATCATACTATCAGTTAAAATATTATTGTAGAAATAATATTACCCAATCAATAAATAAACATTGATTTGGTAATCATATTTCAATGATAAGCAGTATGTAGTGTTCACCTAACTGTATAAAAATGAAGATAAGAATAATTGATTTGACATTGCACATAAATATAAAACGAAAAAGTCATGTTTAAAGTTATTATATAGCTGGTACTTTGATGTTTTAAGAGTTTTATGGTGAAAATTCACTTATATAAGAATAGTTTTTTTAACCTGAACATTTTTTTTCTTTTGTGTTTAAAATACATATTAAAAAAAACTTAACTTGACCATCATCATGACAGCCTTCTATTTGCTTCTTTTTTATAACTTAATTGTTAATAAAATTTAAAATTAATATGTGTGTGTGTGTGTGTGTGTGTCGATAATAAACAAATAAACAGCCAGGTTAAAAAAACTCACTCCTAAATCACATGTACCTACATGGTTGATTGTAAATTGGTAAATAAGCAGACAATATTGTTGCAGGCACTATTTTGATGCTGATAAGAAATGAGTCCCAAACAGTCACTCATATTAATAGCCTTATTCAAAGCCTTCTATCTGCAGATAAGAAGTAGATGGTATATTTTGACAAGACAAAAACTGTCAAATCGATTCAAACTAATTATCTAAAGGTAGAAGAGACTTGTGTTAAAGTTAATTACTTCATTGGTATGACCTATGAATAAATTAACAGCTAAGCTAAAATTATTGAACTGGTTCAGCTAATCAGTCCTCAAACAACATGTGGTGATCATATTACAAGTGCAGAGGAAATCTACCCTCAACTTGGCCAACCTTATTGAATATATAAAGTTTCACAAGTACCCACACTATGTACTTAACAACATCAAAAAATCAAACTTGTGGATTGCCTTAGAAATTTACCAATCACCTATCTGCACCAAAAGTACATGCCGGTAACAAATCAACTTCATTGGTCTACTTCCGTGGCTGTTGAATATTGGGTTTCATGTTAATGTTGATATGTGCGGGCGGCTTAGGGCTGTGAGCCACTTGTGCTGCCTCCGGAGTGTAGTCCGCGTTACCCCTGTTGGGCGCTCCAGCAATAGATACAGGGTTAGAAGGGACTGGGTTAGGCCCAGCCAAGCCGGTGTAATCTTCATAGGTTGGGATACTGCCAGCAGTGTCCTTTGTGTGAGGCACTTTGTGTTGTGTGATTCTCATTCCTCCTGCTTTAACTGGGGATAGGTTTTAAAAATCAATTCTTAATTTACATGAAATTAATAAGATCTTAAAAAAAATGGTGAAGATTTACAAAAATAAACAGGTATTGATGAGGTATGATAATAGAGTCCATAATTTATTTTATTTTAAAAACAAGTATTCAAAAAAAAGTTGTATGAAATTGACCTAGCAATGACCTTGAACTTTTTTGTTTGACAACATCATAGGTCCAAGCATAACAACAATACTGACGTCATTTAACGTTTGCAAGGTCTTGCACAACAAATGTTGTAGGTTTTATCCTATAGGTACTGCCTACAAAAATTTAACCATCAAAAGTTCATGTGACTATTTAGTACCTGTAACAACTATAGCAAACGAGTAACTAAACAAACAGGTACTTTATTATAGACGACTCATTTATTTACTGTAAAATTAGTTTTCAGACCATCGAAAGACGTATTAAGGTAGGGTACGCCGTATTGGAAAGTTTTTAACAAAGGATATTAGAAGAAGGCTTTCTTACCTGCTGGGGGATGTCCAGCCAGTTTGTTTTGGGAAGTTTCCTCGGTAGACGACATTATGGTGTCTAAATTCGTTTAAAATTGTTAAAAAACAAACGGTAAAAGCCGACTGACCACACTGAATAATATGCACTTTGTTGTACAACGTGTACAAACTCCAAAACACACTATGCTGTTTGGGTTGCCAGATACATGCTCAGTGAAGTCGCTAAGTCGAGTGGCAGCCTTTTTTTCGTCACAATAGTTAAGTTTTAATTTTTATTGTTATTTTTATTTTTATGTTAATTGTGTGGCGTTAAATAAATATTTTTCTATTCTATTCTAAATCTTCTGTGCAATTTTTTTTTTATGTGTGGAACCTATCCCCTAAGTTGGATTAATATCCCATAAGTCAGGTTGATAATGAATGACCTTATATTTAACTTCAAGTGGATCTAGTGGATCCGTTATATGTCGACTGTGAGTATTCATTGTGAGCGTGAACGAGCAGATGAATGTATACAGCATAGGTAAACTATCGCAAAACTACCTTAATTAATTAATCTGTTAACTAAATCAACAAAATAAGTAAAGATTGAAGAGAACTATCCAAATTCAGAGCTAATGGGTTTGCACGAATGCATCGCGGTCGGTATCTGTCACTAAAGTGACGGCAGCCACCGATAAGACACTTGCAACTCCATTCGGCATTCAAACCTCTCAAACCAATTTCAAATCATAAAAAAAAACAACTAAATAATTCACGCACTAACCGATATCTATATTTTTTTGATACTTACCAGTAAAGTGGCAACCAAGCGTAATGATAATGCTGCTGGACACGAAAAGTGATGCAACTTCTAAGACGGTCTTCAAAATAAGATTGAGTAAATTATGGCTCCACATGAACTCATTCTACTCAGTAGATTTGTTCTAGAAACTGACAACTATTTATTCTGAATTAAATTATTACATTAAATAACAACCAATGAAAGTTACACGTTATATAATAACATAAACATCATCATGAAGTCATCAATGTCAGTACGTTACAATATGGGGGTCCTCAAGTCTAGAGTGAACAGGTTCTTTCTAGACCAGCGTGCTCCATCATCGACCACACCAACACTTCCCATCAGGTGAGGTAGTGGTCAAGCGTTGGTCTATAACCAATTAAAAAAAAAAAATTCTTAGTCTTCAAGTCACCAATCGTATTTTTTGACACACTCGAGATGCCGATAAATCGTATAACCTGGCATCACTGATCAGGTGAGTCATGTAGGTGTAAATATGGCGTCTGCCTCATTAAACAATACTGTCAATGTCAAAGTAAAAAGTCGCTAGGCAACTTATCTTAATCAATCCACCCTAAGGATTGTCTTTGACTATCATGTCAAAACGACATGTATCCTCCCTCCCATTCTATTTCTAGTTTTGATATTTTGAAGGCTTGTAAAATTGAACAGTGTTGCAAGATGAATAAGTAGGGTAATTATCCAAATGAAATGAAATTCGGTTTATTTGACAAACACACAGAAAGAAAACAAAAAATATAAAAACAAGAGACCTAAGTAATAAAAAGAATATAAAATAGGTAGGTAAGTAGGTACATATGCTAAACAACATGTCATTTTTTTAAGCAAGATTACCTACTAAACTGGTGGACTGTGCCTTACCTTACTACAGTTAGTTTTCTGCTGTATTTAAGGGAAGATTACATTTACTATTTACGAACTCATAATATATTTTGTTACTACATTAATTTGAGTTATAATGAAGTACACCTGCACCTACCTAGTAACTTACTTACAAAATAGCATTTTCGTAATGTTTTCTTATTTTAGATTTCCTACCATTTAGATTTATAACCACATATCTGGCAAAACGTTGGACAGACATATTATAGAAAACACGTGCAGATGGAAACCGCTAACTATTGGTCTTATTTCTCATTACAGTCCATCAATGCTGCCAATCATTATAATATTATGGTGATTGGCTTGGACATAGGCCTCCGCCAAATAGCACCATGACGATTGATTTTGAGCCTTCACCATCCATCGAGTGGGGAGTCTTCATATACTCCGTTTTCCAGTTCGTGGTTACCATTCGAAAACATTTATTCCTCAGCGGTTGGGTTTTTCTACGGATTCGATCGCGTCGTGAAACTCATAACGTAACTCTATCCATAGTTCATTGAGCGACTTTGAGCGACTTTTTTACGATGCGCAATGGAGCTTATTCGAACTAAATTGTCTTTGCGCAGCACAAACGGCTAACTTCACGGAAGCCTAGATCCGCCGTGCGAACTATACTTACCTATACATGTAGAAAAAAACAAAAACCGACCAAACTAAAAAAACATTGGATGAAACTTCGGCCAATACTCGGCGATCTAGCTATAGCTAGTGACACGTTTTGTAGGATTTATTCAAAAGTAGGTACCTACAGAACCAGTTTCGTTCTATAATATTATTTGAAGATGGATAAAAGTACTACCACCGAGCGGCGCCGTGCGTTCGCCTTTACATAATACCTATCAATAGGTAGTACTACTCGCTACTATTCAACTTCGCTAGGTGGCACCTAGCGAAGTTGAATAGTTGATTAGGTAGGTATTTTAATGGAGTTCTAAAAATTAACAAAGTCTCGAGATTAGTTAATTTCTTTGGAACAGCGATAATTGCTTTTACAAAATTGAAGTTTTTCGTAACTAAACGTGTAGTTTTTAATAAGCTTCGTTTTTTTAACAATTTGCTTTGTTTAATCAGTTATGTAACAAAATAGTAAAGGTTGAGTCGGGTATGCTAGCTGATGAATTCATTTTAGTGTAGGTCCTATTCACAGAAATATATTATCTACTTTTGTGTTCCTAGTGCATTTTTTTTAAATTATCGGATATTCCTAAACAGCGCCATCTGGCCCCAAGCTAACAAAGATTGTATTATGGGGGAACCCTGTTAGAATAGGTAGGTACAGTCAGCAAAAAATGTGGTATATTATACCTACCACCTTATAGTTGCGATTCATTGAATGTCATAGGATTTCACAGAAACCTTTGTCAAAAGTGATAGAACACTTTCTTTGCTGACTTACCACATACATACCAATCCACTTAGAAAAGGCTATTGCTGGCTGGACATAAGGAGGTACAATGTGAAACCTTTCGAGGTAGTATTGACCTATCGACGAAACGTACCGTCCAGTAGAGACATCGAGGTATTGAACATGGATGCATCGACATTCGAACTAGAGTAGGTACGAAACCCTACCTACCTAAACAAAACACAGATTGACACAGTTGTTGTAACCGCTTTGCATAGCAAAGCACGCGTATGCATGCCCTAGTCTAGGTAATTAGACCTCAGGTAGGTAATTATAAAATAAAAACTGTCATTTTAGCGGCTTGAGGTTGTCTTTCCTTGCCTGTCGTGTCATTCGTAAGTCAATAAACAAAGACGATGTTATTATTTGTTATTATGTCCTGGTGTGCACCTACCCACTTCTACTAAATCATCTCTCATTCACTACTAGGTTTGCTGGAAGAGAACTCTTTTTAGGGTTAAGCTCGCCTGTGTACATGCACTATATTTTAAGTTTTTTTCTAAATGTTTATTTTGTGTGTACACTAAAGAATAAAGAATAAACATAACATAACATCGTCCTTTATTCGTTTAAAAGTTAGCAGATTTTTAATGTAATAGTACGTTTAGGAATAAAACACTTACTGCTTATACTATATAGAACCATTACTCATGATACAATTATTATCGTTTGTCGTTTTCTAGAGTTGGAAGATCAGCTAGCTCAGCTTTAGGATGAGTCGACACGCGTCGCTTCGACCAGACACAAGATATAAAAAGTCTTTTAAAAAATCCAAACGAGAATCACATATTTTTTTTTTTGTAAACCTAATTATCTGCGGAACTCCGCAACCATAATTGCAAAATTATTTAGCTACATAACGGGTTGTAGTTGTAGGCAAAGTACACCTAAGTATAAATTTCAAAAATACTAGTGTTGATCTATTTGGTCTACTGGTCTAACGCTGGTGATGTGCCGTTTACTCTGCCAACTGGCAGTTATTCTGCTGGCTCGACTGGCAGAGTCCCTGACGTGGGAGTTTGGGCAGGACAATCGGGACCTGAAAGTTGTCGGTCAAGTAACTGAACGTGTCCTACCATTAGAGAAAATAAAACATATTACTATACCAGTAAGTTGATCGCGTAAACATAAAAGAACTTATTCATAAACATACTTTAAATCTCTGTTAGCTAGTGTCTTTCGAATCTGTCATCGTCTTTGTCTCGGTCAAGACAATACTTAGCGAGCAGCTAACATGACAGTTTATTTATGAATATGGCTTTAGGTTTTTGTAATGAGCTCTAAATTGTAAGAATACGAATCCGAAACGAGGTAGAACCGATAACTGCTGGGCGCTGAGGGTTTAGCGTCTGTAAAACGAAGTGTCAAAACCCCACTCGATGGACTGATGACAATAAAGGGTCGCAGGAAGTCGATGGATTGTGAAGGCACAAGATCGGGTCGTTGTAGTACTTTTTGAAGGAGGTTTTACATCGGAAAAACTACTCTACTCTGTCAATAGGACAGAGTAGAGTAGTTTTTCCGAAGCAGTAAATTCCCCGGACAAGCAAATAACTTTTTTAATTTTAAAAACGACCTGTCTCAGCTTTGCACGGGTGCTTTTATACTTTCCTCTTGAATGTGATGAAAGAAAACCGCGTTAATTATAAAAGAGGTTTAAAAGATCTAAGCGTATGTACAGTCAGCTAAGAAAGTGGTCTATCACAATTTAACAATTGACAAAAGTTTCTGTGAAATTCTATGACATTCAAATGAATCTCAACCTTACGGTGGCAGACCACATTTTTTGCTGACTGTAGGTACTTATAGTATACAGAGGGACAGACCACGGCGGGAAGCGACTATGTTATAAAAGTCTTGTTTGATTAAGTAAAAATTTACGGCAGGTTAGCTGTGTTTTTTCAACCGACTTCAAAGGAAATTATCAAATCGACTATGTCGAATCTGTGTTTTGTATGTTTGTTATGAGATTTCTCCGCCTATTATGAATTGATTTTAATGGTTCTTTTTATGTTTCATATGTAATAATACCTTCAGAATAGGTCCCCTTTAAATTTTATCGAAATCGGTTTAGTACTTTAAGAATAGTGGCTACAGAAACGTCGGTCGTCCGTTGGCGAGATGGGTAGACGACATAGTGAAAGTCGCGGGCCGTAAGTGGATTAGATTAGCACAGGATCGTGGTAGATGGCACAAACTAAAGGAGGCCTATACCCAGCAGTGGGTGAAGTCAGGCTGTGGATGATGATGATGACTTTAAGAATAAATCATAAAAACGTGTCAGTAACTACATTATCGCGTACAATCACAATCTGCCGAAACATTTTTTTAGGTTGTATTTTTTCTTAAAAATTAAACATTTAATTACCTATGTGATTCTAGGTGCCTATATGTATGGAGGTCAAATATGTGCTGGTAGAACTTCTAGATCCTAATAACACGCCCGCTGTCACTTTCAACAAGATTACCAACACCGTGACGATCACATACAAATTGCTGCAAATCAGTCTCTCTAGGTATGGCATACGTAGAAGGGTTTGTAGGTTTGTAGCTAAGTAGGTACCTTTTGGGACTATTAATTAACGGTAAAAGTCCGAGATGGGCTGAAGTGCAGCCAATCATGATACAATCATTTTTATAGAGATTCATTAAAACCTCGAGTCGCTTGTAGTTTGCTAAAATAAGGTTTTTATTCTATTCAATTTTCGATTCTAGATTTTATATCACTGCTAAGGGTAGAAGGAAGAGTAGCCAGTGTGGTGGCAGTGGGAGCGGAGGTACGTACTATGCCTTTTATGACTTTGAGGAGTACTAGCAAAAACATTTACTTCAAGCCAATTCCTCTGAGCTTCAAGCGTAAAAAATCGTGGGCACCTAACTTCAAGATTTAATTCTTCCTAGATTGTGATATCTCTATATTTTTAACCAGGAGATTTGTTGCGTACTTACATTAAACAGGTTCGTTACTAATTTACATTGCTAACAATAAAATGTATGTTAGGTAACAAGAGAGTTTCGTTTACATATTTAATGAAGAACTCTCTTCGAGATCTATCAAGCTGCAACGTTGCAACTGCAGAGCGGTAAGGTTAATATAAGCCTGTGGATGTCGTCAGGTGTTGTCCCCCTTCCCTACACTTACAATAAGTTTGCACAATATTTTTATTGCGCAATATGATTGTGTGTATAATAAGTTTGACGCACGTAAAGGACAACACTGTAGGTAGGTATGGAAGAGACGCCTGTCGCACAGCGACAGACTTCCCTATTAATCCTACCGAATTGCTAAAGTCAGAGGAACATCGTGGTTGTATTCTATAGGATTGTGAATTTGGATCGTGTGGTGGTGCATATTTTTTTTTTTTTTATACAACTGAAGTAGCAACCAAGCGTACGGCCCACAAGATGGTAAGCGATTACCACAGCCTATGGACGCTTGCAATACCAGAGGTATCACTAGCGGGTTGCCACCTTGAGGCTAAGATCGAAAGCCTCATGTGCCAGTAATTTCACCGGAAACCATACCCTTCACACCGGAACACAGCAATGCGAGCATTACTGCTTGGCGGCAGATATAGGTATGGTGGTAGTCCTTCCCCGAACGAGCTCTACTACAAAGAACTCTACTACTCTTAATATATTTAATGGCATGTTTTCATTTTGTTCCTATAAGGATGCAAAGGTGCAGGTGGAGCTGGAGGCTGCACTAGAGGCGTAGGTTACCCAAGAGGTACAGGCGGAGTTAGTGCAAAATGTCGAGGCGGGGTTAATTACCAATGTGGAGGGGGCGGTGTAGTAGGCCGCCCAGACGGAGGTGGAAGTCGTCCAAATTGCGTAAACAAGAATGGCCCCCCATGTGAAAGTAGTGGTAGCTATCCAGGTAAAGGTGGCAATAGAGCAGGCCACCCAGGTGGAGGTGGAAGTCGTCCAAGTTGCATAAACAAAAAAGGCTACCCATGTAGAAATGAAGGCGGAGGCGGTTACCCAGGTGGAGGTGGAGGTGGCTATCCAAATGGAGGTGTTAGCTATGGTGGTGGAAGCGGGAGTGGAAGTCGTCCAAGTTGCGTAAACAGGGTAGGCTCCCCATGTGCAGATAAAGGAGGCAGGGAAGCAGGACACCTAGGCAGAGGCGATCACCCAGGTGGAAGTGGAGGAGCCTACCCAGGTGGTAACGGCGCTGGACACCACCCAGGTGGAGGTGGAGGTAACTACCCAGGCGGAGGTGGTGCAGGAAACCACCCAGCTGGAGCTGGAAGTCGACCAGGTGGAAGTGGAAGTCGTCCAAGTTGCGTAAACAAGGATGGCTCCCCATGTAGAGATGGACGCGGAGATGGTTATCCAAGCGGTGGTGGAGGTGGCTACCCAGGTGCAGGTGGAAGTGGTAGCCACAATGGTGGAGGCGGGAGAGGTTACCCAGGTGGAGGTGGAAGTGGAAATCGTCCAAGTTGCGTAAACAAGGATGGCACCCCATGTAGAGATGTAGGCGGAGGTCGTTACCCAGGCGGAGGTGGAAGTGGCTATCCAGGTGCAAGTGGAGATAGTAGCCACGGTAGTGGAAGTGGAAGTGGATACCCAGGTGGAGGTGAAAGTGGAAGTCGTCTAAGTTGCGTAAACAAAGATGGCACCCCATGTAGAGATAGAGGTGAAGGCGGTTACCCAGGCGGAGGTGGAGGAAGCTACCCAGGTGGTAGCAGTGTTGGACACTACCCAGGTGGCGGGGCTAGCCACAGTGGTGGAGGTGGGAGTGGGTACACAGGTGAAGGTGGAAGTGGAAGTCGTCCAAGTTGCGTAAACAAGGATGGCACCCCATGTAGAGATGGAGGCAAAGGCGGTTACTCAAGTGGAAGTGATGGTTACTACCCAGTTGAAGGTGGTGTAGGAAACTACCCTGGTGGAGGTGGAATTCGTCCAAGTGGAAGTGGAAGTCGTCCAAGTTGCGTAAACAAGGATGGCACTCCATGTAGAAATGGAAGCAAGGGCGGTTACCCAGGCGGAGGTGGAGGTAACTACCCAATTGAAGATGGTGTAGGAAACCACCCAAGTGAAAGTGGAATTCGTCCAGGTGGAAGTGGAAGTCGTCCAAATTGCGTAAACAAGGATGGCACCCCATGTAGAAATGGAGGCAAAGGCCCCCAGGTGGAGGTGGCTATCCAGGTGCAGGTGGAGATAGTAGCCACGGTAGTGAAAGTGGAAGTGGATACCCAGGTGGAGGTGAAAGTGGAAGTCGTCCAAGTTGCGTAAACAAAGATGGCAGCCCATGTAGAGATGGAGGTGAAGGCGGTTACCCAGGCGGAGGTGGAGGAAGCTACCCAGGTGGTAGCAGTGTTGGACACTACCCAGGTGAAGGTGGAATTCGTCCAGGTGGAAGTGGAAGTCGTCCCAGATGCGTAAACAAGGATGGCACCCCATGTAGAAATGGAGGCAAAGGCGTTTACCCAGGCGGAAGTGATGGTTACTACCCAGTTGAAGGTGCTGTAGGAAACCACCCAGGTAGAGGTGGAATTCGTCCTGGTGGAAGTGGAAGTCGTCCAAGTTGCGTAAACAAGGATGGCCCCCCATGTAGAGATGGAGGCAAAGGCGTTTACCCAGGCGGAAGTGATGGTTACTACCCAGTTGAAGGTGGTGTAGGAAACCACCCAGGTGGAGGTGGAGTTCGTCCAGGTGGAAGTGGAAGTCGTCCAAGTTGCGTAAACAAGGATGGCACCCCATGTAGAGATGGACGCGGAGGTGGTTACCCAGGCGGAGGTGGAAGTGGCTATCCAGGTGCAGGTGGAGATAGTAGCCACGGTAGTGGAAGTGTAAGTGGAAACCCAGGTGGAGGTGGTAGTGGAAGTCGTCCAAATTGTGTAAACAAAGATGGCAGCCCATGTAGAGATGGAGGTGAAGGCGGTTACCCAGGCGGAGGTGGAGGAAACTACCCAGGTGTTAGCAGTGTTGGACACGACCCAGGTGAAGGTGGAATTCATCCAGGTGGAAGTGGAAGTCGTCCAAGTTGCGTAAACAAGGATGGCACCCCATGTAGAAATGGAGGCAAAGGCGGTTACCCAGGCGGAGGTGATGGTAACTATCCAGTTGAAGGTGGTGTAGGAAACCACCCAGGTGGAGGTGGAATTCGTCCAGGTGGAAGTGAAAGTCGTCCAAGTTGCGTAAACAAGGATGGCACCCCATGTAGAAATGGAGGCAAAGGCGCTTACCCAGGCGGAGGTGATGGTTACTACCCAGTTGAAGGTGCTGTAGGAAACCACCCAGATGGAGGTGGAATTCGTCCTGGTGGAAGTGGAAGTCGTCCAAGTTGCGTAAACAAGGATGGCATCCCATGTAGAGATGGAGGTGAAGGCGGCTACCCAGGCGGAAGTGGAGGAAACTACCCAGGTGGTAGCAGTGTTGGACACTACCCAGGTGGCGGTGGAATTCGTCCAGGTGGAAGTGGAAGTCGTCCAAGTTGCGTAAACAAGGATGGCAGCCCATGTAGAAATGGAGGCAAAGGCGGTTACCCAGGCGGAGGTGATGGTAACTATCCAGTTGAAGGTGGTGTAGGAAACCACCCAGGTGGAGGTGGAATTCATCCAGGTGGAAGTGGAAGTCGACCAAGTTGCGTAAACAAGGATGGCTCCCATGTAGCGATGGAGGCGGGCGCGTTTACCCAGGCGGAGGTGGAGGTAGCTATCCAGATGCAGGTGGGGGTAGTAGCCACGGTGGTGGAGACGGGAGTGGCTACCCAGGTGGAAGCGGTGGAGGAAACCACCCGGGAGGAGGTAGTCCAAATGGAACTGGAATTCAACCAGGTGGAAGTGTAAGTCATCCAAGTTGCGTAAACAAGGATGGCTCTCCATGTGCAGATGAAGGGGGCAATGGAGCAGGCTACCCAAGTGGAGGTGGTAGCCACGGTGGTGGAGTCGGGAGTAACTACCCAGGTGAAAGTAAAGAAGGTTACCCAGGTGGAAGTGGTGCTGAACACCAGTCAAGTGGAGGTGGAGATAACTACCCAGGTGGAGGTGGTACAGGAAACCTAGGTGGTGGTGGAAGTCGTCCAGGTGGAAGTGGTAGTCGTCCAAGTTGCGTAAACAAGGATGGCTCCCCATGTGCAGATGGAGGCGGAGGCGGTTACAGGTGCAGGTGGGGGTGGTAGCCACGGTGGTGGAGACGGGAGTGGCTACCCAGATGGAAGCGGTGGAGGAAACCACCCAGGAGGAGGTAGTCCAAATGGAACTGGAAGTCATCCAGGTAAAAGTGAAAGTCGTCCAATTTGCGTTAACAAGGATGGCTCTCCATGTACCGATGAAGGGGGCATTGAAGCAGGCTACCCAAGTGGAGGTGGTAGCCACGGTGTTGGAGGCGGGAGTAGCTACCCAGGTGGAAGTGGAGTAGGTTACCCCGGTGGAGGCGGTGCTGGACACCACCCAGGTGGCGGTGGAGGTAACTACCCAGGCGGAGGTGGTACAGGAAACCTAGGTGAAAGCGGAGGTCATCCAGGTGGAAGTGGAAGTCATCCAAGTTGCGTAAACAAAGATGGCTCCCCATGTAGAGATGGAGGTGAAGGCGGTTACCTAGGCGGAGGTGGAGATGGCTACCCAGGTGGTAGTGGTGGAGGAAACCACCCAGGAGGAGGTAGTCCACATGAAAGTGGAAGTCATCCAGGTGGAAGTGGAAGTCGTCCAAGTTGCGTAAACAAGGATGGCTCTCCATGTAGAGATAGAGGCGAAGGCGTTTACCCAGGCGGAGGTGGAGATGGCTATCCAGGTGCAGGTGGAGGTGATAGCCACGGTGGTGGAGGTGGAAGTGGCTACCCAGATGGTGGAGGTGGAGTTCGTCCAGGTGGAAGTGGAAATCGTCCAAGTTGCGTAAACAGGGATGGCTACTCATGTCAATGTAACTGCTATCCAAAAAAAGGCAGAGGTAAATATAGGGGTGAAAGGAAAATAAGGGTGAAGGTGGCAACGGAGGTTCAGGTGGCCACGGAATTGAAGGTGACCACAGAGGAGGACATGGCCCAAAAAAAAAAAACTTAAGCTTAAAAGGTCATACAGGTGGCCATAGAGAGTCACATAGAGGTGGCTATGTAGACGGCCACGGAGGTGGAGGTGGTTACGGTGATGGACCTCCACTCCACGGTAGCTCCAGTGGTGGTGGAGGTGGCTACGGAGGTGGAAGCGGGGGAAGTCATGGATATAAAAGTGGCCAGGTCAGGCACGGAGTCGGACGTGGCCAAGGAAAAGGAGGCGGAGGAAGTCATGGACATAAAAGTGGCCACGGACGTGGAGGTGGCCACGGAGGCGGACATGGCCACGGTAAAGGAGGCGGAGGAAGTCATGGACATAAAAGTGGCAACGGACGTGGAGGTGGCCACGGAGGCGGACGTGGCCACGAAAAAGGAGGCAGAGGAAGTCATGAAAATAAAAGTGGCCACGGACGTGGCGGTGGCCACGGAGGCGGACGTGGCTACGGAAAAGGAGGCGGAGGAAGTCATGGAAATAAAAATGGCCACGGACGTGGAGGTGGATACAGAAGTGGTGGTGGCTACCGGTGGTGACAAGGGGGCGGAGAAGGAATTGGAGTCGGCTTAAGCGCTATTGACTAATACAACTGGGGAGATTTGTCTTTTTATAGTATAGCTAGACAAATCTAACAAACAAATCCCGCGCCTGGTAGTGGTATGTTGCTATGCTAGGTACCTACTGAAAAAAACTTATAAACAGGCTAACGTCGTCGTCTTAAATTGACTTAAAAAAAAAAAAAACTTCTTACTAAAAATTGTATTTTAATATCTAGGTACATTAACTAAGTACGTATGCCCACTTGTTGTAATAATTTATTTTGAATCGATAATGTAGAAAGAAATATTTTTTTACAAATTGTTTTCTTTTCACGACTTATTTTTATAATTCGACATGTTCTCTACATTTACTATTGTAGTAAAATGGTAAAGCGTATGTAGGACACAAGCATATAATGGGTTCACCTCAAGACCGTTACTTCCTTTTTTATTAATCTGTGCCTTGAATAATAACGACTGATAGATGATATAAAATTTAAAGTCATTGTACCCCCTTATGCTTATGACATGTTTTAGAAAACAAATAACACAGCATTCTGGCTCGATTACTTAGAGCCAAAGATAAAGCACAGAACAGTATAGTCAAGAGTTGTATTCAATAACATCACTAGGATCACTTTGTAACATCCTACGAGCTAGGTTCTAGCTAGGTAGGAGCTAGGCTAGGTTAGAGTTCTTTGTGATAGAGCTCGTCCGGGGAAGGACTACCACCATACCTATTTCTGCCGCCAAGCAGTAATACTCGCATTGCTGTGTTCCAGTTCGAAGGGTATGGTTTCCGGTGAAATTACAGGCACATGAGACTTACTATCTAAGGTCTTAGGGTAGTAACACGCAAGTGATATCTATCATGTTGCGTAACCGCTGACCATCAAGTGGGCCGTACGCTTGGATACCATTTTAGTAGTATAAAAAATAATAAAAAAAATAGGTGAATTTACGCCAGTACTGACTTCTGACGTGCCTATCGCATTTTATTTTAAGAGCCTAATAGAGAGTTATTTAATTTGCCTATGGAACCCTAAAACATTTATTGCAAATCAAATACTAGTTACTAAAGTATTAATATTTGTTCTGTGAGTGACTTTAAGTTAGGCAGGGTATAAAAAGCAAGATTTCAAGCTGGTCTATTTGGTCTACTGCTGCAACACTGACTGGTCATGGGGCGTCTATTTTGCCTTCTGGCAGTTCTTCTGCTGGTTCGTCTGGCAGAGTCCGCAACATGGCACTTCGGGCGGAACAGGCAGGACTTTATAGTAGTTAGTCAAATAAACGGACGCATAACCCCTTTGCAAAAAGTCAAACAGATTTCAATACCAGTAAGTACGTAGAGCTTAAAATAAAAGGTCTGTATAATTATATTATTTGTTCTGATACGATATCTGGAATCCATCTTGAGTGATGTATTTGATATCTCCTGGTATGCCAAAATTATGGAAAATTATGGTATGCAGCTGAGACATGGACACTTAAATCCGTTGACCGGAAAAGAATCGATGCTTTCGAGATGTAGTGCTGGAGGAAGATGCTCCGCATACCATGGACAGCGAAGCGTACAAATGTATCTATTCTAAGCGAACTCAACATCACCAAAAGGCTTTTAACCATCTGCCTTAGCCGCACTCTAGAATACTTCGGACATATAATCAGACGTAACCCTGACAAACTCTAAAAACTTACTGTCACGGGGAAAATTGAAGGACGAAGACCTAGAGGACGCAGCCCTATTCGCTGGACTGATCAAATCCGCACTACTCTTGATACCCAATTACACAATGTAATTCGAGTCGCAGAAGACCGTAACGAATGGAGAAACATCACGAGAGAAAAGATCATGCAAAGAGGTCGCGACCCTCTGCTTTGAGGAAGCGATGCACAGAGATGATATACCAACCAGGAGATAACAAACATCACTCAAGAGTGGCTATTTCTAGTTGTCTTGCCAAGTTGTCTTACCAGTCGGACTACTGGGAATTTTGTTCTCAACAGACTTACCAGAAAGACTACTGGGAAATTGGTTTCCAGTAAAACAACTCTCCCAGTAGTATTATTCTTAAGTAGAGCTAAGTAATTGATAGATAATCTACGAGGCTATGCTAGATAGGCTTAATGGTGATGGTTTGATGAACCAATCTATGATCTAATTTCTAGGAAATCATTGAACCAATATCTTTTTTACCCGAGATTTTGGAAGAACTCCAATATATAATCATACGAACTTACTTATCAATTGTCTGGCTCAATTGGTAAGTAAGTTCGTATGAGTCAGTGGCCAACTCAACGGTAGAGCGTAAGGACGACAGTGACAGGCCTAAAGGACCACCTGTCGACGAGTGGACGCCGAGCGACCGAGGCGGTGCCAAAATCCTCTTTAGACTGAGCTTCGAAGGGGATTATGACACCTAAATTCCTAAAATCCCATTCAAAGGGGATTTTTACACTAACCCTGCGAGTCGGGTGCCGGGGGCTCTAATCTTCGAAAAAACAGATCTAATGAATCTTATGGCTCTACCAATTAATTATTGTGCCCGGCATCGCATATTTCAAGATTTTCAAGTGACACTGCAGCCAAAGCAAACGATTTGATGACCCCGTAATTTTTTGACATAGGTACTAAATATAACAAAAAAAACCTTTGATTTTTTTATACTTATGTGGCAGCCAAGCGTACCTACTGCTCACTTAATGGTAAAAGCAGTGTACGCTTGCAACATCTGAGACGATCACTTGCGCGTTTCCTGACAGATTTGTAGATCGCATGAGCCTGTAACTACACCGGAAACCATACCCACCGACCCGGACAGAACACAGCAATACGAGCATTACTGCTTGGCGGCAGAAATCGGTATTGTTTAATAAAAACTTGAGTTTTTTTTAAATGTGATTGCAGTTACCAGCTTGTATGGAAATCCAGTACGTAAAAGTAGATGTGTGGAACATGTTAAGGACGCCCGCTGTCTACTACGACAGGAACACCCACATTGTTACTATAAGTTATCAGTTGACGGCGAAAAGTATGTCCAGGTATATAAATTTCATCTAAGAAGTACCCACCCAAACTTATGTAAGGTGTGTAACCCTGGTGTACCAGCGATATTTGACATTTGATTCTATAGGTCCTTCGCGGCCGGTTTCAAACCCACGACCTAAGGATCAGAAGGCTAGATGTTATAATTTCACTACCACTAGACCAGCAGCACTGTTTTTACATCATTGCTTGCTTCCTTTTTTTATAATCATAATTTTTTTTTTCAACTCTACATTCACGTCTAGATATGATATTATTGCTAAAGGAAGAAGGCTTCGGCATTGCGAAGATTTTGACCAAGCTGGTGGCGGAGGTTATGGTGGAACTAGTGGCAAAGGTTATGGCGGAACTGGTGGCAGGGGTTATGGCGGAGCTGGTGGAGGACATCGTGACATGGGATATGGCGGTACGTTGAGGGTGTAATTAACTCATTTAGAATCAACTTTTGAAAACTTCTATTCGTCAATGTTTGAATATGATCGAAGAGGCATCTTCTACTTTGCATTATAAAAATATAAGGTTCCACGGTGTTTATTAAAATATACTGTTAGTGTGTACGGGCTGACCCGCGCGGTTTCATCTGCGATTTTTCAGTTTTTAAGCTATCCCACATGAACAGACAATTTATAAGAACTTAATCCATCTACGAAATTTCATCACAATCGATTAAGTCATCACGGTGAGATACGTGGTAACAAAATAATATTAGTAGATTATGGTTTTTATTAACAAATTAATATGACGTACATAATTACATTACATAAAAAATATATACAAAATACATATGAAACAGAAGAGCCATCTGAATACCGTTACAAACGATCTGTAGATAGCTCAACTGATCCAAATCACTACTAGACAGATAGTAATAATATTAGTTGGATAACCATATTCAATAAACAAAGGTATTTATCAAACCCATTGCCTCATACCTAGATATTGTTCTAAAAAAAACGGAAATATCATCTCAGGATATGGAGACAGAGGCGTAAGTCATCACAGAGTTGCTGGAAGACATCGCAATCCGTGTGTCCGCAATGGTGAAGGTCATAATGGAGATGGTAATGTTGGCGGTGGCAAAGGACACGGGAGTGGTGAAGGGCGCTATAGCTACAAAGGAGGTTTAGATGGATGCCACCAAGGATAATGAAGAAATGGAAGTTATTAAGATGTTGGAAGTTGCCAGCGCCAGCAAAGAGGCGGAGTAACTCCAGGCTAGAGCTACGAGCCGTGCAGTACTGTAATAATATTATACTCTCAAGTTCTATATATAAACGTTTTTGCATATATTAGTATAACGATTAATTTACTCTCATTATTTGTGAAAAATATTGCTAATTATAATAATATAATATATAACTTCACATCTCGTTTCCTTGAAATGATGGTGAAAGTGTATAATGTAATAACTATACCTTGCTACTATAAGCTTTAGAGATATAAAAGCTATAAAGACGACCGACGTGGCGCGGCGGTCGAAGGTCCGCCTGCGATGCGGAGGTTGCGGGTTCGATTCCTGCCTCGGAACAAATGTACGATTTACAAATATTTGTTCCGAGTGTTCTGGGTATTTCCTATTTAAAATAAAAAATATCTATTTATGTTTTGTATTGTAGTCATCTAGTAACCATAACACAAGCTGTGCTTAGCTTGGGGCTGGATATGCTGTGTGGATTGTCCAGCATTATTAATTTATTTAATTATTAGAAAGCATAAACCTTTGCAGATTGTTTCTACTACGCGGACCCAATGCGGATGGTGGTGGTCTATATGAATACATATCAGTTACTTCCAAGCTTTTATTCTGAGTCTTCTATAAGGTACTACCACATCTGCATCATCACTTCCAGGCTTTACGATATCCTTCTGAATCTCCACAAACATTCTCAACATGAAATTCACTAGCTGACTGCAAGTGCCTTCTCTTAATTTAGGCAGTTCCTTGTTAGGTAGGGTCTTGCTTCCTATCGTGATACATTGGTGGGTCAGAGAGGCAAGGAGACGCTTTATGATTTCAACCTTCTTGGCGGCTGAGAGCGGGCGGAGTCGGGAGACAAAGTGTAGCAAGTATTCTACTAGCATGATGTCCTCCTGTGAAAGAAAGTACCTATTGAGGTTACTAATTACGATCTATTCTTACGGAACAAGCAAGCTGAACTGGATGCTATGGGTAAATGCCAAAGTTATTCTTACCCTCTGCATAGCCAGGATACAAGACTCAACATTATGCGCTCTGCCGACGATTGTGGATAGGTCTTCTCGGTCCAGTATTGGTTGCTTCAAACCTTCTAGCCATTCAAAGAGTAAACCAGTCAGTACCATAGGGTCTTCCTGCAAATACAAGAGCTGGTCATGACTAGAAAATACTACCTATTATCGGCTTCGGTGACGTGACTGGCGAATGCCTAGCTGAGGCACAAAAGGTGTGGGCTCGATTCCAGCTCCAGGTCACAAATATATGCTCGTACTGCAAATATTTGAATTTTGGGTACTGTTACTGTAGCACCATGGTAGTTTCTGATACCCACTGGGAATATAATGAAGTTACTCGTCTAAGGGAAAATCTCTTACTTCTTCATCTATTTTGGCAAACCCCTCTCTTCTCTGGTTAATTTCGTTGCGGAAGCTCTTGAGGTACTTCTGCTTTTCATCTGGAAGATATTTGTGATCCGATATGAACGCCTGGAAACAGAAAACTACTTCAAAGGTAAAATCCAAGAGCCTATCCTAATGCGAGAGCTTCAAAACAAATTAAATAAACTTGTCTCAATTTAGATGGGTCACTAGAGACCTTTACATTTGGCACTTCGTTTTAATGTTGTTGGATGAAACAGTCTTTCGAACTTTCGGGCCTTTTGAGATCACTGGCAATGCGGAAATTGAATGATAATCCATAGGTGCATTATAATTTGCTTCAAACCCATGAATTTATTAATATCCCGAGTAGTAGAGTGCTCTGTGATAGAGCTCGTCCGGGAAAGGACTACCACCATACCTATTTCTGCCGCCAAGCAGTAATACTTGCATTGCTGTGTTCCGGTGTGAAGGGTATGGTTTCCGGTGAAATTACTGGCACATGAGGCTTTCGATCCTAGCCTCAAGGTGGCAACCCGCGAGTGATACCTCTGTTATTGCAAGCGTCCATAGGCTGCGGTAACCGCTTACCATCTTGTGGGCCGTACGCTTGGTTGGCACTACAGTTGTATAAAAAAAAAACCGAATAGGTAAGAAGTTGAAACTTGAAGCGTCGGCGTCTGCGCCGGTATGTCGGCTCAAGCTTTCTAAGTACTCATCAACTAGTTCCCGCCATTCCACTATCGAGTGGAGAGGAAGTGCTAATATGCATACCTCATGTATATCCAGAGCTGGAAGAGTGTCGTTGGAAGTGGATGCTCCAGTAAGTCTGCTGACCGTCTCCAAGTTCCTCTGGATGTCTTCATCAACTGGGTCCCGCCATTCCACCATCGGGAGAGTTGGCACAGTCAATTGCTCTGTCAATGTTTTTTATTAAGCTTAGTAAAGTCGCAACCAGGTACGCTTGGTTGCCCACACGGTAACGGATTTTTTTTTCATGCTAGTGTCTCTACACTTTCTACTTGTTGCAATAAAACAGAGCAAAAATTTGGCACATTGTTTACCGGCAAACCAAATTTACAAACCGGAATCCGGAAACATTTGATCCTACAAGTTTGATCTCACTATTTTTATCATTTGAACCCAAAAATATTTAACATTAACTACCATTTTGATCCCACATAGGTTACTACCGCGTACACAAGTGAAGCATTAGAACAGAACAAATTTTAGTACTACGTACCCCCACCAACACCACCTATCGTACCTACTACATAATGTCAAACTAACTAAGCTATTTTCAGTGCGGACTTGGATATTTTAGATAACATAGCTCAGCTTAGTTGGATTCACTTCGCTCGCAGTGCACAGGGTGATCTAAAAGAGCTAATTGCACATACCCCCTACACCAGCTTCCTCAGGAGTGGTCGGATCAGGGGGCTTGGACTCCCGTAATTTGAACACAAGGAAGTTCTTGTAGAAAGGACGACTCCTCACTCGGAAGTCCAGACCAGCGCTGTTTTGGCAGCCGCATAGCTTGAGTAGACGCTCGCAGAGGCAGTAGACTATCTGGATATTAATTGCAGAATAAAGTTAAATAATACTGTTGGGATAGGGAGGCTTTGCAGTGGGACATCGCAGGCTGATAATAAATAATAAATTCTGTTGGGCTTAACCGATAAAATTGTAGCTTATTACTCGTAGTTCAAGCTGTCGAGAGTGCTTGGTCTTGGCTTGGTACTCGAACGGTGCTACAACTAGTTTTGTAGCCAAATGAGGCAGCGCGGGTTTGTCTGGGAGTCAATTGTCACTGTACTTGAGAGACAGCAACTTTTCAAAATTCAAAAAATACCAGTCAGTATACACAAAGCTAGTCTGTGTAGTGTTCGTACAGAAGGCTCATCACTACGCTGCGTACACCTCTAGTGCTACGCGAAGCGAACACTTTCATTGAGTGCTACGTAGCGTAGCTCCAGGGCGCTATGTGGCTATGCTATGAGGCTGTTGAGGCTATGCTTTGTTGTAGCTCTCGAGGCCATACGCTGTTTAGCACTCGTAGAACTAAATCAACTGCATCGCACTGATCGATGGATGATTCTCAACGAGTGCTACGTAGCGTAGCATTGGGGCTACGGGCTACGTCGCGTAGCTCAGTTTCTAAGTCTTACTTTAGGAAGTTCCTTGAAGTTTCGTTCTTCCAAGCCGTGGAGAGTGGCACGTTGTCTGTACAAGTACTGCCGCAACGTGAACTCTGATGACTTGTTGCTATTGCAAAGGTTCATGGTATCTCTATAATTAAATACAAGCAGGGAATCAGTAACAATTAATAATCAAAAAAAAATATCCACCTTTCCGCAATGGATCAGTATGGTGGATTAAGATTAAATTACTCTTGCTCGAGAGTAGGCCAGTATCCCTGTGTCCAGTGTCCCAGCAGAGGGAACAAAGGCTGTCGTGATGAAGGGACTATGCATATGCAGAATAAATTATAGTTTAGTTACTTTGATTCCACCGCCAGTATGGCCCAATGGCGGTATTGCCGATTGCTAAACCAAAGTGTACACGCTGCAAAGTACAAGAGCGCTGTGGTTCAGCGCTTTCTGCCATTCCCAAACACTTACTTGGAACTGAACACGACCGTCTGTGGAAGTAGATAGTGCTCAAACTGCTGCACGCACAGGATCTGTCCTGACGTCTGCACCGAGCGCGGCCGCTTCTTCCTCACCAGCCGGATGGCGTCGTTGGCGCGCACGCGCAGCGAGTACACAAGATAGCAGGCTATCAGTACCCCGGTGCGGCCAAGACCTGGAGATATTACCACCTTATCATAAAAGAAACTAAATGTCTACTTATGCTCTTAAGTTTTTAGTTAATATTAAATAATAGCTACGGCGCGTCGAGCCAAAGACATCCCAAGGATTATTTCGAGGAAAAGAGATATTTCTCGCTAGCTCAATTGGTAGAGCACCTGCGTATCAAGCGGAGGTTGATACCCGCTTGAGGCGAAATAATTTTTGGGATATTTTAATCTTTAAGAGTAGTAGAGTTCTTTGTGATAGAGCTCGTCCGGGGAAGGACTACCACCATACCTATTTCTGCCGCCAAGCAGCAATGCTCGCATTGCTGTGTTCCGGTTCGAAGGGTATGGTTTCCGGTGAAATTACAGGCACATGAGACTTTCCATCTAACGTCTCAGGGTGGTAACACGCAAGTGATATCTATGATGTTGCATGCGTACATAGGCTACGGTAACCGCTGACCATCAAGTGGGCCGTACGCTTGGTTGCCACTTTAGTGGTATTAAAAAAAAAAAATCTTTAGTTAAATTATAACTCTTAGTGTTAAACAACAAAAACGACTTAATAAAAACTTATTTACTTTTTTAATGTCTCAATATGATGTGTTAAAAACTCATACATGTACACACCTACCTAAAATTGGCTAAATAAACAATGCAACTACCTCAAAAAAATGCTAGATTGTCCTTCTGATACGGACGGTCCGTATCCGTTTAGGGTAATCCTTTTAGCTCGATCCGTAACGGATTATGTAATTGATATTACTTTATTTTTAAAAGTTAAGGAATTTATAGATAGACTAATAAGAAAATAAAAGGCTTTATTATTAGTTAAGCATTAGTGATAAGTAAACTTTTAGTCCAAAGCTTGTCAATCAGCTCTTCATTCTTCGCTAGAGCAGACTCTCCAGTTCTCTGACATTCGCAGTAATACCCTCCTGTCTGGCCCTCCATCTCTTCAGCTACCGCGAGGTGGATAATGGTCTGTATTCCTTCTTCAACAGACTTAAATATGAGACCAACCAAAAACAAGCATATACTCCGTAAAACAGGATACATTCGCTTAGCGATGTCAGTTTTCACTACACCTGGGTGGAGAGCGTTGGCCGTCACTCCATCTGGTAGTTCTTTTGCCAAAGCCTTTGCCCAGAGGATGTTGCAAAGTTTACTGTTACTATAAATCATGAAGTAGTGAGTTTTTTTGAGACATTTTATATCCTCGATGTCGAAATTGGCGACTATATGGGCCTTTGATGAGACTATGACGATGCGACTGGGTTTAGAAGCGATCAACTTCTTTTTCAAAAGGTTGGTAAGCAGAAACGGTCCGAAATAATTGATCTGCATAACGATGTTGATTCCGTCCTCGGTTATCTGCTGCTTCAGGCCTGCACAGCCGGCATTGTTCACCAAAATGTCTAAGCGATCGAAAGACTTGTCGAAATCTTCGGCAAATTTCCGTACACTGCTAAACTTTGCAAGGTTCAGAAATCTGTGTTCAACATTCTTGTTCCCCGTGGTTTTGATGATGTCGGCAACAGCTTTGGAAGATTTCTCTTCATCTCGGGAAGCGATGATGACTGTTGCTCCTCGTCTGGCTAAATCTCGAGCTGTTTCAAGTCCGATACCAGAATTCCCACCAGTTATAAGCGCGACTTTTCCATTCAACTTAGCGTCACTTTTGCACTTTCTTCTAGTTAATATTGAGTACATTTTAAAGCCAAAAAGTGTAACAACTGAAGCTCCAATAATACATATTAATATGTGGTATAAAAAGCGAATGAATAATTTAAAAATATACATGTTTTCAAGCAAGCGTTTGATAGACAAATGCCAGTTTGAATAAATATTAAATACAAATTAATGAGCCTGCCCTTGATTTAGTGAGACAACTTTGTAATTTGCAATCTACTATGTAGTTACTACTAATTGAGCTACACTCTGTAATCACTGATTATGTACTGGGCTTAAGGCGAAGTCAGGTGGTATCTGAAAGCCAATGATGAACTAGAGCTAGAACTTCTCTTTTTTTTTGTTTTCACCCTTTTTCTTGTTGTGATCAGTTGGTGGCAATGTCAGTGTTATTTTTAAGGGTTCCGTACCTCAATTGGAAAAAACTGAGCCTTTATTTATTGGATCGCTTTGTTGTCCATCTGTCTATCCTTCTGTCAAGCAAGACCGTTTCTCTTCGGATCGGCTAAAGATATCAACTCGAAGACGTTAAATGAAAAGATATTCTGCTGTATCATTTTCTAAGCTAATAGGTAGGTACTTTCTAAGTTTACTAACTAAAATAGTTGCCGTCCTTTTCTAATGAATGAAAATACAAAGGACCGCGATAATTTTAGTTAGCTAAGTTTAGAAAATGCTACAACAGAATCGACACCATTGATAAAATATATTTGTTTTTTTTTGGTATTTATTTTAGTACGAAAATGACAAAACTGAAAAACCTTTAGGGTACTTCCAGAAACCTCATTTTAGGGATTTTTGAAATTGGTGCAGCATTCCAGATTGTGTTATTCGGTTGCAATCGATTTCACTTGGTTTCAATCAAAAACTTTTATATTTTGTATGAATAATTATGACAATTTACTGACAGTTCGCTGATTGAAATTGGATTGCAACCAAGTTACGCAATCACCCAGCAGCTCTTATAACTTTTATTGAAGTAGAAACTGTAATTTGAACTTTAAATGTTCTAACGCAGACTCCAAATTCTGATGCTGGATGGATGATCATCAGGTATAGTACGGAAGTTTCAGGGTGCAAGTCTAGCTCACACATGTCTGCTTGATTTATGTACTTATGTAGATTTCATTTCACACATTAATTTCTAGTGAGTTTCAATTAGCAAAAACCTGCAATTGGCTTTCTGTTGCTGTCTACTATTTTCGAAAATTATATAAAATTTAGATGTTGGTTTTCTTTATAAAAAAAAAAAAACCTTTTATTCTACTACCCTAAAAACATTTTTATATAATTACAATTAATTTCATTTTATTTTAACAAAATTGTATTTCTTAAATAAATAAACTTTGTGCACAAATAAAATATTAAAAATAAATCAAGGCAGTAGTTGCCTCTCTGGCGTTGGTTTTCCTTAGAGGTAATTAAATAAATGAATATATAAAGAGACAAAAGTTTATTCAAAATGGCGTAGTCAATATCTATTTAGCCAGGTAGTGTGGCCGCAACATTGTAAAACGTTACTTTATTATAATTTCAGACAATATCGGAAGTAAATTCAAAAATTGATTTAACTACGTTAATAGAAACATTTATGTAAGTAGGTAGGTATGTACATACATACCTACTTAAGTAAGTATATATTAGGTATTAGGTACTAAGATTAAACTCGAAATGTAGACACAATCATGACATCCGCCAAACTATTTTATTATTGATTTGCTGAAGTCTTTCCGGTATTTTTTTAATCGCATCAAGTTGTTTTAATATTCTTGAACTTTTTGTAGGTAAGTACATACACACTTATTAGTCGTTTTGCTGATTTTGAGCAAGAGCCCCGCCTTAATTGGTAATCGTAACAAATAGGTACCTACATTGTAAACATACAAATCAAGTATAATTGGAAAACAATAAAGGTTTACATAATGTACATTTATTGACCGAGCGAACGAAGTAAACGAAAGATATCGTAAGAGTCAATGTAGCAAGAGTAGTCATAATTTATAGGCAATGTAGGTTAGGTACCTACTAGACATGTGCGCCGATCCCATTTGGATCGGCGGCGGCGTCCGACGTTAAAATCGTCGGCGGCGGCGGCGTCATCGGCGTTATCGGCGTGGGTAGTAAAAACTTTAATAAAAACTCGAATAAACATATTTATGTTCACATAATAACGTAGTGCGTCGCAATTTGTTCAAAATCTAAACCAAACTAAGGTGATTAAGTACGGATACGTCTCTACTTAGCTCTGTTAGCAGCTTGGTGAGAACATTTGGTCATGTTAGAATGTGTGATGGATTTTATGAGGTCAGACCATCGGGTGGGACAACGACCACGTGCTCTCTTGCCTTCCATTCTGCCTTGAACTAATAGTAGACGTTCCATTGAGTCTTCGTTGCGGGTTACATGTCCAAAAAACTTAAGTATTCGTATTTGGACAGTCGACGATAACCTTTCTTTAATCTTAAGTTCTTGTAAAATCGACACATTGGTACGATGTGCGGTCCAAGGGATCCTTATAAACGTCTCCAGCACCAAATTTTCAATGCATCGATTTTCTTTCGCTCCTTCAGTCTCAACGTCCATGTCTCAGCACCATACAGAAAGATTGGAAAGACCAGGGTTCTCATGAGTCTAACTTACGTACCTACGTAGTTTTTGTTATTCTCTGATCCTTTCTTTCTGATCGGGTCACTGAGGCATTAGCAATGATAGATGCCCAGGTAGATGTAGTTCTGAACTACGTCGCAACACTCACAATGCTCTTGACATTTGGTTGAGTTGTAAGAAGAGTGGTGTTATGAGCATCATAGCGCAAGTTACTGACTCATCTAGCACCCGCACTCTGTAGATATTATAGTACAGTAACGGAGAAAAGATACGCCCTGTCTAACACCAGCTTGGGTTTTAAAGCTGTCGGAGTTTATTCCATCAACTCGGATCGCTGCTGTGCCGTCTTCTAACAATATTCTAATAGAGAACGTTAGGTGGTCTGGCACTCCCAATAGAGCCAGTGCTTCCCATAGCTTTATCTTTTATGATTTCAAAGGCTTTGCGAAAGTCTACGAAGCATATGAAAAGTGGGATGTTAACTTCTCGAGCTTTTTTCATAATTTGACGTAGTATGAAATCGCAATCTCTGGAAATAAGTATCATAGCAATCTGTTGTTGATGATAATCTAGGAGCACCTTACTAGCTTGGGATGTCAGTGAAATAAGCCTGTAGGATTACTTTTACAGGCCCTTTTTGTGCGTCAGTATGAAAAGAGAGCTCGACCAGTTTTTTGGTAATTTTCCAGTCTCCCATATAGCTCCAAGGCAGTGTTATGACAAACCATCTGTCACACATAGCTAATATTGTTGTAAACAATCACAGGATAGAACTAGTATATGAGTATGTGTATCTTGATCATAGTTTATCTTTCGGCCTACACTCCCAAACCAAAGAAATTGCTAGAGGTATTTAACTGGGCTGGGTGGTTTCGGTTGCGAAATCGTTGCGCACTCGCCTTGCTCTTAACTTGCTCCCGAATCGCCAGTGTTAAAAATGCCTAAAGATGGTGAGTGATAGCTGGATGTCATCGAACCCACGAGCTAGATGATTGGTACTTATCTCGAAAACTCAACTCAGCAGCGAAAGAGCCTATATTTTAGCTTTCCGTGGTAAAGTCTGCAGCTCTCTTTACACCAAAAGAATAAGCCGTCCTTGTCGTGAACGCGTGATTCATGATGAAATCATCGGCGGCGTGCGCCACGCCGATCGGCGCACACCCCTAGTACCTACGAGAATCGGGGGCATCGTGATCATGATAGCTACTATCGGGCTTTTCAAAAATTTCAAAAAGAAACAGCGAGCTAAGTGAGTGATTTAAAATGTTTGCTTGATGTTAAAAACTGATCGTCATGGATTTCAAAATGATGCGCAATAATAAAAAAACAATTTCTAGAATCAAGATAATGGTGGTAGAAAAAAAAGCTATAGGTACATTATTGGTTAATTAGGGACGGGACGGAACGGGGACGGGGTGGGAAGGTAAAACTGGCATCCTATTAATAGGGATCATTTTTTATCTAATGCATTGTAATATTTGTAACTACTGAGGCATTGTAAAATGCGCTCCGATTTGCGCGTCTACTCTGTCAAGATCACGTGCCTTGGTTTTCTAGCTAACTCCCCATGGCCATACTGAAAACATTGTAATGTAAGTAGGTAGGTAGTTGTATTAAGTGGCGCTTTACTATAATAATTAATTACAAATGAAGTTAAATAGATCGTGATTTGATTCGTCCGAAGATAATTCTTAATTGATAATAAACATTAATTAAAAAGGGAGACGGTTCTCAAGTCAACGTGTATTTTTTTAAAAGCTCAAGTAGATAAAAACAAGTGGGAAATAAACGTTCATGTATTATAAGTATACGATCTAGTAAGTGCATCTAAACCGGTGCCATGCTGAAGCCTCTGCACTTCACACATCCTAAGGGCTAAAAAAGTAACCACCTTTTTCCTCCTAAACGCTGTCAAGTACCGTACCTACCTACTAGAAATCATCTTCAGGGTAAAAGCCTAAGTCACAAAGGCGAGTGTCCTAACTATAGGATCACTGCAAGGCTGCTAATAATTATGGAACTTTGGAAAGGCTAAGTAAGTTTGTCTGAATCAGTGACCAACTCTGGTGTCGGAGCTAATGTTGTCGGGACAGACAACGTGCTCTTCAGCTTCGAAGCACCGTTTCGCTCATTTGAAATTGCCACCCATCCAAATGTGACTACGCGTAACAGTGCAAAACTTCGTTGATCTGTTATGAACAACATAGCCAGCTTGAACCGAACGATTTGTGGAAAGGCTGCTGATGATGTAGCGATACCTGCATGACAGTGAATAGCCACTCTGCCCTCTTGGAGTGCGAAGGATAGCACCTTAGCCATGTCAAGCAACCCGCTAAGGCTCGCCTCCCCATAATCAGGCCACGCGAAGTTGTAGTAGTAAACTGGAATAAAGTATCATAACATAATACATCTAATCGTCACATGGAGGTAAGGTCTAGGCCGCCCAAAGGCCTCTGTCATGGCCTAACAACTTTGAAAAAGCCGGGATCGACTGCTTAACGTGCCCTCCGAAGCACGGGAGCGCTCAGTTGAAATTGCCACTGGCGGTCACCCATCTAAATGATGACTACGCGGAACAGTGCTTAACTTCGTTGATCTGATAAGAACAACTTAGCCAGCTACGTCACGAGCGCTCTCTCCCACCCAACATGGTGGTAGGATTCAGCAGTTCCCTTCAGTATAAGTTCGACTTGGTGGATACCACGCCGCAGTGCAAACTATACCGTATTCATAGGACTTGAACGAGTTTGGTTCGTGAATTGGGAATAATGTTTTATAGTGGACCTTGTGATGTTCTGACTCCTTGCAGTATGTGCGAGCATTAATGAGCTAATTAGCTCTCATAATATACCTACTCTTAATAGTATCATTGACACAGTGACGTAGTACTAGTATCTGTTATGTGACAGTAATCTGTGAGGTTGAAAGGGCACTGTATCATGTGAGATTATTGGGAGAACGGGACCCAGACGATTAATATCTTGGGGTAGCAAGCGCAGTGCATCCCATGTAGAAACTTACAACTTAGAGCTTTAGGTGACACTGCAATTATAATAATAAAATAAATCCAACACTAAATATAATGAAACACTGCTCAAGATATCAGGCTGTACAAATATTCAACAAACTGCCACTAGAGATTAAATCCCTTATTCATCAACGAGCATTAATGAGGAATAAACTGAAGTCCTTTCTTCTACAGAAGTGTCTCTACTCTCTTGAAGAACTTTAAACTACTGAACCGTTTGTGCTTTTTGTTGATCACACCAAAATTATGTATTTATTTGATTTGGACATTTTTATTTGCAATTTATTAATAATTTCTTTTTTTGACTAGAACCTGTGACCTTTGATTTTAAATTTATTTTAATTTTGATTATTGTATTTGTGTGTGAATAGTGTTAAGTAGGTACTGACTATGTGTTTTCTCTTCTCATAATTTGTAATCTGCTGTTTGATTTTTAGAATTATATATTATTATTATACTCTCTATGTGTAGGTAGGTTTATGTATCTGATTTTTATAATTTCCGCATACAATGTAATTTGTTTATATTTTGGAAAATAAATACAATACAATACAATACAATTGATATGATCTGCTGACATCAAAAAATATGCAGTTCTAGGTCAGGTCATAAGAAATCCTGTGCTAGTTGTTGATAAAAAATCCGGGCTTCACGCAAAGAAGTACAGCTATTAAGCTTTTTTGAACGATGATGGTGCATGACTTACTTTCATTCGCCATAAATATATGGGGATCGTATGTAAACCCTGATTTAGTGAGAGGCGGGCCACAGCTGGCGTGTTCGCCAGGCGTCTGCAGGTTGATCACAGTGCGGATGCCCCAGCTGGAGAAAAAAATATACACGCCGAATTGAGAACCTCCTATGTTTTTTCAACCTGTCCTATCAACCTGTCCCACTGCTAGGCAAAAGTTTCTTATCAAATCTATATATATCTTACAATTTGTTCTGGGTTGCAGTTGAACCCACAACCTACAACGAAGAAGGTAAACCTTCGCTCACATCTCAATGGTCTCGCAACTCGTCAGGCGAGCGACTTGACCGTCTTGTCACTTGCTGAAATAAAAAAGGTTCGGGTACATCATACCTATGGAATTGCTGAATGATGTTCCTGGCCGCGATGCTTCCAGTGCTGGGCCGCGCCATCGCTAGGATGTCATTTGTTACCCTGCCAATATAATATATCAATAGGTACCTATTATTCATGAGAATACGTTAAAAGCATGCATTCGACGTGAGGTAAGGGCTTTTCAACTTCTTCTCAACTTTTACATTTGGTAGGTATGTCTTTTTTGTTTTAGCCTATTTTTTAGTTTTTTTACCTTCTAATTTGAGTGTGTCAAAAAAAAATATGTTATTTTAAAATTCATGCAAAATTAAATACAACACAATATATTTATACATCTTAAAAAAAGTTTAGAATTACTTTCAGTAGGCATGCTTGCCGTCGAGCAGTAGGTACTAGTGTTTGCAATCGCATCAGTTTTTATTTTTTTGTTTGGGTTCAAAAGGTATGGGTACTGGTGATATTGGCAAATTGTTGATGAAGGTCTATGAGGTATATGAGCACTAGTGGTGCTAGTGGTCTAGTAGTAATGACCCCGCCTTCCGATCCTAAGGTCGTGGCTTCGAATCCGGTCGTGCACCAATGAATTTTTCTATTTGAAAAAAATATGTGCGCAATGCCAGTGCTCTCATTATGGTGAAGAAAAACCTAAAAAAAAAAAAAAAATCTTCCTTCCATCAATCCGCATTGGGTCCGCGTGGTGGATTAAAACCCAATCACTCTCACTTGAGAGTAGGCCAGAGTCCCAGCAGTGGGAACCTTAGAAGGCTGTCATGGTGAAGATTGATTTTGTGTGTGATACCTACAATTTACTTAACTAGGTGGGTAGGTATATAATTTTTCCTGTCGATAAATATTGATAAAAAACACATATAATTTATTCGATATCGTAGGTATAATATCGCTGACACTACTGCTACAAGAGCTTCATTACACCCTTTTTCGAACCCCTAACATTAAGTAGGTAAGCATAATAAATAATTACATCTTTTATTTACGTCATAACACAATGAAAAAGTAATAAACCCTTTTGCAGGGTAGGTAATAAAAATACTATTTTAAGTGCTATGATTTATTCTAAGTGCCTTATAAAATGCAAGATCACAAAAAATGTCATCGCGTGACTTGAGTTATTTATGCTAATTATATTAATAATGATTCTACCCCAGTAACTTCTGGGCCTAATATTGCAGTTGAGCTTGTACCTAATAATTATACACATGCGATAGTGACAACTACAAACTGAAAAGGACTCTATTTATTATAGTCACAAGAATTCATTTCAATTATTTTCATCCTATACCTACTACTTAACAATATCAATGCGAAAGCTGTTTGCTTGCTCAATCACTTTACCGTACCTGCTGCTAAACCAATAAGGACGATAGGAGGAAAGGCAAAGTGGGCACTTACTAAAATTCGCAAGCCAAGCAGCAAGAGTGGAGGCTAAACGTTCCACGCCACGAGAATAATAACAATAAGCACAAGGAAGTCACTTCCTTGAATAAGCACGACTTAACAGATAACAAGCACGACTTAAAAAAAGTCCAACTTCCTCTAATCTAAAACAAAGTGTTGTAATATTTTGTTAGAACCTCAGTTAACAGAACTCTTTAAATTTTTTGAATATCGAATGCCATTCTAAGGTAAGTTTCCAACAAGAATGTTGTTTGCTTCATTCTTGCATAATAAATGCATCAAAAAATCCCTGATGAACAATCTCATAATGACAGTGTGAACCACCACAGCGCGTAGTATAGGCACAGAACAAATATTAGTTAGTCTATAGGGTTGCTCATTCGTATAGTTTTAACCCGATTGACAGTAGGTCTAAGTCTACTTACTGTATCTGTATCCTGTCTTTGTAAAGATACTCTGATCTCCTTTATGAAAGGCCCTCACCAGTCTGAGTAGAGCCCCTGGATGGCTGCCGCTCGCTGCTGCGGCAGCTCGTACTGGCACCGGGAGCCTCCGCAGAACAACGCACACTGCAGCGCGGCTGGAGTGCCAGTGCGGAACCGCTCGCCCACCGCGGAATACAGCGCTGTAGGGGGATGGTTGATGCGCCTTCGAGACTCTCGCGTTCTGGGAAGTAAATTGAGTAGAGGTAAAAACAATTTTATTTTCATCTAATTTGGTTACATTATTGTAGGTAAGTACTTATCTCGAACTTAGATAAAGATATGATATGACTGCATATTGTTTTTTTATTTTGTTTAAAACATTTCGCTTATTTGTTATGACGACGGAAATATATAAGGCCATTCATTATCAACCTGACAAACTTAAGGGGTAGGTTCCACACATAAAAAAAATACTTGTACTATTTTTTTTTTTCTAAACGTTTTTTTTTATAATTAAAAAAAAAAATACGTAATTCTGCTTAATAATTAGTTATCCTTGTTAGAAATCGAAAAGGCAGCGCTCGGCACGTGTCAGTGACCCGCGCGTCAATGAACTGCGGGTCAATAACCCGCGCGTCCTTGACCTGCGCGTGTCCTTGACCCGCTACGGGGCGCGCACACTCGAATATTTCATTATTACGTCGCTTACTTGATTCCCAACTAAGATTAATAATAATTGAGCGGAAAAACGTAATCGATTTTTTTTTGTTTACTTGGTTAAAAAAATTATAGGTACATTTTTTTTTTTTATGTGTGGAACCTATCCCTTAAGTTTGTCAGGTTGATAATGAATGACCCTGTATATATAGATCAGAGGGTCGATATTATCTTTCTTTCTGTTGGGAAAAATATTTTACTGCATGCTCAAAAAAGTGAAAGAAACGCATGTTCAAAACTAAAACCCTTTGTAATAACACGTTGGGCGCCACTATAGAGTACCAGCTAGATTTGAGTTGGTAAATTGCATTATTTTAAATTAAAATATTAGTGTTGGTGTTGCTACCTTATTACTCGTAGATTATGATTCTTACGGCATGTCACAGTTGAATCCTAAATGTGGGCTCAAGATAGGACTAAAACTCATAGATAGGTACACGGTTCAATATTGCATGCGAGAATTAGTTTGCCAAATTGATTTCGGAGGAAAATATCAAACATTTGTTCTGAAATCAATTTTAACAAGGCAATTAATTTTTGTACTTATGCAATTATTGAACCGTTTAAGTAAGTAAATGGACGTGGTGTATATCTATTATAATATACTAACATTATAAAGAGGAAAGATATGTATATTATGTATATTGTTGTAACGAATAAACTCAAATAGACTGGTCCGATTTCAAAAATTCTTTTACTATTAGAATGCTACAATATCCTTGGGTAACATAAGCTATATTTTATGTACACCCGTGCGAAGCCGGGACGAGCCGCTTGTATATTATGTTTTAGTACTATTAGTTAGTTCTGATACTCTTGTGTGTGGTCGACTTAAGTGATTATGTAGGATGTGTATGTTACCTGTCCAGAAAATGAAACCTGCGATAATTCAACCAGTTAATACTGGACTTTCTTCGGTCCTTATTAAACTTAACTTTGGACATTTTGAGTAAACGTGCTGGCCTTCTAAAAGCCTTTTTCGTACTACCCCCATAAGTACTATTTCATGTTTTTTATGGACAACGATGAGAACGAAGTACTTATGTGAAAGTAGCGCTAGCAAAATAATGCTATACTTTCCCCAAAAAAGTTCTCAAAAGAAAATACTCTATTCAACTGTAAGTATCTACCTAATGCTTCCATAACCTAAAAAAAACATTTTTGCGGCTTGCTAAGTTGCTTTTCTTGTCACATTCCTAGTCTATGAACCAAGACAATGAGAATATGACCCAATATGAAAAGTGTTATGAGACTTGACCGCATCGGGACTTGAAAACCATATAAGCAACTCCAGACAAGACAGTTTAAATGTTAGGAAAGTAAATTGATGTTAGCGTAAGTAGTAATTTATTGAACATTTGTTTTTCCATCAGTCCACAGTAATTAGTGAGCAAGTGCGCGCCAACAACAATATAGATGACAGGCGCGATTAGACCAAAATGTCCGCCACCCTTCTGTCATAGTGGTTAATTATTTATTTTGTATGCGATAGGCGAGAGGCGATAGCGCTGTTTCTTGAATACAGTTACCAACCTGAGTTTTGTATAATTTGTATACAAAATTAATATTAACAAAATGAATACCTATGATAACTTGTCAATTTTATACATTTTTTATCAGTAATTTTACGACTGTACGAATTTTTAAAGCTCTGTCAGAACTCTAGCATAGTAGTACTACTTCTTTAGATTATGTTCTGTAAATATTTGTAAAATGTAAAATATAATATCAGAAGATCCACCATGAAACTACCGAAGGTTCGAATCCCGTGCAATTTCGTGGTACCTACCATAAATAAAATTAATTCCCAAATCTTCCCTAAAGACATTGATTATGCTCGAAGGTAATTAATAGGTACATAAGTATATCTTTAATCGTAGAGCCATTTCTCTCGATGTTAGGCCACCTGGGCCTGACTGGACGAATCAAATCTCTACTAAATACCTACACGGAATAAACCTATAAAATTATTCTGATAATAAGTACAAAATCATGAATCAGTCACAAGACACTATTAACCTATTTATAGAGTGCGTGCGCCATCTGCAATTTATTGTTTTACAAATGTGTGTGCGTGTGAAAAGTCTAGTTTAAAGCAACCCAGCTGGTTCTCACCACCGTTTTATAATTATTTACATCCTGATATGGCTCTTCAGCAAGAATCTGTCTTGGTGGGTGTGGCAGATATTTTCCCTCCAAAAGCAGTTGTAGTCTGCATGCAAGTAGGTGGTACTGCTGTGTTTATTTTTGCACCATACCTAGTACAGTGCAAATCGTTAGGGTTATTACGTGAGTTACGCTGTTGTCCGTCTGTCGCTGTCGTTGCGTAAGGCCGAAATTTTTTAAACAGGTTTCATACCTAAACGGATACGCACTGTTAGTGTGAAAGAGACGGTGGAGACGACTCGACTCAGCAACAAGGGGAAGACAGCGACAAACATAATAACCCTACGGGATACATCTACGAATTAGCCCGGCTAGTATGAGCACCGTAGACCACAGTTTTCTCCGGTCTTTTCTACGGAAGTGAAATTAGATTTCATTTAACATTTTTGGTCTGCTCTTCCGTAGAAAACGTTAACGCTGCTTCTGCTATTTGTGTCATAAGCTGTGAAAGTAGTAAGCTCATAAATATACGCGAGTGAGGAACCATCACGCAACACGGCTGCGTGACCCACGCAACGCCGCATAGGTCAGAGGCTCTACTTTTGAATGCGACGAACGATAATCATGGCAAATATCGTAGTTCAACTTATGTCGGTGACAACTGAATTCTAGAGTATTCACGGACATAAGCTAAACCACGAAAACTGTCACGATATATTGCTTTTGTCAGTAAGAGTAGACCCTCAGAGTAGACTGGGAACTACATTAGCCATGATATCTTGGACGTTATAATTACTACCTACATGAAAACTAAATAAATTTGACATCTCCCTGTAAAATTTAAGGAAATGTTGATGTAGGTTCCAAAACACCTTACGCCCGTTCGTATGAATCGGTGGCCAACTGTGCTGACAGAGTTTTTAAGCCGAAGGCCCGAAGGTCTCTGTCATGGCCTAACAACTTACAAAAAGCCGGGACCAACTGCTTGGGTCTGTTTGCACGGGAGCGCTCAGTTAAAATTGCTACTGGCGGTCACCCATCCAAGTAATAGGATGAACCGAGTTTAACTAGATTTGTTCGTTTGAAACGTGTCATAATCGAGTGTTGTAAGTAAATCTGCTCAGCTGTTTGAAGATTACCTTTTTTCTAGTTGATTAAGGATTGATATAATATCTATTATTATGTTTTTTATTGCATAGGTATAGGCTTAGAGCATATCTATATTGTTCTCAATGTCTATGCATAAGGTAATAAATTTAGAAGTGCTGATAGTGAGATGCAGATGCGAGCAGACGTTAAATTAATGCCATTTCTATACTTTCTTACTTTTACGAAATCGGGTTTGAAGCTGAATCAAATAAATAAACAAGTTTTTTTTTATGTCAGCAAGTGACAAGACAATCAAGGCGCCCACCTGATGTTAAGTACCACGCCTGACTATTACAGATGCAGTGCCACCCAAAGCTTAAAGTTTTTAAGTATTTGCGTGGCACTGCACTGCGCTTATTACCCCGAGACATTGTTGTTAAGTCTCTTTCGCCCATTAATTTCACTTGCTACAGTGCCCTTCAAACCTAAACACAGTAATGATTGCACACCGTAGAAGACTATCTGTGGTACCCACCAAAAGGGACTCTTGCTGAAGAGTCCTACCACCAGGTAAAATTAAAAAGGGTAATTTTACCGTTTGTGACAAAGTGCAGTTTTGCATGTAGCTATAATTAATTGACACTAATTGGCAGGCAATTTCAGGCTTTTATTATATTAGTGTAACTTTTTTACTTAAAATAATAATAATTAAAAATATATAACCTATTGTTTCTCGGCTTTGCAAAAGTAACAACTATGCTAGGTACAGACAACTCCTTAGATAAGTAACCCCCCTAGACGAGACACCCAGATCCAAACACTTTCGGAGCGCTAAGGAGTTTTGCATAATATATTTTTATAACCATCTTAGCAGGCCGTAAGCCTAATCATAATTTTAACTTAATCGTCAAGACTAGCGGTGGAACAGTGGTATCTTACTAGGATTCACAATCCTGAGACACCGAGTTCGATTCTCAGCGAGGGGTTACTTTTTGTTATATTTTTTTCAACCTTATTAATGAAGCTTGCAGTAGGTAAGTTTGCCTAAGTAATACCTATAAACTAACTACTTGTATTTTCGTATAAATTTATTAAAATAATTATCTAAATAAAACGTCGTTTTTAAAACTTATTTGTTTTATTAATAAACATACAACATTACAAGATAGAATACTTTTAAATCCTAATATAAAACTTCATACAAAAATAACATCGCTATATATTTAACCAACTTATTTTGGGTCTGGTAAATAATAATCTATTATAATTCACCGATGAACAAACATGTTAATATTTATTAACAATTTAGATCTCAGTGAATATAAACTATTATTTACACGTTTTTAAGATATGTGGGGTCAAATGTTCAGTATTATCTATCTAGTTAAAAATAGTATTTTATTAATATTAACAAACGTAGTGAGCAAACATTACTCTATTATAAAATTGCATACCTATTAACTGAATGTTTTTGATATTGACTTGATTTCTTCATAATAAAAGTAAAACATATATTTTATTATTAATAACGGATTGGATGTCCTTCACTAGATATAACTTGTTGTAATCTGCTTTTCATTTGAGTAACCATGGTCCAGCTAACATTACTACCACGCATTATTTCCCAAGTTCTCATTACTTCTACGCGTAAATTACACTTAGACCTAACATCACTGGAGTCCCAATTAAGAACCATTTGACCCCACATATTCTCTATTGGATTTAAATCCGGGCTTTTAGATGGCCATGCGATGACTGTTACATCAGACTGAGAAGATAGCCATTCTTTTACAGTTTTTGTTCGATGAACCGCACAGTTATCATGCACAAAATAAATTTGTTCTTCTGGATATGCAACGCGCACAGACGGTAGCATAACTTCTTCCAACACTTCTAAATATTGCTGCCCATTCATGCGCCCGTCGATTTCCACTAGTTCTCCGGGACCCATAGATGACATCCACCCCCAATAGCCTAAAAATAAAACACTTTATTAATACCTACTATAATATTATGTGATTGAAAACAATACCTACCTACTGACTGGGTAGTTATGCAATTTAGCAAGTAGTAAATATTTATTTATGTCTATTATAATTAATATAATTATGTCTATTATACGAAATGGGTTAGACGAATTGACTACAATATACTAATCAAAATAAATCGTATACTACCTAAAGTTATTCTACCACTTGCTCTCACAGGTTGAATATTTTGTGGCAAGAATCGCTCGTTCGGTTTCCTCCAAAGTGTTGTTCGACCGTCGGTGTCGGATCTGAATGTCTTTTCGTCGGTAAAAATGACAACATTATTTTGCCAATCGAAATTCAAGTATTCGTTTGCGAACCGCAGTCTATCTCTCCGGTGAGTTTCTGAGAGTTCTATTTTTCGAGCTGGCCTATAATTGTGTAAATTTGCAGCGTGCAAGTGCCGCCGTACTGTATTTAATGATATCCCGTGTTGCTGAGCAGTCAAGCTCGTTGATGCAAACGGTGATAGGGTATGCGTATTTACAATATTTCGATGGCGTTCTGTGCTATAAACCGATGAGATCGGACCCGGTCGTTCGGCTTTTACATCGCCAGTCATCGAATATCTTTTTACCCATAGCCGTACTGTTTTTACCTTAAAATATAAAAAATAATTAATACCTACTTAGGTTAAAAACTATAATTAGAAATGAAACAAAAGCATAGCGATAAGGTAACACTTACCGTTATACCAAGCTGGCAAGCAATTTCATTATTGCTCTTATTTTGTTCGTGAAGAACAGCTATTTTTGTTCTCATAAAATTATTTAGATGATGCATTTTATCAAAAAAAAGACACACACAAAGTTAGCCGCACAGAATAAGTCAAGTCAGACAATGACAATGATTTGTTTTCTTTGTTCGTTCGTTATAGATTAATTATCAACTACCCGCATCCTTAAAATAATAAACAAGCCTTGCATTCGTCTGCTAGACAAGGACAGATTATTTGACGCTAGTGATTTAAAATTTCAACATCTCTATTACCTACCACGATAGCCGAACTAGATAAGCGGTCGGTCTTAATGTGATGCGAGCACGACGGTTCTGAGATCGAAACCTCACGACAGTATATAGTTTTTGCATTTAATTTATGATTGCAAGAATTTCTATAATACTGTTCGCTGAGGTAAACTTTAGTTATTATGGAGGATACTTAATTGTGGCGCCTACTGTACCTATGGGTAATGGTTTTGGCTAGTTATTGTCATTGACCAAGGAAATCGTATGGGCATATTGAGATTTGAAAGGAGGTCCCACCCATTATCTGCCCCCCGATTGCGTAACTCGGTTTCAATCCGATATCAATCAGCGAACTGTCAATAAACTGTCACATTCATACAAAATACGTCAGTTTTGTATTGAAATCAAGTGAAATCGATTGCAACCGAATTACGCAATCAGGGGATTCGGTGCTTAGACGTTGTTATTCTAATATGTCGTATGTTCTCCAATTTTTTAAAATATTATTTATTAAACAAAATAAAATATGTACATAATTATATTACATTACAAAATATACAAAATACATATGAAACAGTTGATTTAATTTTTTTTAAATTTTCGAGTTTGATTGGACGTTTGGTCGGAAGGTGACTGATGAAAAAAATGTTTGGGAATTCTATACGCTATTTTTTTTTTGTAAAATTATTTCAATGAATAATTGTACAAACCTCCTGCACTATGATTTGTAAGTGTTTTTAAAAGCTTCCAGGGACTCTTAGAAACCTATATGCTATTGGTAAGGTGAAGTTTCCCAAAGTTCGCAACTTGATCCAAGTACCTAGATGATTATTGCATATTTCTTCTAAATCTAGGTACTTATGTTTATCACGTTTGTCCCGGGTGGTAATTGAACCCACTACTTACGGCACAAAAGGTAGAGCTTCCAACAAAACAGTGAGGCCAAACAGTGAGGCCCACAGAAGTAGATAGAAGTAGATCAAGATCGTGTTCTGTGGTGTAGTTCTGTAGTTTCGATGACTCATTATATAGGTCGACGATTTCTTGCAAGCGACAAACGTTAATCGCGGCAATTATCATAGTTCAACTTATGTCGGTGCGGTGTGGTGGCAACTAAGTTCATAAAATATCATTCACGAACATTATTTATGCTGAACCATGAATTTATTTTTTTTGTACAACTAAAGTTGCAACCAAGCTTACGGCCCACTTGAACTGTCACAATAAAATAATGACTTTTGCCTGCAAGAGTAGTCCCTCAGGAAGGCACTGATAACAAACTTTTGACAGAGAAACTAAACTACAGCAGAAATCAAATACAGCAGAAAACCTTACCTACCTAGTACTTCAACCGCTGTACATTAGTGGTATCGAGGCCCTGGTACCTGTTAATAGCTGTTCCGTTAACAGGAGCGACCCGTCGGCGCCGGCACCAGGGGGCACAGCTGTGCGACCAGTTCAGACTCCGCCAGGGGGTGCAGTGCGTCTCGTCGCTCGCATCCCCATTCATGTCACTGATCGTAGAGCTTACTATATTCTCTTGGTAAGCGATAAAGTTCTAGGTTCTAGGCACAGACTAAGGTAAGGATGCTAACGCATGTTCTAGGCTAGTTCAAATTTATCTTCTTCTTCTTTTAATTTTTGGCGTCTGTGGATTCTGCTCTTGTTTTATGATGACGTCTATCAATTTATTTCCTTTTTATTTTTACGTCAAAAAGGACACAAGGCCTATTATCATGATCACCTCATCATTCACGACTTCTTTACTAGTAAGAAATAGGCAAAATGTCAGTTCACTTCACAGTTCGGCGCATTGTTTTATTGCCAACCGGAAATTAGTTTTCCTGACATATAATTGAGTATCGTTGGCGCGGCCCTTTAGAAAGTTGTTAACGTTTTCTAATCACCTACTTATGTGCATTTGGCTCTGAATTAGTCAGTGCAATCGATTGTACAGTCGGCATTTAATTTTTAATTCGAACTAGGTTGACTAAACAAAATTGTATTTTATTCTAGTTTGAGCAGCTGGAAACTTTAATATTCTATCAGTAGATAGAGATACAATAATGCAGCTCATGAATTATGCGCTGAAATATAAATGATTACCCTTGAATATTACCTATCTAGAGCGGCTAAAGCACGGAATCAAATAGCAATAAATATGGGTAAGTAGGTATTTTTCACAGCAACGAAAATTTTACCTTATTTTTCTTATTAATTAATTGCTTGATTAAGTATTTTTTTAATTAAATTTGAATCGAAGTTCTGAATTCAAAACGAATCAGTTTTATTTCTTTCAACTTTCAAACAAAGAGGTTTTATCACAATTAACTTTTTATTTTGGTAGACAGTAGGTAGGTACTTAGCCAAACTTTGTTCTAATATCAAAAGCTCGCGTGTTTAACCGCGCTCCCGGCCGCAGGAAGCAATGTGAGCGGCCGAGGAGGCACTGAAGAATATCGACTACACAGCCCGAGAAATGGTAGCGACAACAACGAAAAGTTATTAGGTATAGTTTTCAACAAGAGAAGTAAGTAAGTACGTAATATTTTGTACATAAGAATGTAGTAACTATTGTATTCACGATGAGTGGACAAGGTTGCTCTAATTTTAGTTTAAATAAGTACCTACTTACAACCTACTTACTATTAAATTTAACCTCAGCAAAATACATACCTACTACTAATAAAAAAGATTATTTTACTCAAATAATATTATTATTACATAGTAACGTAACAATTAAAAACATTAGATCATAAGGCCTACAAAGTCATAGGTAATTAGGTAGGTAGGTAAAATGATCTAAGTGAGGTGACCTATGCATAGGTACATAATTCAAAGCTTCTGCTCTCAGAGTAGGTATAGTTCGCACAGCGGATCTAGGCTTCCGTGAAGTTAGCCGTTTGTGATGCGCAAAGACAATTTAGTTTGAAAAAGCTCTATTGTTGTGAGAACTATACTAATATCTGTTCTGTGTTACAGCTTTACTCTCCTCTTTCAGGAAACCGGTAACATTAAATTACGAAATTTTTAATAAGTAGGGATAGTTCTCGTAACGGATCTCGGCCGTCGTGAAATTAGCCGTTTCGATGCGCAATGGAGCTTTTTCAAACTAAATTGTCTTTGCGCATCACAAACGGCTAACTTCACGGAAGCCTAGATCCGCTGTGCGAACTATACCTACCTACCTAGGTATTTGTAGGTATAAATGTATAGGTCATTTGTAACGGTCTATAAATGGCTCAACTGTTTCATAAGTAGGTATTTTTTATAAGTAGGTATTTAGTAATGTAATGTAAATAAGTACATATTTATTTACATAGTTGACTTTGTAATATGCTAAAATCCACTGGTATAAATTATATTTAGTGAAAAATACCTACCTAGGTAGGTACAGTAGACTCCACTATTAAGTATCTTCCCTAGTAGTTAAAGTTTATCTCAGCCGTCCTCACCAAACAGCAATATAGAAATTCTCACAATCACAAATTAAATGCAAAAATTACACTTTCGTAAGGATTCGATCTCGGAACAATCATGTTTGCACACCATTACCGACCGCTTATCTAACTCGGCTGTCGTGTTGATGACAAACGCGTTGAAATTATAAATCACTGGCGTCCAATAACCTGTCCTTGTCTAGCAAACGAATGCAAAGCGTTATTTATTATTTTAAGGGTGTGGGTAGGTCGTTGATTTTTATCGAACGAACAAAGACAACGAATAATTCTCATTGTCAGGCTTTACGTCATATTCTGTGCTGTTTACTTTGTGTGTTCTTCGTAAGCTTTTGACTTTTTATAAAATGCATCATTTATTTAATTTGATGAAAACAAGAATTGAAATTTGCGACCAAAATAAAAGCAATTTAAATAATTTGCTCGGCAGCTTCATATAACGGTAAGTGTAACCTTGTACCCAGTCAGTTTTGTTCACACTGGACATGGGTCCAGGAGAACTTGTGGAAGTCGATGGGCGCATGAATTGTCAGCAATACTAAGAAGTGTTGAAAGAAGTAATGCTACCATCTGTAGCGTTGTATACCTATCCAGAAGGACAAAATCTGTGCGGTTTATCGAACAAGAACTGTGAAGATGTGGCTGTTTTCCCATACTTCATAATTATTTATTTGCATAGAGAATAATGTGGAAATGTGGTGTCAAGTGGTTCTTGGAATTGAAACTCCAGTGATAGGTCTAAGTGTAATTTACGCCAAGATAAATTTATAGCTAGTGAAGGTTACTGTTATAACTTTAGTAGGAAAATATAGGTAAATTAGTATACAATTTTATAATAGTGTAACATACTCGTTCACTACATAATAATATATTACTAGGTATTTTTTTAAGTGAATACATAACCAACTATATTTTTTAATAAGAAGATATAACATTTGACCCCATATTTCTTAAAAACGGGTAAATAATAGCTTATATTCACGAGAGATCTAAATTGTTAATACCTAACTATTAACATGTTTGTTCGCCGGTGAATTATGAAAGATTATTATTTACCAGACGTAAATGGCAATGTCATTTTGTATAATTTTGTAGGATTAAAAAAACCGTTTTATCTTGAAGTGTTGTAAATTGGCTTATTAATAAAACAACAAAGTTTTCACTAACGAAGAGGTTTTATTTTGACAATTATTATTATTTGAATAAATTCACACGATAATAAAAGTAAGTAGTGTATACGTATTATTTACTGCAAACTTCATTGATAAGGTTGAAAAAAAAAACAAAAAGAAACCCAACGCTCGGAATCGAACTCGGTTCCTCAGGATTGGAAATCCAATTATGATACCACTGTTCCAACACTGCTATTAGCAAAGCAGTTGAAATTATGATTACGGTTCCTTGCATGGTTATTAAATATAATTTATTTGAGCAAAACTCCATAGTAATCCAAATGGATTTGAAGCTAGTTGTCTTATACAAGGGGGATACTTATCAACGGAGTGCTCTGTACTGATTTTATAAATGCCATTTTTTACACTTCGCAACGTTTATCAGCATACTTTAATAAGTAGTATGTTCCGTGTGTGGGAAATACTCAATTTCTTAGAATAATAACACGTGTTATTATTCTAAGCTCAATTTACTACGAGCATAGAAGGTACTCGCGTGATTGGTTAGGAATGTTTCGCGTGATCGGTTAAGCAAAATGTCTTATTGTTGAAATATAAATGTGGGCTTTGCCTTAGTTGATGTGGTTATAATTTTTCATGCCCGTTGACAACGCAGACGTTTGGTGATAGAATCAGGTTTGCAGACTTGGTCTGGGCGGCACTCCACTCCATCGCAGTACATTCTTGGTCTTGAGACATCCGCTGCAATGACATGATATTTTAATAAATTTTATTCTTTATTTTAAATTGGTAATTGCAATAATAATGATTGCCGAATTTCGTATTTAACTAAGTACCTACTATATTTGACTTTGCCGCTGTCTTTTTAAAACTCACCAAAAATAACTGCGTACAGAAAAGCTTCAGGTCCAGTATCCACCAAAGCAGAAATTAAATGAAACAAAAAATACACAGTTATCTGACGTGCATACAAAGAAATACTTAAACTTCACTCACCTTTCTCACTATACGAAAATCTAGGAAGCAGTATAAGGAACCATATCACCAGAATGACCAAACTCCTTATGTTCGCTTTCCTCCGAGGCTTAAATCTACGAATGCGGATCGGTGGGCTCGATGCAAGAGGTTTTGTTTACCTTTCATAGCAGTTCCACGTCCTAGAACAGTCTGGGGTAGGGCACAGGACTTCCTGCCCTGGTAGTCAAGGCAGCAGAGCCCTGGGTAGCACTCTTTGTCTGATATACAGGTGCGGGTAGGTTTGATCCAAGCTGGTGGCGGGCATCTCGCGCCTGAAAATTATTACAAAGGTAAGCAAGTAACCAATACAGACCAAGCTAGATAGCGTGACGCGAGACGATGTGGCACTATGACCAATATATGGTAGTACATATTAGTTTCATGAGTAACACCCACTTTAGTTCTATTTTTAAAATTTGAACTAAGAACTAATAAATATATCTAATTTGCACTCTCAATACTTTTTGCTCTAGATCATGTCATGTTGAGTCACGTCATTGTATATAGCTATCTTTCGGTTTTTACTTTTTCATAGATGTTTCAGTATTCAGTATCATTTGTTGCATCATAATTATGAGGGTAATACATGTCACAGGTCTAATGTAATATTAAATAATATCAGAGCAGCCAACACATAGTTATGTACCCAGTAAGGGTGTTGCACTATAGAATTGTTTAATGATTATCCTCGTTGTTAATGTTAATGTAGTCAGATGGTCTATATCGTTACGGCTTACCATCACTAGATTGAATGTCAGAACACACAGCCAGCAAAACTATTAGGGCGACGAATCTACTAAAATATCCTGAAAAGAACAACCAGTGTTTAAATAAATTATATAGCTAAGTAATAGGTACTCACTTATAAAAACCATAGGGCTTTTGGCCAGCTCATTATAAACTTATATTTAAAACTTTATAACATTTAGTCTTATATTATGTCTCACTCACCCATGGCTGTTGCTGAGATGTGAAGTAAAACTAATGCAAACTTAGGGAAAACTTTGTATAATATAAACCAAGATCGTACATTCCCAAAGATAGTTTTTTATCTGTGGCTAAGTTTACGTAAAGCTGCGTCTCGTAAAAAGCGGTAACCGCTATTTTCTAGCTTTCTAGTTTTCATGTAGGTACTATTTTCGTAAGCCTTTCCGAAACTAGGTGGTATTTTTATCTGTGGCTAAGTTTACGTAAAGCTGCGTCTCGTAAAAAGCGGTAACCGCTATTTTCTAGCTTTCTAGTTTTCATGTAGGTACTATTTTCGTAAGCCTTTCCGAAACTAGGTGGTACTAAATTCAAAACATGGTTGACAAGCAATAAATGAGCGTGCTTGATGTGGCTAGACGCGATGCGATCCCTTTAATTTTCATAGCACCATAGAATAAGCTTTTTCTGCACTTGAAAGGTTCAGGTATGTTTTGTAGCCCAGTGATTTGTTTGCTTATCATGCTATCTAATCTAACTGGCTGACAATCAATGCACAACCAAATCGGTAATAAAGACCAGAATAAAGATCCAGGGTGTTTCTTGGTACTAATAAAGAAATTCCCAAAATTTTACTTTTAGAGAATTTAATGGGGGGAAATTTACACGAAAAATTCAGTGCGGACAATATATCGTAGGGCGTTTTAGAGTACCTACTGTAACGCACTGTAGCAGTAATACATAATTTTATTAGGTATGTTATCATCTGTGTCTGTAAGTAATAATTTTTTCAAGCATTAACCAGCAGCAGCACAATGTGCCTCACTCAACCACATCTATTTAGGCGGTCAAAACCAATCACAAGTTTGATAAGCAATTTGAACCTACGCTACGTTACTACTACCATCACAAAAAAACTCGTCTGTCAAGAACAAGATCTATCGACCGCAGCCACTTAGCTAATTTACTACAATTACGGTGATAGTTGTTGTAAAAAATAACTTTAGTTGTGTAATAATTTAAATAATATAACATAATAAGCCTGATGTTTTCAAGAAAGCTATTAGGCATACCTAACCACAGTGCCTATACTTGCTGCCTGTGGTTAGGTAGCTCCTGGATTTTCCTCATAAACAAGTGACAAATAGTCTAACCTTCATAATTATTTACCTAAACAAAGCAGCAGTGAAGTCAATAAAAGCCCATTCTGACATATTGCTCTGAAATCCATTTTAAAAAGCAATTCTTAAATCGTGTAAATGGGCTTTAAATCTAAATTAGATATGTAAATTCGTCTTCATGTATTTACGTTCTATAAGGTCCCATGAAATTGCGTTCAATAGCGGCGTGCATTGTTAATTAATGCTTGGTTTTCGGACGACCGATGTGGCCTGGCGGGCGAAGGTCCGCCTTCACGCAGGAGGTTGCGGATTCGATTCCCGCCATGGGACAAAAATTTGTTCGATCTGCAAATATTTATGCCGGAGGTCCTGGGTATTTTCGATGTACAATAAAAAAATATCTATCTATGCATTGTATTGTGTTAAGTATATCAGTCATCTAGTACCCATAACACAAGCTCTGCGTAGTTTCGGACTAGATGATGATGATGATGTGTGATTGTCCAGCATTATTTATTTATTTATTTATTGATTTACCTCAAGTTAGGTGTCTGTCACTTACTTTAAGTTTTATAGACATTTGAAGTTAAATACTGTTGATGTAATTGTTTTTCTATTTACTTGTATGCTTTGGCATAAAGATAGTTAGAACATTCATAAACAAAAACAATAAAATTTGATGCTTAGTATATAATATAAAAATAAAGACGATCCTAATAATCCTTCACCAGTAGATGAGTAGGATACATACATTGGGACGCAGTAGGTATAGAACTTTCCGCTTTCAGTCAGCAGCAGGACAGTATGCTATTAGTCGACCGCTTACTGGAAGATGCACTATGTAGAGTATTGCTTGAATTACAAAGTCGTGGAAGACGTTTTTTCCCCTATCAAGCTTGCTAAACTGAGTTGTTAGCAGCTGACAACAAGCAAATAGCGGCCTGCCCTTATTCTTGGCGATAATAAACTAGTTTTGTTAAAATCGATAGCACAGTTGACTAATTTTTCTAAATAAGAAACGATTTTTGTATATTTAAGGCCGATTTAAACATATCTCAGTAATAGTGTAAGTTCCTGTTACTAAATAAACATTAAATAATTATGTCATGTTAATATTAATAATAGTACAACTAAAATTTAAAAGCCTTATAGAGTTAAGAGAGTATGGGTCAGTGTTTGTGTTGATTATTTAAAAATATTTCCCAACCAATAACGCGAAATGAATTACCTACCAATCATGGAAACAATAGAGCGCAGAAGTTGTACGCGTGATCGCTTACGAATATTTTACGTGATCGGTTAGGAATGTCCCGAGTGATCGGTTAGGAAATATTTAAGCCGAGTCAAGGATCTACGCTATAAGGTCTAGGCGCTAGGCGCGACTGCACTTGTTCCTCTTGGTGTTGCGGTCCATCTTGCACACCTCGTGGGGGCTACACTTCACGTTGTCGCAGTAGACCGCTGTGCTACTGGAAGCTGGAAGAGAGGAAATAAATAAATATTAGCGGACATTTTACACAGCGCCATCTGGCCCATAACTATTAAAAGAACTGCAAAACATTCGATCTGATGCAGCTTAATCATATTATTAATCATATTAGTACCTACTGCGTACTGAAACGCAACTGTAGCTGGATTGTTATAGTAAACAAAAAAAAAACGATTACGTTTTTCCGCTCAATTATTATTAATCATTGTTGGGAATCAAGTTAAGCGACGTAATAATAAAATATTCGAGTGTGCGCGCCCCGTAGCGAGTCAAATACACGCGCAGGTCAAGGACGCGCGGGTTATTGACCCGCGGTTCATTGACGCGCGGGTCACTGATACGTGCCGAGCGCTGTCTTTTCGATTTCTAACAAGGATAACTAATTATTAAGCAGAATTACGTATTTTTTTTTAAATATAAAAAAAATAAAAAGTTTAGAAAAAAAAAAGTATAAGTATTTTTTTTTTATGTGTGGAACCTACCCCTTAAGTTTGTCAGGTTGATAATGAATGACCTTATATAACAGTGCATGCAATAGTGGAAATTATGGTATACGAAAACACCAAAATAATAGAAAAAAAAGCGTTCATTTACGTTTCGTTTGCAATTTATTATAGTAGAATTATTGCCCTCTAAGACTCATGGTATCGGTAGGTAAGTATTCTTTTTCTTCTCTGGTGTGAAGGTGCTTATGAACTAGCCTAGCAAATATTTTTGTGAGAACAGAGTGCACACCTTTTTCGACATTTTTGCTAGAATTTTCATTTTTCATGTGAAGAGATGGTAGTTAATAAAGACAAAAATTCCTTACATCCACCCTTGCTGGAGCTGCCGGTCCCAGTTCCTGATGACGCGGAGACGGTGCAGCTCTTGGCGTTGCAGGAGTTGCCGCAGCACACCTTGCCGTTGGTGCACTCGTAGTCCTGCATGCACTTCGGGCTGCAGCCGTACACCTTGGACGGCAGGGGGCAGTTCCCTGGAAGCATGAGGCGATTATTTTCCTACTCTACTGGGACATTAGCCTCTAGCTAGAGTGATGAACTAACTATACCATCCATTACCTGGTGGTAGGACACCGCAGTGGTTTCTGGTTTTTTTGTTCACACTATATAATATGTTTAGACACATATCCTACAATACTTAATTCTGATATTAACTTTCTCTGTGACTGTACAAAACAGCTGCAGTATTTCGATGATGACCGAAATGTCAGTAAATAAATAAATAAAAATTTAAAGTGTCATTTGGGCCGAATCGGTGAAAAATGTTTTGGTTGAAACGTCGCTTTTCCAAATATAGGCACTGCCTCCATTGGGACCTACTCATTAGGTTTTGAAGACTAGCAAGTGCAAATTACAGAGCAACGAGACGTCTCGAGGTCCAACCTACATCGACAGTTTTACTACTCCGAATTTAAAAATTCCAACATAACCAAGGATTTTCCATTAACTCACCAGCTGCTTGCACGTAAGAAATGGTAACCGCTACAGCCAACGCAGCCACAATCAATGTCATGGAACCTGGAATGGAATAAAGACATATCCTTGTGTAAAGTTCCGAAAATATATTTCTAAGCTTGTATTTTATATCCAAGACTATTTATTTAGACTCGTTTTAAGATAAGTTTAGAGTAAATTTAGAGTTTTAACCTTGAAATTTTTTTTGTAATTATTTTTTTGTAGAAGGAGAGTAACTTAGAATGCTTACGCGACGCTTTGGAGACGCAGCCTAGTTTGCTTATGCGCCGTCCAAAGCAGTCCGCTTCTGGAGCACAGCTTATTAATACGTATCGTTACGTTTAGCATATAATATAACTCAGGAAATTGTATGGAAAGGCTCGTAATTAATAAATGCCTTTTAAGTGTTTCCAAGACTATTTATTTAAACATCCACACCTAAGTAGGCACGCAGAACAATTAGAACATTTATCGGGATAAGAAGCCTCGATACTTGTAAACTTGTTAAGTTTGAACTCTCTTGTTAGGCCAGTGTCAAGGAAGATATTGATTTCCTTGGGCCAGTGTAGATTGGGACGGCAGGCAACAGTTCTGGTATACGACAAATTCATAATACCAACATTACTAGCACAAAATGGTATGTGCTAGTTGGCACTGTTAAACTGCGTTATTCCCACAAGCCCACAAGGATAATATCACTAATAATAAAGAGGATGTAAGTAATCAAACCTCACGATGTGTAAGATACCTAACCCATCAAAAAGGTACTTACCCACTGTGATTCATTCAACCAATAATTCATTCAGCCTTCAATTCAAGATGTCGATCAACTTAGTTTGGTGTTAAAACGAGGATTAGGTACGTAAGTAGGTACTTATAATATTTTGCATTATATATTCATAGCTAGTCAAATATTGTAGAGGCATAGATACCTAGACATAGTGGACCACAGAACCACCTACCTACCTACTCTACTCGTATCTAACCAAAGTGTAACCGTTTTATGAGAGTCGAAGCAGACTACGGGCTGCTACGGGTATCTTTGTCGCTTTCGTCAACCTGTTGCTGTTTTAGCCTCAGGCCGTCTATTTCACATCTACTTACCTACAGTGCAGTCCTTACTGTCCTTAGGTACTTTTCTAGGGGACTGCTTGAGGATCTACTCCAGCGGACGAAAGCGATTTATCATGATTTGTGATTTTTTTTGGTTCAGCTTTTGTCCCTCTGAACTTAGTTGTATTGTCACCGACATTAGTTGTGACATATTAGTATGAAAAAGTTGGACTACGATATTTGTAGGGAATATCGTTTGTCGCTTTCAAAAGTAGACCCTCTATCGCGGCGACATGCGACAGACGGACGACAGCGACAGGCTTACTAAATAACCCCACGTCCCCACCTTCGACTCGCCATGCGCCAGCCAGTGGAACGAGTAAGTTCAGTGCAACTATGAGCTAAATGTTTTGGCTGCTACTTTTTGGGGAAAATATTATCATTTCATTGCAGTTACACGACCTTAAGTAAACTTACATAAATGATTTTTATTTAGAGAGCTTTTAGAGCTTGGAGTACGATTCTAGCTCGAGAGATGGGATCATCCTCGTGGGATCAATTAAACCATATTATTATAATACATATATAGGTAGGTAAGGTACCTACCCATAAAAACTGTGCGGCTTGCTTGGTATTATTGTCTTTCATTGTCAATCTTATTTATGTCAATGAACAAATACGATAATAGATCATAAAGACGAGTCTAATCCAATGTTAGCAGGCATACATTCTTACCTCCGCTATTAATTTATTAGTGTAAAGTCCACAGAGTTAGTGTCATACAAACCTACATAACTACCTATAATAACATAGTATTTAGTACCAATTTTATTATTATTAAACATACAGGTTCTGCGCCGGCGCCGCCGCTCATGCAAATCTTGCAATCAATCGATCGTCGTCCTTGACTTTAGTTATTACTATGCAAGGTGCAATGCAAGGCAGTTTAGTAAGTTACTAAACGACTCTTGCGCTTCAGTAGAAAATAATAGTACTAATAAAAATAGTACTAATAAATAGTAGTAATAATAGTAGTTTGTAAAATGTTCTACCTAGGTAGAGATCAAACAGGTTGTTGGACAGAGGTTGCAGGTTCAATCTCGCTGTGGGACAAATGTTTGCATGATCTGCAAATATTGTTCCGGGTCTGGGTGCTTCTAATATGTGTTCTATGTAAGTCCGCAAATATTTTATGCCGTGGGCCGTGTGCGTTTAAACTGCTTAGATACGTGTGCGTGTATCCTAACCTACCCAAACAGCAATGTTTATCTTATCACTCTACTTAGGTCACTTGGTTAAAGGGCTATCTTCCAGTGCTACAATTACATAATTAATTAAATGAGTCTTAATTAAAAGTGAAGTTTATTTAGATATTACCTATGTAGTTTACTTGGGTATACTTACTTTATTATAAATAAGAATTTCAGTTGAGCAGTCAAATGAGCGCTACTTCTACGTCATGTAATCAGATCAAATTCTTATATCTAATCAAACTGCGAAAGTTTGAATGGGATGTTTATTACTCAATCACGACAAAACGGTTGAACAGAGATGGATTAAATGTCTAGAATAGCACATACCTACTAGGTACTGTTTATTCCGAAAAAATTGGAACTATATTCCTCGCAAACGCAGTCGCGGGCAACAGCTAGTAGAATATTGATTACATTTCGATTATTCACCAACTTATTATTATCTTGGGTCAGCGCTAGTGACCACATAAACATAAAAGTGACGATTGTTATTAGGCTTTCATATTATTTAAGATATAGGTATCTAAGTAGGTAAGCATCTTTTTTTTTTTTTTTTATTCAAATTGAGACCCCTCTTCGCGCCGGCCGCCGCCGCCGCACTATGGGTCAGCACCAGCAGCGTAATTATCGTCTCTCTAATTATACTATATAAAACTTTGATTTTTCCATATTTCTCAATGAATAATGTAGTAGGATAATTGAACTATCATATACCACAAAAAAAGGCTGCTTAAACACATATTAATAGCCACAATCTCGAACTTGAATGTAAGGAATTAGATTCATAGACTTATGAAAAATTGTGTTATGCCATTTTCAGAACGATTTTTTTCTGAATATTTATTAATAAACTATTACTTATTATACATCATTATGCGGTACTTTACGCTTTCTACATCATTCAAGCAAATTCTTATATGATTAATAAAGTTAGCTTTTCCATTTTCGAAAGTACCTACTAATATTTTTTCGGTTTTGAAAATTCTAATCGACTTTTCTTAATTACCGCTGTCTCCCGACAAGGTGCTACTACTGCCGTAACGTTCCTTGGTCTGTATAGGTACTAATAGGATTTAAAATATAATTTTGAGGCAAAATAGTTTATAGTGGAAAAATCTGAAATCGGCGCCGTAGCAGCGTACATTTATTAGTTATTGGTTACATTGGTCCCTTGGATACATTAGCCAACTTTCTTATAGGCGAACAAGTGTTCACAGTAAGAATATTATATTTAATTCTAGTGCGCACCGAGGTAGGTAAGGTACCTACCACCTACCTACATAATAATTTCAACAAATGAAATCTAGAAGCTTATATACAAAATACATTCAACTAGCTCTACCAGTAGGTAAACAGTTGGATTACTTACCCATTATTATTTATGTAAATACCACTGCCACTCACAAATACTGGTCACAGACTGGTCTGTCTGGGGGCATCGCTTGAGTGAGCCTCGAGAGTCAGAGGTTGCTATTGTGTACATACCTAGTAGAAGGTGGTAGGTATGTATGTTGGTATGAGTTTTGTGCAAGAGACGTGTGTGTGTTATGTTACACCACTGTCGATCGAGTAGGGGGCTCACGTTAGCGACCGCGACTGCAACCGAGACCGCGACCAAACTGGTCGCGTAGTGTGCGGCGCGGGTTAAAAAAAAAGTTTAGACTTTTTGTTCATAAATCCCCTGCCCCAGCTAAATTCGATTCTAAGGGGATTTGCGGACAAAAAGTTCATAAATCCCCTTCGTAGGGGATTTCCGAACCAAGCCAAGGAGTCAGTGTTTGTGTCTGAGGGACTCTTGCGCACAAAGCTATTATATCGTGACCGTTATTATGGTTCAGCTTATGTCCGCGACTGCTTTGAACATAGTTGACACCGACTTTACGATAAACTACAATAGGTACCTAGGTACTTGCCACGGTTGACGTCTGTCGCTGTCAAGGGTAGAGCCTTTAGTCTGGTTGCTGTCACTATTACTAAGTAATAACGGCTTATTACCACGGGACCAAATCATTAATGATTCCTCAAAAAGCTTAAGAAAAGTGTTTACTGTTTTAGGTATTAGTAACATCAATTTTCATGAATTCACCTAACACGGCCATTTAAAAGCTATTGCCTCCGTCAAAAAATCACGAAACGTGCGTGATGAATCGTCCTCGTCGTAGTCAAGACAGTCACGCAATGGACTTATTAGTCATTCCATAGGTGCACGACTGGGTTCGTAATTTTCGTAGATAAACAAAGTCAACTCTGTGAAGGTATTACAAATTTTGAGTTTGTATAGATGAAAAAACGCAACCTTTTGAGCAAATACCTATGTATAGTTCTCTCGGCGGATCTAGGCTTCCGTGAAGTTAGCCGTTTCGATGCGCAAAGACAATTTAGTTAGAAAAAGCTCCATTGCGCATCGGAATGGCTAACTTCACGGAAGCCTAGATCCGCCGAGAGAACTATACGTAGGAACTATACACCTACCTATTATGCCAAGAAAATGCCGGCAAATGAATCTAACCAAGAGAATCAACTTCTTGGTTCATACTTCGAGCATTTACATAAATGCTGAATGCTGAATGCTTTGTCTGGGCGGGCTCATAATTATCTGTGGTGCTTGCGATCATTACAAAACCCCAAGAGAATGTAAGCACTATTCAGGTTGCATAGCGACTTTTAACTTTGACATTTGCCATCTTGTTATTGTGACAGAGGACTTTACACTTCCATTCATTGTGTCACTGCACTGCAGTGATACTAGCTAAGGCGATTTATCTTTGAGAGATTTCAAGATATATATTTGCACAAATAAATGTTACAAAAGGTCTTAAAAGTAATATGGCACTTAGAACTTATTTGCCCTTTTCAGGCATTGCAAATTATATGTAGGCTATGCTGGGCGATAAGCTGCTCAAAGAATAACTAAAAGGTATTATATAGGTTGTTACTTAGTATTGGGGTAATATTTATGTTTTTCGAAGTATTTTTTCGAAGAGTTTTGGGACGATTGACCCAAAAATGCGGTTGGCGCGTTGGTTGGTGACTTATAAGAAAATAAAAAGGGTGATATTAGTTTATCGTAATATACAAAATATTACGATAAACTAATATCACCCTTTTAGGTAAATTACTTTGAATACAATTTAGAAGTGGGCTATAACAGGTAAAAAAAGAAACCTGTTCCGCCTGTTCCAGTTCCATTAAATTACCGTTCCAGAAACCTGTTCCAAAATAACAGCAATAACAGTGGTTGTGTTGTAACATAGTTCGTGTAGAAATTTAAACATTTGGTAGGGTAACAGTGCTGAGGAACAGTTTCAGTGCATGTTCCTGAAATGAAAACCATCCTTCATGCTTAACAGGCTTAGGACTGACAGCTTGACATTTGAATTTTAGAAATTTCAACAAGATACATAATATTTACTAATCAAGCTGGCGCATTTAAAGGGTTTCTATTCATTTTATATACATAATCATTGTGTTATTTACAGTACACATTTTTGTACATTATTTACATAATCATTGCGTTATTTACAGTACACATTTTTTGTAACTTTACAACGACATCCACCTGTGTTGCCACTGTTGCCAGATCGAATCAAACAAAAGGAGTAACGTTCGGATACACGAATACGCAATCTTAATCATTAATTTATGACATGACAAGTTAGTTTTCTTCACTACAACAGTATGACAAGACAAACACGAACAAATAAATATTTTTACTGTAATGTATTATGTATGTTTTACAATGCAACTATTTTTTTCATTATTATGAATGAAATGTATACAACAGTATTTTTTTCTGTAAAAAAATGAGCCCAACATTTCCGAACGAATGCAACACCTGTTCTCTGCTTGTAACAGTAACAGACAGGCATAACAGCTGCTATCTCGTACCAACAAAGGTAAGCTGTGTAAGCTAGAATAGAGAAGAGCATGTTCCGTGGCGTTATCTCTTTCTAACAAAAATAAACTCCATACGCTAGAATAAAGAAAAGCATGTTTCTGCAGATTTGGGCTGTTGTGGAACTGGAACAGTTTCTCTTAGGTCTAGACAACAGTTCCATACTGTTCTAAAGTGAAACCTGTTGTTTTTACCTGTTCCGATATATACGCCTCACTCCTAATACAATTTGTTACTGATTTATTGAAATTTCAAGTGTTTGTTCATGTGAATGAAGTGACGTTTTTGTTCGATTTCGTGTGGTTTTTTCTATAAAAATGTAAGACACGAAATCGAAATACAACGTCGTACTAACCTGGAAACAGTTTTTGTTGTTTTTTAATATGATCACCTTCCAAACACGTTCTTGGCTGTATTTTTTAAGTCAGACTTTCTGATCGTTAATATTTTAGGCTACTTTGCACAGAAAAAGCGACTTGACCGAGCATTTATCTTGCAACACTGTGTGTCAGCCAGCTGAACTGACGAACGACGCGGGCGACGCCTACTGGATGAACCACGGACTAATTTCAAAAATTCCGTTTTGTTTGTTGTCAATGTTGTCATTATTCCGAACGAAACGGAAATGGGAAATGTCATTCAAACAATTTCAAACAAAATAACGGGCGTATCGTATTTATTTCGTGTTGGAAACTTGGATCTAGTAATTTTTATAAATAAGCAGCTCTGCTAGCATGTTTTTAGTGTTTTAAAACGATACATCATAATTATTACAAAACTTTATTTAAAATGGACCCTTTCACTCAAGTAAGTTTGGTTGTGATGTGTTTTTTAAGTTTATTATTTATTAAGTTTATCTTTTATTGGATTCGCTTTGTATTATACGTAAATACTTCTCCACAGCGTATGCTTGAGCGAGCACGGGCAAGACAAGAAAAAATTGACCAGAAATTAGCCGTTTCGGGACAAGCTGTGCCCAAGCGAAAACCCCTCACAGAGAACATAATCAAAAGTGAGAGTTCTCCTTCCAAATCGCCTGCTAAATCATCTAGAAGCTCTATTACATCGCCACCTGCTAAAACTGCTAGAAGTTCCTTATCTTCTCCTCGAAAAGCGTCCAATGAGACTTGTAAAGGAATTACTCCAATAAAAACGATTAACCGGCGGTCCAGTACTCAGAAATCTGATCAGTTGATAGTAGCGTCACCTCAGCGACCCCGCAATGATGTAATAGTCACAAAAAAGGAGTTCAAAAGCCCGAAACGAGGAAGCATGCCCAGAAGGAACTCCGATGTGTCAGTTGAGATCAACATTTCTCATCGGAACGACATTCAAATTGAAGTGCAAGTGGAAGAAAGAGATGCTCCTATCAGTGTTGTGTACGACTCACAGGCATGCGGGAGCAATGTTATTATCCAAGAGATTGAAGGTGAGTTTTTGAAAAAAATATATAAGTACTTTATCACTGGTGATAGAGTGAATAGGCCTCCTGAATGAAGGCCTCCATCATGGCCATTATTTATTCTATGAACCATTTGTTGGGTGACCATTAATAGCATATTAATTGACTGATAACATGCTTCGAAAAGAAAGATGTCAGTTCTGGGCTATAACTATAACAGTTGTTATAGGTCAATATAGATGGAATAAAATTACCATAATTGAGTTCATCATCAACATAGTCCGACGATAATGGATTAGGCTGGCATAGGACCGCCAAGGAAACCGGCATGTCCGAGAACTAAAAATTCGAAAGACATGTGCCATCCACCAATCCCAAGTGGGGAAGTTCTCAAGTTTGGATTAAGACCCAATCACTTTCGCCCGAGAGTAGGCCAGTGTCTCAGCAGTGGGAACTTTAGAAGGCTGTCATGATGATGAGGACCGCTGAAAGTATTAAAGAGAAGGCCAGCAGTGGCAAAAGGCATGACTTCTTTATTTATGGCTTCTGTGACTTATATCTGTCACAATTCAGCCAGTGACCGTTTGTTAAGCTTTGTAAAATGATTAGATGTTAAGATGTGAAAAAAATTATCGGTATTTAAAAAGAGGGTCGATTAAAATTTTGTAACCAATTTTATTTAGACTCTAAAAACACAATTACAAAAATAAAAGGCTTAGATAGACATAACATAGACAGATAGAAGTTAATACAGTGGTGAACTCTAGTGATGAAGTTCATAGGTCACCCGAAGACCTCTATTGGTATAAGATTTTCTCTTACATTAATATTTCTATATCCTGTGTCCTGCCAGACAAGCATTAGATAGTAAGGTCATTATACTAATGACAAACAGTACTACCTAAACATTACTCACCATAGATAAACTTACAAATTAATTAGTAAATTACAGTTTCAAGGAAACAGCTTCGTAAACAAGCTTAGAACTTTGTTATTAGTTGAGAAGTGTTGTTTAAGAGTATCGGAAACAATACGGATTTTAAGAAAATCTATTTTTTGCAGCATTATCTAGTAGAGGTATGAGTTAATAGATTTTTTTATTAATAACAAAGAATGCTAAAAACAATACTTTTATCAACTTTTTGGTGATTGACTAATAATTTTGTTGGGTGTATAAAAACTAGTTTTTTGGGTAAATGCAGCCAAAAACCATACCTTGAAGTCACTATGTTAGTGATCAAGGATAATATAATAAATTATTCTAGTGACCTTTTAAAATGTGAATAAAACCATTCTCATTTTAGTAGGTTACAAACATTTTTTAAAAGATATTTAAGCTATGCTTAGTTTTGGGTTGAATGGCGCTCTGTAAAAATGTCCACAAATATTGATTCAAATAATATTCATCATGACAGTAACTAATCCACCAACGTAGATTGGAAGTTCTTAGACATGCCAGGTTCCCTCATGATGTTTAATCTCACCATATGAAAGCACTGGCATAATATTTAGTACAGTAAATTTTTAATTATCCTGATGATATTTGTGTGTGCATTACAGACGGCCAGTCGGACAGTCAAGACGCATCCAGCAAGATGGAGAAGTTGACAGAGGATGAGCACAAGTCAGACAGGAGACTCCGGAACAATTTCAAATCGCGTTTGGACAGACTCGGCAATTTATATTCAGGTGAGCTGTTCTATAATAACACAAGCTGTTGCCCGCTACTTCGTTCGCGCGGAATTCGGGAACCATATTTTTTCCCGAGATAAAAAGTAGCCTACGTATTATTCCATTTATATCTATATTTAAATTACAGATAAATCGTTTCAGTGTTGTTGAATTATAGAGGAACAAACATGCATCCAAACAAACATTCAAATAAGCATTTATTTTTCATTAGTGTGATAAAAGTAAGTTCGTATGGCCTAACAACTTTGAAAAAGCCGGGACCGACTGCTTAACGTTCGCTCCGAAGCACGGTGTGATAGTGTGATTATAATAACGCGCCGCTTTTCGCTATAAAAATCGCGCAGACAACGAAAAAATAAATACACGTAATGTACTACAATACTCCTCCGCCCTTGTGATATTTGCTTTTTACCGAACCCCCTTCTCTTTCGAGCTTAGACGATCCCTTATTCTCAATTTTTCTGAAAATGTGTCTAACAGTCAACATGATCTTCTTTTCATAATCTTTGGAGCACTCGTGACGTAGCTGGCTAAGTTGTTCCTAACAGATTAACGAAGTTAAGCACTGTTTCGCGTAGTCATCATTTGGATGGGTGACCGCCAGTGGCAATTTCAACTGAGCGCTCCCGTGCTTCGGTAGGAACGTTAAGCAGTCGGTCCCGGCTTTTTTAAAGTTGTTAGGCCATGACAGAGGCCTTCGGGCGGCCTAGAAACTCTTGTCACCAGAGTTGGCCTCATACAGTCTTACTTACTTTTAACATGATCTTGCAATTCCAGATAACCCCAGCCTCTCGTCACCTATCCACCAGACGGAGCTGAACTTCCACTCGGAGACTCCGCCCCCAGAGCCAGCCAGGGAGCCCCAGGCTGGCAAGAAGAAGTTCGGACGCCTAGCGGCTTTAGCTGATCAGATCAACAACTGGGAAGATGATTTGTCTCATCATACCTTTGTAAGTATAAATAAATATAGGCAGACAGGATAGCTCCGAATTTATTTTACACGACTCCATCTGGCTCAAAACTAAGCAGAGCTTGTACTATGGATACCAGAAAACTGATAAAACTCACTTTTTTAATTGGAATACGCTTCGCCGTGGCACTTCGGTAAGCCGCGCGGTCTGAAATAAGAGTAAAACTCCGTCATCAGTGGCCACTGACTTATACGAACTTATAGTAGCAGCGGATCTCGACTGTCGTGAAGTTAGCCGTTTGTGATGCGCAAAGACAGTTTTAGTTTGAAAAAGATCCATTGCGCATCGAAACGGCTAACTTCACGATAGTTGATGTCCGCCGGCAGCACTATACTTATATTGTACTAGCAGTCCGTGCCAGCTTCGCGCGGGTGCAATAAAACCGTACCTGTGCGAAGCTGGGGCGGGTCGTTAGTAATAAATATAGCCTATGTTACTCAGGTATAATGTAGCATTCTAATGGTGAAAGAATTTTTGAAATCGGATCAGTAGTTTTTGAGTTTATTCGTAACAAACAAAAATACAAATGTTTCCTCTTTATAATATTAGTATAGATTGAGTATATCATACATCTAGTACCCATAACACAAGCTCTGCTTAGCTTGGGGCTAGATGATGATGTGTGGATTGTCCAGCATTATTTATTTATTATATTTTTTTGAATTTCAGAACCCAGAGCCAGTAAAGAAACCGGCTACAAAACTGACTAAACCCTCAAAACCTGACATCAAAGATAAATTGGAAGCTTCTACTCTAGATGTTTCCATACACTCTCTAAATGATATCAACAAGGTCTTAAAGACTACAAAGTCTAAACAGGTAAATACTACTATAATTTTTCGTGCTCAAACGGTGAAGGAAAACATTTTTTTTTATACAACTGAGTTGGCAACCAAGCGTACGGCCCACAAGATGGTAAGCGGTTACCGCAGCCTAAGGACGCCTAAGGACGAGGTATCACTTGCGGGTTGCCACCTTGAGGCTAAGATCGAAAGCCTCATATGCCAGTAATTTCACCGGAAATCATACCCACACCGGAACACAGCAATGCAAGCATTACTGCTTTGCGGCAGAAATAGGTATGGTGGTAGTCCTTCCCCAGACGAGCTCTATCAGAGAGAACTCTACTACTCTTAAACTAACATCGTGAGGCAACTGGCATGTTGAATAACTAAAAGAAATACATTAATGTAAGTACCATCCACTAATCAGCATCGGGGTCGCGTGGTGGACTAATGTATGACCCAAACACTAGCATGAGAGTAGGCCAGTGTCCAGGCAGTGGGAAAATAAAAGGTTGTCATGATACATTTTGTAGGATACATACATGCAAAGCTTATAATATGGGAACCAGATAGCTAATAGATTTTGTAAATACATACTAATCATAGGAATACTCAGACCCTTAACAAATATTTGACAAACTATGTGGCGCGGCGGGTAAAGGTCCGCCTGCGACGCAGGAGGTGGCGGGTTCGATTCCCGTCTTAAAACAAATGGTTGTACGATCTGCGAATATTTGTTCCAGGTGTTCTAGGTATTTTCTATGTATAATAAAAAATATTTATCTATATGTATTGTATTTTAGTATATCAGTCATCTAGTACTCATAACACAAGCTCTGCTTAGCTTGGGGCCAGATGCTGTGTGGATTGTCCAGCATTATTTATTTATTTATGTATTTGCAGATCGTGCAATCAGTACCTATCCATATTGTTAATGTATCAAAACTTTAATTCTCTTCCAGACAACTAAAGCAGTGAACACACAGACGTTCAAAAAGCCGGTTAACGAATGCCAGCGGCTTCAGAAGCAGATTGTAGCTGAACTGGTGAGTACCTAGCTTGTAAGCTGTTACCACGTATGTGACTGTCAAAACCGCGTAAGTGATGGCTCAGAAGTCAGAACCTATAACCTGTAATTTATAGATCAGAACTCGGAACCAGGCCGAAAACGCTGGCAATTCGTAAGCGTCTTCGGCCTGGGCAATGGTGTAATAATTGGCGCAAATAACTATGTAGGAGAATTTCATTATTCCTAGGACTGCGTAGTGCGAGGAGGATAAATGGGTTTTGAAGTAAATGGAAGAATAATCAAATAGTTAAATGGTTTTTGAAAGCTAAAGCTAAAAATGTTCCCATTTGTGTATGATCGAGTCAACCATCCTACTTAATTTACCTACCTAAATCTCTTTAGTAACTGCTATTCTATTTTATGCAGGCGCTTCTGTTACGTCTTTTGAACCACCTATGTTGCATTATAATATCTACAATTAGTTATTATTTATGAAAATGTGGAGTGAGTTACCAATAATTTGTTACACTTTATAGCTAGACTGTACCATGCACTTACGCGGTATTTTTATTTATTATTTATTACGTTTTAAATCATGATGCTTAAATTTTGAATCTTATGTTTCGTGTACCATTTAGATTATTTTAGGAGAATTTCAGTGATCATACAAATGACTAAGTATACCAAAATGAGAAATAATACTATGAAATATAAAAAATATATAAGTAATGTCATATAAAAATCTTCATGTATGACAAAAGGTAAGTATTATATTTTGTTTATTATTAAGGCGAGTTTGTATGAAAACTTATTTGGTTTTAGCCAGACAATAGAAACGTGTCTGTTTCATACAAACAATTCTCATAAAATAAAGATAAATCGAATACAAATCGTTATTTTGAGTATTTTTTCAGGCCTTTCAAACAAAATGCTTTATTAAATACCTAGATCATTTTAGTTATAGGTTTTTATTTTTTATTATGTTTAAGTTGTTTACTAATTTAGTAGTATCTTCCGCTACTAACAATCTCTCGGCTTCCTACGATTGGTAAATTGTGGGGTTTTTCCGCAATATTTCAACAATGATACAATTTTGTGTTGGTGACGGTTTAACGGCGAAGTTGCATCTTATGTAATAAATCGATTCGTATATTACAATAAAGTTCGGCTGATTTTTCGTTATTTCGTAGTGTTTTAAAGTCTGTTAAGTCCGTGTTTTTTTTTATCATGAATAGTCCTTCGTTTGACCACGATCTCGCCTGCTGGAAAGCGATGATATGGCCGACGGTAGAGCACGAAGGTCTATGTCTATGGTCTACCTGTTCACTCTAGCCTTGAAGACGCCCGGTTTGTAATTGTAAAACGGCTTATCTCTAGGTACTCTTCTCGTATTTGATATTCTGCAAAATCTGCTGACAGCTTTTATTGAAGAATAAATAAAACGCGGGGTTATGTTCTGCCTAAAAATGAATTGCTGTGCGTTAGGCTCGCTAAAACTCGGCAACGGCTGTGTGTGTTGGTCTTGAAACATTCGTAAGATTAGAGTCCAGGGAAGGTTTAATAAAAATGAGAAATAATGGAAAAATTACGCGAGTGAAACCGCGCCGGGTCTACTAGTTTGAATATAAAACACCTTAGCATTTTGATTACCTACTTTACATGAGTATGGCCCCAGTATTTATTAACAGCGCAGGCCCGCATAGCGAACAAGCGATCACCCTATCGGTGTAATCGGTGACTATCTAACTACCTATTGTAAACAAACTGTGAGGCAAGCGCCAAGCTGAAACTAATTCGAACATTGACCTCTTGCATCTTGATCAAATATCGACCTAAATACTATACTAAAAACTTGTCTTGTAGCGTAGTACTAATATCTTTTCTGTACTTGTAGCTTCGAACATATACCTATTATTAATGTCTTTGGCTTGTAGTACACAATATCCTAACTGGACACTACAAGACATTATGAACTAGCGAACCCGCCCCGACTTCGCACGGGTGCCACAAACTTTCCTCTTGAATTACTCTGTCTATTGCTGAGACAGACTTCATTTATGACATTATGAATAAAAGCGTATTTTCTACATATGTACCTATGTTAGAAAATAATAGCTTTCCTCACAATTAAAAATCCGAAAGACATGTGCCATTCACCAATCCGCATTGGGTCCGCACTCCCCGTGGTGGATTACCCAATCACTCTCGCTCGAGAGTAGGCCAGTGTCCCTCTGTAGTAGGAATAGGAACATTAGAACGCTGGCAAGTTATCTTTAGAAGTAAGTGTAACATGTCTCCGTCGAGCGTGATTTACACAATCTTGTGAATTCATTTTGTTTATTTCATTTACTATCTACTATTTTAGTGGCGGTCGATTTCTTGAGGGTTTATTTTCCATCTCTCATGTATTTTATAGTAAAGAAATAGGTTCAAAATATAAATAATACGAATAGTAAATAATTTTTTACAAACTGCTAATACAAAAAACACAAACCAGGAACAAAATTTAACAGAGCAAACATTTGTCCCGCAACGAATCGAACCTGCAACCTCTCGCTTCTTGCGGGCAAGCGTCCACCACACAAACGGTTGTTAAAAATATTTGATGAAATATCAAATGATGATGATAGTAAAAAAGTTTTGTATGCAAATCACATTTCCACAAACCACCATTCGCAACGACCTTGACCACTGAATGCTTTTAAAAGTAAAACTCAGCGGCCATTACTATCTCATACCATATTCCACGCATGCGCGGCTAACAATATTATCTTGCCGGCATCATTCATATGATCTATTCTTTTAACATTTTAATCTAAAATTATCAACACAAAAAGAGTTGAAATTTATGGTGAAAGAGACCATTTGTTCGTAGTTCGTCTCATCGAGATTAGTTGAGCCATGCCTTCAGGCGGTTTAAAAACTCTGTCATCAGAGTTGGCCACTGACTCATACGAACCTACTTACTTTTAGAGTAAGGCCCTTGGTTTCCCAATTCGCCATGGCAACCCAAGACCCCATACCGCAGTGTATAAAGCCGTAGGCATGCACTTCAGCTCATTGGGAAGCCCTGATGGGGCAATTATGCGCGGTGAAGTGCCTTTGTTTTGAACACGCCGAATTTTAAAACTCATAACGGCTTTGTTGTATGGTTTTACAACCGCGGTCGCTTTTCGAATTTAATATTTCGGGCAAAGCTGATTTAAATCCTTTTGTGGTCATTTCTACAAGGAACAGGCTATACTTAAAACTATGCATAAGGAATAAAATAGAATAAGATTTATTCGCAACGTACACAAGAAAATACGTAGGCGTTTATATGATGGACTCGTATTTAACTAAGTAGTTGCAAAAGGGAGGGTCCGTTTTTCAACTACTTATCTACTGCGACTCAGCATGTGCTGATTGTGACAACCAGCGCTGGTCTTCCGCAGAGCCGTTAGATGACGTCATAAACATCTGATCTTACGCTTTAGAATAAAAAAATAAATAAAAATGTAGATTAATTAACATCATCGCTTTTTGAATGCATCATGGCAAAAATCTCCTTATTCAATCATATCTCAAGGATCATTTTGATTAATCTTCTAATATTCCCACTTCTTGTACACTGGCCTACTCAATAGCCAGAGTGATTGGGTCATCATAATCATAATCCACCACAAGAATCCAATGCTGCAACCAGCACTTTTTTAATTTTGAGGCCAGTAAACTAAATTTCACACCTACAGAGTGATTTCCACCATGCGCACCCAACGCAGATGGTGGATGCTGGACGGATTGGTGGATGACAATGTCTTTCGAGTTTTTAGTTCTTATATTTGCCGTTTTCATTTCGATGTTCCCCTTCGTCGTTCGAGAGCACTCACAAGATCCACCTCAGCTTCACAATAAGGAAGTACTAATTTTCCTACAGTGTACGTGATCCAGCATAACTTGAAAGACTAAAGTTTAAAACAAGAGTATTCTCGGAAACATAAACACGGTCTGCCCCGTCGTTTTTACGACTTATTTTGAGCTTTACGGCTATATTTAAAGTTGCCGTGCCGTCTGGGTGGCCGGGACGAAAGGGAGGGCGGGGAATGTGTAGGAATAACAATATGCAAGTAAATAATAGGCGATAAATATAATACGCTTTCTGCCTGATTTACTGCTTGACGTAATGCTTGAATTGCTGTGTTCTGCTGTGTTGAGTTACGACGTTTTACATTGAGTAAAAATCGTGCTAGCCTGTTATTATCATCACCCTCATCATCATATCAGCCGATAAACGTCCACTGCTGGACATAGGCCTCATTCAAAGAGCGACATGACGTCCATTACGACCGACCCCTGCGACCGCTTTAATGTCATCGGTCCATCGAGTGGGGAGCCGTCCTACACTTCATTTTCCAGTTCATGGTCGCCATTTGAGAACCTTTATTTCCCAGTGGTTATCGGTTTTGCGGGCCTGTTATTATGAGATTCTAAAAAGGGCTTACTATCCTTTGAAAAATCTGTGGTGCGTTTCAAATGCCTGCAATGTATTTTCGTACATATCAAGTCGCATCAGCAGAAGATGAGAAGACAGTTCCATCCCATAGCGAAAGCCATTTCACAAGTCGTTGTCGCGTCCAAATGTCATAGCTGTTGAAACCCGGTGCTGGCAGTATGGGTTTCCGTCAACGTTGACCCGATTTGCATAGATTTACTTTAATAGCATTAGAAGCTTGCAATACCAGCAGTATAACTCGCGCTTTGCCACCTTGAGTAGTAGAGTTCTCTGTTATAGAGCTCGTCCAGGAAAGGACTACCACCATACCTATTTCTGCCGCCAAGCAGTAATGCTCACATTGCTGTGTTCCGGTGTGAAGGGTATGGTTTCCGGTGAAATTACTGGCACATGAGGCTTTCGATCTTAGCCTTAAGGTGGCAACCCGCGAGTGATACCTCTGGTATTGCAAGCGTCCATAGGCTGCGGTAACCGCTTATTATCTTGTGGGCCGTACGCTTGGTTGCCACTTCAGTTGTATAAGAAAAAAAACCTTGAGACAAAAATAGCAATTCTAATGAAAGAAAGACGAATAAACAATCCCAAATGAACACAGCATCAGACTTAGATACTTTCATAGAACCTTAAAAAAAACACCTGAACATCCAAATTGATGTCCTACCCGAATTTGTAATGTGACACCGCACCGTCACCGATGCGCGCTCGGCCCAATCGCTCGGAAAAGTGTCCGGTGTCGATCGGTGTAGAACTTCACTATGCCACAGATCGTGTAGGTACTATGGCAGTAGATACCTAATAAATCACATTATCATACCCATAAATCATTTTTCTAGATATTCATCTTAGAATTTTGAAAGAAAAGTCATCGTTTCTTTCCAAATTTCGTTTGTTTACGTTGCTAAGCGACAATCAAACTAATACACTTGACACTGGCAAAATTGTGGCAAACTAGCCACAGAGGCCATAAAACAAAAGAATAAGAAGAAGAGTTGTGTTGACATATAAATTTGCCTATCAGCACAATTATATTTTGACGCCGATATAAATGTAAGAGGGTTATTATGTATTTTCCGTCTGTCGTCGCGTCAGTACGTCCTTTACACTGTACTGCTACCTTACTTGACTTGACTTCTTTATTTTATGGCTTCTGTGACTTTTTGTCTGACACAATTCTGCCAATGTCCGTTTGTGTTGCTTCGTAAACCTAAAAGATGTTTAGATGTAAAAAAAATGATCGGTTTTCAAAAAGGGTCCTTAGGTTAGGTATTCATTAAAAAAATCTGTCATTTCAGCGGCTTGCTAAGTAGTCTTTCTTTGTAATTCTTATGTCAATAAACAAAACCGATGATAGATTTGAAAGACACATTTATGCCACTGAGTCCATAAACGAAGAAGAAGAAGAAAGAAAGACACATTAGGTAACAGAGATTTATATGAATAAGTCCGAATGCGTGCAATATGAACAATACGTACCTTATACGCATAGGTGTGAAAGAGACGGCCTGACATAGCAACAGGCGGACGACAGCGACAGACTTACATAATATAAAGATTTCGCAATTTATCTCTGTCCTTCATTACTTCTGAAGAATACTAGGAAACTTCGTGCCGTATCGTGGAATAAAAAGACGAATATATTAAACAGATTCCTAATGGAGAACGATCAGCTTACGAAGTCTTATTGTCTTGTCAAACAAAACAATGTGAATTAATTATCTTGAAGATATTGGCGAGGTACTTTATTGGCCACGTTAAATCGAAATGCAGAAGCGTCCGTGGCATAGGTAATGTTCTTCTTTCGATTTGGTGTGACTGCTAAAGGTCACTTCACGCAGGTCCCAGATGCGACAGTCGATCGGTATTTCGCTAAGCTTAGACCAAAGTTTTGTACTTATAAATTCCATCGCTTGATTTTGCTGACCATACTTTCACATACTAAATAATTCTTAGTGCCTATTAGGCAATTTTAGAGTATTCTGAAGAAAAGACGCTCTTACCGAATGCACAGAATTTCGTATTCAAACCATAAAAACTTATCAAAGAGCCGACAAAACCTGTGCTAACATTTAAGGCTAATGCTCTGTTTATGCTCAAAGCACATAACAAAAAATGTACTCTTTAAGGGTACATAAAGTATGAAGGTATCTAGATCGTGAGTCAGATCTGCCGTCTGTAACTCGTGGGAGCGCTAAGCCAGTGACCTGTTAAGCTCTGGTCTCCTATTTACGTCCTCCACGGCAGAATAAACATGATTATTGGTATTTGTAAAATTACAACTCGTTAATGTAGCTACCTTTACAAAAAAAAAAATAAGTAAATATAATTTGATTAAATAGGTTTAAAAAAATATGATAAACTACAATAAAAAAAGTATAATTAAGAATTCAATAGGAAATAGTCTACTAATGCCCTCATTCATAAAAACGTTATCATTATAGAGGCAGTATTTCCTTGTCGTCCTTATGTCATCGAACGATGATAAGGATTATGTGATATGGCAGCAGGTTATGCGGTGAAATATTACAAAAACACTCAATCAATCAATAATACTTGACTGACCTCGGAAAGCAAAGCATGGCGTGAATAGGAGACCAGAGTTTTTTAGGTATTGGGTTCTCTAACGTTCACTTGTTTGCAGGTTTTACATAACGGTGTCAAAATCTTTCTGCTTTAAGAGAGAGCCGATCAACTTCTGTGGAGCCCATAATTTTTTTATGGATCGAATCCTAGAAACTGGCCCCTTATTTATTCATGAAACAATCTAAAATACACTTTAGGGTGCTTTAGCTATCAGGGTTATTATGAATGAGGCCGTGATAACATGGCGTTATAGTCAGTTGTCACCTTTGGTCATTGACTGACATATGAATGACAAGGACTGACTGTACTCTAGCGAGCCGCTAAAATAAGTGTATTTATGAACCAGAACATTAGAAGATAACTTCTGTCGCGGATGCATAGTTTACACACTAGATGTTGCAGCAGTGAGATGAATGTCGAATAAAGTATTGACTGTTCTAGTAACCTAGTAATAATTTTAATCTGTGCATCCAAAATACAGATATAAAACCACCAAGGTGTTGATTTAGTTTCGTTTACGATTCGCTACAGATTTATTACCTTTCGCAAGCTTACGATACCGCTACGCCAAAGACGAATGATCTAAGAACTTCATCTAAGCAGCCCATGTAACGTGACATGACCTAACACGGCATGATCTAAAGCTATTTTTAAACTTGTACAGTGGCGAGTTGTCAGTGCAATTATACCAACGGCTATCGATTTTAGGTAGGTATTCTTCCAATGTCGGATTATCTAACTAAAGAAAAAAAGAAATAATACTTTATTGTGTCCACACATTAATTCACAAACTAGGTAGTACTAATCATATTAATTATGTGAATTTACCTATAAAAAAAACGACTTAATCTTCTGTGCTACTTTGGACATTTTAATTGTTTTTAGTTTTAGAAGCACAGCATGCGGTTCAGTTTCCTCAAGCTTCGAGCATATAAACAGATTATTCTCAATGTCTTTGCCTACGAGGTATACCGGAGTGGCAATTTCACTAGCAAAGATTGCAACTTACTTACGGAAGCGCTTAGTTGTAAATTACAGTAGCGTACAACCTCTATCCAGATAATCTTCTTGCTGCACGTTACATAAACTATTTGTTATGACAAGACAGCGCCTCGCTTTCAATCGAGAGCTTCACTCGCAATAGTGCATTTCCTGCCTTGCATCAGCTAGCAATATGTTTTTCTATCTGTAAACTAATTGACAGAGCGAGCGATACGTCTCTGCTTCAGGTCTGGCAAAATTTGTTTTCGTCTTTTAAGCGCAACACACACAAAACGCGGGCGCGGGCCCGCGGTAGATCTGCCGCGGGTGTTTTTTGTTGTATTTGTACTGACGTCAAGGATGACAACACACTGAACGCGGCCGCGGGTCGGGTGAAGCGCGGCAGCCGCTCCCGCGTTCAGTGTGATGACATCCTTGTCGTCCATACAAATTAAAACAAAAAACTCCCGCGGTGGACTGACCCGACCCGCACCCGCCCGCTGTATGTGTTGCGCGTTAGTTTGTTGGTACTCTTCTACAGAGTGCTTACGCTTACCACGAAAAACTCGTTTGACAATCGTAAATGTAAACGTATCGTCCAGCTGTCAATTTGTATAAGATTTTTAACAGCGCCTCTTTAGTGCGTTAAATTAAGTACCAAAATTCCATACCAATTGACAGGTGGAAGATACGTTTACATTTACGATTGTCAAACGAGTTTTTCGTGGTAAGCACTGTAGTTGTTTTACAACCGATCTACACAAAACTTATTATACTTAGGTACAAGTTTATATTTTTTTTTGTCGTCGGAGATTCTTGAGTGGAGGGCTTCCAAAAAAAAAAAAGGAAAAAAAGGACTGCTGGATATTTCCGTCTTATGAGATTCGATTTCGTGTTCTATTTTTATTTGAAAGGTTTGAAAGAAACCTTAGTTGGTCTCATGTAAAATTGCTAAAGATCTGAAAAGGATCTTCGGCGTAATGAGCAGAATAGCTTCTCAAAACAGTAGATTTCTTACCTTTAAATGTTTATGCTTGGAGATGCCCGTTTGATATCACCTTTAAAATACTATTCAACTAATAAGAGAACTCCTTGGTGCAAGTCAGAAAATTTAAAACTAAACGGTACTAGGAAGTCTATGGGAAGGGACTTTTAAAAATAGCTGTTGCAATAGTGATGTCTATGTTCAGCAGATGATAAATGTGCTGTAGACACAGTGGCAGCGCTTCTTTCGAAAATCAAATTCAGTCGGTCCCGACTTTGCAAAGTTGTTACGGCCATGACTTAACTACGTCGATCCGTGCTTTGGAGGGCACGTTAAGTAATCGGTCCTGGCTTTTTGAAAGTTAGGTCACGACGGAGGCTTTTAGGGGACCTATTAATTACGTCAGTTCCCCACTGACTCATACGAAAATACTGTATCAAGAGTAGCCGTAGGAATCCAGCCATGACGAAATTGTTGCTCAATCGTCTCTCAGAGCTGTCACACGTCCCGTTTCCTGGCTAACATTCTGAGGGGGTATTCTATAAAGTGACAAACGATAATCATAGATATCGCGGGTTTGAATCACGGCCGATCTCGACCAATGAATTTTTCTATTTGAAAAAATTATCTGCGCATTGACGCGTGCTTAAAACGGTGAAGGAAAACATCGTGATGAAACCTGTGGCTTATAGAGCTCCGCACATATTGACCATGTCCTTCACACATCAGTATGGGCAACAAGAAAAACCAACTAGCCACTAGATGCCTTGTAGCAAATATCATCCAATGGTTTAACATTTTTGCTTATTTTCGTAAGGTAATTTAGGCTAATACTTAGTTATTTTTTCGGTTTTTTAATTTTTTTGTGCAATAATTTAATTGTAACTTTAGAAGAAAGAAAAGAATTTGTCATGAATTAACGATATATCGTTTTTATCATTTAAAGTAGACCTGCTGGCATCAGCTGTATAGTTTTCTGAACTTGGTTTTTGCGCATTATTTACCGGTTTGTTTTGTACTGAGCGTCTAACTCGCCAGCATTTTTATTACGGACACCTCTGTGAAGAATACTGTGAAATATTCTATACTGACACTCAGTACATCGAACCCATCTCACCCCACTGCTACTTACACTTAACGGGCGGTTATTATAACATTCGTCGGCTATGTTGATTAAAGTGTATTGACAGAAAAAGTAATAATTTAAAAAGAGCATTGCTTTTTATTTAGTAAACTCTGACATAGGTAGATGTAATTTTTTATTAATAATAGGTATGTCGAAAAGTTTTCTCGAGATCCAAATATTTAACCCAAGTAATATTAGAATGTTGGGAATATTTATATGCCTGTGTCTCAATCTCACTGCAACGGCTGTACCGATTTGGATGAAAATAGTAATCGTTCTGCATCTGGATTAGCGTAATATGTTACTTATCTAGGTGTACCACGCGAGCGAAGCCAGAAGCTATTCCGAAGCTATTCCCTAATAACTTCATAACATTGTTTTGCAGAAAGTATAATAATTTTTTAATCCAATTGTGAGCATCACTACTCTCTAACGTCGTTTTTCTATTTGGCTGACAAAAAACAAACTAAGTGGTTTTCTAGAAAAATCTAGACAATTCTCAGATTCTTGTAACCTACAGTTACGTACCTTGTATCTGTTCTGTGTTGTGCTACAGTTGAAAAAAATCTTTGTGTTAAAGTCATTGACATCCGAAACTGGGGAGCGTCTATCACAATTTTGGAGTAACCCTTCAACTATAGGAAATGGTTTTATGAGTACATCTATTTAACTTTGACCTCCACATCATAGCTCTTAGTTAACTGATAATTACTTCATTGATAAGCTTGTTAAATTCTGTCTAGTTATAAACAAAATTACTGAACAAACTACCCACATTTCGTGTTACAAACTTTAATAGCAAGCAGCATGTACTTGAATAACAATTTAGAATAATGATGCATACGCTTTGTGCGTCAAAATAATTATCAGCTGATCCGGTTTGTAACACGTGCGTCTCGGTGACGAGCCCGCCAGCCGCCAGTTGTATGGACGGCACCGACCGCGGCTAACGCGCCCACACGCGAAAACACGCTTACATCAATGAATGCCTTTGTTTTCAAATTAGCTAATTAGACAATCTCTGAGAAATCATACGAAACATGATGCAACTTCGCCTCGGGTTCTAGCGCTTCCTAACCTACTTGCAACTGCGGCGTAACGTAAACTTACCCAGTGAATATCGACAAAACGCACGTGCTCAACCCGCGCCGATTATCCAATCGTAGGAGGGCGAGGGGTATCGCCGCGTATCCGCGAGCCAATCGCGGCTGGTCTACGATTTCGCCGCACCGAAACGCGCCGATCCTCGCCGACAGGAGCCGAGCGCGGCAACCCCCAGTGCAGCAGCAGCCCCCAACATGGCGACAATGGTCGCGACCGCTCCCGCTGTGCCGGTCACGAAGAAACCATCCCTGAAGAAGTACAAAGCTCCGACGCCGCCGGGTAACGCGCTGACAGACGACGAGTGTGAAAGTGATAAGGACAAAGAGAACAATGTGTTACCGCGAGAGGAGAACGCTAATGACGCGTCGGATTGTAAACAAACAAAGCCGGAATCGGATGAACTGGACAAACCTATCCAAAGCAAGGGATCCCCTATAATAAAAAGGATTGGACCCAAATTGAACGGAAATGTGGACCGGACCTCTGTGTTATCTAAAGCGGCTATGTTCGAGGCTGGGAGCCCTAAAGCGAAGGATCCGGCGGAAATGTCGCTAAGGGAACGCAAAGCACTGTTCGAGAAAAATAAGGGTGCTGCTATTGTACCGAAAGCGCCCTTCGGTCAAGCACCCTCCGTCAAAACCCTGTACGGCGATAATAAAGGTGAGTCATTATTATTTCTCTATTTTTATTCATTGCCAACAATGAGGATGATTACTCTAAAAAAGTAAGTAGGTTCGTACAATAATGATGAATTTTTTTTTTTTGCATTACTTATAATGGTGTGACCAAACAATGGATGCGCCACCTCCACAATGACAAAAAATTTATTAAAATAATTTAAACAATACACTTATCTATAACTGATTGTAAACTGTAATAATATTTTATTATTCGACCGTAAACAGCTTTAAAATAAATGTTTAGACTTCATTTATATTAGAAGGAAGTAGTTAGACGAAGGTTTTACCGGTTATTAACCTGATTTAAATCGTATGACGTAGATATCAAAATATAAAACAACTCGAATTAAAGTGTACTTTTAAAGTGATTTTAAAAGTACACTTTAATTCGAGTTGTTTTTTGCGTCATACTAAATTTTATAACATTTTTGAGTCCTTTTTATTATTATATTCAATCATCAATTGTAATTCATGCAATCATTACCGGTATTTGGTATTTTTTGGGGTTTTTTCAAGATGTGGTTGTCTATATAAAGACAAAGTTCAAGTAGAAAGGTCAATGTGCACAGGATTTAGCAATTTAGAACCTTCGATTTTCGGCAACATAAATTCTAACCATTTTTTTGTGCAGACAAATTATAATGTGTTTTATCGGCTGTCACTTTTTGCTTTTAAAATACCTAATTAGAGATCATGAATTATGCATGAGGCTATGACTTACGAAGCGATCGTGACGAAGCGTAGAGCTGGACTAACTGACAAAGTTGTTTATAACAGATCCAAGTAGGTTAAGCACCCGCGGGCACCATTTGGATGGGTGACCGCCAGCGGAAATTTTAATTTGGCTCTTCCGTGCTTCTCAGGGCTCGTTAAACTGCCGGTCTCGGGTTTTGTAATGTTGTTAGGCCATGGCGGTGGCTTTCAAGTGGGCTACTAACTCCGTTAACAGAGTTGGTCACTGACGCATTCAACTACCGATTTCACTGAAACCAAACCGCAACCGGGTAAAGTCACAGTGGCTCATCTCTCATTTATATTCATTATGCACAGTTTTCCTTACATTGCATTATCAGATTCTGAGAATTTCCTTGTTGTCCAAAAGGACAGGAAAAAGAACCGGTCGTAAGAGTTTGTTACCTTTCTTAGACTCGATAGAGCACAAGGAATTCCCTGAAGTAGAAGCTTGTTTTGTTTAGTAGCTTTACATCGTCAGTCGTCGTCATTACTGGTATTCTGAGAGCACTGGTAGTGATCCCCCCTTCCGATCGGTCGTGGATTAGAACCCAGTCCTGCACCAATATATTTTCTATTCGAAAATAATATGTGCGCAATGCACCAGCAGCGGTGTTCTCATGAGGGGAAGGAAAAACATTGTGAAGAAACCACTAAGGCATGTCTAAGAACTAAAAATTCGAAAGACTTATATGCCATCCTCCAATGACCATTGCTCACCACCAGTGCTCATCACAAAAACATTTCTAGTCTCCTAACACTTCCGATTTCGTGTAAAATTGTAACGCGATCCAATATTTATATATTCACTTCACACTTCCTAAAACTGCTCGTGTCATTTAACGGTTAACTTTGTTCTTGCTGTAGTTTTGCAATCCGTGTCACCAGGTTAGGTGACCGCAGAACTGAGCTGAACATTATATCCTATCATGACTTAGTGTTTGCACTATAAGATGTGGTACACTGCTTCTGAAAACTCCTGTTATCACCTCGTTTATTAGCACAACTTAGTCTTAGTTATTTAATTCGTAGGTACCCGATAGTTAAAATTATAGCGAACGATCTTATTCCAAATGGAAATCTGTAGAATTGGGAATCAGTAAAAATGGGATTCTGTTGAAACGAAAACCTGTAGTACCTAATGGGAATCTGTAAAATTGGGTGTAACCCCATCGAAAGAAGCCGTAGTCAATTATTCTGACAAAACATACTTCACATTTATTTATAAATGTGAAAGCTTGAAAATAATATGATTAATGCTGTATGATATTATAAAAACTGTATAACGGCGGGTGAAACCGCATGGCGCAGCTAGTATTTGGTACAAAAACGGGTATAATATTTAATACTTAACTACCGGCCCTTGTTATAACATCTCGATTCTCACGAGAAGGTCAGAATGCAGTAGATGTGTGGTAGATGCGAGCCCTACCTAGCCACCAAAGCTAGAGCCCTGAGCCCAAGTTTATATAATTTAGTTTCACAGTAAACAATGATTTCATTTGTATGTTTATATTTTAGTCCAACCTCAGTTTGTTTGCACGTAGGCAAAACAAATCGAATATTCTTGGAATGGATATCGATTCGCCGGAAGTAAGCATGTTTAGGAGCTATTTCCAAGAGTAATACCAGTTCTGCTGCCTTTTTTGACTTTGACACATATCTGTCGAATTCGGCCAATAGAACGATTGAAACGGCTGGGCTGATTTTAATTGATTGCACTGTTTAACACCATTATTTTAACCCCATGGGATGTGTGCTCGGTGTTTATCATTATCACTCATCAGAGTCCTAAGCACAAAACAATAAAAGCATCGCTGAGATTTGGTGCAACATTTCTAAAGAGCGTGAAGCGAAATAGTTTTCTGCTAGACCAATGTCTCGCTTGTAGTCCTAACCTCCGCCTTCAAAGTTCAACAAGAGTCAACAACCTGCGTAGAACAATGTCACATTTCAAGTCTCCACTCTTCTCCAAACGCCATTCAATTTAGGCGGCATCTGTGAAGATTTATGTCCTTAAAGAGTTAAACCACTGTTGAATTGAATTCATCAAGTTCACGAGCTGAGTGGCGCCCTAAGTTTGTGTCGTACTTCATTTAAAGTTTCCGAGTATTGTAGTTATTGCTCTGTCTGTATAAACATTATTATTCTGAGGTATAACCGGTGTGTGCAGTTTGGTAATCAGTAGCAGATTTGAGACCTGCATTTGACATTCCAATTAGGTAACTGTTTGGTCGAATTCTAATCGCGTGATGATTTTTTCCGAAGTCCGAAAAAACTGGGCTCTTTTCAACATGTTATACTAATCGATTTGGCATCGATTTGATAATACCTAATTACCTACCAACATTGTCTAGGACTGACTGACTGACAGACGACAATTAACGCATAGCCAAAATGGTAGATGTTCCAGAAACCTAAAATTTTAAGGGGTGTTTTGATCAATGTGTAGAGGACGCCGTTGGACGAAGTATGCACAAAAAAGTTATCGTGTACAAAGTCAGAGCGTTCCTCTACACACTTTTGCAGCTTGAAACATTTTGTCCCGCAAAGGGGAACTGAACTAGCAACCTCTTCAGCCAATCACTCTACTGCCTATCGAGGGTTTTGACGTAGTCGGTTGCAAAGTAGTGGCGCCATTGACAGCCCGTTACCTCAAGCTGTTCATAAGACAATGAACAACGATTACGGTCAGCCGTACGGCAAACGTTACCATTTTAAAATGCAAATCAAAAGTTATTGTTTTAGATGACACTTATTAGGGCCATCAGTTGTGTATATGGTACTAGTTGGACTATAGTAGTAGTACTTACTCGGTAGTACTATTGATCCGAAGCGGTGTTTCATTATGGTATTTATGTGATAAACTTTCGTTGCGAAATTAATATCGGAGAATGATTCGAAGAAACGCCCAAGTCACGTACCTCCTCGTAAATGAGGAAAATGTCTCTTCAAAAGCCAGCTTTCGCGTGGCATCCTAGGCTGTGTCTTCAACGACAAATAAGAGCAGGGAAAAGCGCGATGATAACGGTGGCGCCATACAAAACACCACAGACTAAAATAAATACATACTTATTCTTGCATCATCGCTTCCGCTCCGCTGTCTTCAAGGACAGTTAAAACAGTTCGTCAAAAACAGGCATATCCCTGAAACCAACTTGGGCATCCTGGTGGTCTAGGCTAGAGCACTGGTCTAAGGTCACAAAAGTTAAAAATTCATTGATTCAGGTACTACATAATTATGTCCAATTTATACCACAGAATATGTTAGGTACTGTAGGTACCTAATTAATTACTGTTATCTCGTGCCGGGCTACGAAGACGCGAAATAACGGTTCGGTTTGACATTCAGAACACTTATTGATCCGAGTGAGGGGTCAGGGAAAGACATAGTCGCGGTGTACTTACCGGAGTCAGGATGTAACAGATGACAATATCTCCAAGAGCGAGTGCACGTGACAAGAGTTTCGTAACAAAGTGATATATACAGACAAAGTGATAGATTTTTTGTCAAATATTTTTTTTTTTCATTCTTGCCCATATACAAAAAAAAATATTGAAATTTGAATACAATTATATTTTCATATTTTCTTACTACTTTACTATTATTTTTCACTGGTAAATTTTTTTATTTTATTCGTATTAAGATTTTTGAATAATTTTAATTAAAATACTGATACCTACTTTCAAGTTATTTCATGTTTTTTAAATGGAATTCTAAAAATACACCTAGATACCAAATCGCAAGTTGCATAGTAAATACATAAATCTTGTTTATTATCTAATTAGCGTCTGTCCGCGGTTTCTCTCGCGTGGTACATACCTAGATAAAAGTAGACTATTTGCTATTTTGGTAAAGAACTGTTACTATTCCAAGTTTCATTCAAATTATGGTTGAAACATACAAATATTCAATCTTTCTGTTTTAAAATATTGGTAGTAGGTATGCCGTATGCTATTTAATATGCATATCATCCAAACTGGTAATTAATTGTGTTAATGTAAAAACGCCCATTTTTCAATGAATAGCAAACTTTTCAAAGGATAAAAACGGTAAGGCTTGCATTAAAGTGACCCGCTTTTCCCATGAAATAATGTGAGAAATTATATACTATATGCATGTCGTTTCCGAAGTTACCACATCATTAGGGAGTTTTCACTTTCAAAAGAGGTTTTAACCCAAGTTTCTGCTGCGGTTACTATACAATCAAAATAATAAGCAGTAGTAACCTTAACATTAGCCTACTAAGGCTCTTGATGGCAGTTTAATATATCTCTTTGGTTTGCCAGTATTCTATTGATATATTAAAAAGATGTCACCAAATTCTTAGGAGTTGCCTAGAAGCTAATCTAACACAATTCCTAGAAGTAATCGTACTCATTGATCAATATCTTCATACAAAGCAAAACACTCATCATTTGTGTGATATATATGTCAAAACAATATAAAACGGCCACATGAAGTCTGGATGGTGAAGGCTCAAGATAGTTCGTCATGGCGCTCTTTGGGGGAGGCCTATGTCCAGCAGTGGACGTCTATTGGTTGATATCATGATGATTATGTCAAAAACTGCGTAGTGTTTTGAAGCGTGCGTTGCATTGTTTGAAGCCTTATGGCTGGATTCGACCAACTTTTGGAATAATTATTCCACGGAATAAGAAATGTCAAATAAAAGTACACTGTCAGTTTACTCGCGAATAACTACGATTTACTCTGCAAATAGTGCTTATTCGAGTTTAGTCGAATCCAACCTAAGTATTCGTTTATACTAGGTGGTAGGTATTTTATATCGCTCCGCTCACCGCTGTCGTCGGTAACAAGGTGTAATTGTTTCTCATCCACAAATAATTTATTTCCGGCCCCGTGCCTATCGATACCTCTAATTAATTTCAATTGATCGCGCCTATCCACTGTCGCATCAGCAGTGCAATGAGCCGTCACCGGACATTGGAAAACGGAACCGAGATCTGATGCAGTGATGCGTTTAATGGTGACAGCTCACAAAAGCTGTGTTGTATCGGCCGTGGGATTGGCAAGTAACGGAACTATGAGCTTGTTTAGACGAAGCGATGGTCGCGCGAGCCGAGTCGCGCGATTGAATTCGTGTTGCATCCGGGTAGTTTTAGGCAAGTTCTAGGATTCAGTCTATCAATAACATGGAGACAGGCAAAGAGTCTGTCAAATACGTCTGCAAGCTGCAACGATCGCTCGTGTGAATAAAAGAGGAAACAGACTGGACCACTACTAGACGAAGCAATGGCGTCCTTAGTATGGATTATTCTCATCTATCATCCAGTTTTCACGTCCGTATCACGACACGCGCGCCACTCGCGCGCAGAACACTATGTCTCACGCGGGCCTTTTGAAGGGCACTTGACTGTAGCAAGTAAAAATACGGGGCAAAATTAACAAATTAACAAGTACGCGTCTCGAGATAATGAGCGCAGTGCAGTGGCACGCAGAGCATTCAAAAAAAAAATACAAAACTAGGTGACACTGCAAACGTTATTGTCCAGGCGCGAACGATTTGACCGTATTGCCATTTGCTGAAAAAATCAAACTCAAGCTGCAAATGAGCTGCAAGCTGATTCAAGCTGGCAAGCCCTTGATCTTAAGAAGTTACAGTTGCTTTGCTGTTATATAAAAATAAATTAACACGCATAGTGTACGTACAGATTTATAGTTATAATCCCACGATCACGACCATGGTGTTACATTAGCATTAATCTCGAATAATCCATGTCGATTGCTCAAGAGAAAGTGTCATCAAAACAAAGACATTGTGTTTTTTGTGTTATGTGATTCAATAAAAACAAACCCACAGAAAGCAACCATCGTTATACATTGATAAATGAATAATAAAATTATTAGTGTGACGACGGACATTTTGAAATCTTCTAGTCTTAAGCTAAGGTTAATTGAACCAGATAATGAATAGAAAATAATTACATAAAATTATGTATAGTAATTACCTTATAATAATATACCAAACCAGAAACATATATAGCTACGGGAATCGTACCCGCAACATCTCGCTTCTCAATCGTGTATTCGCCCATCGCGAGTATCGCGACGCGTGGTCGTCAAATTATTCGATAAGTCAATGATTTATCGACAGTTTGCGATCGAGTGAGATCGTTTTACGTAATCGTTAGAGGTAAAGCGGAGGACCCACGTTTGTAGATTTGTGCGATAGCCATTCTGCCGCAACGTGCGCACGCGCAAACTGCTTTTATCCGTTCGAAATTCAAATAATATTTCGCAAAAAAAAATTGTTGTGTATTGGACAGTGAATATAAAAGAATTATGTGAATAAATTATTGCAAAGTGAGAATTTTGGAAATCCAAATATTGATATTAAATGTGAGTTTATTTACGACAAAAATTGTTTTAGCTTGTAAAAATGTTTTATTAAATTGCTCTGCAAATAGAGTCTGCATTCCGTAGCAGAAGTAGAATGTCATCAAGTCACTATTTTATGTTGTAGGTACTATGGACCCGATGCTATCATCGGGCAATACTTACTTATCATTCGTTTCATCTAAGTTAGCTATAGTTAGTTAGAATTGAATTAAATCAATAAATATAATTTTATTTCGATTTAATTACTTATAGTTCTCACAACGGATCTCGGCCGTCGTGAAATTAGCCGTTTCGATGCGCAATGGAGCTTTTTCAAACTAAATTGTCTTTGCGCGTCACAAACGGCTAACTTCACGGAAGCCTAGATCCGCTGTGCGAACTATACTTAAAACACAGATCACAGATGAGACGCAACTTTCTAGTAACGCAAATCATGTAGGAAAAACCTGTGCGCCGATTTGTATGAGGATATTTTTGAATATTTATTTAGATTTTATGATCTGTTCCAATATGGCACACTATTATTACACACCAAGACGACCGATGTGGCGCAGCGGGCGCAGGTCCGCCTGCGACGCAGAGGTTGCGGGTTCGATTCCCGCCTTGGAACAAATGTTTGTACGATCTACAAATATTTGTTCCGGGTGTTCTGGGTATTTTCTATATATAATAAAAAATATCTATCTATGTATTGTATTGTATTAAATATATATCAGTCATCTAGTACCCATAATACAGCTCTGTTTAACAGCAGCTTAACTTGGGGCTAGATGATGCTGTGTGGATTGTCCAGCATTATTTATTAATTTATTATATTCTTTAGTTGCCAGGGATCATTCTATTATAAATATCAGATTAAAAACAGCTTTGTCTAAATAGAATTACCAGTGATAAGGGTTCGGTATAGGTCTCACGACGGATCTCGGCCGTAGTGAAATTAGCCGTTTCGATGCGCAATGGAGCTTTTTCAAACTAAATTGTCTTTGCGCATCACAAACGGCTAACTTCACGGAAGCCTAGATCTGCTGTGCGAACTATAAATGATAATAGAACCCAACTGCTATCGATTATTTCTGTGTCGTTTGTCGAGACATGTCACTTGGTCCTTTATAGATGGGCGAACATCCTTAGATCCAGCCCTTTACGTTTGAATTGTAAAAAGTACAGGACCAATTGATGGTCAATAAAAATACTCTGGTTTTGCCATTTATTGAAATTACAATTCATTTTTATGAAATATTTGTATAGAACAATATTTTACCTTTGCTGTCCTAAATAAGGTTCGTTTCAGCGATTAAATGTCCGTTAGCTGACAAAGCGTAAAATTGCACATTGTTTCGACACTTATAGCTAGGTACTGAAGTGTCAAAGTGCCATGAACAATGTTATCGCAATTGTACGGTTTCCGCAATTAAATAAAATAGATAAACTTGCTAGGAACGACCTCTTTAGCAACTTACAAATACTTTTTGCAACTTAGTTATAAGCAAAACTGATAATTGGACGTCTGCCTACAAATAACGATGGTGTGGGGTACAACCAGCTTTTTAGAAAGCATATAACTTATGATCGACTATGCGTTGAAATCTATTCTCTAAAATGGGATTTGATGTGCTTTAGTATTAAGTTGCCAAAACGCGATAATGGTTGCAAACATTTTCACACACCACACACTGTCTGCCAATGTTTATTTATTTTATAGCTATGTAGCGCATTTTTGCAATCAAAGGTTCATCGTATTGATTTCCAAATTGATACCTCGTTACGAACAGATGTTCTCACCGAATGCACAACTAGTTAACCAGAACAATTAACCCGCTATAGAAGTAATCAACGTAGCGAGCGATAAGCGCCGTAAAAGTAAAAGACGTTTTTGGAAAAGTTTTGCGACCAAATTGGTTTTGGTTTGTCCTATATGACGTCTGCAACGGCTGAACGAATTTGGATGGAATAGTAATCGTTCTAAACCAGGAATAGCATAGGTTATTTTCTAGAAAGCTACCATGCAAATGTAACCGCGAGCATAACTCATTAAATTATTTACATAAATTAAGTAACTTGTAAGATATTCATCAAAAGTTTTTTAACTATACCTATCGCACTTTGAGCAGAAATGAAAAAAAAAATACAGTAACTCATGATGTATATCGACGATGTTTCCATTTGATTAACTTATTTTCCCCGTAACTAACTTCGTTATCATAAGAAAAGACTGACCGTATCACATCTCAATAATACTGCCTGATAAAAAACCAAGCTAACGCACGTACTAAGAACCTTCCAAGACATCGTCATTACAATTTCAACTGTATAACAAGTACACGAGGAACCATTTTCCGATAAGTTGCACATAAAAACCTGTATTGGCTAATACATCAGAGATTATGGGCAAAAAGTCCTCATTGTTGGCACCTAGCTAAGTCTGTTGGATACGTTGACCTCGACCCCCTTCTGGGATTTATCTCGTTCTAAAGTGTAAATGATGACTGCTTTTATAGCTATTTAACTTTGAAGCTACAATGAATCTGAACCTTATTGGGTTACTTCAAGCCTCTACGTCATTCAAATTGGTTGCTGGTACGAATTTAGATGGTTAAATAAAGGCTTTTAACTATTAAAATTTTAATTCAATGCTCAATATTTGACAATCGTGTTTCACAGCGATACTTACAACCTCCGAATAGGTCTTTGTAGAAAACATGCTAATAAGTCTCATTATCGAGTGTTTCGCAACAGCTACATAGAAAGCTCTAAATAACACATTGCATAGAATAAAAAAATTATGTGCTTCGAAAAATTTGTGTGCGCAATGCCAGTGCTCTCATACGGTGAATGAAAACATCGTGAGGAAACAGGCATGTCCATGAACTAAAAATTTGAATGACATGATGATGATGATGATGATAGAATAAAAATCCAACTCTTAATTAATTTCTCTATCCTAACTGTTTTGAGTGATTTCCAGCCGACAAAAAACCCATTCAACCACGCACCCCCACGCAACAGCGAACCCCCACTCAACAACGAACCCAACAAAGAACGCCAACCAAATCCATCAGCTCCTCTCGGAGTAACTCCAAAGAGGAGATCCCCGATGACAATATCAGTCAAAGTTCTTTCGGTGGCGGGATAAAGGGGAAGTTGCAAGCTCTGTTCAGCAAGGAACAGACTATCAGTGAGTCGACGATAGCCAACAAGTTTAAACAGGAGAGGGAGAAGGAAATGGAGATGCTGCAGAACAGATTCCATTATAAGGTGAGTTTGAGTTTATTGAAGAAGATTAATTCGTGATAAAAACAAAAAAATTTGTAGTCTTCCTTTTTATATTCTAAATGTTGCAAGTCTAAAATATAAGATTAACGCAACCGATATAAAATATACTCTCATGCTGGGTATATCTATGTATAAAGTAGTTCCAATATTTTAAAACTTTATTTAACAAGTTTCACTTCAATAAATTAACAGTACTTCTTGTACGAATCACTTTACAAGTTTTGCGTTTTTGGGTCAAGAAAAACGCGCACATGTCTGGTGACGCAACTCAAACTAATATTATTAGTGTGTCTACACGTGTGATAATGTTTACAAAAAATATTTGCGATATTTACACACCATTCCATAAATGTTTAAAAAAGCTAACATTGTGCATAACTCTTATTTTATACCTACATCTAAAGCGGCGTGCGAGGAGGTGTAGCGTGGAATGTGTTTATTAGGAACCGATTAAATAAACTTCATTTACCTAGCCTCGCTCTGCCCAGCTTTAATGAAGCAATTATATTGGTTTCTAACAAATACATCACTCGCTACACACCCTTGCACATCTTTGGTGAAAACTCAGCCTAATAAGCGGTTACCGTAGCGTAACCTATAAAAGCTTGGTATCAATCGAGCGTAGACCTGTACCACTTTGAGCTGGAGACCGTAGTCACATGTGCTTGCAACTTAACCGAAAACCAACAACCAACCCTTCGAACCGAAACACACCAATGCCAGCATTACTGTTTAGCAGCAGAAATAGGTATTGTGGTAGTAAATCCCCGGGATCGAACCCCGCAACATCTTCGTACCACATAGGTCGTCGAATCTCTAGTTATTACTCAGATCCTTCAGAAGTACGGCTAAACATACTTTGGTACTAGCTCATTTTACGGGTTTCAAAGCCAATGAACCCTAATTATTTTGTTATTAGAAGTTCTTACACAACAAACACTCGACTTGTATTTTAAACACCTGCAGATAATTTTCCTTGCAGTGCGTGTTGAGGAAAATCTCGAAGTAGGGCAAAACGGTTTGCTTAATATCCTAGCTAACTAGTATAAATTGCTAATATTGTTGCAATCGATGTGTTATTAAAGTATCAACTAAACGACATTATGGTGTCCGTCAAGCCTCGTTTGAAATAAATTGTAGACAAAAATATTCATAGTTTTCGAGCGAGCTGTACAACGGTAAAAAACGTGGTTTCAAGTCTTACCCGTGTTTAATTCATCATGCCTTTTAATGATCCACGGCTGGGATACTGGCCAAATTAACGAGAGCAACTCGGTCTTTTCGTCTTGTTTGAGAACACTGATATTGCGCACATATTACATTTTTTTTATCAAATCTATTGGTGTATAAAATTACCGGGTTTAAATTTGACTCCACTACGGTCACTTCCACTAGACCACTAACCTAATAAAATCATCAAATAATAATTATAATTTCTAAACTTTACAGCCACCCCAACAGAAAGAGGCGAACAATGACTCAGATGACGACCAGAGCGACACTGAACCCTCGGACCAGGCTCCACTCATGAAGAGCACCACCAGCCTGAACGCTAAGAAACCAGAGATCGTTGCCAACCTGCCTAAAGAAAAGACAAAGTCAGAGACTGCGTTGCATAAAGAGGATGATAAGGTTATTGGATCGCAGCCTGTTAAACGGAGAAGTAAGTGTATTTTTTTATACTATTATAGTGGTAACCAAGCGTACGGCCCACTTGATGGTCAGCGGTTACCATAGCCTATGTACGCATGCAACATCATAGATATCACTTGCGTGTTACCACCCTGAGACGTTAGATAGCAAGTCTCATGTGCCTGTAATTTTACCGGAAACCATACCCTTCGAACCGAAACACAGCAATGTGAGCATTACTGCTTGGCGGTAGAAATAGGTATGGTGGTAGTCCTTCCCCGGACGATCACAAAAAACTGTACTACTCTTAACTCTTACTGTAAACGGTTGTAGCTTTCTTTCTTATATTGTAACCAATCATACGGCCCACCTGCTGGTGATCCTAGCGCTTACCGTAGCATACGGACGCATAGACGGACGGACGCAGAGGTATTTTCGTCGCAAACCTTAACTCATCGAACCGGAACACAAGCACATGCAATGCAAGAATTACTGCTTTGAGACAGAAAAAGGTATCCTACTGATATTATAAATTCTCATAAATACAAAAGTTTGTGAAACTTGTTTGAATGTGAATATTTATGTTTTCAATCACGAGTTGGGTGAAACATGGATATTCTGGTACTAGAATGCAGGTTAGTGTTTATCCTGGTAACGCGCGAGCGAAGCCAGAGAGAGCAGAAACGAATCAGACTGCTTCAGCTGTCTGATGACCCTAAGGTAGCCCTAACGGGCTGTAATTAGGTAAGCAAGAGGTACATACAGTACATAAAATCACGCCGGTATCCCGTAAGAGTAGGCAGATACCTCGGATTCCCACTTGCTACATTCATGAAATAAGTCTTTTACTTCACTGACTCTCATCACATCCTTATACATGCTTGTCGGTTTGGGGTACTCTTGACCTGACCTTACTTTAGAGCAGGTGGTTTTAATGCGTACTAACAGCTTTTCATCCTCTTTCATCATGAGAACAGCAAAGGAGTGGAACTCTCTACCCGCGTCGGTGTTTCCTTCCACTTATAATTTGGGTATCTTCAAAAGAAGAGTCAATCAGCATCTTCTGGGAAAGCGTGACTAATACTAGGCCTCATCTACGCTTACCGCTGAGATGGCGCCAAACGCTGACCCATTTTTTTATTAAAAAAAAAAAAAAGGTGCTAATGCTACAATTAGTATGTAATTTCATGACTTAGATCTGGCGCTGTCGTGTTGTTTCTAGAGGGCATTGACAATACCAGGTGCAATTCAGAGCAGGTGATGATTCTACTATCCGGCGAAACATCTGCCCGTTTGTCAATAGGAATAAGATTTTTGGAATAGTACTAAATTATTGTTCGTTCGTTCGTTCGTTCGTATGAGTCAGTGGCCAACTCTGGTGACAGAGTTTCTAGGCTGCCCGAAGGCCTCTGTCATGGCCATTATGCTTATGTATGTGCAATACACTGTATGAACATTTTTGCAGTTCTAGGTTAGGACTTTTCAAGTACAATATAGTAATAATTTGACCTACAATAGTAAGGAATTCGCTAGCTTATCGGCATCGATAAAACAGATTTTTACGAGGAGCCTAGGTGGGTCACTATTTACTTTTATTTACCTAAAAATCAAAGCCATCTCGAAATAATTTCTCTTCCGAAAATACATTGCTCAAACAGTTTTACACAAAGGAACCTTTGTGTCATTCGTCTCGCCTCTCCAGTGCACTTTTCTTTTTGGTTTTTCGCTCGATATTCACTGGCTCGCGTTTTAGCATTTAGCGAGAACTCGCAAATTGACCGGTCTTGCAAAATGTATTGTTTTGTTCTTTTACGACGATGCACCTTTGGTATTTAAGCTAACCGAAGACCATTGTTTTAATTTCTTCAAGTGTAATCTGAGTGTTCATTACAAGGAAACCCATTTAAATAAAAATAGCTTTTGTATTGCTTAATGTTTTTATAATATTTTGCAGGATATTATCGCGTAATTTTCTTTTTTGTTTATTTTTCCCGAGGTTTCGATTGTATTGCTTAGTTCTTAGAGGCAATAAGTAAGTTCATATGAACAGTATGTCAGTGGCCAACTTTTGACCAGAGTTCATAGGCCGCCTGAAGGTCATATAGTCTAACAATTCTTACCATAAAACCATCAAGCATTTACCCTAAGGGTAATTCCTCGTTGCATAAAACTTTATTCATCAAAACAATATCGTGAATATATATAAAAAACGCTTTATTGCATACTCAGTAAGTAAATTAAAAATCAGAATAACCTACAGACAGTAGTTAATCTAATTGCGGAAGTACAGTAGAAGTACTGCGGTCGTATCGTTAAATGCGATCTCTGCTAGACAAGGAACAAAGAACACTATGATCGAATCATTATCAATTGCACAATGCTTATATACCTACATCATATTATTTTCAAGCCTAAGAATACTGAGTGCTAATACTGAGTCGAGCTTCCAAATTGAAAGCATACCAGAAGCTATCAGAATTTCAGAGAGCACTTTCTGCACCTCGATACAGTTCTTACAAAATACTATTTTTAATAGTGTTTTTATTGAAGTACCTAAATAACATTTTGTTTTCTTTTATTTCAGGTTCCCAAGACTCGCCCGTAATTCTATCAGTCGTGGAAGACGTAAAGCGAATCAAAGTGAACAACAAAACCAACGGCGCAGTTCTAAACCAACCTCGACTGTACCCACATCTATCGGACATTGAGACTGACCATACCAATTCACAGGAGGAATACTCGGACTGCGGCGGATCTAGGTGCGGACATTACACGCTTGAGTGTATATTCTTCTTTCTTTGTATCTGAATTGCAGGCAAAATGGCGGTCAAGATGGCGTCCAAGATGGCGGCTGCAAATGTAGAGAATGTAGACGTAGAAGAATAGCGAAAAGCTGAATACAGATAATATGGTGACAGCATTTTAGAGTTGACATGGTAACTGCACTGCACTGTGACACGTCATAATCACCTACTATTTATGTAAAGCTAGAATTTGAAGACTTCATCATTTTCTACCGGTCTGTCGAAAATAGGAAAGTAGAAAGAATGCATAGGATACACGTTTGAGTATTATTACATAATCCGACACGACAGTCTTGTGTCGTTCACGATCATTAAGAACATACCGCCCGAGAGACATAATGCTGAATCCCATGTTTTGTCAACTCAATGTTACAGCGCAATGCTATGTTGACTGGTCATTGTAGGCACAGCATGCCTTGCCTTGCCTTGTTTGATAGGTTTTTCTTTAGAAATCTATGTAATATGCGTCTCTTGGGGTTACGTGCTCGATGGTTGTAGACGACAAACGATATTGTATCGGATAGTGTGAAAACTATAGTTGTAAGGAAGTTTGATCCTACTTATACCGCCAGCTGTACAATTATTGTAGTACAATTTAGTACATTTTTAAAGTGTAATCGTAATGTTTTAAGGTCGCTTTTGCGATGTTACCACTGCCCTTAGGCATTATAAATTTTTATAGATGTAAAAGGCATCATAATATGATAATCTAGCCAAATTTTCTTGCCTAGTTTTAAACAATTAACTAGGTATCTACTAGGTTACATTAAACATTTTCACATTGAACGACACGATAACGATATTGGTTCATACATTTTACTGACACTGACGACGATGCTGACTATTGTCTTTAGTATGCCGACGCATTCGTACGCGGGTCTGCGATCTGAACAAAGATGCAGCGATATAAATCACGCTAGACTAAGCAAGACATACAATTGCAATGGCGTGCGTATGCCTCGGCGTGCGTAAATGTCACTGATATGATGATGTCAAAGGGTCTTTTCTTTGAGATTAATTGGCTGACATTTTTACCGGATTCGCTAGCGACTATAGCAAGTCGGTAACTACGGCTGATATAAAACGCAGCAAAATGATTTTGACAACTAGTACTGCATGAGTGTAGGCCTAACCCTTTGTGGTAAAAATAGATATGAATTTAAAACGAATGATAGCGTACATTTATATCTGTCTGGTCTTATGTGAATCTTTGTTTTAAAAATTTCGCTATGAATTTACATGTTACTGTTTTGGTAATAGTATTAAATCTGTTAGGTATCTAGTATAAGTATTTATTTAGTTATTTTTTTAGTTTTAAAATTGACATGAACACTGATGATAAGAAACAGGATTTATAGAAATTCTCTCTCTCTCTCTACTCTCTAGCATAAAAACTAATCAAAAATCAAATCAAATCAAAATATTTTTATTTAAATTACACTTTTTAAATATTACAGGGTTTGGGGGCTCTTCAGTTAAGTTTTAATGACCTGTGTGAGAAGAAGACTAATAGATTATGCTCAATGTTTTTGTGTATTTAAACGCGATTTTCTGTGATAGAGCTCGTCCGGGAAAGCACTACCACCATAACTATTTCTGCCGCAAAGCAGTAATGCTCGCATTGCTGTGATCCGGTGTGAAGGGTATGGTTTCCGATGAAATTACTGGCACATGAGGCTTTCGATCTTAGCCTCAAGGTGACAACCCGCGAGTGATACCTCTGGTATTGCAAGCGTCCATAGGCTGCGGTAACCGCTTATCATCTTGTGGGCCGTACGCTTGGTTGCCACTTCAGTTGTATAAAAAAAAAGAGCGTTGTAAATTCTCTAACATTATACAGTCGCTGGGCGTTGCTACATAATCATTACTTAAAAATTTAAAGAATCCCCTAACACTTTTATATGAAGTTAATTTTTTTAATAACAGATACATAGATAAGTCTAACATGATTCAAACTTCAATTAATCTAAAATATTTTACATCACTAGAAACAGGCAATGATATTTGCAAGGTCGCTAACTCCCGCCCATGGATAACCTGTGTTGTGGGTAGTTCAAGGAAATCAATATCTACAATTATATAAGTTCATTCATTATCAACCTGACAAATTTAAGGGATAGGTTCCACACATAAAAAAAAAACATGTACTGTTTTTTATTCTAAACATTTTATTTTATTAAAAAAAATATTTACGTAATTCTGCTTAATAATTAGTTATCCTTGTTAGAAATCGAAAAGGCAGCTCTAGGCACGTGTCAGTGACCCGCGCGTCAATGAAAAGTGGGTCAATAACCCGCGCGTCCTTGACCTGCGCGTGTCAATGACCCGCTACGGGGCGCGCACACTCGAATATTTTATTATTACGCCGCATATCTCGATTCCCAACAATGATAAATAATAATTGAGCAGAAAAACATAATCGATTTTTTTTTGTTTGCTTGAGATTTTTAAGACAAAATATACATAAAAAAAATTATAGGTACATATATTTTTTTTACATATAGGTTGATAATGAATGACCCTGTATTGACTTCCTTGGGGTAGTTAGTCTCTTTCGTCGAGCGATACTCATTATAAACTTTTACTTAATTATAACATCCCTCTTTTTTATCGAGTGATAAAAAAATTGCATCGTAAAGTAGAGATTCAAATGGCACCTTCTGTTTTGAGGTTGACTGCAAGGAAGTCCGCCTTGGACCTTGACAAATCGCGGTTCTACCGGTTTCTTGCGAACCGGTTCGACCCTTCGACCACTTTCATTGCTAGTTGCTTGTTTACTTCAATTGTTATTACTTATTATGCAACAAGCAAGGTATTTATGGGCTTAAATTTGATCCCGAGCAAACCCACACCGAAGCGGCATCTATTGACTATTCTTTCAGAAATACATTACAGACTCTTCGAGCATATAAACAAATTATTTGATGATTATTCTTAATGTGAAAACTGACTGAAGAAAGGATAAAGTATAGTACCTACCTGTAGCTGGAACGCGGTATATCGTTAAAATCCAAACAGACCTTATTTCGACCCAGTAAAGTTTTTTTTATACTAAGCGTGATGGCCAGACCAGCATGGTCGATCTGATGGTAAGCGGTTACCGTAACCTTGCAATAACAAAGGTATTACTCGCGCCTTGACACCCAGATATGTAGATAAGTCTCTTTCACCTGTAACCATACCCTTTGAACCGTAACACAGCCATGCAAAGATTACTCTCGCTCAAAGATATTTTATAAGAAGTACGGTACCCTTATTAAGTCAGTCTATCGCTGTCGAATCGCTGTCGAGTCACTGTCGACCGCTTGTCGATCTCTTACACGCTTATGGTACGCATTGTAGGTGTGAAAGAGACGGCTAGACGTAACAACAAGCAATCGACAGATCAATAAATATCAAAATGAATACCAATTAATTATGTTGACCGCGCTGAATGTCCCTAAGCATACTTTCTAAAGCATTTCGCAATCAATTATAATGAATATGCATAGGAGACCACCATAGCGGCATGTCCCAATAACTCGCTAAAAGTATTGAGGTATTTGCATACTTGAGCACTGATGTGGAGTGGATGCTTACTGTAATAAGTATTTTTTTTTAGTTTACAAAGAATATTTAATGATAATGTAGGACGTAAAGACTAATCAAGCTATGATGCAACTAATAAGACTAGTATAGTTGAGACTTAATTATTGTTGTGTCCTAGGTTTAAGATTTAAGCTGAGATTTTAGTATTGTTGTGACCTAAGTAAATCCTCGCACGGATGGACATAAAATATATATATATTTTTTTTATGTCAGCAAGTGACAAGACAATCAAGACGACCGCCTGATGCTAAGCACTACGCCTGACTTTATCAGATGCAGTGCCACTCAAAGCTTAAAGTTTTTAAGTGTTTGCGTGGCACTGCACTGCGCTTATCACCCCGAGACATTGTTGTTAAGTCTCTTTCGCCCAGTAATTTCACTTGCTACAGTGCCCTTCAAACCTAAACACAGTAATGCTTGCACACTACTGTTTGGAGGTAGAATATCTGACACTGCGGTGGTACCCACCAAGACGGACTCTTGCTGAAGAGTCCTACCACCAGGTAAAATATAGCCTATGTTACTCAGGAATAATGTTACATTTTAAAAAGAAATTTTAAAAATCGGACTAATCGTTTTTAAGTTAATTCGTAACAAATAAAAATACAGATCTTTCTTAATAATATGAGTATAGATAAAGGATGTATTTGATAATGTTTTAGAACGTTATACAGTTGGGTTGTCTATAAACTCTTGAGGCCTATTTCACCATCTTCGATTAAGTGTCAAGTAGGCTAATTGCCTGTTATTAGCAAATATAAATGTCGCGCCGAACGTTGACAGAAAGGTACAGTCCTACATAAACTGTTCGAATTGGCCTATTTTATGACAGTAATGTCTCAATTTAGTCTTCCACACATTTACAACTTCATATGAAGCTATATCAATTAGTACATAAGAGAGAGAGAGATAGAGAGAGAGATAGATATTATTATCTTTTATGATAATGTAGTAATATTCCTAAATCCTAATATTATCATGTTGAATTTGAATAGATCTGTAAGGTAGCTATCTAAATATACTGCATACATTTTGCCATTTTGAATATCAATTTAACTAATTAATAAGACTGCGCGTTGCCTATTTAGATGTAGTCGATGTTGTGACTCAATGATTTATAATTACTATAATTAGGCTAGATCTGAATATTGCTAAGTTTTTCACATACCAGTGTTTTGCCGGTAACTGCTGTTAAGGGGTGCTTCCACTGAACTGGAGCGGTGTAGAATAGTAAGAGTAATAAAATTATTTTAAGAAGCTAGTCTATCTCACACTTATAACAATCATAGCTCTGACTAACGATATGTCTGTTCGTTTTAGAGCGATTTTCATTTACATATTATGCAAGTGACAAGACGATACGCGCTGGATACATTAACTTATCGTCCAGCTGTCGATTTGTATTGGGTTTTGGTAGGTATTTCATTTTACGCACTAAAGAGGCGCTGTAAAAAATCTCATACAAATTGACAGCTGGGCGATACGTTAACGCTTACGATTGTCAAAAGCATTGTTCCAGATATATCCTAGATTATGTCAGGTCATGGCGTGACGTATGATCTGACTTGGTTTATGGTCTGATTTTTAATACAAGTCGGAAAAGGTAAACAAACAAATGTCATTGTCAAGTATCACCATTGTTTACCTTTTCCGACTTGAATTAAAAACCAGACTATAAAAAATCAAGTAGCGTGGCTTATCAGTGCTTATTGTGCATAGTGTAAATGTAAATAGAACAAACTGCTATCGATTTAAAGTACTCCATTCCCTTGTAATATGTAATCCTATATCAAGACACATCTTACACATCTCTTCGCTCAGTTTCGGTGGATATCAGCCCTAAGCGTGGAATTAATTTTTACATTGTTAGGTGTATGGCAGCCTTACCTAAACAGTTTTAATAATATTATAGTACATTGCTAATGCATTATAAATATAAGTACAATATAATGTTAAGCAACTTGTGACTGTATTATTATATAGAGTAAACATTATTTTACTGTGTGCAAAGTTTTTTCGTTAGTTTTTTCAATGCATTTTGGATTACATATTAGTCTTGGATCGATTTTATGTTATTTTATAAGCTAAACTGACCTAAAATATTTTTACCTTTCCTATAGTAATAAAATAAGAATTACCGCTTAATAAATAAATAAATAAATAAATAATGCTGGACAATCCACACAGCATCATCTAGCCCCAAAGTAAGCTGCTGTTAAACAGAGCTGTATTATGGGTACTAGATGACTGATATATATTTAATACAATACAATACATAGATAGATATTTTTTATTATATATAGAAAATACCCAGATCACCCGGAACAAATATTTGTAGATCGTACAAACATTTGTTCCGAGGCGGGAATCGAACCCGCAACCTCTGCGTCGCAGGCGGACCTGCGCCCGCTGCGCCACATCGGTCGTCATTACCGCTTAATAGCGGTAATTCTTATTTTATTAATTGGTAATAATAAATTTGGTAATATTTGACCGTATGTTTCATACGTTGATAGTATAAATGCGGATTCTATACCTGTTGCACGACAAAACTTGAATTGTGTGTGTTTGTTCCGTAGTACTCATAAATACCACTAATTATCTACTTACAGCCCGTTGTATAATATAAGTCTAATTATAACATTATGTAAATCAGTTTTCTATGTTTTATCTAATTTATTGTAATTAATAATAATTTTCTAAATTATTTTCAGGTTGCTCTAATGAATTAATCTATAAAATATTTTGTTGTCTGTGATAATGATAAACATGAAATTCTTTTTGTAAATATAAAATTTTTAACACTCTTCTGGATTTATTATTCTCCTTGCTTACTGTGAAAATGACAATTTATAAAAACCATTCCTAGTTAGGATAGATAATACCATAGATAGGCTTTCCGACTGATTTTTTTTACCCATACAAAACCCTACATTTAATATTAACTTAACTGTAGAAAAACGCTTGAACTTTGAGTTCTAGAAGGGTCATCATCATCATCCACAGGCTGGCTTCACCCACTGCTGGGTATGCCTCTCTTTAAAAAAAAAAACAAAGCAATTTTTTTATTATTTATTTGTTCCGGGTTTCTATGAAATATAGGTATAAACTGTTATTGCGGTAGTAGTATTTATGTTTTTTTTTGCAAATATCGGGACTGACGAGTCGCAACTGTCGCACTGCAATTGTTGTGATTGAGTTAAAGAGTAATAGAGTTCTTTGTGATAGAGCTCGTCCGGGGAAGGACTATCACCATACCTATTTCTGCCGTCAAGCAGTAATATTTGCATTACTGTGTTTCGGTTCGAAGGGAATGGTTTCCGGTTAAATTACAAGCACATGAGACTTTCTATCTACGTCTCAGGGTGGCAACCCGTGAGTGATATAGTTCTGCAATGAGGTTTTATTGCAAGTGGTTAGTTGGAACTTTTATGTTAGTGTCACAGAACTATAATCAGTATGAGTTATTAATATTAGGTTTAGTTTAGTCTGGTTGTCTGGAAGAAATCGCTATTTGCGATAAGACCGCCATTTGTAGGATTATATAATTATGTTAAGTATGATAAAAAATTACCATGCAAATTGTGTCCTCAATAAAGTTATTTTTATTTTTATTTATTTATTTATTTATAATAGTTCTGTGTGTTAGTATCAACGACCTCGGTGGCGCGGTGGGCGAGTATACCCGGTTGAGAAACGAAAGGTTTCGGGTTTGATCCCCGCTGCGAGACAAATGTTTTCATCTACATATATTTGTTCTAAGTCTAGGTGTTTATATGTATTTTAATATAAAAATGTATTTACAATTAAAATTTAATATTTTTTTATTTCCAATGTGACAATGTTTATGGGTAGCAGGTACCCATCAACCGGTATATACAAAATTTAAACAAATGATCTACAAAATGGCGTAAATATAGAGTACCCAGTATGTAGATCGTTACTTTCCGTGCTAGTAAAAACTGTGGTACGGCAGGGTAACACAGTTATTTGGTTTCCATAGCATTGTTTTGCTGTTTATATGTAGCATAGCTTTGGCGCTAGATGGCGCTGTGTACCAAATACCTGCCAATATAAGTTATACCCAACTGACAAAACTAGGACTTGCAATAAGAAGTTACAATAGACCTTCAGGCCGGCTAGCATGACCATCACTTGCAACAGTTTTTTTCAACAGAAATGTAGAGAAAAATTAAAAAAAAAACATTTTGTCTTTGTTTTTGCAGGGCTGTTCGTGCCTTATAATTTGGGCTCCAACGCTAACAAATCAGTGACATAAATTACAGTTTGCCTTGTAATTGAATAGATATAGTTTGGCAAAGTTTACCGCTCTGCATAGTCTCTCCCCATAAAAACTTCATAGGTATTTGCCAAGATCTGCCAACCTCAAATAAACTACAATAAGAAATTGTCATTTTCGCAGTAACTAGGAGAATAAAATGGTTCAAAAGTGAATTTAAGAGTTTAAAATAATGAGCTCTAGTCGTGATGCTTATACTTCGCTACGCCTTACGGAATTGTAGTTGCAATTTGGCGAAGATTACTATAATAAATTTTCTGCTATTATTGTCATCAAATAATTAATAAAAAAATATAAACTAAATGAACTATAAACTTAAGTTAGTGCTTTCTTTACAGCACTGAGAATATTCCGCAAAAAGTGAGTCAAAACGACCTCTTGAACAAGTCTGATAACTGGGCCGAAACCTCGTTCGGACGTGAAGTTATGAACGTAAGTTAATAAATCAACACCCAACAATCACCATACATAGTGGAAACGCAGCCCTATAGTCCACTGTAAGGTGGGAACCTTACAGTGGAATTTACCTAGCCTCTCTCTGACTGCTTTAATGAAGTGATTCCATTGGTTGCTAAAAACACTTTCCTCGCTACACATCCTCGCACATCTCTGGTTGAAACGCAGCCTCAATCTAACGTCACGAAGCTTACTCGTCCCCTCGCTTGTCTGTTTCTCACACGTTCACACTTTGTTGACTACCTCTCCTCCTCTGTAAGACTGAATTTATAGATTTTTATATGTCAGTAAATCAAATCAAAATAGTTTATTTTGATACAGTGCCTTTCAAACCTAAACGCAGTGCAACTTGCACACTGCTGCTTGTAGGCAGAATATCTGACACTACGGTGATATACACCAAGACGGACTCTTGCTCAACAGTCCTACCACCAAGTCAAAGGTTCGAAAAGTAATGTCATAATATTTTTATAAAGCTTTTCACGCCCAAGTAAATAAAGATTTTTTTTTACTAAAGATGCTATGACAAGTTTTTAAGAATCGAAATACAATAACATTTTATATTTTCAAGGTGGTGAAGAAGAACAACTCTAGCTATAGAAAGGCAGTTAAAGAAAGTGATTCTGAAAGCTCCGGTGCGTGTGACAGTGAGCTGGATGATATGCTCGACGAAGCACTCGCTGAGGAAAGCGAAGGCCCCACCCCTCCTAAAGTTAACAAGGTAACTATCGGTTATCTGGATCATTTTAGCTATCTATAGATCGACGAGGTATCTGGGCTTATATAATGCTAATTTGAATGCCAACTATGTATGACGCTTATTTTTAATAAGAACATATTTAAGAAGATATTAATAATTAATTTTATTTAAAGGCTAATTTTAACTACTATACCATAATATAAACCTCTGCCAAACATAACGTTAAAATCTGTCGTCATCTTCGTTCATTGACATAAGAATTACAAGGAAATACTATACTTCTTCTTCTTTTCTTTTATGGCCTCTGTGGCTAGTTTGCCACAATTTTGCCAGTGTCAAGTGTAATAATTTGATTGTCGCTTAGCAACGTAAACAAACGAAATTTGGAAAGAAACGATGACTTTTCTTTCATAATTCTCTTGGAAAGTCTTTGACTAGGAAGTCTGGCTATCTTGTCAAAACGACATGTGTCTTCCCATTTTAATTATTTTTCTCGTGTTATTAAAGTTTTATTGCGTAAATTTGGTGGCAGTTTATCCAATTTAACTTGTTTACTTATCACAAGTGTAAGTAATTGAAATGGAGGGGTGATGTTGGTTGTTATTTTAGTCAAAGACTTTCCAAGAGAATTTTGAAAGAAAAGTCATAGTTTCTTTCCAAATTTCGTTTGTTTACGTTGCTAAGCGACAATCAAACTATACACTTGACACTGGCAAAATTGTGGCAAACTAGCCACAGAGGCCATAAAAGAAAAGAAGAAGAAGTCTTTGACTAAATTACCAACGAACATCACCCCTCCATTTCAATTACTTACACTTGTGCTAAGTAAACAAATTAAATTGGATGAAGACCCATGTCGTTTTGACAAGATAGCGAAATACAATCCATACTATACTTCAGAAAGCCGCGAAAATCTTTTTGATATTAGGCATAATTTTTAGTAATATTTGTCATTTGCGTGACTCATTTTAATTCAGAATTATGGTATAGCTGCGCCCCGTAAAATCACCAGCGATTATGCTGCCTTTGAAACAGTTAAAACGACTATACAAGCAGCTTGTTTGTTCTACGTCACATGCGCTTCATAATAATGAATGTACACAGATAGGAACTAGCCTTACAAATAGTACATGTACAAATTGTATCGTACACAAAGGGCCGTATTTACTGGGACAGTAACCAGCCCATTGTTATAATCGCAGTTTTTACTAACCGCGTTCACGTGTTTTTCCTCAACTTATAATAACGTAATCCTTTACGGCTTGTCATATTCTCGATAGCACGCATTTATGTATTACACTCATCATAGGCAAAACCTATCAAAAACCCTGGTTTTTTTTTTTTTACTGTAATTGGAAAAAGTGTAATGATATTTGGACTTTTGATAGTAACGAAGATCATTTGCACTGTATTTATTTACATACAAATTACTTGTGTCTGTGCTAGTTTAAAATGTACACTGTTAATTTGGTGTTCTGTGTTGAGAGCATTTTATGTGCGGTTCTGAAGTTATGAATATCTGCTGATTTGTTTGGCGTTATGAGGAAATCATGGACTCCTGGAAAATCTTCCGAAAACGTATGTCTGTAGTCGGTAATAACTCAAACTCTTCTTGTACATAAGATTTGTCTAGAAGTCTTCTGTACTTACTTCTGTCGACTCCGGAATAACTGGCAGTAGCTTTTACCTGTATTATTGCTCCCACGTCTTTCAAATATAGTCTTTTATCTAGTTTATTTCCAGTGTCTTGTTTAGCAGTGATATTTAAGACTGCAATGTTCTATGACGTTCTATGTAGTTTGGCTCTTGGTAGTAATGACCATTAACACAGGCACCTAGTAAAGTAACTGCTGGCTTCCAGAAGGGCCTGTCATCATCAAGTTTCGTGTACCAGGAGCAGACGAAGGAACAGGCCACGTTCAAGTCTCCGCTGAAGGCGCAGCCCTCCACGCCAGCCAGTCACAGAGACAAGGGCGCTGAGCTGGTACATAGCGTCAGCTTCTATAGGAGAATGCAGAATGCTGTGAGTTTTATGTTTAAAAGTTTTTGCATTACACTTTTAAATCGTTATGTCCAAGAAATGCAAATCGATAACACGTGCCATCTACAGTCTCGCTTGTGAGTAGGCCATATTATCCTAGTTTTAGGAATTTTAGTGGCTGAATTTAATAATGGTGATATTTTAGATTTCCTCAAACAAATTAATGTAGTAGTTTATTTATTAAGTTGGTCATTTGACTCATACGAACTGCTGATACTACTGATTCCGTCTATTGACATTTTTTTTTTATTTGTGTCGAATCCCTCACTTCACGAGAGAGCTTCACAGGGGCCATTGAGAAATAATATATGATTATTTCTTCTTATTTCCAGTCGTCAACACCCACCACACCGATGAGGCAGATCCGGCACCGCTCCCCGGAGCGCGAGGTGCCCCAAACCCCGGACGAGCCCTCAGCCAACGTCACCACAGTCAGGCAACGCATCAAGGAACTGCAGAACGAGATCAGCAAACAGCAAACTGTCATCTCTCAGGTAAGTTACTATCTACCGTCACAGAACAGATGTTAGTACTACGTACAGAGTGGCCACTCCTTACCTCCCACCGGTTTTACTTACCTCACCCAGTCGCAAGTGTGCCGGCACCTTTTTACCGGCACTGAAACTAAGGGCTAAGGCACGCGTTTATTTTGATGTTGTGTATAGGTCCAAGCGAAAGTGTGCTATCTCGCTCTTGCTATAATTGGGGACAACCATGACACTCACACATACAACAGCACCGTTTACGTACTTAAACTATGCAAGTGGTGATTGCGACGAGTTTGCTTCATACATTTTATTGACAGTGTCCGGGGTGTGCTACCGTTTATCAAACTCGAAAAAAGCGTCGATGTAGGCGTGGGCATCGGCGCTAGGAACCCAGCCGAGTTGTTGTTTGTTGCCAGATTTTTATAGGCTGAGGCGCGTGGAACTGGCGTAGATTCACCTAGCTTTAAGTCTTCTGAAGTGATCCTTGAGATTTTATTGAATAAATATTTTGAGTATTTCAATTTGATGTGGGCGTGAGCATTTAATTGGTTGGCACGCCTGTGTAAGAGACACGGTGTTCCAGTTCGATAGAGCTGCGCTGTCTTGTGTTGAGTTGATAGAACTAAAACAAATACATGGTTGTCGCTTCGTAAGACAATAATTTACTTTCGTATAAGAATTGCATATAAGATGAATCCAACTTTAGCACGAGTCAAAGAATTCACGTGCATAGTCGAATAAACCCCCTTTGGACCTAAAGGTCTTATAAGGGTATTTCGCTACACGTTGTTTTTATTTAACTACTGTTCCATATGACTATTTCTAATTTAAAATTCTGTTATATATATTTATTTTTCTAGTTAAGTATGTTAAAATTTAATTTTGGATAGTAAACAGTAAATATAATTTTGTACGTCATGACAAATGGCTGAATGTGTTTAGCACCTATGTTTATACGAGTACATAACAACTATATCATCTACCATATTCACTGCAAATAAATATCTTTATCTTTATCTTTAATAATATACATGAGCTGTGATTTTGGTTCGCAGGCTAGCCAAGCGCTCAACCTGTGCGCTGCTACAATAGAATTCAGCGGTTCCACCGAGCAAGCTGAAGGGGAGAGACTACTGCTGCTAGCGAGTGAGTCTAACAACATACTTATAACATAGTACGACTAAACTAGCGACCCGCCCCGGCTTCGCACGGGTGCTTCATCATGACAGCCTTCCATGTTCCCACTGCTGGGACACTGGCCTACTCTCAGGCGAGAGTGATTGGGTCTTAATCCACCACGCGGACCCAATGCGGATCGGTGGATTGCACATGTCTTTCGAATTTTTAGTTCTTGGACATGCCGGTTTCCTCACGATGTTTTCCTTCACCGTATGAGAGCACTGGCGTTGCGCACATATATTTTTCGAACAGAAAAATCCATTGGTGCACGACCGGATTTGAACCCACGACCTTAGGATTGGAAGGCGGGTCACTACCACTAGACTACCGGTGCTCTACGGGTGCTTATTGAATGTAATATTCGCAGGTCACCGTAGAAGCGCGTGCGTGCAGGAGGTGCAGCGGCTGCAGGTGGAGGGCGCGGGCTGCGCCGCCGCGGCCGGCATGGCGTCGCTGCACATCCACAGCCTCAGTGTGCCGCTGCGCAGGGACTATATCCGACACCTCAACGCAGGTACACTATACTAACTCTAATCAGCACCTTTTTTTCTTATACTACTGAAATGGCAACCAAGCTTACGGCCCACAAGATGGTAAGCGGTTACCGCAGTCTATGGACGCTAGCAATACCAGAGGTATCACTCGCGGGTTGCCACCTTGAGGCTAAGATCGAAAGCCTCATGTGCCATTAATTTCACCGGAAACCTTACCCTACACACCGGAACACAGCAATGCGAGCATTACTGCTTGGCGGCAGAAATAGGTATGATGGTAGTCCTTCCCCAGACGAGCTCTATCACAGAGAACTCTACTACTCTTGATCACATAACTCAATAGTTTCGAATACATTGTTTAGTTAAAGATAAATTGATTGTATATTAATACAACCTTGGACTGCAAAGAGTTTAAATTAACGTTATTTTGATTTGTGTTTCAAGAGCTTATAGTCCTAGGATTGTATAGTTGTATTATTCTAAAGTAAGATCTAAAGATTACATTATTAACTTAGAAATAACCATGGGGTAACAAAATATGGATTTGCTTGTAAGTTTTTTCTAAAACCTACCTCAAACCTTTAGGATGCAACAAGAGTTATTTTGCTAAACAAATTAGAACTATGTGGTTAAAACCCAAACCAATAAGTTATTTTTTAAAGCCGAATATGAATACAAGAATATGGTATAACCTTAGTAGAACGTTAGGCCACGACAAAGGCCTTCGGGCGGCCTAAAACTCTGTCACCAGAGTTGGCCACTGACTCATACGAACTTACTTAGTAGAACGTTAAAATAAAGTTATTGAGAATGTTAAGACATACGAGCAGATTTCCATACAAAAGTTCTAGAACTTTTTCAAGACCTTTCTAAAACCTAAAATGTTGATTTGTTCATTTTGGCTTTGAACCAAAGTCCAAAGCACAAGTATATTTCCTAACTATAAACCTATTGTCAGTCTCATTCAATGATGTGTCATTCAGACGGTGCTGTGGGTCACTACGCTGTGTGCCTGGTGAAGTGCCGCGACCGCGTGCTCGCCACCAGCATGCAGCTCACGCAGCCAACCGGCGCGCTGCTGCACTTTCCCGACGAGATACACATGCAGGGGCTCACCAGCGACTTCAAGGTATACTAGCGATGATAAGGTAAACCAGCGATTCTAATAAACCAGCGATTCTAAGGTAAACCAGGGATTTTAAGGTAACTATTAGGTAAATCGGTGATACTTAGAAATTTAGCGACTCCTAGGTAAATCACCGATAATAAGGTAAACCAGCGATTAAGATAAATCAGCGATTCTAAGGTAATTCAGCGACTCTTAGGTAAATCGGTGATGCTAAGGTAAACCAGCGATTCCAAGATAAACCGACGATTATAAGGTAAATCGGCAATTCTAAAGTAAACCAGTAAGTTTGTTTGTAAAATTGTCGGTCATTTGTTAATATATTTTAGTGAATAAATAATTGTTTTTCAGGTCACAGTAGAAGTTTATCTTCTTCAAGCGTCTAAGGAGGTACTGCCCCACGATGTCAAGTACCACATCGGTACTAAAAAGGTATATAAAGGCAGAATCACACTAATATTATAAACTAGCTGTTGCTCGCGACATCGTTCGCGTGGAACTCGAGGATAAAAAGTAGCATATTTCCTATTCCCTTCCGAGGTTTTTAGATTGGCCAAAAATGGTTTTGGCTGAAAGTCAGTTTGTCAATCAATCTGGTTCAAACTTGGTATACATGACTATGACTTTATAGAATTTGATTGACGTCGGGGATTTTCGATAGGGGGCGTACTTTCTCCAAAAAAGGACAAAAAGGGGGCTGCTGGATATCTCCGTCTGGTGTGATTTGATTTCGATGATTTTTATTTTACTTGAAAGGTAAGTATTAACTTAAAGTTTGTCTGATATTTGGTGAAAATCTGATCTTCAGCGTGATGAGCAAAATAGTTCCTTAAAATGCAGTATGTTGCTCGTTTTCAAAGCTCACTTTACAAATTTGTGCTTGCGAAGTCTACTGTTCGGAGAACTGCTTCTATCTTTGTTTTAAATTTCAGACAAATCGGTTCAGTGGTTGTCGAAAAAGCCGTTAATATATTTAAAAGATAGTGAGATATTTGTTTACATTTCAGTCGAGTTCTAAACTGCTCACGCCGAAGTCTAAGTCGGCGTCTCTCAAGACGCCAGCGGTGCAGTCTCCCGCGGGACCTCATGCAGTCCGCACTCCACAGTTCCAGCTCTACGGATACTGCATATTCGCACTGCCTCAAGCTAACCGAAAGAACTTTACCTTAAACAAGGTAAGCGCTATTTTACTAATTAAACTATCTTGAATTATGCAGGGTGAGTAAGTACTCTCGACCGCCCCCTGTAGGGGGGGGAAATCTAAACGGCTTTAGTTATGGAAAAGTGTTGTTAGGAGTCACGAGCTCGATTTTGATAAAAATAAGAGCTGCATTTTAAAAATATAAAAAAATCGTTTATATCGAGAAAATAGATATTTGTATATTTTTTGCATAATATCAATTCATATTATGAGATAGGATAACTGATAAGATAACAAACTAGTACTTTAAAACAACAATGGGTTTAATGTTGATGAAACACATAAAAATAAGTACATGTACTTTTGTTTTTAAATAACATTTTGTCTGAAAAATCTCGAGTAAATCGATTACTTGCGTTTTTTTGGTCAATTATTATTTATCATTGTTAAAAATCGCGTAATAATTAAATATTCGAGAACGCGCGCCCCGTAGCGGTTATAACACGCGCAGGTCACTGACGCGCGGGTTATTAACACGCGGTTTATTGACGCGCGCGTGACATGCGCCACGCGCTCCCCTTTCGATTTCCAACAAGGATAATTAATTATTGACCACAAGATCGATTTACTCTCGTGCTCCACCGTCGGTCGGCCTCATTATCGCTTTCCACCAGGCGAGATCGTGGTCAAACGAAGGTGTTCGTGGTATTCTTGATTTAAAAAAAAAGAGGTTTTTCAGATAAAATGTTTAACAAAAAAGAACAAGTATTTTTTTGTATTCCTTGAATATTGCGCACTAATAATCAGAGACCCTATATATAGTGACCATTATTTTAGCAACCAGTCATTACAGTAAAGATGACCTTTCTTCCTATGTTAGGTCCCAGCGGCGAGTCCGCTGGAAGGCACAATAAACATCGACATAAAGGCGCGGGTGCGCGTGGGGACGCCGGCGCCGCACTGCGCGTTCCTGACCGCCTTCGACGACGTGTCCGGCCTCGGCGCCTGGCACCGGCGCTGGTTCAAGCTGCAGCCGCCCCGGCTCGCCTACTGGAAGTACCCGGATGATGTGCACAAGAAGGTACCTGTTCTTCTCGCTTATCACAATTGTGCCAGTGTCTGAGGCCTAAATTCAAGAACTATACTTGAGTGTGAATTCTGATTGAAAACTGAATTTGATTTTGATTTAGATTTTTGACTCAAGCATCGATTTTTGACAGTTCTTCATAGAAAAATTATATCAAATTAATGCTTGAGTCACGATTCACACTCAACTATGGGTCTTGAATACGGGCCTCAGTCATGCGGACAGTCAAAACCGAAACAGAAAGTGGAACAAAAAATATGACTGGTGATGATTGGGATGATCAGTCAATATTTTAAAATCCAGAATGATATTTCAACACAAGCAATACACCTGTTCTTCTCAAGTTTTTTTTTATTTTTATGTCAGCAGTGACAAGACTGTCAAGTCGCTTGCCTGATGCTAAGCGCCACGCCTAACCATAATAGTTGCAGTGCCTGGGTGGCGATTTACACTTACTTTACCTGGTGGTAGGACTCTTGAGCAAGTTGGTGCCAGATATTCTACCTCCAAGCAGTAGTGAGCAAGCATTAGAAGGGCACTTTAGCAAGTGAAATTTCTGGGTTAAAGAGACTTAACAACTACATCTCGGAGTGACGAGTGTAGTGCAATGCCACGCAGAACCTCTATTCGCTGTGGGTGACACTGTGGCTGTTATTGGCGAATGACTTGACCGCCTCGTCACTTGCTGAAATAAAATAATTTAAAAAAAAACTTGTTT